>JADMLL010000008.1:235298-909814 GCA_016920875.1 Columbicola columbae
GTCACAAAAATCAAAAATTTTATTTAAAGACGCATACCCTCTTATTTTTTTACAATGATGTTAAAACAATCGTAGGTGAAATTTCAAGTACTTAGGACGACAGGAACCCGTGCCGACTTTCACTGAAACATATTACTACTTAAGGGTTTTGAACGTAAACTTACATGTTGTTCTGGTTGTTATATTGTTAGTAGACGCATTTTTGAATAGTCAGCATGTCAGTGTAGTTACCCAGTTCTCTACACAAAGTATATTTTTAGTCGGAGACGCCAAACATCAAATAATGAGCTAGAAACTACCCTCTAATTGGCAAGTTTTGGCAGCACTCTGCTTTACAGTACTCATGAAGTGTATTTAACTGTCAAGGAAGGCCCAAACTTTGTTATTCATGAATGCATTATCTATTGGGAAAAGGTGCACATGGCAACCAATTTTACCTAGTAGTGTGGGGAAAAGTCAAAATGTGTACCAAGTTTGAGGAACATATAAAAGCTGTTCAAAAACACAACACGAATTTGAGCAGCGTCGACAAGAGTTTGTCAACAATTTAAATAATTTGTTTGTATTGCACATACCTATGCAATTAATAAAATGCTTTTACAAATGGGACACCACAAGAATCTGCGAAGTGTGTAATCTCCATGTTCAAGAGACTGCAGCACACTTCCTCTTCCAGTGTCTCGCTTACGCCTCCTGGCGTGCATCACACCTCCAAGCTCACATGGAGGAAGGAGCCACGCCACTACACAATTTTTTCTCGCTTCTCGAAGGAAACTCTGGCCTGAAAAATCAAAAGTCCATTTATTTGTGGCGCAAGCACTCAAAATTAGGACCTTTATGTTGGATGAGTGATCTTTGAACATTATTCATTTATTTATTGTATTTATTGTATTGCCTCTATGCCCCTACGGGTAAAATAGGGGTAAACTTTAACAACTTTAATAATAATAATAATAAAAGTATATGAAGATAAAATCATCTTGCAGCGTCAGAGAGAGTCCGACCTGGTCATTTAGCTGGAGTGGACAAAAAGTTGACTGATAAAGAGTAAAGAGTGCGCGTCAAAGCTATCGAGGAAGAAAAACAAAGAGCTACAGTAAATATTTTTTTGCATCAACTCCTATGACACCGTCCTCCAAACCGTCACAAAGCGATTCGTCTGCTGACTCAAACCAAACGTAGATTTACTAGAGGATTTGCATATAGTGGCTGGGGATACACTGCCCAGAACTATTAAAACCCACACTGGGAAGGATTTCATGACTCCAAAATTAGTAGCAGCACTCGACAGGTGTCGGGACTAGACAGGGATTCAGATTTTATCCTCAAAGCAACTATTGATGCACTTGGACATAATACTGACGAATTTTCAGTAAGCAAGTTCTATATTCAAAGAATTCGTAGGGAAAACCGAAAGAACGCTCTGTCCATAAAAGCTCATTTTCAAGCCCAAGTACCAAATGTAGTGGCTGTTCGCTGAGTGTTAAACTACTGTCGAACTTAGATATTCGAAAATCAAAAGAAGAAAGTCTACTAACAATATATCAACCAGAGCAACATGTAAGCTTACGTTCGCTTAAGCCCTTAAGTAGTAATATGTTGCAAGTCGGCACGGGTTCCTGTTGTCCTAAGTAATTTGAAATTTCACCTACGATTGTTTTAACATCATTGTAAAAAATTAAGAGGGTATGCGTCTTTAAATAAAAATTTTTGATTTTTTTGGGACACCCTAGTACATATACTTTGGTCAGAATACGAAGTTACCGAACTTTGGCCCGGTGTATATATATGCACTCACACACACACACACATAAATGGGTGGTACAAAAATTTACCGTAAAACATTAATTTACTGTGAACGGTAACTTATTTCGTTTACAACTTACCATAACTGCAAATGACTTTACTAGCTTCCCTAAACAAAAGAATTCCATTTGGCGATGAGGCGTCAAACTGTAACCTTTGAGATCTATTCTGAACTAATTCAGCGAAAAGTTTCAAAACTGGAGTTGTAACCTACAACCATGTATCAATTAAAATATGAAAACTGATTTCCAACGCAAATTTTTATTCGATTTTACAACCCGAATAAACAATCCCAAAGATTAAGAAAATGTTTTTGCAAAAGAAAGGTTAGTTTATTGCTGGGTTAGATATTTTGGGTTAGAAGGAAGTTTATTGCTTACCTGAGGATCGTGATACCATAACTCCATGGCATGAAGAAGAATAGACGTATAGCTGGGATAAACCCAATCGAATAACATCATATACGAAATTTTTGTATTGAAAGCAAATGCTAGGCCTCGGATGTCTCGAGCAAGACCAATTAAAGCGTTTTTGGCTTCTTCGGCCGCAAATAAAGGCGTTTCTGCCGATGCTAACATTGTCCCTACGGATTCGAAAGTTGCTGGAAAAAAATCAGTTTTATAGAAGCAGAATTTTTTATTTTTAGTTTCGTCTACTTTATTTGTATACGATTTTTAAATAGCTCATTAAGTTTTTATTTTAAATAAATAATAATTGTTTACGATAATGAAGAAGATAGTTCAAAATAAGTTAGGAGAAAAAATAAATAAAGATTAAAAACCCACTGTTTAGAAGTGAACATTTAAAAGTATGGAGGTTGGAAGAAAGGATCACTCACCCGTAAGCGGTAACATAAAATTTTGAAATCGTTCTTCATCTTCCCCTAAATCGACCATAAGCAAACGACCAAGAGAAGTGTAAAACATAGACCGACATCTCATTTCTGTAACTGCCACATTGTTCCCAAGAAATGGAAAATGTTCACTCTAAAAAATCAAAATAATACATAAATTTTCAAAAACGGTTAAGGCTAAAATCATTTACTTCACCCAGACACTTAGAATGTCATTTGTCCGCAAATACTTCAGGCCATTCATTTCGATTACAAAAATAGTACAATATTATCATTAAAATAAATCATCTATATATATCAAATCAAATTCAATGCAACGATGTACATTTGCTACAAAACTGGATACAATACATTATAATTCAGTACAATTCAAAAACATGTAACGGTATATAGTAAAATTCCTTAATGAATATTCTCTCTATAGTAACCAACCAGATAACAATACAGTATAATTCACTTTCTCAATTACTGTCAATGTCACAAAAATAATAATAATATAATTTTACTCACAGTATGATTATTGAGCATGAATTGTACTTCATCTAATTTGACAAGTTTCCTAACACAACTATAACCTACAGAAAGGTCGTTTAATAATTGAAGAGTTTTACTAATTATTTGTTCACTTCGCCCCCAATATTTTAAATTAGTTATTCTGAAACAGAAAAAAGGGGTACAATTTTAAATAAAGATAAGTTTCAAAATTTTCGCGACTAATGTTAGTGTGTAACTTTGGCCACAGCGACAAATTTTGAAGAAATAAGAGAAAATACTTTTTAATTTTTCTTAATACTAACAATTAAAATTAAACTTGGCGAATGGCTAAACACGAAATTATTATTTCAAACGGCATAAGAAACCACTAAGACAGAATTATTATTATTATTATTATTATTATTATTATTATTATTACTAAAAATTACTATAGTTTAGGGGTGAGCAACCTTTTTAATCTACGGCCAATTTTAATGTAAAAACTTTTTGGCGGGCCCCACAAATTTATAGGAAAACTTAATTTTCAATTAAAAACTCTAATAATACCTTTTTGATAATAATATTGCGCTCATGTCTTTCAAGATACACAAGAATTGCTGAAATTGCTAGTCAACAGTTTACCAGTCTGACTGACTGTGTGACAGAAGCAAATACAAATAAGGACAGACGCGGCGCGTTCGTATTGCATGTTTGAACAAGTCGCCGACAAGTGAGTAACTCGTCACAAAAAATCGTTTTGGTTTGGTATGCACTATAATTTTATTACAGTTAATTTTATAACTATATCCTGGTGGGAGAAAGTCGATAAAATAAATTCAATTTTAAAATGATTGGCGGGCCGCATAAACATTTAACGGACCCTGTGTTGCTCACCACTGCTATGAACAATTCATTTTTCATAACAGATTGCTACATTTCCCCCAAGTTCAAAAACTGAAAGAGATTTATATTCCTCAAACACAGTTCCTGAAATTTTACCAATAACGATGAATTAAATTTAAAAACGTTATTATATAAAAGATAAAATAGTGTAACTTACATTTTTCTAATGAACACGCTCAAAACCATAGATTCATCGCTTAAACCCAAAACCTCGGACAGCCTTCTATAAACTTTGGAATTCTTTTGTATCTAAAATAAATATAAATAAATTCTACATTCAGCAGTTGAAACAATGCATAATCAATTCGCTCCACGCACCTAATTTTTATTTCAAATTCCCTACTTACCTGGTCCCCAACATAAATTTTACGAAAATGTTCAAAAAAACTAAGCATAGCTTGTTCCAACTTCTCGCAGCCTCCTTGTGCCAACCGGGAATCAGTCAAAGTCATCATTAACTGTAACACACGACAAACTAATTCACCGTCCATGGTATCTAACTCCTCGTTACTACTAAATGAAACTCTTCCTGCTATTGCTGATCCTATTATATACACCAGCCATGTCAATCTCTCTGCAAAAAATCAAGAAAGACCTATGTAGTGTAAACGTCAAACCCTAATAAAATGAATTTAAAAAAGGGGCTCACCCTCTTGTATATTCAATTCGATGGAAGGCGACGAAGGAAGAGACAGAGCTTCTTGATAGGCCCTAGCAGCTTGATCGAACAGCTGGACTAACAAGGTACATGTTTTCTGGTATTCACATCGTCCAATCACAGACAACTGTTCTAATTGCTGTTGCACCATTCCCAAATCGTTAAGAGGGTCTTCCAAACCTTCTCTGAATTTAATTACATAGTTTTTTATTCATTAAGTCAAAAAAGAACTTTATTCTACTTTAATTAAGCCCCGAACGAGATTTTGGAGACATGAGAGTTTTAAAAAAACTTCGCGGCCGTTATAGATTGAAGTAAGAATCTTATACGTAATTTGTGGGTTATTAAAACACGTAATATCCAATCGGGAACGTAACATATTATACACCACGCTTTTTCGTGATTCTTACCTAAGAATTCTCTAACCAGATCCCCTTTAATTTAAAAAGGTCAGCAACTGGTAAATACATGGTGGTGGTGTATAATTCGTATCATATCGGTTCAAATCTTTGACGCGATAAAGTAGTTTAAGGATTACAAGTTAGTTCAACGCACTAATTTTAAAATGGTTATGAACGGGGGGAATTCAGTTTTCTACCTACGCACACCTCAAAATGAGAATAATTTTTACTACCACACATTGGAGTTCAAAAAAATTCACAAAACTGAATTAATAACAAAAATAATTTCAGAACACCAACCTAATAACGACCGCTACCGACTCTAACCTAGACGTTATGTATGCCTTAGTTACTTCTCTGGTGTATATATTTCAAGTAAATGAGGCTCCTGAGCCTTAACATAGGGTACGGATGCAACCATTCGCTGCCACAAACTTAGAAGATAATGAACACTATTGGGAGCAAATTGCCACATCTGAAAATAAAATGGATTAAAAAATTTTCAATTTGAAATTTATTAAAATTTCTCATAAATTCGTCACTTTCCAGTCAGACGTTTTTTCTTACCTGTAAACTTTCTACAGTGAATTTCGCGATCAGCTGAATAGCCTCCGGATAATTATCTACCGTGACCAATTCCCCAAGCTGGTAATTGGATTTAAGTCTCGCCAACAGACGACAAAACTCATGGTAATTACTGGGGTCACTAAGACCCTGCGGATTTTGGAGTATGTGTTTCACCCCATTCACAAGGTGTGTCAGGAACTTTGTCCGCTCAGAGTTTGTGAACAGAGATCTTCTTACGGATGCTAACTGAACTAGACATGATAGGGCCTAAAATTTTCACCATCAAAATGGCTTGTTTGCAATAGCCACAGGAAAATAAAAAGTGAATTTTTTAATGCATTACATACCAAAGGTGAAAGTGTTCCTGGTAAGGAATGATACAAATCGAAAAAAAAAGCTTTAACGTTGCAAAATCGAGAAACGCTGGCCTCCAGCTTGTAGGTATTTGAACGGTACAGAGGTCGTCAGAACTTTCATCGGGTGAAGTGCCGAGGAAATCAAAAGTTAAGCAATTATGTGCTAATCGTAGTAACTGAGTTACTAAAGCATGCTGTAAAATTGAACAGTTTTAATTACCAAATTAGTTTTTTGGGTAATATGCTTAGAGTTGAAAACCTCACCAGTAACAGAAATAAATTGTTATAAAATTTAATGACTGCAAACATTGACACTGTAAGAAAATTCACTGAACTTTTATTTATTACCCAAACTCAACCGAGAACATTTCTGTGCTTAAGATTATTTGTATACATTAATGTATCGCTAATTTACATCGAATTTGTTTTGTTAACATCAATGTCAAAGAAAAAACATCTTAGGTCTCTAGTTCGGAGCCATAAATTGCATGGATGTCACAAAATTTCTGTATGACAAATTAACTCACTTGTGCTTCATCATTGAAATTCAGTGTTTTACAGTTTTCCCTTGCTGTTGTTAATAAAGTGCAGGAAAGTTCAAATATTTCATACAACTGTAAATCAAGAAAAGAAGTAGCAATTCTTCTATGTTTAGTCAAAGATCTATTGGCATCAGACTCAGAGACCTGGTTCATTTCACACACCAAATGTGATAACAACTGTACACCAATCATGCAATGCTCAACAGAACCCTAGATAAAAAGAAACAGAGTTTAAGAACCCTACACAAAAGTTAAGGGTTTTTAAGAAAACTAAAATTTTTTAGATTGAAGATCACTAAAAAAGAATAACCAACCTGCAAAAATTTTGATGTATCATGAACTACATTTCTAAATACATACTCTTCTTTTTCACAGTCAAACCATCCCAATTTTGTGATACGAGCAAATAATGTTACTAAAGCTTGAATGACAAAATTTGGAAGTTTGGGACGAGTAGCCAGATAATTCAACACATATATACCTGTAATGATAATAAAAATGATGCATCAGTTGCCATTAAATTCTGTGATTTTGCTTTAAAACCACTCAAAAATTTATCAGATCAAAATGTATACATCAAAATTTTATGATAGAATTGACCCTGGCTTTAAAAAATACTTAACCCATATCATCAAGGAAGATCTACAATATATAATCAAATTCAAAAGGGAATTTATAAAATTAAGGCATAAACAAACTGTCTACTTACGTATATCAATTCTTTGTTGCCTACTGAGCCCTTGTGCACTGCGAGAAACCAATCTCGTAAGGGTGGTAGCTGCCAACAGCTGAGCATAACATGAATCACCTCTTTCCAAAAGGAGTTGGCATTTACTGAGTGTGTCTGGTGCATCTTGAAAACTGACCAATGCTTTTTCTGCCTCAACTCGATTTGCAGGATTTTGTGATTCATACAATTGCTTACAAAGCAATTCCAGTTGTCTTACCTCCTACAAGTCAATTGTTTTAAAATTAATATAAATACTTGACAATCACACTCATGTTTTACCTTAGAAATTAAATATCAATCCATTTCCAAGAGTTCAAAAGAAATTTATTAAACCAAATCCAATAATTCAACTTTACAACACAAAAAGTTTATAAGATACCAAAATACCTTTTTAGCTTGATGTAAAAAGGTCTGTGACACCAATATAATAATTCCTATTAAAAATTTTAACCTTGATTTAAAAAGGGGAAAAAGTACTTGCTAACTTGCTCAATACTTCTTCATTTCTAAAATATTTCTTAAATGACAATTAGATATCTAAAAGATGTAAATATAAAGAGCATCATGTAACAGCTTAATGCAACCACAGTTTATATATATCTTTCCCATAGTTGTGAATTATAAAAAATAAAGAGAGTGGTATTCCGGGACGCGTCCCTTACAGCAAAAGTCGTTCCGGTGCCATTAGAAGGCAACTCAAATAATGCGTAAAACGTGACAGAAAGCTTAGAAACGCCTAAATACATGGCGATTTCCTACGAAAAAAATTATTTTATTTGAGCACAAATAAAAAGTGCTATATTGAAGCTGTTCTCTTTTACACAATTCTTTATTTGTTATTTTTAATTAGGAATTCTCACCTGTTCTTCCGCCATTTTTTATTTCACATTTCAACCCTGCAGTGCTGCTATCTACAAACATTGACAGTTCTACTCCTTTCAACCAATAGTAAGTTAGAATTATTTTTTATAGAGGTCAGTACCTGCTGTTTACATGCACAAGAAAACATCGTGTGGAGTAATGCCTCCAGAGAAATTAATGAACATATATATATGTTTTTAAAAAAAGTTTGAATGTCAGGTAAATACATTAATGTCTTTTACTTAAAAATTCAAGCAAAAATCAAACAGCCAATGAATATATTTTTTGTTCAAAACTTTTTGTTTATTGACCTTAAAATTGTTTCTTAGTTTTCATAATTTTGTATTTTTAAAGACTGAGTATTTTATAAGGGGCGAATGAAATCGATTTAAGAAATTTTTGAAACAATGGAAACTAATTGAATATTGTATAAGGCAAGAAGTCATACTCAATTTGTTAAAGAATGAAGTCGTTATTATATGACAGTGACTGAACCTAGATATGGTATTTATTATCATTTTAACGCTGGCGAAACATCTGGTTTGATCTCAGATGGTGTTGCAATTACAGTAGTAGCCGTGGCTGCAATGTTTTTAATTTTCGACGCAATTTCTAAAGAACTGTATAGTGAATAAGGGCCTGGAAAACGTAACTAGTATTCCACTCTTTTTAGTTTAACATTTGTGAATATGAGCAGATTTTGCATGGATTAGAACTATCAACTTATTCAGAGTAAGAAGAAAATTCATGTGAAATTTCTTCATGTAAAATTTCTTGCCCTGTTTATTTTTACAAAATTTTATGTACCTTCTTGGATAATTACTAATTATTCAATCTTGTGCGTTTCATATCGACTTGAATTACGAATGAAAATCTTTCATTGTTGCAATCCCCAAAATTTACATTTCTGAGATGAATAATTTATCTGAACAGTAAAATTTGGTCTCAGTAAATAATTTTGTAAATGTAAAGAAGTAAAGTGTAATGTATGGTAATTAGACATATCATTTGATAGACAATTAAGTAAAATTATTGAGAAAATTCTCAAACATATTTCATATACAATGCACATGTTTTCTCCTTTTTAAAACTCATGAGATAAAAAAAGATATAGAAATAATGGTGGCTTATTAAGTAGTAATTGCTTTTACATGAAAGGATTAAATTAACAAGAATTTAATTTATATTTTATATCATATTAATCTACCAAAATTACTTTAAACATTAAGATTTTACTTTAAGTAAATTGAGTCCAAATGTGTATGTGTTAATATCTCTCAATAGTTAGAAACATGTTTTAATTCATTCCTGATTTTTATAGAAGCTGGCACTTGTATTGCACATATTTCGATAAACCCAAGTCTATTAAAAAAGTCAGGTAGTTTCATAGAAAAGGTCACTGGACGGTCCGACTCAAAGGGGACACAAAATTAAAAACAGATTTTAAAAGTTGTATAGAATTTTACAAGGTAAATTACTCACTTTCAGCAGGTCATAAAGTTTATTAAAACTTACGTTTGATTCCGTCAATGTTTGTGATTAAAAAAGAAATTAATTTTAGAACGGAGTTTTGGGGAAAAGTTTTTTAAAATTTGCTTGGCTTTTTTTATAATAAAAACTAGAAAAAGTCAATCAAAATTTTAAAATTTCTTTAACAAAATAAAAATAATAGAAAAATTTTTCTTGTATAATACCATTAAATTATGAATTCAAGTTAAGTAATAGTAGGACACAAATATCCTCAAACTTTTTCCACAGGTTTTTGCCAATAAACAGTTTTTTCATAAATTTCACAGCTTAATACCTTCATTAAAACTCCGCCATATAACAAACAGAAATTTTTTTTTCATAATCGTACACAGTTTTGTTTTCCAAACAAAAGGATTTGACCCTTTTTATAACTGATGATTACTAAAAATTTTTTGTTTTCCTGTTGAGAAGATTTGATAAAATGCAAAAAAAAAAGGTTTGGACAATTTTTCCATTCTATACAATCATTAATGACAAATTATATGGACGTTGAAAGTTTTTAATTTTACATTTTACACGTCAACTGGGTGACTGATGATAAAAATCAAAATCACGTTTCAATAGTCTACTAAAAATATACTAGAAATTTTCAATTTGAAAAATTCAGTCCAAATTTATTTTTGGATCTTTTAAAGACATATTTTACTTATATTTCATTTTCGAAAACTCATTGCATTTTTTCAAAACTTGTGTCTATTCACCTCAGTAAGAACCTGGCTAAATGTGACTTATTTGTAAATTTTTCATATTTAAAGTGGTGTCGGTTTTTATTATCAATGAAACTGCCAAGAAAAAATCGCTAATATTGCTGAAAACATCAAATGAATATAGTTTAGAATTTTTCTTAGTATTGAACTTTTATTTACAAAGGTTTTTTATGACCTTATCAGTTTCAGTTCCCCTCCATACAAATTTCTTCCTTGATAGTGAAAACATAACAAGGGAATTAAAAACAAGAGAAATAATTTTGTGATTTTGTTTGTTTGGAACCTATGTTCCTTCATTTTTCCACATTAAATATTATTTGCCTATAGAATTAAAAAACAGAAAGTGCCATTATAGGCATAGTCTATCGTATTTAATAAAAATAATTTCTAGTTGCTCCCTTAAACATATCAGGAATATCGTCGAGAGTATATCAGTTTCTTAGTGTTTGTGGGCCGATTTTATGTTTTCGCTGCGAAATATTTATTCGAAAGGAGCGACATGTGGTAAAAGAATGTGCAGTTCTCGTTTAAGAATTTTGACCCTATAGCTGTAGGATCCCATTTATACTGCAACAGTTTTTACATGGAAAAAGCTCTTCAACCACGGTTAAAAGTAAAATAGACTTAACCTAAAAATTTTTCATAGATCTAATACTGCTTCATGCCAAACCATTTTATATTTATATCCACTTTTTTATTACTTAAATGAAAATTATTTTTATCTGCACTGTTTTACATTGTCAAATTTATAATTCACACTATTTAAACAAAATTTTGATATCGTCTTTCGTTGCAACTTTGTGTTTTCTCTTTTTAATTCTATTTTTAATTTAAGACGGGTCTTCATAGAATTTTGCACAAAAAACTTTGGCTCTCTTATAGTTATAAGTCAGATCTTATTTAAGTTAATTTTAATCTTTTGCAGTGTCTTTATGCATACAAATTGTAAATTATAATTATTGAAATAAACTAGTTTGCATATTTGATCTCAGACAATCATTAAAATTTACATTTGCATTTTTCAAAAACCTAAAACTTCACTATAATTTTCTATATTAATTTGAATTACAATTAAACGCATCACTTTATACGGCGGTAATATCGAACAGTCCAATCCTAAACATAATACCTCAACATTCCTCCTTAATCGCAAAAAGTTCGACCCACTGTTGGTTTAAAAAACACAAAGGCACTAATTTCTTTGAGACATAAATTAAAGTCACTGTTTTTGTAACGTCGAGAAAAAAATTCCAATTCCACTCCGCTCTATGGTCTATGAACACAAAAAAATCTCTTCTCTTTTACGGAATTTAAGTTACCGTTTTTCGCATTGGTTTATATATATATATTATTTAACTTTTAGAAACTAAATATCTTTGAAAACATTTGAATGTTTACCGAAAAAAAAAAACGGAAAATGTAGGCGACCACAAGCTGAAGTTCTCGTCAGTGCTTTAGCGTCACTAACAGCTGGGTGACCCATCTTCCAGAGATCGTCACTCAAACGCTAAAAAAAGTTACAAGAAAAAGTTGCTGTGAAAGATAATTTGATAATTTAAAATGAATTCATGATCTTAAAAAAAAAATACGACTTACGGGATGGAGATCTGTGTCCGGTAACAGACGCTGTTACAGGACTAGACATAACGGAAGGAGGAAGACCACCGGGGCCGGCCAAATTACCGTCCGTTGAAATAAAGTTTAGAAAGTCCCATATTAAAATAGTGTCGTCATGGGAACTCGATACTATCTGGAACTCGTCGAATTGTAATCGAAACACTCGACCGGTATGCTGCTCCTAGAAAAACATAAAAAGGCAAAAGTTCTATAATTTCATAAATACCTAGGCAGGCGTTCCAAAGCTTTCTCCTCGTTCTCTCTCCTGCCGATTCACCTATGATTAGCAATATTTTTTTTTGTGGGGATTTTAATCCCATTTTTCACCCCTTTTTGGGTATAAGAGAATGCCTCGAGATGAGGCGAGAGGAGGATTCCAACTCACGATCATTTGCGTCCAAGTCAAGAACTTTAACCACTACACTACTGCTCCCACTATGATCAGCAATATACTCAATTCACTTCTGTTTTAACTAAAGTAAACAAGTGTATAGTCTTTCAAAAATAGACAAAAACTTTGAAATGCGAAACAAATCTCCACCTTTTATTATCGCAAATCATAGAGGAGAACAACAAACTAACGACACTTACTACTAAAGTCCTTAAACATAAAGTACTAGCGGGGGCGCGGGGGTCCAGGGCTGCAACTAAGTCCCAAACTTTAATTTTGCCATCGTACGCTCCAGAAACTATTCGTTTCGTATCGAATCTAATACATCGTACTAACTCTTCGTGACCTTCCAGTACGCGAAGACAGGCTCCACATTCAACATCCCACAGTCTGCAAAACGAAGTTAACTGATTAAGAAGCCTGCACCCAGTGACTTGTTAAAAACAAACATGAAGACTTGCCTTATTGTATTATCGGAACTGCCACTAACTACAAATCTATCTCTATACTGCAAACACGCGATTCCCCGTTTGTGGCCGTTTAGGGTCCGAACAAATTCGCAATTCGATGTATTCCACACTTTGATTGTCCGGTCGCCTGATGCACTAACAATGTACTTTTGGTCAAAATCTACAACGTTGACCGCTGCTCTGTGCCCCACTAACACCGTTCTAAGAGTCATTATCGTTGGCGCAGTCATATCCCAAACGGCTATTGAACGATCCTAAATTTAAAATAAAAGACCGGACAATTAGATGCACAATTTTTTGTAAAAATTCTATTAGTGTAGTGGCAAGAAGGTAGAGGATCTTAAAAGGTCGTTACCTTAGAACATGTGACCATCATTCCATCATTAAAGCGTAAGTGTAAAACAGCCTCACAGTGGTGAATCAAAGTATTGACCATTTCTCCAGTATTTACATCCCAAACTCGTACGGTCGAATCACTGGATCCACTAATAATTACTTTATCATCATATTGTAAGCATAGTACGGAACCAGTATGCCCAGTCAAAACCTAAGAAAACGATTCGGGGAGAGAAAAGAATAAAACGCCATTATATTAATGCTGATGCGTATCCCCCAAAAATTGTCACCCTAACTTCTTAAAACTCACTTTTACGCACTGTAATGTTTTTCTATCCCAAATTTTAATTGTATTATCTCTAAGGCCGGACACAATTTTCTGATCGTCGTATTGCAAACAATAAACACCTTTTGAATTTTCCGACCTACAATTAATTCTCTGCAGAACGTGCCGCCCCATTCGCCAGTTATGTTCTATGCTCTGTAAATATTCATTTTTCACACATTTTTTCAAACTCGAATAAAAATTTAAAAACAAAGTTTTGCCTCAATACTCACATCGATATCTTGAATTATTTTAGGAAATAAAGACCTATAGAATGAATGATGTGGAAATGTTTCTCCGGGTTTGGGTTTGAATAAATATTGTATCCTGGACAAAAGAAAAGGCAACATTAATTTAAAAAAAATCCACAATAAAATACAGAGAAAGAAAGTCAACCTACCAGCCCCTTCTCTCTGCCAGGCCTCGCCATAAAGAGTCTGTTCGAACTTTCCTTTCTATCAACTTTTTCCACAACATTCCCTCTGAGATCACTCGATACCATTCTTTACAAACTCTTTCAGCGGAGTATAATGATTCTGCGTCTAGGTACGAAAGTATGCATTCGGCGACGTGATGAAGGCCTCTCTCTATGAAAAAAAAGTAATTGATGACAACTTTTAAGTCAAAGATTTGTTGGAATTAGATTCTTACACTATAGCAACTCGTTTAGGTTTACCCGGTAACTAAAGCAGTGGAACCTGGGTGAACGAGTAAATTCTATAACGAACAATATAAATTATAAAAAAATTATTTGCTTAATGAGTGCCTTGGATAGGAGAATTCTCGAATTGTGCGGTGGGACTTTTCGCGCCTCTGCAATGATAATGCCGTGCTACATTTTTACCAAATTTTGAAGCGCCGGCAAAAACACTAGACGGCTTTCAAATACAAAAAAAATTAAGTAAGTTACGAAAAAAAGACGACGTGGAACCAAGATTATTAACAATTTATGTATATTTTTCCTTGAATATATGTTACACATAAGGTTTTTCGGGTACTTTTATGAAAATGTCAAAGTTTGAGTATTTTTTTGCACAGAACGCATTATCGTGTTTTACTTCAATTTATGCGGTAAAAATTTTTTCGCTCAACGAGTATTTCGCGTTACAGGAGTTAAAACCCAGCACGAATTATGCTCGTAAGACGAGGTTCCACAGTACTAACATAAGTCCAAAATCATTCAACAGCACTGACTCAAAATTTTAGCTGATCGATTTTTCAAGAAATTATTTGACGGCGAACTTTAAAATGAAATTAATGTTGCTATTTCGAAATTACCAAATAGAGGACTCAGGAAAGTAAGATTTGGTAAAATTATTTTTTTCCCATTTTTGTAACAAATTATATGAATATTTTATGTAGGAGCATGTGTATTTGAGTATTTAATGAAAATACATTTGTGATTTTGTTTATAAATGGTAATTTTCTTAAGGTTTTACTACTAGCTATAGGCTTGATTAAATAATAACCAATTCACGCCTTTAGGCTATACGATATTTCAATTCGAAAGCTTTAAATTAAATCATTATAAAGAACGATTATTGAGGAAGCCTGTTAACTGATTGATCATCGCGACAAACTACCCAAGATATGATTGAGATTCGAGACTTATCACGTTTTGTTGTACTCTAAGGTTTAAGAACGTTTTTAAAACTCAAAAGAAAAAAATCATCATTTGGATAATGAAAACGTGAAAAAAGTACAAAATCTTAGAAGCAAACAATTCGGCAATCCAACTAAGAAGCGATTTACTACTCAATCGAATACTCACTTGGTAATAATGAAATGAAATCCCGTTGTAACATGGGTTTCAAGTACGAGTCTATGTGGCCTTGCTGATAGTGACACATCCTTGACAAAAGGTGTTCTACAAATTCGATTTGATCCTGCTCGCTCCATTTTTCAAAATATTTTATGCAGCTCTCTCGTTCTGTCACGTACTGTGATGATGGTTCTTTTTTACGGGAAGGATCATAGAGGATTGTCATCGGAGTAAACTGAAGTAAAAAAGAAAATGCTTAATATTTTAAATACAAACACAAAACTTTTAGATTTTTAACAAAACTGTCACAGATTTCAGAATGATGAGTACTTACAACACTAAGTACATAAAAGATAAAAGATCATTATATTACCTACCCAGAGCATTATACAAGTAAAGACAAGAATGCAAAATTTGAATAATGTTATAAAGAATGGTGTGTTTTTCTTAAAATTACTTTGGTGACATTTCAAAAGGTTTTTTTTTACCATAATATGTGTTGAATACAATGAAAATTTCCTACACCAATTTCCATTAAATCAAAGAATGCAAATATGATGGAGAACATGGAAAACTAAAAACTCAGAAAAGAATTTGGTGAAAGATGAAAATATCTTTTAAAAACTTCAAAATTGCAGAAAAATCTACTTCTCTTAAAATTCATTGGAGTACACTTTAAAATTTTAAGTCAACAATTATTAGCTACGTTTATCTTAACACCATACCATGTATATTGAAATTAATGAAATTGTCACAAGTTTGAAAAGAGAAACAAGCCCAAGTTTGAATCATGAAACAATAGCAATTATAACAAGTCAGGAAAAATTAATTGTAATGATGAAACTTAATTGACAAGGAAAGTAACAGAAAAGACAAAATCAAAACAGATTAACAGTTAATTCAGAAGAAATGACTTTCTTCCATAACCCTTTTAAAAACTGGTTGGAGAGGGGGCATGAAAAAGTAAACCATGTTCAAAATTTGATTTATAGAAGCCAGAATATGAAATAATACGATAAAAAGGAAATAAAGTGAAAAAGATTCGACCATGAATTGATTGCTAAATTGTAAGCTTTCAAAGTAATTAAATAGCATGATTAGTATATTTATATTTTTAAAATTAAATATTTAATTAAGAACAATTTGTTGATCCTTAAAAATAGTCACACCAATAAATATATTAATGATATCATTAATAACCACAACAAACCATTTGCAAAAAATTCTGATTCTTCAGTCAGTTCTTTGAGGGTTGTGAAATAACCTCTTATAAGCACTTAGACACCAACTTAGCAGACCAATTGGTTTAAAAAAACAGACATAAAATGGGTACAAAACGGTTCTCAAAAATTTATTTAAAAAAGTAACTTGCTTGCACCTAACAGTTAATTTTATAACACCCTTGTTTACATTAAATACCATACTCATATATATATACGGTGGGAATCATTTCGCGATAGTTTTACTTTAAGAGAGGAATTCCAATACTTAAAATGAGAATTTCAGGGACTAAAAAAAACATAAGGAACTTAACTGGTCAATCCTTTGAAATTATACTTACGTTCAAACAATAATAATACGAACCCCAATAATTGGGATACAAAATGGCGATTAAAAATGACCGTGGTTGCGACCCACTTTATTTTAAAAAAAACCTTTCCTTGAATTGTATGACACAAACCTGTGAATTAGTATTACCATCTCCAATAATTTTATCTGTTTCCATTTTCATCATTTTTTAAATTCACAAACGAAAAAACTCTATAGAAATAATAAAAGTTCCATAAAAAAAAATTAACACAGTAGAGGAAGTCAATAATCGGTGACGTCACTTCAATATTATTCATGAAACTATAGAGCTCACTAGGGTATAAAATTGTCGCAAAGTTGCAAACTTCTTGATTCCACGATATTTCGAGTTTACTCAATAGAATCTTGTTATCAGTATTTGTTTAAGCGACTAAACCTTTTGTTTAGGTAATTTTGCTGCTCGTCTTTGAATAGAAACTGTCTAATATAAGGCTATAAATCTTAAAATGTGTTGTGACTTCCTAAAATTTTTTCCGATCGTCGATGTTTCGAATGTTAAAGTTATAGTTGCGTTTTAATCCCATTTTTTCACCTTCCTTGGCATAAAATAGAATACGCGAGGAAGATTTGAACTTAGCCATAACTTCTTAGTATGGCACTTAACCATTACATCATTTTTTGAATGTAAGTTTTGAGTTCAAATTTTGTATTTCTAATTTTTATAAAGAAAGAGTTAATTCAAATAAGTAACTTTTATTTTTTATTCAACTTATTTTGTTACATCTCTCTGTTGACTGATACTTGTCTCCAAATGAGAGATAGTACAGTGGAACCTCTCATCGAGAAATTCGCATAACGAGCAACATAAATTGTAAAAAATGTCTCATAACGAGTAATATTTCGTATAACGCGAGACCTATACATAGAGAATCCCCTGACAGGTAGAGAAGACTCCGACCTCCGAATCAGGGCATATTCAATGTTAAGTCTCTCCTTACCTGTCTTATTTTCTTCACTGCCACCCAAAATTCTTTCATTTTCACATTTATGGACTTATTAGATATTCCTTTTCTTTTGCTAAATGCTAAAAATAATGTTTTTTAGTGTTTTTTGTTCGGCCTGGGACGCATTATTCGATTTTACATTAATACATTACATTTCTGTGGTAAAAATTGTTTCGCGTAACGAGTAAAACACCGGAACGAATTAAACTCGTTATGAGAGGTTCCACTGTATGTAGTTTTAAAGAACAAAATTCGGATTGCACATGCGGAGCAGACGAGTATACTGACCCTACGAGAAGTAAAAAAGAAACGTTAATAACTTATGGCAGGGATGGCGAACCTATGACACGCGTGCCACAAGTGGCACGTTTGAAAATTTTGATGGCACGCTCAAAAACAAAATTATTTTTCTTAGAAAGCCAACCTTTTTGATAGAAATTAATTAAAAATTATTAATCCACACTTCATTTATAATTTATTATATCCATTTCTCGTACTGAATACGTATTTAAGTACGTACCGTCAAATTAAACATTTTAGTATTAAAATATTCTCTCTAAGTATATAAAGATGCGCATTAGATAAAATTGTTTAAAGAAGAATTGCTTTTATTTATTTATTTATTTATTTATACTTATGTATAGTTTTCACCAGGCTTACACTTCGAATGAAATTTTATTGTGGCACGTCTCCTATTTAAAAAAGAATTTTTATGACTTTGTGGCACGGACATCAAAAAAGGTTCGCCATCCCTGACTTATGGCAATCACTGTGTTGCTGATGGTTGGTTAGCATACTTAAATCTAAAATAAAAGTTTTCACATCAATTTCTCAAGACAAAAATGGCATATATTTTGCCAAAATTTTATGATTATTTCTACATGTACATGTGCTTTTTTTTAAATGTACTAGCAATTAACTGTTTGTTTACTAAACTAAATTATGCAATTTGAAAGTGTCAACCTTTTTGATTAATTTTTTTTCCCATCCATTACAACTGATGGGCAATAGAAAATGCCATCATGTAGTAAGAGTGCCCAAAACAGTGAAAGGTAATTGTGGGTAATTAATGACCACTATCAACTTGAACTTCTATCAAGCCATGGAGTTGATTTTAAAAAATCTAAAAGTTTAGATTACTTCTACATTATTTTCCTTCCCTTCCTTTTAAAATGATTGTTGTTCTGCTTATTTATTGTAACACTACCCATTCATAATATCAGCATACTCAGTTTTAAGATCCTTATGTACATATGACGAATACAATTCTAGTTAAATCCCGAGTTCCATATTCCAGGATTCTTCAAAAAGGATATTCTGGGTGAGATTGGACACTGAAAAAAGAATTATTAAAGTTTTATTCGCTGTTGTCTAATCAAAAACCTAAAATATAACCTTCTGTTATTTTTTCGTAATAGGGTATACCAGATTCTTTGATACTCTTAAAAGATACTTACAGTATAATTGCACATTATGGGATAAACAACCTGTGCTAAAACTTGTTTTAAATTACGCTGAAGGTTTTATCAAATACTTGTGCACTTGTATGTAAAGACTTACTGTTTGCGCGACTTTCATTGAGAGGCGCAGGAAGGGGGAGGAGCGAACCGAGTCCGCCGAACGTTCGCCAGGCGACCGGAAGACGGACAGGTTCGCTCCTGTAATTCAAATTCTCGTTCAGAAGAGTTTCATTCATACGCTCGTAAAGAAAAGTCTCGTATTCATTCTCATTCGGTAATGAGAGAGTATTACAAAGTGTTCCCGCTCTCAATTAAAACCATCCTCAGGCTAAACGTCCGGATAACGGTAAGCTGTACGGGGTTCCTATCTCTCCCATCCTCTCCCCCCCTTTCAGCTACCAAGGCGAGACCTGGACTAATAAGGGTAAGTTTTTGTTTCAATTATTTCTCCCGGGGCCACAACACTTGGTCCTTCAATCACAAATCGCACATCTCAGCTGGATCGTGAACCAGCAACCGCTAAGTTGCGCTCGCCCGCAACATTTGCCATGCTTACTACGAATAGCACGTAATCAATTCCGTTAAAGTGATATTTTCTAAATATTACGCGGTTTGTAGCAAACCAATAAAACCGTAAGTGCTCACTGTGAAAAATTTAAATAAAATTGTACGTTTATACTTGCTTTTTGAATATGTCCGCCATATGAAAAATTCGAGCTTTTTCATCCAAACCAGCTAATTTTGTCATGTGATCCGGAGAAAGTTCAAAGTCAAAAACCTGGAAGGATTTGAAACTTAGTAACTATTTTGCACATTTTATTTTAAACAACAAAATTTTAAAGAACTGTAATGAACGTACATCAAAATTCTGCTTTATTCTTTCTGTATTTATACTTTTTGGTATAGCGGCAATCCCTGTTTGAATAATAAACCGTATAAGTACCTGCGCCGCTGTTTTACCAACGTCTTCTGCTATTTTTAGAATGACTGGATTAACTAGAAGGCTCGGGAGTTCTTTACTGTTGGAGGAAATAAATTTGAAACACTATATGACTGGGCGAGATGAAAGTCAGTTGATCGAGAATAAAAAGAAAAACTAAAACCCACTTGAAGCCCATATTTTTTATGAAGTTAGAAGCACCGGGTGAGCCCAAAGGAGCGTATGCAGTCAGGGTAATATTTTCCTTCTTGAGAAAATCGTATAGTTCCTTTTGTTGGTGATATGCGTGAAGTTCTACTTGATTTGTTGCCGGTCGAATTCTCGCAACTTCCAAAATTTTTTGGACTTGTTTAATGTTAAAATTTGACACTCCAATAGCCTTTGCTTTTCCTTTATCTACTTGTTCTTCCATTTTCTGCGTAAATGAGAAATTAAATAATCTTTGTTTTAATGTTAACTAAGTTATACGTTCAAAATCATCTTCAAATTACTAGCGAAATAATTATATAGTGGCCGTCTGATTAATAATGCTGGATTTGTCTAAATTTTCAGAAAACCGTAAATGCAATTTTAATATAGAACAGTTCCAACAAAAAAATGGTTAGAAAAAATTTATTCGACATTTTTCTAAGTCTAAACTTTTTAATGACTGTTATCTTTAACACTAGAACTACCAAGACCACCATTTCTCTTTTCTACAAAGTAGTCTAGAGTCATTTGTCTTTGTCGAGGCTTCAAAATTTGATAAAAATGTGACACCGCATTATCAGTGAAGAATTTCGTGGCGCATGGCTACTGTCTTATTTACGGTGATGCTCCTCGATGTACGAAGGACTTTACTTTGCCATACTTTCAACATTTCTCTTATTTTACAAAATTGTTGCTTTGTCAATTAGGCACTCCTATTAAAAACTGTCTTTAATTCAAAAAGCTTGAATAGAATTTGAGATGAAATTCAATATTTAAAAAGAGAGGAAAAGGATTAGCTAAAAAGTTTATGAATGTCAAAATGACTGGGGGAACGAAAAATTTTGGGTGCTAGTGAAGAATATAGTACACGTAGGAAAATGTGATCTTCAAATTTGCTCTGATTTGGAGTTTGGAAGTCTTTTTCTCCACCTCTCGAAGAATGCCCCATGTACATGTCGCTGATTATGCCAAAAATTGCTCTTGTTATTCGAATCTCTCGTTATAAAAGGTTCCGCTGAAGAAAAATAGTTAAATATTCCTGTTCAATTTCCACTCACCCATGTAGTGGCGTGGATCCGCTACTGATTAAAGTCCACCCAGCCGTGCGTGGTCAGCACGGACCTATTAAACGGACAATGGGTAGGCAAATGGCTGATGGCCCAAAAGGCCATCGAGGGGTTTGTCTCAAGCTCTTGTAGAGACAACATGTACGACTATCAATAAATATACGACTTTGAAAACATTCAGTCAGCATTCAATCATTTCAACAACCAAGCACTTTTCATCCATTACACCCACTTTTTAATTACTGGTATGAGCTATACCTCAAGTCACATCAAAAGTGCGACTTTAACTTAATCATTTATAAATGCTTTTCTATTTAGGCAAAGATGAACGTTGACCATTAGGAGTATCTTTGAATGAATTTGTAGTTTTGAATACTGTCAAAAAACTTTGTAAATTGTAGGGAGGAAAACAATAACAGACATTTTTTTTAAACAAATATACAGTCTTTTAAATAAACCACTATAAAAAAAAGTTTTGTTGGAACTGTACGAGCAAATAAAAAGAATCGCCGAAAATAACCAAGGTTAGAAATGATAACGACCCTTTCTTGTCTAAAACGTCGAATGATGTTGTTCTTATAATTTACAAGAGTAAGCTACATTACAAGGTAGTTTTTAGCTCAATACGTGGGAGGAGTAGTGTATTAATTAAGTTCCTATCTTGGACATAATGATCGTGAGTTCGAATCCTTCTCCCGCATCCTGTTATACTTAAAAAAATAAGGGTGAGAAATGGGATAAAAATCACCACCAGATTAGTTTTCAGCTCAATACAGACCCGTAAAAATTGGCTCTAATCGGAAACAAATTCGTGCAACTGTATCATTGTAAAGTTTAGAATAGATGTAATTGATCAAATGGCCGGCAAATGTGGTATAAAAGCAGGGTCACGTACACGGCCTTTGCAGGTATTTTATAATACTTTGGACTTGGCAACAATCAGTGAATATAGATAGATATAAATATAATAGATCTTATAAAAAGAGACATGAAATGAAAATATAACTAGAAAACTATTTTGTGTTAATTATCCGAAGAATCCTTCAGTGAATTTAGGTGCTGTAGAAAAAGGCCCCCTCCCAAAAACAAAAACTGAAAGCAATCAAATCCACTCCAGAAAACTTTAAAAAAAGACCCTAAAACGCAAATCTTGCCAAATTCGATTGTGCCACAAAATCAAATCGACTTGTACCTGCAATGCGTGCATAAAGTACAGTATGTTTGTGTCTAAGACCGTCTAATATAACATGTACTTGTAAAATATGTATTGATACCTGTTAATTATTTCCTGCATTCAAATGTGCCATACTATAAATACAAATATTGTAATAACTGTTTTGTTTGTTTTTATTAATAATATAAAGAATTATTACATAAAATGTTGTATTTGTTATATTATATTTTTCATCTAGGTCAAAGAGTACCATAAAAGCCACGTCAAAAGCAAAATCCGTCAACTAATTAACATCGGTAGTTCTAGTATTAAAAACAGTAGGTGAAGCTATCTATTTTATTTTATGTTTTTAATTGTCAAATTAATTATCAACGGTCTCTCTTATGATTAAAAAAACACCTATTTAATTACTTTATTTTTGAAAAAATTGTCTGGGAACAGTCCCATCGAGAGACTAATCCAGGAGTATCTAGTTTACAATATTATTTATCGCATTTTTTTACCTTCCAAATTGCTTTAAGATCAGTAGTGTAATCAAAATCAGCTGTTCCATCGGATTTCAAGGGAATCGGTGTGTCATCATCCTTATAGTTGAGCCCAAAAGGCGTATGAATTAAATACAGATCGACGTAATCCAACTGAAGTTTATTCAGGGACAAATTTATAAATTTTTCCACGTGGGATTCCCTGTTTCCCATGTTTGGCAACTGAAAAGTCACGCCCAAAGTTAATTATTATTATCTGAATGTTTTAATTTTTTATCATACAAAGATTGATTTAATTCCCGATAAAACTTGATAATTTCATGATAAAATGTGTTTTCTGTTTTGCTCACTCCAAGCCTTAGGAAAGTAATTATTGTTTTCATGTGCTGTATTGCAATTAAAACCTCAACCATAATTCTAAATTTTAGTAATTTTTTAATTATATTTGAAGTTGAGTGTAGTGAAATCGTTACCTTTTTTTAATTATTAAAGATATAATATAAAAGTAGTCGAAAAACTCTCTGAAAACTTTTGGCTGATTATTTTGTCATAACACATACAACAATCAGATAAGTTTAAAAACATCTAAGAAAACATGAGATTATTAATTAGCAGAATGTGTCAAATTTTATTTATTTTGGGTGCTTTGTTAAGTATTTCGGCTTCAGAAAATCCTTGTCCCAACTTTATTAATTGCGAAACATCAGAAAAGCCAGATAATTGCCCTCCTGGAACTTTTTATCGGGAAAAGACTAAAATACACGGTTGTTGCCCGGGCTGCATTCGTCTGAAAGGTTAGTGATAAACCTCCACCTTGTGTTTTTTAATTACTAGTGAAAATTTCTTTTTGTTTCACTTGTTTTTACTTAGATGAAAATGAAAGCTGCGAACTTCCAACAGACTGCCAGCCTGGACTGACGTGCAAACTTGAGAAATTGATTTGCGAAAGGGATCCGTCTCAAGGTTTGTTGTTTAAATTTTAGTGTCCAAAAATGAAAGGAAAAATTAGTTTAATTTTAAAAAAGGCATCTATGCGTTCCATTCAAATAATTGCATTGTGAATGTTTTTTTTAAATAAAACTTGGCTTTAAACATTAACAAGATTTAAAATCTCCTAAATATACATAAAATTTCCTTTATATAAATACGAATTTTTTAGGTTTTAGCCAAACTACGACATGAAAGTTTGTAACTATTAATATTAAAACCTCTCCTGTTTTTCAAAAGAGATACTCAATATCGAGTCACATATTTACATAAATATGTAAATCTGAATCTATAACTTTCAGCTTGTGAGTATTACAAACGATTTGATAAATTATGGGGCAAGACGAAATACTGGAATCCAATTTGCTTGTCAGATGGTAAGTTTGCTCCTAAGCAGTGCAAGGGAGAAAAAATATCTGGAATGTGCTTTTGCGTTGACGAAATGGGAAACAGGATATATGGGGAAGAGGAATGGTCCAAAGCGGAGAACATGACTTGTGGTCAGTAAAAAGACTCACTTAAACTTACGATAAAACTAAACTCAGAGTTGTGATCTAATGGGTAACTTTTTTTTCTTTAAACAAGAATAAATAGCATTATTTTAAACTGGTTGCATATTTTCATGTTTCTCATGTGAGATAAATTCTGTTGTGATAAATTCTTCAGATCTATTGACCAGAATTAGAGTTATCTTTCAACTGAAATTATTTTAGGTTGATGTCTTTATAGGAGCTAAGTCAGTAAAAAATGTAGTTTTATTTCTTTTTTCCTTTTTTAGCTTGTAGCCGCTTGTTAAATAAATTGAAAAAGCAAAAATCCCATGTTACTTTCCATTGTACTGACTCAGGAGACTTTGCAACACTTCAGTGTCATCAAGAGATTTGCTGGTGCGCAGTCCTCTTGACTGGAATACCCTATACCAGTGCCGTTCCCTTGGAAATGATGGTATCACTGCCTTGTTGTAAGGATAATATTTCAAAATAATAATTTTTCTCATAGACGTTAATTTTAGTGCTTTGAGCTAGACTTTTAGTGCTTTGCCTGTTCAGATCCTTTATTGTATACGTAACTCGACTCAAATCTGCAATGTTCATTTGTTTGTTAGATAATAAGAACAAAGATGGAGACCAGTATTTCAGAAAGTGTGATAGTGTAAACTCCATTCAGGAATCTGCCAAAAGATTATTATGGAATCACGGGACCAAGGAAATTACGATGACAAGCTCTAATTGCAATTTTGACGGCAGTTATCACAGAGTTCAGTTGCTACGAGAAAAGTAAGTTCAAATTGCTAGATTTTAAAATTGAAAAATATATAATTACAATAAAAATTACAATACAGTGGAACCTCTCATAACGAGTTTAACTCGTTCCGCAGTTTTACTCGTAATGCAAAACACTCTTTATGAGAAACAATTTTCACCATTTAAATTAATTTAAAATAGAATAATACGTTCCAGACCAAACCCCAAACATAATTTATGTTTAGCATTAATTAAGAGAAAATACATGAAAATTGTAGACAAATATGAATAATCACATGTATTTTTTTTATTTATGTACCTAATTCCTTTTTATTACAAAGCAGTCTAGAGCCATTTGTCCCTACCGAGGCTTCAAAATTTGATAAAAATGTGACACCGCATTATATCACTTAAGAATTTCGTGGCGCATGGCTACTGTCTTATTTAGGGTGATGCTCCTTGATGTACGAAGCAGCACTTTCCGAAGATCGTTACTTTGTGAATTAATCCCTCATATTAAACACTGTGTTCTAATTTTAAAAGTTTGAAGAGAATCCAAGATGGAAGTCGGGTTTGCAAAGAAACAGAAGTAGCTAAGAAGTTTATTGACATGAAAAAGAATGAAAATAGATGTGAAAGAATTTTGGGTGGTAGTGAAGAAAGTAGAGAAAGATTAAACTTTGAATTTGCTCTGATTCGGAGTTTGGAAGTCTTTTTCTCCACCTGTCGGAAGATCTCCCATGTACATGTCGCTCAATATGCCAAAGATTGCTGGTTATGCGAAGCGTTTTGTGCTCGTTATGAGAGACAATTTTTTGCAATTTATGTTGCTCGTTATGTGAATTTTTCGCTATGAGAGGCACTCATAATGAGAGGTTCCACTGTAACAATAATACTAATAATAACAACAACTTAAAAAAGCCTTTGTAATTTTTACGACTAAGTCGTAAAAATATATTACCTTATTTAATAATAACTTATATTACCTTACTTAATATTGTATTTCAGTCTTCAAAGAGTAATCTGAAGAGTCAAAACTTCTAAATGTTTATATATATTATTAATAGAAATTAGTCAGTAGTATTAAGTTAATGAATTACCAACTTTTTGGGTTGTTTCACTCCCCCCTCCCTTTATCAAATAAGTCGTATTATATTAGCTTTTATGCTTGTTTCTCAATAGGAAGCGATGCGTCTACAAAAATAATATTCCTCTGACAGAAGCTATCAAATCTAATAGTGCTACCTGTAATTGCGCCTATGATAAACACATAGCTGAACTGCACAACAAAGAATTCATATCCGACTGTCAGCCTAACGGAAATTATACCAAAATTCAAATTTGGAATGAGAGAATGTATTGCGTTGATGATGATGGTTTTCCTTATTCTAATGAACCAAATGACTGCGAATTGCATAAATATTTTTAAAAGGTACGTAATTTACTCGGGAGAAAAATGTGGAAAAACGTGAATTTTTGTGAAAACTCCCAAGTTTTCACTCGGCTACTTGTTTGAATTATTTCCGTTGTCTTTTTTAAGTTGGTACATTTGATGTGTAATTATATGACAATGATCATCAGGTATTCTGTAGCCACACGGCTTGAATTTATGGTTCTTCTCATTAAATTTTGACGAAATGGGAGTAAATAAATTTGAAAAAAAAAACATTATATTATGACAAATTTAAAATACTTTTCAAAGGCTGGGGTTAGAGGTTACCACAAAAAAATGAATTTCTGTATATCACGAAATTTAAAACGAAAAAAATGCTTTAAACTGAAACCACCTTAAATTTGACTAGTTAATTGTCACAATGATGAAAAAAAGAACTACAATACCACAACATACAATACAACTACATAATGCCACAAAAAGAAAAACAGAAATTGCAGAACAGTGATGGAGAAAAGTTTGAATTAGATACAAAAGTTACCGCGATAAAACGAACGACATCATTCATTAATGTTCCGTACAGGGTATTAAAAAATATTTAAGTGCATAGTCAAAATTTTTCTCCAGTTTTTTCCTCCTCTTTGCAAACTAAACCATGTTTTTTAACAATAAGTTTTTCATCTCAACAATTTTTCCAAGGCTTCTATAGCTTGAAACAAGCTCACTTAGGAAATTATTTCATGGTTAAAATATATTTACCCCCGGGCTAACTAAAAATAATTTGAGTCTTGTTGGTTTCCAACTATCTTTACCTCAACTCAAGAATAATTTTCACCGTTGAATTATAAGATAAAAATTAGATTTAAAAAAAAGACTCGACTTTTCAGTGGTATTTACTAGGATTTACAGACTAAACTTACACAACCACAACCATTAATGTAATCACACATTTAGAATACTCCACATCGATCTTGCATTACATACAGTATGGTGTACAAATATGTAATAAATTTTTTTGTCAGGTAATTACATATAATTTTTAATACACTGGAACCTCGTCTAACGAGTATAATTTGTTCCGGGGTTTAACTCCTGTAACGCGAAATACTCGTTGAGCGAAAAAATTTTTACCGCATAAATTGAAGTAAAACACGATAATGCGTTCTGTGCAAAAAAATACTCAAACTTTGACATTTTCATAAAAGTACCCGAAAAACCTTATGTGTAACATATATTCAAGGAAAAATATACATAAATTGTTAATAATCTTGGTTCCACGTCGTCTTTTTTTCGTAACTTACTTAATTTTTTTGTATTTGAAAGCCGTCTAGTGTTTTTGCCGGCGCTTCAAAATTTGGTAAAAATGTAGCACCGCATTATCATTGCAGAGGCGCGAAAAGTCCCACCGCACAATTCGAGAATTCTCCTATCCAAGGCACTCATTAAGCAAATAATTTTTTTATAATTTATATTGTTCGTTATAGAATTTACTCGTTCACCCAGGTTCCACTGTAAAAAACCCAATGAATCCAGATACGAGGTGGGACGTGAAAAGAGGCCGGGTCTCAGGTGCTTGCTTATTTTATACAAGTTATTACCCATTAAGTTAAAGCCATTTTGAAATCATAATTAATTAATTAATTACATTCAAAGACAATTAAACTGGAAAACCTAATTCAATTAAAACTGCTGCTAGAAATCAAACTGTACGGGAATCCATCAATGAATCATCGAGTTTGGTCCTGAGAGGGTAGCAATCAAGATTTTTAAAACTAAAACTTACTTTTGTAACCACAAATAAATCTTCTCTCTTAACCCTTTTTTCGTCCAACCATTTTTTTAGAACCTTTCCGACGACGTGTTCGTTTTGGTAAACGTAAGCTGTGTCAATGTGTCTGTACCCTGTAGATAAAGCACAGTCTAGAGCTTTTTCCAATTCTTCATCTTTGGCCTGTAAAAAAGATAGTTGATACCTATTCAGAGAAGCATAAAATCTAGACTTAATGCCTGTCTTTAAATATAAAATGCGAGGACCACGAATCAAAAACTAGAAAGCAATTAATTATCATCCAGATTTTATTCATTCTTAACTAGAACAAAGATACAATAAAATTGTGAAAGGATAAGAACCAAGAGTTGTTACAGGGCAAGTTCAAATTCTACGTCCCTAGTTGGGAGTTATAAATTAATTTTCCGGATATTATTACTATTAGTGTTTCAGTAAAACTGATCACAAACTTGGTGTATACTGAGAGGTATTTCAGAAATGTCATCTCTGAAACATTATTTCTTTATTAAATTTTACAATAATCATCGGCTATCTTTTGCAAAGCTACTTCTGTAGGAATGTAAGTGGTACTGACAACATTTTCAATTAAGTGCAAAAACAATCCTCCTCCTTTCATTTGCTTTCAGACTTTTAGACTTTTTTCGCCATTGTGGCAACTAAAACTATGAGTGTAGGTTTTTGATTTTCAGCGAATTATTAATTAAAAAAAGGCGCTTTGTTTCTCAGATTTTTCTCTCACAGATTTTTCTATATCACAGATATAGTCTACCATATATAGTCAGATATATATACGCATTACTTTGAAAACAATCACAACTCTATTGGAAGAAACACGAAAAGTAATCAGTCTTATTTTCTATAATTTAAAATGAGGTTTTTATTTTGAAGGAAAATGGTGGGAGAAGTAATGTAACGGTTAAAGTTCCTGACTGTTACGCTAATGATCATGAGTTCGAATCCTCCTCCCGCATCCTGTTATGCCCAAAAATTAAGGGTGAAAACCGGGATTAAAACCACCACCAATAATTTTGAAGGAAAATGAAAATATACAATGTATTGTATTATTATGTATACACGCCAAAGTATTTCAGGCTTCGAAACAAATTATCTGATTCGCTCGTCTGAATCATAGACCACGATAAGAAAAACTTCCAAGGTTGTGTAACCTCCATTAATTGAATGCCTAAAATGTCATTGTCAGTGTTCAAATTTGGTCATCAGGCTTTAGAAGTAACTTATTTATAACTATTAAAATTTTACTGTTAATAGGGAACTGACCATATGTAGCTGAGTTATTTTCTCTTTCCCTTTTACCTATTCATTACCTTCTCCTGCATTTTTTTGTTCAGCGGTATAATTGTCTTTTTAGTCTCTTTGGGCAATTCTTCCCGAGTTTTGAGGTTTTTCAAACAAAAGAAACATTTCGAAAAACCGTGTCTGACGAAAGGAAAAGTTTAAAAATCAAAAAAAGTTACAGATCTGTTTCTTTCCTTGGTGTTTTTGTGTTGAAAGGGAAAAAAAATGAAACCAAATCATCTACTTAGAAAAAAATCAGCATCGAAGAAAGCAAAAGTATAGTTCAGAATTGATATACTGAGTTCGATCCATGGTTCATTTCGTTACGGAATCTCATCAGTTGGGTGCTTCACAGGAAACTTGCAATGTCCTTTGCCCTTTAGGAAGGGGTTTCCATTGAATAACAGGAAATAGGAGTTCCCGACAAGTAACTGAGTGCTGAAGGTTATTTATTTCTTATGCTTTTATATGGTATTTACTTCTTTTACTCTTAAAAACTGAAGTGATTTCAAGGGAAAGTGATTGATTTATTTTCTTAGAGATATTATAATTACAACAAATTACCTTAAGAAATAGTTTGATCAATTTTCGACACTTATAGATCAATGTCTCTAAAATTGATTTTCAAATTCTACATATTTTTTTCTATTACCTGTACAAAGTATTTTTCAATTCCTTCGTCGTGAAGCCTCTCATTTAAAACACCTGAAACAATTTTTTTTATCGCCTATTGTTTTTTTAAGTGCCCTATTACCTGCCAAGTTCCATATCCAATAATCGGCATCTTAGCTCCATTAGGTAAGTTTAAGTATTTCGAGCAAGACATTTCTGTGTGAATAGTTTGTCTGCTGGAAAAAAAAAATTAATTCACGTAAAAAAGAGTAACACGTCTCAACAGATGAAAACCGCACAACCAACAGCAATACCATAGTAAGTTTTTAAGATTAATTTTTATTTGCTGTAATTAAAGCACTATTGTTATTTGCTATAGATAAACATAAGTGTTTCGTACCAAGTTATACAACAGCCGGAAACCAAGATCTACGAAATTTACAACACACCTCTTCAAAATTTTTCACTCTCTAAGGTTACCAACAAAAAATTTTGTTTAAATTCGTTTTTCTTTTAATTATTCTTTAGTTCAAAAAGAAAATTAAAAATAAATATTGGTTGTAAGCATTACGCGTTCTTTAAATAGAAATACGAAACACAAAGAGCGAATGTGAAATACCTAAGTCCACGAGAGCAGTTCACCTTGAGGTGCTCTTATGCGTGTCCTTCTCTTCCTTTCATGACAGTCTCTCAGTCCGATTAAATTCAAATCAAAGCCTTCCTTACATTTTTTATTGCTATTTAATAATTTTGATCCCGATTCGACCAATTCACAGCTACTTTTAATAAATTACAATGAAAAAACTTTCGCAAAAATCTCCTCGTCCTCTCATCTCCCATATTGAAAGATAAATTTTAAGGATGTTCTTAAATTGCCGCAGTTGAACACAAAACACTCAAAAAGACATTCAGCCAAAATAGAGGAATAAGGGTCATTTAAAAACATTCTCGACCAATGGAAATGTATCCGATTCAAGATGACATCAAGCAAATTTTATCGATTTAATTCGTTACCATCCTTTTTGGTTTTCAGGGCAATTGTTTCTTTTAACAGTCGATCTTTTTCAGATTTCTTTTGATTCTGACCACATCCGGCCCGCTTTTACAGTCATTCATCAAGAATTTAATTCGGATCGATGAATTACAAATAGAATGTTTTTGTCAGATTATTTTGGTCAATAATAATAGTAGTAGAAAAGTCTTGCAGATTACATTTCTTTGTTTAGGACCCTTAAATTATGTTTTGCGGATGTACAAGTATGTTTAGGTGTTTAGATCGAGGTATGTTTAGGTGTTTGGGAAGTTCTAAATTAAAATTTTCCGCATAGTGAGAGACCCAACCTATTATATTACCCTGATAGAGAATATACCAAAAATTTGGAGAGTGAGTAAAAAGTTTTTGTTTTTATTTTTCCTAAAAAGATGCCAACTGGGAAAAACGGCTTTTCTTTTTTGTCGTTGAAATTTTGCTTTGTAATAAGAAACTCAGGTAATATTTTACTTTTTCACAGAAAATGATTGGATCACTGAGTGTGAGGCTCTTACATAAAAGGGAAGAGAAAAAGTAGAGGGAAACAAAGGGGCCCCACAAATCGTGAAACGGGATATTTTGGTTTCATTGCACATAATAGTGTTTGACCAACCCTAAAATTGTGTATAAATTATTTGTTAACCTTGTTTTCTACCAAAAGAATTGACCCTCCTGATAAATTATATAATTCTTTGAGTGTTTTGCACAGTAGAATCTATTACGCTACCGAAACAACTTGCTAACATTTAAGAACCAGTTATTTCCAGAAAGAGTTTCTAATGAAGTACCAAAATATAAATCCAAATTTTTTCAGGTTGAAATCTTTTTAAAAACTTTTAAAAAGTTGGTTTAATTTTTTATTTTTATTGTATTTTTAATCCCTTTAAGTATCAATTTAAATTATTAAGTAATGCCTTTCCTAGAAATTATTAATGCTTAACGTCTTTGAAACGATGCCATAGTCTCATTTTCAAATTTTTTTGCTATTCATTACAAATATGAGGGCAGAATATCAGGAATACATTTGAGGATAGCTCGTAATTTTACTGTCGTAGGAGCTTGTTTGAAATTCGCCCCACTTTAATCTGTAGGTACTCGGTATTCAAACTATGAATGATTTCAATTTGACATCCTACGTTTTGGAAGTAAAGCCATTACCCCCAAGAATAAGGGATGATGAAGAATAATACGTTAAGAATATTTTGCGGTTGATTTGTTGCCAAGCCATGAATAGTAAAAGGGAAACAGGGGCGCAACAGAGAAGGGACAAAGGGACTTGTTTATGTAGACCCATCACTTGATGAAAGGGCGATTGGCACGCTTCGCCAATTATTTTTAAAGACTCTCAATATCAAAAAAAGGCCGAAAATTGTTATTTTGCGTACATCAATCATTTCCGAACAATGCTTTTATCTGCTAAAGTAAACCTAGCGAGATGTTTTTGAAAATCTAGTGATTCTGTTTAATCCGAAAATAGAAATTGTTTTGTCCTGCTTAAAAAGTCTTCTAATTGGGTCAGAACACTGCTTCCATTTGCAATCGTGTTTTGAATAAAAATTATCCTTATTTTTCTACTGCTTTTCAACGACAACACCCCAACTACTTTAAACTTTTAAAATTTTCCGTTTTTTTTTTAATTAATTAATTAATTAATTCTTCTGTCTGTAATTAAACTGTCTTCAGATTGGAGATCACAAAAAGTTGTTGGTATATCGCAGTGATTCCCAAAGTGGTCTATATCGATCCCCAGGGGTCTATGACGAGCTGCAAAGGGTCTACGTCAGGGAAAAAAGGGGTCCATGAATTGAAAACGGGGACCCACGATAGTGTATCTCAACATACACTGATAGTACCTATTTACTTACATTATACTAGATTATAATATAAAGACATATGCTATAATTATAAAAGTACCTATGAAGCAAAAAATGTACGTCACTACAGTGAGAAATTTACAAAAATCGGTATCAGGTAAGTAGGGGGTCTATCCAAAACCGAAAAACATGGCAAGGGTCTACGACATAAAAAGTTTGGGAACCTCTGGTCTATCGCTATGGGTTACAATAGTAATTTTTTTCCCCTCCCGTTTACTCCAAGGAGGTTGGTGCATATATTTAGAAAACGTTTATAATTTATTTTATCTTATAAAAGTATAATAATAAGTCCTGTACGTAAGTCGTCGAGAAGGTATAGGAGGTCTTCGGCAGGTCGAAACATCCTTTCGGAATGCCATTATCGGTTTAGCCAACTTTGTTCGTGAACACCAGAATGACAAGCTTATGCGACAAATTATAAAACTAATAAGAAGAACTCAAATAGAGACATTCTGGGGCTGGCCAACAAGTTCAAAGAGAGATACGACACCAACCCACAGGACACTCTCAAAAGAACAGGGCGAGAGAAACCGTTGCACGGTCAATTTCTGAAACGATTGGGAAACATCTCTAACCATCAATCGTTTATGTGGTTAAAAAGTGTTCGGTTGAAGCCCGAAACCGATGTGGCACAGCATCAGGCGCTTAAGACAAAAAATTATGAGAAAGTGATTCTCAAAACAATTACAGAGGATAAGTGCCGCATTTGTCTGGGAGAATCAGAAACTGTTGACCACCTCGTATCTGCCTGCCCCATCTTGGGTAAGCATGAATACATAAAGCGCCACGACAATATCTGCACATACCTGCACTGGAACATCTACAGAGAGTTTGGGGTGCCTGAGTTACCTATGAAATGGTATGAACATGTACCCAAGGAGGTAAAAAAGGATGGGTCATATTGTACAACACCCAGATCCATACGGATCATAAGGTAATTGCCAACAAACCAGACATCGTGATTAAGGAACGGGCAAAGAAATCCTGCAAAATCATAGACGTCGCTGTCCCAAATGACCACAACATAACATCAAAGGAAGCATAGAATCGCCTGAAATATAAGAACCTGGAGATAGAGGTGCAACGGATGTGGGGAGTAAAAACGGAGATTATCCCGGTTGTAGTTGGCGCACTAGGCATTGCACCTCTCAGCCTCCCCGATAACTTGGCGAAAATACTAGGCCGACCGAGACATTGGACCGTGCAAGATATTGAAATAAAGGGCAGAGCACACCCTCCGGAGCGTGCTGTGAAAAACTCACATTAATCGGTACGTTCCTGAAGATTCTGGTTGCATCCTGGAACATACCGGTAACTAGGTTCCGACAAATACAATCTGGTGTAGTGAAATTGAGGATGATGATGATCATAATAATAATAATAATAATAATAATAATAATAATAATAATAATAATAATAATAATAATAATAATAATAGTAATAATAATCCCCGCCTGCAGGTCGGGTGCCCAGGCCTTGGCCTGCAGGATACAGAAGGCAGTGATCCTCGGGAGCCTTCGGATCCTGCGTGCCCATGGGGCAAGCTAATCCCCTGCGGTCACTAACTGTCCTTGTTGGAAGAGTGGCCGCAGGATGAGCTCTCGCCGTTCGGGTGCACAAATTGTGCTTATGACGCCGAACAGGCTGATGTGGCCCGGGCGGCAGAAGGGCGAAGCCCACTCCCAAGGGAAGAGCGAAGGGGGTGGAGACGGCGAAGAGCAGCCGAGTAAAGGAAAAAATAATAATAATAATAAAAATCGACCGACAATTCCATCAGGTCGTGGAAAGAAAAAGACGATAATAATAAGATGATGATAGAAATAAAACTAAAACCAAAAATTTCGAGAATATGATTACAAAGTCACTAAAAACTGATAAGTTCGGGTGTGCCAAAGTCAATCCAAGACAACTGACCATCTGCCCTCCGTATGTCCACTCGTGGCAAGGACGTAATACATAGAGCGGCATGAAAAAATGTACAAATTCCTCTACTGCAAAATTTGCAGCGTTTTGGAAGCCTCAAACTTTGCCGAGGACCCGAATCCTCTCACGACCATTCGAAATCAGGCCGTCTATATAACCAGTAGATTCACACAGACAGGACGCTTTTGGCGAATAAATCCGATACTGTGATCCGAAACCTAGACAGAAAACAATGCCTCGTCACCATTGTAGTCGTACCGGCTGACATAGATATAGTTTTGGAGGAGGCTGAAATTAAAGTAGCAGTGTAGGACAGAGGTTCCCAAACTTTTTATGTCGTAGACCCTTGCCATGTTTTTCGGTTTTGGATAGACCCCCTACTTACCTGATACCGATTTTTGTAAATTTCTCACTGTAGTGACGTACATTTTTTGCTTCATAGGTACTTTTATAATTATAGCATATGTCTTTATATTATAATCTAGTATAATGTAAGTAAATAGGTACTATCAGTGTATGTTGAGATACACTATCGTGGATCCCCGTTTTCAATTCATGGACCCCTTTTTTCCCTGACGTAGACCCTTTGCAGCTCGTCATAGACCCCTGGGGATCAATATAGACCACTTTGGGAATCGCTGGTGTATGAAAAGAAATAAGACAAATGTGGCCAAAGCCAAATATAAAATCGGCTTTTATTCCCGTAGATTTTGGAGCCGTGGAATTGGTGCCCCAGAGCCTATATATAATTATATTATAATAAATGGAAGAAGATAGTTAGAGGGAGAACTAACCTAGGATAAGAGTAACATATTATTATTATATATTTCCTTTAATTTGAGTTTTATTATCGTTTTTCACCCTTGAGTATAACGATATTTAGAAAACTCCAACTTTTAATCATAAACTCACCAGTCAAGCACTTTTATCACGCAACCACAAACCTTTCTTTTGACAATTGTTTGGTAAGAACCCAAAAATGTAACCCCCGTCCTGTAATGTACCCCGTCACTTGCGTCCTAATAGATTTCATGTCATATTATGTTTGTCTATCAATTAAAACTAAATAAAAAAAATTCCTTAAAGATTTATTGCATTAATATATTTAAACTATATTAATTTGAATGTCAGTGTTCATTAACTTTTAACTACAAACTACAAATGTTTTGGAATTTGGTCGACATAATTTCGGTCGTGTAATAATATCTATTACACTTAATACACGTCTGGATTTGGCTAAACCGCTAAGCAAACTAATTTCTTTAAATTATATAGACCAAGGTTTAAACTTGAAAAGGAATAAATGGTGGCACATAGGGGAAAGGTGGGAAGTTGATCCTGTAGGATACATGATCCCCTTCAAAATTGGCGCTTGGGGAATATTTTTGCGCTGTTGGTAAATCAGGGTAGCAGTCATGATGAGTACTAAACCTTGTTTATCTCATTTTGAAAAATAACTTGTTGCTTTTAAATTTGAAAATTTGATTTTTCTCAATCCAACTTTTTATACCTGTACGATAAGTCGCAACAATTTAAATTTGTGATTTACGATTTATTGCTTATTTTCCTGAAATACTGTGTTTATTTAGCTATTTAAAGGCGATTGTTTCCACAAATTTGCTTGACTACTTGCTGGTTTTTCAATTTTCGAAAAATGGTCGCATCGGGATAGTTGATCCTTCATATAGGAATCCTGATCTTGATTGAGAACTTGATCCTAGAATCAAATATTCTCTTATTCTGTATAATATCCTCTTTATAATTATTTGTGTCTCATGTTTAGAATTAGGTTTAATAGCCTTCAAATGCCATGGAGGTACAATATGGAAAGAAAAGAAAAATAAAAGAACTTTTCAAGACAAAACTTTTTATCTAAGTACTTGTATAATTGCCAATTACACCCCATTAAAAGTCAGTTTATTTAGTTTATTTCTGTTTTCAAATTTAGTTCAAGCATTTTTAGTCGAAACTTTGGCGGATAGTATGATAGATCCTCCGGGATCAACACTCGCCGGGATCAAGTATACCCTGGTGGAGGATCCTTGCGCAGTTTGAAAGAAACTGATTTGCCGCTTCGACAAATTAGAAGGTCTTCAAAGTGTATAATTAATGGTCTGGAATATGATATATGCCTCCGTTGAAAAATTTCATTTCATTAATAGTTGGAATTATTAAAAGAAAACCAAAACAGGGATCAACTATCCCACCTTTCCCCTATCTCTAAATAGGTTAAAAGAAGTTCAGTAATGGCTGTATCTGATAATCTAAGTTATTTATGGTCCTAATAACGGTCAGCACTGAATTAAAAGAGGGATATATACATTCTATTAGATAGTGTTCTGTTGAACTGTGACTATTTCTGTTTTGAATCGAGTTTATTTCCTTTGAGCCGTAGAATCATACAACTACAAGGTAGTGATACATCCAAACGCCACTTTCTTGGTGTCAATTCCCAGGTTTTCTAATCTTCTTTTTTTCACATTAAGTGTCATGTCCGTAAAATTCAAAATGAGTTTATCTATAAGTTTTTAGGTGAATTCCGAGGTGAAGGAAAATTCCGTGAAAGTGATCATGAACAGTCGACGTTCTGCCGAGTTTCATCTTTTCATTGGGCAGAACAACAGATGTATCTGTTAAGCCCTTAATTATGACCGGTCGGTCACAACGTTAGCTGAAGTGTATGAACGTTAAAAAAACGGATGTGGAAATATCCAAAATATATTTTCAGTCCTCGTTTGTACTTTATAAGTGGATGGATATTTCAGAAATCATCGCAGGAAACCACTTAGTTTAACAGAATTAAATGCAAGGGGATTGGTTTCTGTATCACGGGGTGAACCCTAATTTCCCATTTAGCGCCGCCCCTAATTTGCTAAGACCAGTGCTCTTCCAAAAATTCAACCAACCTATTATGGAAGTTATTTTTCATGTGCCCCTTAGTCATATATTTTTTCCCTTTCAAAACAGAAAAAAGTAACAATGTCATTAGTTTCGCGAGCAGAAAGTAAGTGTTACAGCAAAACCTCTGATTTCAGTATTGAACATATACTAAATGTGGCTGGTGAAAAACAAAAACTGAAAAATTGTTCTTCGGACGTCATGACAGGACAGGCAAGGTTCGAGTGGCTCAACTGCACTAGATACAAACCTCCAAAACTGCCAAGTAAGTCGACATAATACCCAACAAAGACAACTGCTTAAAAGATATATAGTATCGGGTGAAAGCTGTTTGATTTTCTATTTATTCGCGAATACAGATACTACGAAAAGTGGTGGTGATACGAAAAAAAAAGGAAGAAACAGAAACCTATTCCTAAGTATTCCAAGAACGACTTCTGGATTACAAAACGATAGCAATATCTTCATAAAGGTCCTCAAAATCGCTAGGCTTTATCATTTCTTTGACCTTACACCTTTAAAACTTTTGAAGAGTTAAATACTATTACTTCCTTACTCGCCGACGACACAATCTGCCAAAATTATTTACCTTTTCATTTCATTTATACCTAGATTTTAAATAATTTTGGTTTCAAATTCGCAAAGCAAAAATATAAATAAGTGCAAAATATGCACGTAAAATAATAAAATGCAGGACAATTTAATGTCTTGTTTATTTGAAAAATTTAAATGAATTTTTAAGAAAAGATCGAATTGGTAGACTTTCTTTTTTATGCTTTCCTTGCTTTATGCTCATTTTCCCATAAAACAAAAAAGATAAGCACACAATCGTAAATATTGGATTCCAGGGCAACGGAAGAAAGAAGGGATTCAGCGTAGAAAATCGGGACGTAATCCTAGGATTCCTTTTTCTAGTTCTCAAATTGCCCATCTTGAAGCCAAATTTCTTCGGACTCCATATCTAAACAGCAGTGACGTGGCGCAGTTGGCTTCTTACCTCAGATTGTCTGAAACAAGGGTAAGTTTTTAAAATCTGTATTTTTCACTTTTCGTTTTATCTTCCTCTACTTTTTTTTCCGTGAAGGACTACAAACTCGGTAAACCCCCAAATTAACTGAGTACTACCTTAATTATCTCAATTTATTCGGCCCCCAAAATGAAACCTTTCACTCTCAGGGCTTGGAAAAACTTTATTGAATAAAAAGTATTTTTCAAGCTGAAGTGTTCATAAAACTCGATTTTAAATACTTCCAGGTAAAAATTTGGTTTCAAAACAGAAGAGCAAGAGAAAAAAAGGAGAAAGAAATAAAAAATAACATGGTAGGAAATTCAATAAAAGATTCACAACTGCCAGAGAGGATTTCAGAGAAGCCAGATGCGGTGGACATTGCCCCTTTCGTCCTCCAAAAGGCATATCACTCGAACCACAGCACTTGTACAAGCCTCTACTTAAATTATTTTGAATCAACAAATTTCGTTCAAACAGTCACTCCTTTGGACTTAAGTGACAGACTAAAGTAACGTCTGAATTTTGTAAATTTGGTTGCTTCATTAGTCTTCTGTAGTCTTAATATAAAGAGCTATTGATTAAAAATATATTTCACTTTTATTCGTGGTATTAGCTCAAACATTAATTGAAGAACTTGTATTTAAAAGAAATCCTATTAACTGAGGTCCATGAAAAGCCTTTAAAACAGATCACTTTAATTTTTAAACTGGAATTTATTTAACGAACATGAGAATTAAAAATTGTCCATCAACTTAACTCTTTTACTCAAGCCAAAAATTGATTGCCACGTAATAGCCAACACTAACAATTCTAAAACATACAGAGATTGATTTTTAAATAATTTTATTTTATTTTTAAATAAAGAAATGGTTTCCTGTTTCAGTTTTTACGCAAGTAGTTTGTTTAACTTCACACCGTCTAGACCAGGGATGAGAACCCTTTTTAATCGAATTTCGGAAGAGTTCACGCACGTTTTCGGGTCTGGTCGTCCGAGCCTAGTTGGAGTCCACCCCGGGGTTTTAGTGGGTGCAAATTCCACATACTCCCTCCTGCCTCCCCAATGACAGGACAGACAACGTCAGAGAGGTCTCCCCTGGCAAAAAAGTCTTTTTTAATCAACGGACCAATTTAAATTTTACAATTTTTTGGTGAGTCGCACACAAAATAGGAGGGTGGTACAAATTCGTAGGAAAACTTAATTTTCAATTAAAAAACTCTAATATTACCTTTTTGATAATAATATTGCGCTCATGTCTTTCAAGAAACACAAGAATTGCTGAAATTGCTAGTTAACAGTTTACCAGTCTGACTGATTGCGTGACAGGAGCAAACACAAATAAGGACAGACGCGGCGCGTTCGTATTGCATGTTTGAACAAGTCGCCGACAAGTGAGTAACTCGTCACAAAAAATCGTTTTGGTTTGGTATGCACTATAATTTTATTACAGTTAATTTTATAACTATATCCTGGTGGGAGAAAGTCGATAAAATAAATTCAATTTTAAGAATGCCTGGCGGGCCGCATAAACATGTTTAACGGGTCCCGTGTTGCTCATCCCTGATCTAGACAAAAGCCATTTTAAACTCCTTCCGCTGTCAGGATCGTTTTTTTTAAAAAATCTCCATAGCTTCGTCAATCAAACACATCGCTTTAGAAATTTGTTTGGAGGTTAAATTTTGTTCTTTGGAGATTTCTATTAAACAGTCACTGTCATCTTCTTCATTAGCAAAATGCCATTCCAGTTGCAACAGTTCTTCATTATAGAATTCTTGGTTGTGCGAGGTTAGCAATTCATTTATGTGGGTTTCAAAAAAAAATTAAAGACTCGAATCCAAAACAACGCAAATTCGAAAATCTAACAACGCACAGTGAAAATCAGTAAAAATCAAGCAGCAACGCACAAAGGAAACGACGCAAAGCGAGGTATTAGTGTATACAGTTGTGCGGTCACGTGCTGCAAAATCTTCCAATTCTGAATAAATTTACACTTAAAGTTTTTTTTTTTAACTATGAAATATCTTTTTCCTCTCACACATTAAAATTAGCAAAAAATCTTACTTTAAGTCATTACTGGGATTGAATATGACACAAGTGTCTCAGCCATTACCCATATTATTGACTTGACATGGCGATTCAAATAACAGTTAGATTCAAAATTAGGGTTACTGAAATTAAGAGTCTTAGCGGTAAACCGACTGTACGTGTAACTGTAACTTATGAGAAATACGATCTTTTGAGTCTCTTGCGCAATATAATGGCAAAGACGCGGACTGGGAAAAAACCACCTTGAGTAGTAGGCATATTCGGTAGCGTCTATATTTTTCTGTCCTCTTTACAGTTTGACCCAATTTCTTACGACACTAGATGTTTGCCTGCCAATAGTTCAATCGGTCACGTTTGTACTGACCAAAAATGCTTGAGTCAGCACACCAATGTAGGTTACATATTTGTTCGATCAGTGGAGGCTCAGTGCCACTACAGTATTACTGTTGTTTTTCCTTGAACGTAATGGTCAACCCAGGACCTCTTCGCCTGGCAAATTCTTCCCAGATAATTTATTTGAAAATATTATTATTTAACTAACTGAACTTGTCATCTTAGGTTTTTAACACAAAATTGGCAAATCCGATAATTGAATTTTGGCATGATGCTCCGACCTGCCAAAACCGCGCCGCCTTCCCGACGACTTTACAAGAAAATGTGAAAAAGAAGAGCTGCAAAACGACGAGGGAAGAACAACAGCAGAACGAGGTAAAGAAATCAAATGGAACGCAGTTATTGAGAATAATAATACAATTACAATTAAAATCAATAGAAAAACTGAGAAAAAAGGATGAAAGAACTAATAAAGATAACAATGAAGTTGACAGTTAAAACGAGAAAGACATAATAAAATTGAAATGCAGAAATTAACTCACTCAGCGCAAAAGAGATGACTTTGAATAGCGAACAAGTAAATTCGGACAAAGCAGTCACAACTCCACACAAACTAAACTGGTTCACTAATTTAAAACACCAATTGAAATATATTTTCCTGAGGCATATTGGTCTCGCCTCGAAAACATTATTGCAAATACCATTCAAATAATTTCAGGAATGTATAACAAGATATAGCAAGAGGATATAAGGAAAATGCAAAGATCAAATTGCAACCCTGCGTTCTGACTAATCAAAAAGGAACATTCTCCAAGTTACCAAATTGATGATTCTGTTTTCAGAATGGTTACATCAATTAATCAAATAAGGGTTGCGAGCCAGAACAGAGTCAATCTTTCTGCCGAAACGTTCGTTTACAGGTGGAACCGGATCAAAATGTGTGAAGTTTAGAACTGCCAAAACCTTGAGTCGTTGTCCCCTTTTATCATTAAATGCGCCACACACGAAAAGATTAGAATATTATTCCTCGATAGTTCGGAAGCCTGGTACCTTTTTATTATATTAAAAGGGAGAATGCAAAAGACCTAAAAATGTCACAGGTCACAAGCTCTCACTTGAGAAGCTTATTGCTAAACGAATAAACTGCAAATGAAATCCAATATTATCCCGCAACTAATTACTCAATTTTCTTTTTAAACTGTGACTAAATTAACTTGACTATTTTAACATGTTTTACTTAATTTAAAATACAATTGTATTAATAGTACCTTCAAGTTATGCATAGATTCAGTGTCAGATTCATTGAAATGCTGCTAATGGAGGAAGTAAAAGTCATTAAATGTTGTACACAAATGTTTTTAATCGTCAAACCCAGTTACAGATTTAATCGCTTTTGCTTCATCCTCTTGATTCATTTGCTTTAAAGAATGAAATTCTAGAGAGAAGGATACGGCTCCAGAAGTGAGAATCCTTAATTCCCTTGAGTAACCCAATAGCTGCGATAATGGAACAAGAGCCCGAAGAACCTATAAACACGATTAATAGAATCAAGTTTTCAATATTATAAAAAACTGAAAAGAAATTACTTTTGTTTATTTTTGTTCTCTTTTAGAGAAAACAAAATAAAAAAATTCTTACAAAATCTGATCCGCGTGATTCTGTGGCGCTCAATTCAGCTCCCCTTCTGGTTAGATCGTCTAAAATGGGCTGCAACATATTCTCACTACAAACGATCTCGACACGCATAATCGGTTGGACAAGTCTAGTCCCTCCAATTTTTAGCAACTTAAAAAATAGAAAAAACATTAAATAAGCGTTTAAAAAGTGAAATCGATCTCAATTAAAAAGACAAAGTGATGTTCAATTTGTGAAAATGTTAAATTTAAAATCAAGGTCTTACTTTTTTTACACCCTGTGCAGTTGCCGACGTGATTATTGACTCGGATATTCCTTTGCTGACTTCTAGCCAATGCAATATAACTTTAACGTTAATGACCTAAAAAGGCAAATGCTAATGTATGGATCTGGAGTTAAAACCTGTCCTAGAAACCCCACACATCTCTTAATTGTTTTTAGTGTTGTAATATTTTACTCAAGATAAAATAATTTCCTATAGGGGAAAGGTGGGATAGTTGATCCCTGTTTTGGTTTTCTTTTAATAATTCGAACTATGATAATGAAATTAAAATTTTTTTTAACGAGGCATATATCTATGTTCCAGACCATTAATTATGTACCTTTGAAGACCTTCTAATTTGTCGAACAAAGCGGCAAATCAGTTTCTTTTCAAACTGCTGCGCAAGGATCAACTATCCCACACCAGGGGTATACTTGATCCCGGCGAGTATACTTGATCCCGGAGGATCTATCATACTATCCGCCAAAGTTTCGACTAAAAATGCTTGAACTAAATTTGAAAACAGAAATAAACTAAATAAACTGACTTTTAATGGGGTGTAATTGGCAATTATACAAGTACTTAGATAAAAAAAAAAGTTTTGTCTTGAAAAGGTCTTTTATTTTTCTTTTCTTTCCTTAGTTGTATACTTCCATGGTATTTGAAGGCTATTAAACCTAATTCTTAAACATGAGACACAAATAAAAAAATCATAAGAGGATATTATACAGAATAAGAGAATATTTGATTCTAGGATCAAGTTCTCAATCAAGATCAGGATCCCTATATGAAGGGATCAACTATCCCGATGCGACCATTTTGTCGAAAATTGAAAAAACCAGCAAGTAGTCAAGCAAATTTGTTGTGGAAACAATGGCCTTTAAATAGTTAAATAAACACAGTATTTCAGGAAAATAAGCAATAAATTGTAAATCACAAGTATTTAAATTGTTGCGACTTATCGTGCACAGGTATAAAAAAGTTGGATTATGAGAAAAATCAAATTTTCAAATTTAAAAGCAACAAGTTATCTTTCAAAAATGAGATAAACAAGATTTAGTACTCATCATGGATGCTACCTGATGTCGCCAACAGCGCAAAAAAATATTCCCCCCAAGCGCCAATTTTGAAGGGGGATCATGTATCCTACAGGATCAACTATCCCACCTTTCCCCTAAGTTATATTGATAATATAGGAGGCATAGGACAAGCAGTCAGTGTGAAAATAAGTAGGGTTGTCAATGTATGTCGAATCAAATGATAAAAGTTATAAGTAAGTGGTGGTAATTTTAATCTCGTTTTTCACTATTTTTGGGACGGGTATAACAGGATGTGGGAGGAGGAGGATTCAAACTCACAATCATTGCGTCCAAGTCAGGAACTTTAACCACTACACTACTCCTAGATCCTACACTACTCCACTAAAAGATTATAAAAGTTAACAGTGTAAGGAAAGGATGGGTGAAACATACATGGCTTAACCAAATTTTGAGTTTAAAAATCACTTAGAATCTTTTTAGAAAATTTCATTTGGTATCGTTTAAATTATAATAATTTTTTTTAACCAGCGTAACTTTTTGTTTATTTTTTAAACTCGGTAAATTAGAATTATTAATATAAAAAATGAATGACCTTAAAGCATGCCTCGTAGTGTATAAATATTGTAAACATTCCAATTAGTTCATATGAGACGTCAAGTGAAATAAATAAATAAACACTCACGGGACACAGTAATTTAGGCCCATAAGCCAAAGCTGCCTCCACACCATTTTTGACGGCCAATAAATGTTTCGGAAAAATTGATGAAACATTCTCAGCACATTCTTGGCTTCTGTCCAATTCGAACTTTTCATTTTCTTCACTTTTAGATTTTACGACTGAGAGTATTAAACTGACTGTATGACTATTACTGCCTAAAATAATTGGCAAAATTAATCTCTACCCAAATGCATAAAACTTACTTAAAGTTGTTTTACTGTTGACTGTGTTTTACTCGCCTATTTGGCATTTGAAGAAATGAGAATCTTTAACGTTTTCAATTAAAACTTCTTTGTAAGCAATTTGCAAAGGACCTAAAGTCACATCTATGTTGTACTCGTCTCTGATTCGTTCCTTGATGATTTCAAGATGCAACTCGCCCATACCACCTAAAATTGTTTGACCCGTGTCTTCGCTAACGTTCACCCTAAGACTGGGATCTTCTCTTTCCAATTCACCGAGTGCTTTTTCCAGTGCTGCCTGCTGAATTTGCGACGGAGCCTCTACCGAACAAAAAAAAACAGGCTCAAGAACGGTGGCTCCTTTAAAGAGAATTTCCTTTACGTCCATGTCGTTTAGTGACTTTGTGTTTGAATTAAGTATTTTAGCGAACGCTTCGGTCGACGATGCTATCAACTCGCCGGTACTAGTGTACTGCGAGAAAAAAGCAGAACATTAAACACAGCCAGTTTAGAACAAAATTAATTAAAATCTATTGTATATTCGCTTTAATATCAATGTAAGCCGAAAAATAACAGTTTGAGGGCAAATTAAATTTTATTATTAAATTAAAATAAAAATAATAATAATTGCAAAAGATGATAATTACATTTACAGTTTTCTCATAGAAATAAATAATTTCTAACAATGTATTGTAGAAATGGTAGGGGCAACTTAGTACCATATTTTAATTTTTTAAATTTGTTTCCTAGAAATACTTTCTTTATGAAGATGGGTAATTGAGCGTTAAGAAAAAATAAATTTATCACTTCTTTTCAAAGGAAAGTAACATCTTTTTCTCCAAGGTTTTAAAAGATAAAAGTTATATGATAACAAAAATAATAAATATTTATCATATTTTAGAGGTCAGATTTTATTATCGTCTACATCAGGTTGTAAAGAAAATTTTTTTTATAAGTCTCTTGACTGTGACAATGACTGACCTAAACAGTTTGACTGTTTCCATCAAACCAAAACTTGAAACTGTATAATAAACTGTTAAGATGAGATAAAAAACACATTTTTTACAAATGTGTTTTCAAAAAGCAACGACTTTTTCATCTTTTTACTGCATTGCAATAGAAAAAAATTTTTGTAATGAAGCATACTTTTAAACCTGTAACCGCAGCAACGTTTCCAACTCCAATTTCAGGTACTTCTTCATAGTCATCTGCATAAGCTGCGTATAGCTTTCCACAATTTTCGGTTTTTTTTTTATTCACGTTGTAAATTTTCTGGCCCTAAACAAAAACAAAAATCAGAACTTTTTTTAATCGACCAAATACTATTTTTATCTTCCCGTTCAAAAAAAACTACAAAATTTCGAAAAGTGACAAGCAAATAAAAATTTAAAAAGTGTAATTTATTTGAGTTTTAATTACGTTTTTCAAACTTAGGTATAACGGGAGAGGATTTGAACTAACGACCACAACTTCTACAGTCGAGAGCTTTAACCACTATACCATAGATCTCCCGATTGGAAATTGATTAAAAAAATATCATTGTAGTAAACAACAAACAAAAAGCATACCTTTTTAATAGTACCTGAATATATTCTAAAGAATGTGACTGGACCTTTATGCTTGTCATGCCTAACTTTAAAAGCCTTAGCACACAAATTATTTCCAAAATACTGCATTACTTTCCCAGACTGTCTGTTCACTGGTGATGGAAGGTAGTTAATGATAGCATTCATAAGCAATTGAACTCCTATGTTTTTATAAGAACTACCACACAATACAGGAATTCCTGAAATAGAATTCTTTTATCAATTCATAAATCAAAGGCATTGGACCAATCACACAATAAAATTGTTTTTTTGTAAATTTCAATTTATTTTATAGTGATAGTTGAAAATGCTCATGAGACCAAACACCAGCCTGTTCTTTGTTTCATTAATTGCTAATTGTCTCTGCCTTTGGAGCAGATGATGGTACACTGGGTAATAAGAAAATGCGCAAAACTTTATTTGATACACAAGTCTCAGAATTATGGCAAAAAACTAAAAAAAATCCTAAAGTACAAACTACCTAAATATGACACCCTATAATTTCCTGGTGTTAGGATGACCCAAGTTAGTCATTGGTGACACACAAGTATTTTAAATCAATAAAGTCAATCAGACCTATTTAACTCTCTGTTTTAACCAAGACTAAAACAAAAAAATTTGTAAATTAAAACTTTCACCTTTTTGATCCCAAGTTATAGTCTTCAAGGATTCCCTCAAAATGTCACTTGAAATAGATTCTAATTTCACTTCACCCAAAATAATCATTTCAGCTAATTTATCATCCAAATCTGCTAATGTTTCTACTAGTTTCATCCGAGCCTGACAAGCATTTTCCCATAAGTTACCATCTTTAGAATTTAAATCAGTCTGAGAAAAAAATTTTCCCATGTCATGCTTATTCCACTCACATTTTTTCAATGTCAGTAAATCCACAATACCTGAAAACTGTCTGGCTACAAAACAAAAAACAATTTTATATAAAAAGAATTCCTCTATCCCTAGGGTTGAGACACTGGTCTGTTCCCCAAGTATAAGGCCCCATTAAAGCCAAACCAACTACAAAATGTCTCACCTACAGATATGAGGCAGTTAACATGGAGAAAAAAAATAAGTGAATAAAAAATATAAAGAATTTTGCAAAAGCTGTTTTCTTTAATGTCATCAAGCTCTCTCCACTGTCTACTTTTCACCCTCTGTACCTCATTTTTTCTGTCTCTTGTCTATTTGTCTGGGCAGGAAAGGCCAGGCTTTCCTCCCATCTTTTTAACCACACTGCAGGGTTTAGTGGCTAAAAATCCCACAATATCTGGGCTATCTTCCTAGATGCCTTTAGAAGGGTCCACCACTTATTCTATATATGAGCCATTCAGAGTACACATCAATTAACTCCACTTTTTGAAAAATCTTAAATTTAAGTGTCAAAGCCCTTGGTATAGTCATAAAGTTAAAAAACAGTTAAATGGCAAATTTTTTTAGGCCATTGAATAATAAGTAACTAATTTCAGAAGCCATTCCATCGCGTTTCTCAACTTTTTGTTTTATGGAGTTAATCAATATGTGCACTGAACAGCTCATATTTACATATATGTATGTATATATTTAAATATTCATATATTTTTAAAAAAGTCAAAGCTAAAATTTTCTTGACAGATAAAACAGAATTAATATCTTGGGGTAAATTTAAAAGACTTACAAGAATTCTTTTCTGCAACTATAGGAAGTTGTAAAACCACTGGAGTAATATGAAAATGCTTCTTTAAAGAAGTAACACTTTCAAAAAACTCTGCATTCAGCTTGTCCATTTTATTTACATAAACTATCCTAGGTATTTTGTGTTTGTCAGCTTGTTTCCATACTGTTATAGTTTGGGGTTCAACACCTAGAGTACACAAGAAAAAGCTCTTAAAAAGTTTTTCAAAACAGAACAAAAACACAATATTATACTTTATAAACAAAATTTGCAAAGCAAATAATGTATTTGCTAAGCAATCAATGTAAAATAAATTCAGTATACATTAATTTATTCTAAAAATATTAAAAATTATTTATGACATTCTCCCAAGCTTTCGGTCTTCAGAAAAGTAAAAGTTAATATTACTGATGAAATCAAAATACACCCAACATTACAATTAAAATAGAACTAATGGTGGTTTGCAATGCCATAATTTTTGTTTAGGGTTAAGTCTTTTTTAAGGAAAGAGCATTGATGATAAAGACAACTGATGAAAAACCATCATCCATTAAGAAATATTGGGTTGGCAAGAAAGTAATTTCGGTTTTCACGGACAGATAGTTTGATGTTTGTTTCGTTATTCTTTTCTTAACGTTAAGATCTTTTCCTTTAGAGGTTTGGTAGTGGTAGGATTCTGTAGGAAAAAGTTTCGTGTAATTTTGTTTACAACCGTCAATTTCATGGAGTGTAAAACAGGCATTTTCGACATTTTTTACTTTTTTATTCTCACGAAGGTAAGAAACCGGCTAAGGCTCACAAAGAGGTATTTGAGGTTTATGGTGCTGATTGTTTAACAAAATGCATATGTCAGAACTTACCATTTCGTTCTGAAAATATTTTTCCCTTAAAGACGACCAGCGTTCTGGTCGACCTTCCGAGTTGATGATCAAACGAATGCCATAATTAAATTGAATCGTTATATAACTGTGTGAGAGATTGCAAAAGGGTTGAATGTGTCAAATACAACAATTAAAAAGCACATAAAACATCTTGGTCTTGCTAGGAAGCTCGATATTTGGGTTCAGCACGAATTGGGCGAAATTCACTTAACACAAGGAGTCAGTCCTAGCGATACGCATTTCAAACGTAATGCAATCGATCCTTTTTGAAACGAATAATCACTAGTGATGAAAAATAGTTTTTTTTAACAATAATATCAATTGAAAAAGACCATGGTACAAGAATAGTGAACCAGCACAAACCATATCGAAAGCTGAATTGCACCAGATCATTCTGTCAATTTAGTGGGATTACAAAGGTGTTGTGTATTTTGAGCTGCTTTTGAGCAACCAAACCATATATTCTGATGTGTATTACAAATAACTCATGAAATTGGCCAGAATTGGTGAATCACAAGAAAAAAACAATGGTCTAACAAATTTTTGGTCACATATACAAAATTATTAGAGCTTGATTGGGAAGTAATGTTGCTCCATCCAACCTTACACTATCAGACTATCACTCACTTTGAACTTTACAAAACTTTTTAAACTGTAAAAATTTCATTCATAATGATGACCTTAAATCACATCTGCATGAGTTAGAACTAGAAGTTCTATGACAATGAAATAGTGAAGTCACCAGAAAGAAGGCAAATAGACATTTGCCTGATTAAAGTTTATTTTTTGTATACAAACAATGAGCTTTATTTCACACCAAAACACTGAAATTACTTTTTTACCAACCCAAAAAAATTCAGCCAAGAATTTAATAACTAAAAGATACCTGCTGAACCATCTACAATAATAACTGCTCCATCCATTACATTTAGTGTTTGTTCTACTTCCATGGTGAAGTCAATGTGGCCAGGAGTATCAAGCAAATTAATTTTGAATTTGTCCCACTGAAAAGTGACAGATGCAGATGTTATTGTAATTCCTAAGAGAAAAAGCAAATACTGTGTTGCTCAATAATTATTTAATGACAAAACCCTGATTTAGAACTTGTCTGTGCTAATGGAATCTAATTTTATTTTTGCCTTTTTAGCCTTATCAAATACTCAAATTATGATGCAGGCCTTTTTGATAAATGTACCAAGTCTTCTCACTTTATATAGGAAGGATGCTAAAAATTTTTTTATGCACCAATTTTGATTACAAAAAAAGTTGCCAAAGAATTCTTTTTTTTATTTATTTTTACATTAAATTTTTTTTTAGAAAATTATGTTTCATTATTGTTTTTATTTTTATTACCTTTACTTTTTCCAGTGAAAGGGATTTAATATATATTATACCAAAGGGATGGAATGTATAAATTCCATCCATCAAATAATAACATTTTTCCTGGAACTTTACACTAAGTATTTGGATGAAGAAGGAATAAAACAAGAAAAAGAAACAACATTTAAAGATTACTCTCAATTTCTCTTTTTTAATATTAAAAAACAAGTTATTGGAAACTTTGGAGCATTTAAGGATAATGAATTAAAGGCCTTTATAATTTGTCATAAATGAACTACAGACTGACTTTGTCATCACTGAATTGGAGAAGTAAACTTGATGAAAATACAATAAATGTAAGCATTTACATCATTCCAAGCTTTTACCTAAGCATCACTTTTTATTAGGATTAATGACAATATGTGTTCCAATATATTTTAGTGGAAAAAAATAAGAATCTTAGTTTTGTCAGCATACCTCTTTGTCTTTCCTGTTCCATGAAATCAGTAACGGTATTCCCATGGTGAACTTCCCCCATTTGACCGATGGTTCCAGAATAAAACAACATTCTTTCTGTAGTTGTAGTTTTCCCTAAATTAAACAAAAGGAAAATTCACTAAAGTAAAAAAAGTGACCACTACAATTATAAAATTCTTCAAACCCAAAAAGTTGTGACGAATACCGGCGTCTATGTGAGCCAAAATTCCAATATTTCTTATCAAAGAAGGATCATCCTTTCCAACACCAAATTTTGGCGCTGCAGATGGCTTTTGTGAATATCGGCGACAGCAGCTCACTCCTACAGCTTGGGAAATCCACTTTCGTGTTAAATTCATTGTCAAATAACAATAAAATAAAACCAGACAATTTTCTTTTTACAAAGAAAAAACAACTCGGGAACGAAAGCGGTGACTTTAGGTTTAGATGTATGGCAACGTTGTTTTTTAGGGGTTGCCAAATAATTTTTTTGAAGTGCAAACGCACGTCATCCAAAGAAGTAAATAAGTGGGATGTATTCTAACAATTTTTGTAGTTTATTGAATACAAACAAATGAGATAAAAATCATTTGTAACTAAGTCTTGTTTTATTGTTAAGAACAAAAAATAGTGAAATTATTCTTTATTGGTATTTCATGTTATTCAAGGTTGATATATCAATTGATTTATTGATTATGTAAATTTGTGATTTGTTTTTGTTTTGTTTTGTTTTTGTTTTTATAGATTTCAAGCATGCTTCAAAGCAGACAAAAAAATTTAGTTGAAATCTGTCCCCAGTGCTGTAAATTAATTGATTCTGCGGCGAACAGACTTGTACATGATAGTTGTGGACATTCGAAATGTCGAATATGTCTTCTCCAAGAAATAACAGGTTGTTTGATATGCCTTGCCGAAAGCAAATCATCAGTATCAGAACGAAGGAATATCCTTAATACAATAGAACTGTGTAGTAAAAAAAGTGATGAACTTCAACAAAGAAAATCTGTGATAACTTCATTAGCAATTCAGTTGGCAGAACGGAAACAGTCAGAAGATAAAAAATCACTTTCTTCAGCCCTTCCCTCTGTTGACAAGGACACTTGTCATTTGATTGAAAGAAGCTTAGAAAAAGACATTTTATTTCCCACTGATATAGTTAAAAGAAGTACTGGGAACTTTTACCACTTGAAAAGAGTATTTAGTCAAAGGTTTTTTAATGAGGATTCTAATAAAAAGCACAAAGCTTGTGGGACAGAGAAAAATTGGTCTTTTGAGATGAAATCAAATGAAAATGGTAGTAAAAATGAGGATGAAAATCTGGAAAAGAAAAGTCTGATAGTGCCCAAACATATTCAAGTTCAATATTATTGTAAAATTCATAAAACTACAAGTCTGGAAAAGAGTAGTATTTTAAAACATCACATGACATGTGACTTGGAAGAGAAGACACATGAAAATTTACCACACTATTGTAAATTTTGCAATAAAAGATATAAAGAAATTGGTAAACTAAACAGACATTTGAAAACTCACACTAAAAATTCTAAGTTCAAATGTATGCAGTGTGGGAAATCATGTACAGATAATTATGCTTTGAAAACTCATGAAAGAAGTCATTCTAAGCAAAAACCTTATTCTTGCTCATCTTGTTACAAAAAATTTTCTGGTTTACAGAATTTCAAGAGACATGAGAAGAAACACAGAGATGAAAAGAAGTTCATTTGCAATGAATGTGGATTTAGATTCATTACCAAAAGTGAGCTCAAAAGGCATGGAGCAACTCATTCAAGTGCAAAACCACATGTTTGCACAATTTGTTCACACAAATTTACATTCAAAAGGACTTTGGTGAGACATTTAAAAACTCATGATTCAAAGTTATTAAGGATCAGTTGCCCATACTGTGAATCTACGTTCAGAAGAAAAGATAATCTTGAGCGGCATATTAAAACAGCTCATTTTGAAATTAAAAATGAGAAGGATGAAAGTCATTTAGAAATAGATCCCAGAACTGATCAATAGCTTTATAAATATATATATATATGTGTGTGTGTATAAGGTTAGAACTAGAAAATTGAACCATTTTCTTTTTTAAATTTAATTTTAAAAAATCTTAATTTAAAATTCAAAATCTGTCTTTTTAGTCACCATTTTTACCAGATTGACATGTGTCCAGATATGTGAATTCATATATGTACAATATGAGTCTAAAGCTGAATTGGATTAGAAAACGATGTGTTTATAATGCTTTTTCCTACTTTGTGTTAAATATCATTTAAAATTAAATTTTTTTTTGTACAAAATAGAAATTATTGTTGTCTTTTATCTCATTTATTATGACTTACCATATATATTTTATAAAATTATAGGACTTCACAATACATTTTTTTTTTCTGAAGGGCAAGCTGAGGATATAAGTAATAATGTGAAATCAAAGACATGAAAAAATGCACGTGTAATATTCAGGAAATGGTAAAGTGCCAGTATGGTATAGTTCAAATCTTCCTTCTGTATTCATTTATACCCAAACAAGGGTGAAAAACAGGATTAAAACTCAGTTATAGCTATATTCAGGAAATACGGAAAAATATATGAAAGTACCACAATTCATAATTTTGCAAAAATATATGGTACAAGAAATGAATTTATATTTGCTAAATAAACAAGGCTGACACCAAATAATTTCTTAAATTGTTTTCATTAAAAAAATTTTTGTATTGCAATTTAAATGTTTATTTTCACTTCTAATAAAATCTTATCATGTGATTACATAAGTAGGTTGGAAACTACTTACAAGTATTATAGTCTCATTAGCTTACACTTGTATTTTTAAATTGGGCAACTTTCTCCTCTTTGGGAGTCTGACCTACATATTTATTGCCTCTAAGATCAATAGCAAAATTATAATCTGCCATAGTGTTTAAACAAGTTTCAACAGCTTCATCTAAATTCTCTGGGGTTATAAAGTTTTTACTTTTTATCTGAAAAAACAAACACAGTTTTTAAAATTTATTTATGATTCTAAGTTTAAGTCACATCAGTGTTCTTGAAAACATTAGGAAATTGTCAAATTTAAATTAAAACATCAGTAACTCACTGTTTCCAGCTCAATAATTTTTTCTACTTTAATCTGCGTTTCCTTCTGAAGTTTCAGATCTTTCTCAATTTTGGCAGAAGACAAACTTGAATATTCTTCCAATGATTGCTTCATTCTAATTTCTCTCAACTCCGCCGATTTGGCATTCCAAATGTCATTTTTTAAAAACGATTCTTCTATTTGTTTATTTAGTTCCTCACGTGCAGCTAATTTTTCGGATGCTGCTGCCGAATCTTCTTGACATAAGGGATTTTCTGCTTTTATGAATTGGCTGAAAACCAAGACAAAAAATTATAACTGAAAAATTTGAATCGCATTTTTACCCACAGAATAGACTTCAACTCTGTGTCATACAGCTCACGTATTTTTTTCCTTTCCAATCTTTCAATTTCAGGAATCGGCTTGATTTTGGGTAGAACAAACATTTTGCTTTTGGCGAGTCCCAACCAAAATGGTTTGGTGTACTTCTTCCATCGAATACTTTGATAATTACTCAATTGCGTTATGAAATATAGAGAAGTCTTAGGAATACAAGTACAACCAAGCATTCCGTACAAATGTTAACCTACAGTTTTTGCAAAATCATTAACAAATAGCTTTAAAAACAATCAGGGCATCCAAACATAAAAGCAATGTAAGTATTGCTGTTTTGATGGCTATTATACAAGATCGACTACTAAGGAATCATAATCCAACAAGCGGTGGAATGGCTGCATCGATTAGAGAAAGGAGTTACGTGCGCCCCTGCTAATACTACGTATTTGAAAATTAATTAATTATTGTATTTCAAATGTTAATTTTTTTTTTAATTTATTTAAAAAAATAAGTATGAGCGATCTCAGTGTTTCTTCCAACTGGAGCGTTGCTGACGAAAAAAAGTTAACAACAGTAATAACGTACTGTTCGTCAGAAAGTAACGAGTAAACAAACATTAAAAATAATAAATATTAAATACATTTCAATGTGTTTTGTTACACCTACACACACATATATATATATATATTTTTAATTATGCAGTTGTGATATGGATAATATGAAGATTGACAGTTGCGTGTGCCTGATTCAAAGTGACCATTATGAAATAGAACCAGAATTAGAACTGAAATCCAAAGATTTGTTACAAAAATTAGATATTTATTCTGAAGGAAGTTTAATTGAAGTTTTTGGAATATATCATGAATATTTATTCACATGTGAGTGTGATTTCATTGATGACTGGGAAGGTGTGGCTATTTATCATGCAAATATAAATTTACCAAATATTTCCAGCTGCAAATTAAAGGTATTTCCATATTAGCATTTCTACTATTTTTATTTAGGTCAGAAAACATTGTGAAATGATAAAATGTAGTATAATCTGTGACATTGCAACTGATTGTTAAAACTGGTGTATTTTTAATACAGTTTTTAGTTATCTCTGTTTTTAAAATGTACCCTTTAAATATTTTAACCTGATGTGTTATTATGCAGGCAAAGTCCATATAAGTCATGAATTAAAAATACTAATAAAATCACTTAAAAACAACTTAAATAAAAAATTGAAAGAGGCTTAATAATGACTGATCATTAGTTTGTTTTTATTTAGTGAAAAAGCTTTTTTCACAAACTTAAAATAAAGGAAAATTTTTTAGTAGTAATTTTTAGTTCAAAAGAATCAAGGAAAAAAGCAGACTTTGGATATACAATATTCACTTAGGATTTGCTCAGTGTGAAAAACTGTTAAATCAAGCATTGTTCAATTTTGAAAATGTGAATAAACTAATAAATGGTTCAAGTCAACAAATTTCTGAAAAAGCAGAAAAGTTTAAAAGGTTTTTTGAAGCGTATGTAAATAGCACCTCTCAGTTCAAAAGTTTTCATAGTCAATCATGTAATTTTCCAGTGTCATTAAATAAATTTTCAAAAGATTACAATGTGACACTTCAAAGATGTGCTAATAACATAGACCAGTCATTAAGTGACATTAGAATTTCAGATGAAGCTCATATTGAGAATGCAAATGCAAATGGAGAAAACATTATTGCAAATAAAAATGCTTTAGCAGATTCTTGTTTATTAGAACAAGATGGAATGGAGTTTCTAAAAAATTATTTTGACAAAAAACTATATGAAATGAAAGAAGAAATTTTGAAATGCATAGAAAGGAAATTAAATGATTTAAAAGAGGAAAATAATTTAAAACTGGAAAAAATTATAAGTTTGATAGAGAATTCAAAACTCTAGCTTTAGATTTGTGATTTATAAAGTGAAAAATAAATACATTTGTGAATAGTAAAATTTTCTATTGTCCTTTTCATTTTTTGCAAAATCTTGCTTTAGTGATTAAATACAGAAACATTTTTATAAAATTTTTTCTAATGTTTGCACATATAAAGCTTGCTGATACAAGTTCGGTTTAATTTGAATTGATTTACAGGCAATTAAATCATCTTTCAAAGAAATTTTGGGCAGTATTACATTTAGTTTGCTGGAGAATCAACTGGCAGTTTCCATTTTGGTCTGTGCCTCCTCTCCCTTAGGCTGCTACTCCTCCTTTTTTTGGTATCAGGTTTAATTCTAATTTACCAATTCTCTTAACCCTTTCGGTACGACAGTGTTTTCCGTAGGAACGACGACGGCGTACCTGCCGTTTATAGGCGACGCTCGTAGCCAAAGGGTCAATTAAAAAATAAATGCATTACTTCATCATAATTGAAGTCTAGACACCATTCCAAATTATCACGTCCTAGTACTTACACTTCAGTTTTACATTACCTTGCTTTCAGAAATTTGAACCAAGATGCTATGTGGTTTCACTCTTATATTTTAACTTATTTTTGACACCAATGAGGCTAATTTAGTTTCATTTAAATGAGCATAAATTACCTAGACTCCCAAAGGACCCATCAGTTATAAAGGTTAAAAAATAACCAAATTTTAATCTTCATAAATATGCTTAGTTAAAAAAATTATCTTCCACTAGTTGTAAAAAATTTATCTATATTTTAATTTAAAAAAGAAATTAAGCTAAATCCTAGTAAGTTTTTTTTACTTAAAAAAACTGTTTAATATTCTGAAGAAAAATCAGGTGTATCATCTTCAAGAAATAAAGAATCATCCAAAGATTGGTCAGTAGAATTTGAAGTTTTTGTTAACAAAGAGTGTTTTCTTTCAAAGTCAGTTGTTCCTGATTCATTCACTTGATTTGGTTCATCCCAAAAATGTAGCTGCTGTCTCCAAGCTTTAATCAGGCCATCCCAAGCTCTTCGACTGTACTTGTAGTGCATTGGAGGTGTTTTTGGATGATGCTTTTTTCTGGCCTTCCTATAGCAATTGTAATTAAAAATAAAATTTTTCACATTGCTTAAAATTTACGTAACCACATATAAATCCTAAATCATCTAAAAATAAATTTAATTTTATAACCCAGGTATGTAGTTCACCAAGCGTCCCTCCATAGGAATTTATATTTTATCAATTATTCATTTAATTGCTTTTTTTTAATCAACACATTATAGATGTTTTCTGCCTCCTAAATGAATGTACTTACTTTGGTACAGTTTGAATGTATCGGTCGTAGCCTATTGTGTTTTTACCATAATTAATTTGCTTCTGCCTTCTTGCTAAAACCTTTGGGTCTGTTTCCAGTTCAGAGTGTTTTTTTCTTTTAGGACTGTAAGAATTATTTTTCTCCGAATCCGCTAAGGAACTGCTGCTTGAATCTCTTAATCTTTTTCTAAAAGTTGAATTTTTGTCATATCTAAAAGCGTTTTCGTTTTTTCCTTCCGATTCGGAGTGGTGGCCATTTTCACAATCCTCAATCATTTCTTTTCGGTTACATTCTAAATTGTTTTCACTTGCGCCTTCGTTGTATTCCACAAAATCCAAGCTTTTTACCTTTTCGCTGTTTATAGCCGTAACATTCGCACGCACATCCTGTTTTACAGGAGTGACCATGTGAAAATCAGATAAATTCGTTATCAGTCCTTGATTTTCACACATTCTCTCAAAAGTTGAAATTAAAAAAAAATAAATAAATAAAACCTTCACTTAAATGTCTAACCTTTTGTGACAGTTGAAAAAAGCGCTTACGAATGTTGGTAGCACCGTTTCGCTACGATACAGTGAAAATTTGCGGCAGCAAGCCGGCTTTGCTTCCGCTTAAAACAAAATACTATAACTGCATATTACTTAAACTAAACCTTTTCGAATTTAAGAAAAAAGAAAGTGACTTATATAATGTTTATTAATAAAGTAACATTGACACCCTTGATAACCTTTCGTTTTTCAAGATGTTTATTGCATACTGCTTGAGCCGCTTCCATAGTAACCATTTCTTTTTGACGTTCATCGAAAAATGTCTGTATTTAATACTAAGTTATACCATAGAAAAACAACCCAAAGGAGAATTGTTAGACCGAATACAGTGTGTAGGAATGAATATGATAGTGTCATAACATTAAAACTGGGAGAACTGAAAACAACCTTCGACAAGGGAAGGTGGATCCCGCGTAAGTTTTAGTACCTTATAACTTTACTCCTATTACCCTGACCTATTCCCTAACATCCTATGCAACATTAAAACGCCACCACGGGTTAAAGTTTTCGATTTTTCAGTTTAGAGCAAGAGCGCCCTCCAGCATTAGTGTAAACAGTAATTAATGATTTTAAGTCGCTTGGGAGTCAGAAACCACCAGTACTAACAATCTTGATAGAAATCCGAAAAAATTAAGACAATTTATCTGTTAATATTATAACGATTTCAGAACTCGATCTCTGCGATAAAACAAGTCAAGAAAATTCTTATCTCAAAACGCAAATTAACGACCTTGAAGAAGAAAACAATTTACTAAAATTAAAGTACGAGATTTTATTGGATATGGTAAGTTAAGAGTAACGCTTAAGAGCATAAACATAAACGATGCAATTTGTAACAGTGATGTGCTTTTTGACAGACACCTTTAATATTATCTCTCAGAGTACACCTTTACACATAAGACCCTCTGAAGGTCTAAAATGTTGCAACTACATATATTTTATTGTAACCAAAATTTAATCAAAATTTAATTTTACCTTTAATAATTGGATTTAACATATTCCAATATCTAAAAATTAAGAATGGGAATTAAAACCTTTAGCTTATGTTATTTTCATATTTCATTATTATGTTCATTCTGAGCTCACGAAAAAAGAGTGATAAAAGCAGATATAGAAAAAATGAGAATAAAAAACCAAGGAAAATCAAAAGAAATGTATATTTGCAATTAAAAAAAAGATGAAAAATGTGTTCTGCTTTGTATGAACATTCTTCTACAAATATATCAGTGTAGGTTTATTTAGTTACAGTGAAATTGTTTAGAATTTTTCAACACTTTCTTCTGTGATCTCACCAATATTTCACATTTAATTTACCTCTTGGATTCCTTATTCTGATGACTGAATGAGCACATTTAAATTATTACAATTGTGAAATGTGAAATATCTGCATTATTATAGAATTGATGTAAACATTCAAAAAAAGTTAAAGTATTATGATCTTTTTTTGTTGCAGTTGACGCATCAGACTTTCTCATAAATTGTAATATTGCGTTATCTTCACATTTTTTGGACAAGTTTTTTTATTATGACCTGCAAAGAAAAGTCAAAGTGGAGATGTTAGAATTTCAGTTTTTATATGTTAAATATGACCAGTTTCACCAGAAACTAAACGCTCTCACCTTCCTCTCCGCAAATCCCACAAACAATTTTAGAATTATTATTCACCGGTTTCTTCGGAGCTTCTGAAACTTAAGTAACAAAAAATAAAGCTGGAAATTTTCGATCATAACCAGTACATTTTATGTATTATGTATCCAGTATACAGTGGAACCTCTCATAAGGAGTACCACTCAAAGCGAAAAATTCGCATAACGAGCAACATATATTGCAAAAAATGTCTCTCACAACAAGCAATATTTGGCATACTGAGCAACATGTACATGGGGAATCCCGTCAGGAACAGGTAGAGCAAAAGACTTCCAAACTCCGAATCAGAGCAGATTCAAAGTTTAATCTTTCTCTACCCGTCTTGTTTTTTTCACTACCACCCCAAATTCTTTATTTCCACTGTCATTTATTTTCACATTAACGCGACTCCGCCGGGGCGAATTTTTGTGTTTCTTCCCGTGAGGCGGGATTGCTTTACGGCAATAATAAATGTTTTCAACGAATAGACGTTAAATTATCATTATTTTAATTTTCAGCGTCTAATAGTCTACTTCAGATCATAATCGAATGCGTACGTACCACCGGTGGCCCACGCCGGTGTGAACGTGTTAATAAACTTCCTAGCTATTCCTTTTCTTTTCTTGTCCCTTTCTATCCAAACCATGACTTCAATCTTTTGAAATTAAAGCACAGTTTTTAATATGAGGGATTAATTCATAAAGCAACAATGATCTGAAATAAGAGAAATGCTGAAAACAAAGTGGAAAGTAAATAAGACAGTAGCCATGCGCCACGAAATTCTTCAGTGATAATGTTGTGTCACATTTTTATTGAAGCCTCGACAAGAACAAATGACCCTAGACTGCTTTGTAGTAAAAAAAGAAATCAGGTACATAACTAAAAAAAATACAGTATGATTATTCATATTTGTCTACAATTTTTTATGTATTTTCTCTTAATAAATGCTAAACATAAATTATGTTTGGGATTTGGTCTGGAACGTATTATTCTATTTTACATTAATTTATATGGTGAAAATTGTTTCTTATAAAGAGTGTTTTGCATTACGAGTAAAACTCCGGAATGAATTAAATTCGTTATGAGAGGTTCCACTGTAAATTTTATTAACTATTACCAAACGTATTAATATCTCCTTAAAACTGCAGCTTTATACTAAGAATTTATGCAACTTTTACCTGATCCCGAAGACATGTCTCTACGGAATGAATTGAATGGTGTAAAATTCGTGTTCGATGCCCTCATATTATCCTGGCTGCTTTCACCCCATTTAAAAAATTTGCAACCATCTCTTTCTTTACTGCAGGTGTTAAATTCTCTTCCTTTGTTTGGTCCATCTTTCATAACAATACGCCTGAGGAGTCGAAAAAAATGTTAAAAAGAAAATGAATGATTTCTTTTAATTTTATCACCCGAAAATTCTGGATTATTGCGGTGAAAATCAATCAAATACACAAACCAACCTTACTGAAGGAAGGCCACAGTAACAGTGAAGGGGTTCTTCGGCATTAGAATTTCCCGAGGAATGACTTTTAGTTTTTGTATTTCTGTGTGTTTTTTTTGCATTCTTTTCTTCTCCTTCCCATAGAAAAAAATCACACTTTGAAGAACCCTTCGCAGAACATTTGTAGAATGCCCTACCGAAATTATGACCGGACTTCTTGACGAGCAAACGAACAGCGGGTAAACTGCAGTGGCAGTTTGGAGGATTTGATGTTTTTGAAGAAGATGAAATTCCTTCTAAACAGCTAACTCCAGCTTCATTATTTCCATTAAGTTCTGATGAGCCTATAAAACCTATCGAATCAAAAGCTGGAGCATTCGAGACGTGGTTGTTACGACGACTATTTTTATCACGGTTTAAAATTCCTAACAAAGTCTCATCGCACGAGATACACCCGACATACGAAGATGGATAAAAGCTACCCTCTTCAAATTTGAATTTCATTAAGTAAGTGTTTGGTCCGCACTGAAAAAAGTATAAAATCATTAGAGAATTATAATGAAACCAATGTTAAGTGAAAAATAAAGTCGCATTCTTTAAATATTAATAATCAAGTAAAAGGCGAGGAGACCACAATTAAATATTCATTAATCCACGACTCTTGGTCAATATTTAATTCAAGTAGTAGAACAATAATATTTAATCAACAATCTTTGTAAGCCAAAGATATCTTCAACATTATTAAACCAGGCTCTTTGCGTTAATTACTTCTATAATACAAAAGAAAAAATTACCGAAGGACACGTATCGCTGGTCAACGCAACATTTTTTACGATTGAAGGAAACCATATAGAGTGACGGCAAAGAGGAAAATTAGCACAGCTTATAAATTTAGTCGAGTTTTTCTTCTCTTTTAAAATTAAATTTGAATTACATTCAGGGCACTTCGTCACAACCTCAGAACTATGTTCGTTCATGCCACTACATTTGACAGGTTCTACTTGAATATAGAACTGTATTGTTTCGATAAGGATATTCACTTTTCTCTGAACGCTTTCATAAATTTCTTTATAATTGTTAATTTGTTGCGTTAAAACTTCGTCCGGTGATTTTTGGTTGTCACATATCCTGGAAAAATCGAACGCAATTAACACCTAAATTAAATGAACTCAATGTGAAATAAAATAAATCGAATTATTTAGTAAGGATTAACTTCCAAAAATGGAAATGCGGTCATTTAAAAAAGTACTGGTGTAATTTAAACAAAAAAATTTCCATTTCTACACTAGATGTTTGGTTGCCGTTATGATACACTGTCAATAAATTTGGGTGAAATAAAAAAAAGTCTAAGCGTTAATTGGCGTTATTTGATTCTGTTCTGTTCCAAATTACCGAGATTTTCCACATATATATACAACCCACCTTTTCAAGTCTGTCTCTAATTCTGCTCTTAACTCTGGTTTAGCTATTGCATATCCCATTCCGTTGTAACCTTCAACTAAACCCATTCCTAACGTCCGAGGCACAAAATATTTGTTATCTTTCAATCCCACATAAAGTCTTGCTTTAATGTTCTCTATATGTTCTGCATGGGTGGCATCGGTACCTAAAAAATAAAATGACCAATGATATATAAAAACTAAAACGGCACCTAAGAGATTTTATAAAGTGTTTAAAATACCTATTCCGTGCTTTTCCATAAGAGCAATAAGATCTGCTTCTGTTAAAAGATCAGGAGGAGCAGTTTCACCCTCATTCATTTCAATCTCAGGCGTAAAAGTATCCCCTTTCCGGTAAACAGGAATTTCTTTATCGCTCCAACGATCATAAGGATAAACTTCAAGATAATTTTTTGCTGTTATCATCAGTCCTTTGGTTTCAAACTTAATAAACAAAAGTTTTATAAGTCCGGCTTCACGAATGAATAATTTTTAATTTTAAAATTTCCTTAATTACCTTTTCCCCTGCTATATCTACGCTCACAACAGTCTCCAAGCCTTCAGCATTTTTAGAAAGGCAAGCCAAAAAATGTCTCACGATAAATTCATAAATTTTTTTTTCATTATTTTTCAGTGTGTTCGAATATCTGATGGGATGAATTGGTGGGTGAGCGTTATCTGTTTTGTTGCCTTGAAGGGGATTTGGACCATCTCGCAAAACTCTTTCAGCAAATTCTATGCAAGAAACAAAAAAGATATTGAACCTCAATCATTAAGCAAAACTATCACGTTTTAGCAATACTGATTGAGTCTACCTCCCCAATATGGATCTTCAGTTTGACCTCGAACCAAAACTCTCAAATCAAGACCTAAAAAAATATTTGTCTCTGTACGCGGATATGAAATCAACCCTTGAGTATACAGCTTTTCAGCAATTCTCATTGTTTCTTTTGCAGTGATTCCTAATTTTCTTGAGATTAATTTTTGTAAGTCCTAAAGTAGAAGAAAATATATATAAACTTATAGTAAGCAATGAGGTAAGATGGAACATTACATTAAAATCGACAAATTTGCTACATTTCTTAGAATTCACTATTTTTAGAAGCAGAATTTCACATGTTTCAATTATTTACTGTCATTTATATGAATTTAAGTATATGAATGAGAAAATTTTTTATTATAATACATATCATGCATTAAGGAAATTAATTTTTTTTATCTCCCAGCTAAATTGCAAATATGAGACAATAAGTAGTTTTTGTGAAGAAAATTTAGTGGTAATTTTTAGGGTAGTATATAGAAAGCAGGCTAGTACCTTAGTAGTAAAAGCAGTTGCAAAATAAGTTAAAATACTTTAGAGAATACTATATACAAATATATATATTAAAAAGAGAGGTTCCTGGCCTTGAGAGCCTTGTTAATATAGTTTGAAAATAAACTAAAAATAAAGAAATAAAATGAGCGTAGGACGAGTCGCCCAGTGGAAAACCACTGCAATCAGCCACCCCGAGTATTGGCGGGAAAACCATACCTTTTGGGGTGGGAGGAAATGCCCCCCCCAGCCCCCCAGCTCTGAACAACATGGGGAAAAATAAAAAATTTGTAAATAAATAAGAAAAGAAATTTAAACCCAGAGATCATCTCCCTGGGTGTAAGTTTGCGGTTCAGGCAGCTTGAGCTCTGCCTCACACAATACACTATACACACGCACTACACACCACGACATCGTGTAGGAACACTATGCTCACTCCAGGGCTCACAACCCTGGCAGTATCTCGGGTCAACGACCATTTCGCTGACCCCCCCAAAAACACATCTTTCAACCACAGACAAGCATGCAGGAAAATTCAGGAAAGACTACCCCAGGGGGTATCCAATCCCCCGTCGACAGAAACGACGCAAGCTGGCCATCGGATTCTGGGGAGCCAGCACCGACATGCTTACGACCTCCGACACCTCGAAAAATCAGACATAAGGATACGAACTTCTTCGCAACTATCAACATCAACTCTCTGGTAAAGGCAGGAAAATTGAAACAACTGACAGACACTCTCTCGAAACACAACATACTGTTGACAGCACTGCAGGAAACAAGATTTACCGACGAACAGGCTTTCGAATCTCAGGGTTACAGAATATTCAAGGGTAAACCGGGTAAACGAGTCTTGAGAAATGTCCCCCTGTTAGGTACTGGGTTCATAATCAAAAAATCAATTCTGGACTCTATCACGACATTCACCTCCCCCAACAGCAGGATGTCCATACTATCATTCAAAAGCACGAACAAGGTCTACACGGTAGTTAACGTACACGCGCCAACTAACGACAAAAACAGAAAAGATCCAGACGGCACTGATAGGTTCTGGGAAGAACTTGAGGACGAACTAGCACGCATACCCGACAAGCACACTATAATTCTGGTAGGAGACTTCAATGCTCAGATCGGTAAAGAAAAGAAATATAGTAACATCGTAGGCCATTACCCAGCCCATAAAAGAACAAATAAAAACGGAGAAAGACTGATAGAACTATGTAGGGCACACAATCTAATTCTGAAGTCCACAGCCTTTAGACACCTTCCGAGAAAACAGAAAACTTGGAAATCACCAAATCCAAGCCTGGGAGAGTTCCAAATAGATCATGTGGCTATCTCCGTAAAGGACACTCGAAATCAAAATGTTAAGGTGCTAAGAAACGCATATAGAATCAGATCACTACCTAACTAAAATCAAAGTTAAACTTATCCCTAGAAACACCAAGAAAAGGGTACAAACAGCAAAACCGTGCAGGTTCGACACAGAGAAAATAAAATCCAAAGAGTTCAGAGAGACACTAGAACAGTACAAACCGAAAACATGGGAAGAAATAAGGAAGGCCCTAATAGACACGGCACAAGACATAGCTCTACTAGTAAAGTCAAAGAAACATACCTGGTGGACACCCACATGTGAACTAGCAATAATACACAGACAAGAGGCCTGGAAAAACTGGAATCAAAACAAAAACCAAAACAACTGGCAACATTATCTGACCATAAGAAAAGAAGTTGGAAAGACAATACGGGGAGAAAAACGGAGATATCAACACAAGCAGATGACAGAAATAGAAGAGGACTTTCAGAAAAACAAAACAAGAACCTTCTACAGAAACTTCAAACGCCACCTTAACAAATACGAGGCTCCCACACTGCACCTCAAAGACGAGAAAGGAAAAACAGTATACAACGACAAAGACAATTGTCGAATACTGGCCAAATACTTTAAATCTCTCCTTAACTGTGAACCCCCGAAATCAAGATTCAACTTCGAAGAAAACGACTCTTCCCATGAAAACTCTCTCCCGCCCACACAGACAGAATTGAGGAAAATCATTGACTCACTCAAAAATAACAAAGCATCAGGTGAAGACCGTATACTAAGTGAAATGTGGAAGAACTCAAGCGAAAACATGTTGGAATCTCTAACAAACCTAATCAGTAGAGTATGGGACACAGAAACACTGCCCAAAGACTGGACTACAGCCATAATCCATCCCCTGCACAAAAAAGGTGACAAGTCAGATCCAAACAACTATAGAGGTATATCACTCCTACCAGTTACCTACAAGGTTCTGTCAAAAGCTCTAGAGCAACGAACAACAGCACAGATAGACAAACAATTGGGAGAATACCAAGGAGGTTTCAGAAAAGGACACTCGTGTCCAGAACAGATTATAAACCTGAAATGGATCATGTCATACCTGAAAACCCGCAATAAGACATTTGCCATCACATTCGTAGACTTCAAAAAGGCCTATGACTGCATCGATAGGACTTCCCTCATAGAAATACTAAAGGAACTAAACTTAGATAACAAAACCAGGGCACTCGTTAAACAAACACTGACAAATACCAACTCCAAAGTCAAGTTCAGAGGGGAAATATCAGAGGCATTTGAAGTAAAGACGGGCGTAAGGGGAGATGGACTGTCACCTACACTGTTCAACTGTGCCCTCGAAAAAGTCATACGTGAGTGGCGCAAGGCAATGAAGGAAGAACAAATAGAGAACGGGGTGAGGATAGGGTACAAGAAAGACAATCTCACCATCGATTGCCTAGCCTTCGCAGACGACCTAGCAACTCTCTCCGTCCCTACAGGTGGCAACAAAACAAATTGAAATACTAGCCGAAAAGGCGGAGAAGATGGGGCTGCAGATATCATACGAGAAAACACAGATCATGACAAATATCAAACCAGCGCCCACAGAGCTAGCAGTCGGTCAGAGCAAAATAAAAATAACCAGTAAGTTCAAATACTTGGGAGAATGGGTGGACATTAGTAACACAGAAAAAGAAGCCATCAGTACACGGACCAGTAAATTAGAGATGGCCTACCAACTGACCAAAGACATTTATAACAAGAAATCAATATCAAGAAATGCCAAGGTGAGACATTACACCACAACGATTCGCCCACAAGCCCTGTACGCGGCAGAATGCCTATCCCTGAGAAGAAAGGGTCTGGTTGAGCAGCTGGAAATAAAAGAACGAAAAATACTCAGGAAAATCCTGGGTCCAGTAAAAGAGAATAACGAATACAGGAGACGTCACAACAAAGAAGTATACAAACACGTGACAAAGATATCTGACGTCATAAGAAAAAGAAGGATCGCCTTCTACGGACACCTGGCGAGGATGGACCCAGAGAGACTGACCAACCAGATCTTCAGACACTTCCTCGAGAGGAAAACAAAGCCGGCATGGTTTATGGAAACTGAGAAAGACCTGAAAGAGACGGGGATAACAGCGGAAGACCTGCACATGAGAGATACCCTGAGGAAAAAAGTACAAGAAGCCAGTTTCAGGAAAAGCCGAAGCTAAAACAGGAGAAGTGGACAGAAGAGAGGAAGAAAGAACACAGCGAGAGAATGAAGGAGTACTGGCGGAGGAAAAGAAGATGAAAAAGGTTGAAATAGCGTGGTCCTGAGATGGCCGAATCGAAAAAGAAATAAAATAAGTGAAATAATGATGAAACGTTGTGGTTGGGAATGGCCGATAAGATATAAAATTAAAAAAAAAAGTAAAGCAAGAATAGATAAAATATTATGCACATTTACATGTAAAAAAATTTTTGTTGTGTTAATGGACTGTTTTAAGTCAATTTACGCTTATTATTATAAGCCTATTATTTTTAATAAAATTAGCCTAACGGTTGAGAGCTTCCTCCTAGGGGGAATACACTTATACCAGACATTAAGTGCCAAAGAGATTAAGCTCTGTTGGAACCATTTCCAGGTTGTCGGGCTCTTGGCGACGATCCGGTGTGGGCCCTATAAACTTTCTAACTGCTCGGACTGTAGCCAGAAGTGCTGCATTCTGGAGATGTTCACAAATTTGATCCCTCAGTCCTAGCTGTCTGATGGATTCGAGCAGTTTCTTTGGGATCCCTCCAGTGAATCCAATGATGATCGGCATCCACCACTGATCTCTGCACTCTGACTTTGTGGTCTTTTCATCATCGTGTTTATGGACCAGGTTGTTGGTGTTTGGGGTAGCTATTTCGAGAAACGTCATTCTCCTGTTTCTCTTGTTCACCCAAACGCGGTGGTTATGCGAGACAGTTCGGTTCAGTCATGATGCTGCGGTCCAGTCATCATCGGTCAGCTTCCGAGCTAACTCCTGGTGTACAATCCCAGCGCGGAGTGCCTTTTTTTGTATTTAGTGAGGGGTGAATGCCAGGGACCCCCCCTCCCCGTAATGTGATAGTCGTCTCCGATGTTAGACATCTATACCTGCACATGCTGTCTCTAACAGCTGGGTCTTTTGCTATTTACTTGAGGAGTTGCGGTTATTATCATTATTATTTCCTCCTTTTAACACGACTAAAGAAGTTATTTGTCGGTGATGTCTTAATCAACTGGCTCCAACATTCAACGAGCATCCTCAGAACCTGTTGAGTGAATGGTGTTTTCACAGCATGTTGTGTGTTTAATGTTTATTATCATCATCATCATTATTGTGACTTTTCACAACAGTTTGTCTGTCGGTGTTATAAACATAACGCGAGTTTTAAGCTGAGTTTTGTCTCAGTTGTCCGTTGAATGAAATTAAGAAATGTCTCACTAAGGTGCAGGTGCCTAGCAGAACAGACTTGTATAATTCCAGATAGCTATTATGGGGGAGTTCAAGATGTTACATGCTGACATGCTGATTTTTTAGTATTAGTTCTGTAGATGAAAGAATGCCTGGGATGATTATTATTAGTATTATAATTCACTTATTATTATAGTTATAATATTGAGGAGGATTAAAAGATCAGTATGGCCGTCGATGTCTGCCTTTCACTCCTTGGCTTCTTTGGTAATTTGGCAGGTCATTAATATAGAAGTTGATCGGAACAGGGGAAGCTGATTTCCCTAGAACACCCTTGGTGGGTTTTATCTTTTTCATTTCCATTCCTTCAATGAAAAAGGTAAAAGATGTCTGGTTGTAGAGATTTGGGCACATTTATTGTTTTGGAAGGTACACCACTGAGTGAGAGCTTTTGCCACAGATGCCCATGGGAAACAGAGGCTTTCTGGAAGTCTAAGCACAGACTTTCCTTTTAGGTAACAGTATATTCATATCAATGCCATAGTACAGAATGAATATTGCTTCTCTGCAGCCTTTCCCTTTTTGCAATCTGAATTGTTCCTGTTCAATGATTTTTGCTTTATTTGTCTGAGATTGTAATCTGTTAACAAGTGTCGTGGTAAAGAGTTTGATCACATTGTTCAGGAAAGCAATGCCGCGATAATTGTTAGGATATAGTTGTTATTATATTAAAAATAGTTAAATCAAAGTTAAGTTTTGTACACACTTCAAACCTTTATAACAGAGATATATGAAATCTGTGATAACTACATTGCAAATTATTATCACTTTTGTACTCACAACTGTATCCAAGGGCTTGGGCCTCCATTTAACCTTAGATTTGCTTGTAACATCTTCAACCACTGCAGTATCACACTCTGTACATTTGTCATACAAAACCTCACATGCCACTTTATTAAATAATCTATCTCTCTTCCATTTAAAGTCTATGGTCAGGCCATTGGTGGTGTGTTTAGCTATTAAAAAAAAATGGAAAGATTAAGAAACAAAATTATGGTGTCTAACAGAGCTACTGAGAAAAACATTGTCATAATCAAATTTCTAATATTAAGTTGTTTTGATTTCTAAAATCATAGAATGACCAGAGCTTAAATCCTTAATCCAGAGGATGAAATAAAAGGGTATAAGTTTATTTAAACATATAAATAATTTACCATTTACTTTCCAAAATTTTTCAGGAATAAAATCTGAAATGGCTTTAAATCTATCAACAACAAATCCCAAAGTTGGAAACTGACAACTTCCATAACTAACAATCTGTTTGGCAAGAGCAGTAGGAAAAGCTCTTGAAAGTTGCTGGGTTTGAAACCTAGTAAAGGCAGCACCTGAAAATTCACTTACATTAGTGTTATTTATTAATAACAGTCATAATGTAATAAGAAAATTTTTCATTCACAGAGGATTACTTGCCTATTCTCAAATCTAATTCCCTCCTAACAAGAACAGCTTCATTTAAAAGTTTGTTGGGTGTTTCAAGATTTTGTAAAGCCCTTTTTACAGACTCTTGGGTAATTTCTGAAAATTTTGCTCTGTATATGTTTATGTTCGGTTTTACTTCCGTACATACCTCAATTATCTCAAAACCTATATTTTCACCTTCCCTATCACAATCTGTCCAAATTATTAAACTGTTACAAAACTTAACCTCTTCCTGAAGAGTTTTCTGAAGAAAATGAAAATTTAATAAATTGAATTTTAACAATGATATACAACATAATCATACCTTCTTGCCTTACCTTAATTCTTTCGTTTTCTTTTGAAAAGACTTTAGCTATTGGCGCATGAAAAAGAGAAACTGGATTTGTGTTGAACCATTTACGATACTGTCCTACGAAGTCGTAATCTATTAAATGACCTATTACAGAAGTCATTATCATTCGGCTGTTTCGCCCAAAAACTTCGCACTCAAACTCGAATATTTTGGAAAACTTTGACAGACTTTCCCTCTGAAAAAAAGTTAATTACCTGAGAGCCGAAGGTAAAAAGATATAATCCTATAAACGTACCTTAGAAACATTACCATCGGATAAAAATGCCGACACGTTTTTAGCAACATCGTTTTTTTCAGCAACATTTAGTACTTTCATTTTGGCTTTGCTGCATATTTTTTTTTTAATGCAAAAGGCAAGAAACCTAGTTTTGCGGTTACCTGGGATATAACTAATAAAAACGGGAAAACGCTTACAAACTAATGTTGCCATTACTCATGCATTTTAACAAACTCTATAGTATATATTCAACATCAACGTCCGTTACATCATAGTCGCCATTTTTACTGCTAACAAAACGAATTTTTTACTCAATGGCATTTTTTGTTCCACAACTTGTCTGTTGGTAAACATGTAAAACGCGGTAAACTGTAATGGATGTAAAATGAACATAAAGAATGTTAAAAAAAAAACAATATATGTCGATCTGTACCGAATGGCGGCTTGATTCTTAGACCAACTTCGCTCCTGAGACAAAATTATTCATAGGTTATGGGCCCAGAACGTTTAGAAAAGAAAAAATGAGTGAAATGCATCAGATAAGACTTATGTTAACAGGACCTAGAAATTCGCTGTGAAGATTATTCTGCAAAAGAGAGATTTACTTGATCACGTGTTGGGTATTGCAGGTGAATAAAATGATTTTATTAAAAAGGATATTCAGGCCAAAGATGTGATTGTAACAAGGTTGAATCACGAGCCAATAACTTATATTTTAAATTGTGAAACGGCACGAGAAATATGGTGAAAATTAGAATCGGTTTATGAATGTAAATCCAGATTAACTGTTCAACATTTGACATCACAGTTGAATCTTGAATAATACAAGAATCAGGGAATGTTAAAATTTCTAGCAGAAAAAGAGAATATAAGAGCAAAATTAAGAAGTTTAGAGGAAGAGATCACTGACAAATGGATTGCTGACTCAGGAGCAAGCCACCATATGACTTTCATTAAAGAATGGTTTGAAGATTTTAGAGAACTTGGAAAGAAAATTAAAGTAAAAATAGGAAATGGGAGTACAATAGAAGCTGAAGACATAGGAAACATTAGAGGACAGAATTATAATGGAAGAGTATGGGAGGAAGCAGAATTAAAACAAGTCCTTTATGTGCCTGATCTCATTTGCAACTTATTCTTTATTGGAGCAGAAACAAAAAAGGGCTTTTATCTTTATCATACTTTTATCTTGAATGAAAGAGGATACAAAATGCTTAGAGATGGAAAAATCTTTATTGTGGGATCAAATATAGACAGATTATACCATTTTAAATTGAAAATTAAATGTGATAGTCCTCATGCATTAATTTCAACAAAATCAAGAAAATAGAAAGTATAGATATTTGGCATAAGAAGCTTACACATCAAAATTTGAATTATATTAGGGGTAAATTTAACAGATTCCACATCAAATACAAAGACAAAGATAATTACTATTGCACAGAATGTATGGCTGGTGAATTTCACAAACAACATTTGAAAGAAGAAAAAATGAAACACAAGATACTGGGGTAATAATTCATGCAGGTATATATGGTCCTATGGAGAAAGAATTAGAATTGGTGGATCAAGATATTTTTTGTTATTAAAGGACAATTACAGTCATTATAGAACATTTTATTTTTTAAAAGAAAAATGGGAGGCCACCCATAAAATAAAAGAACATTTGGAATTAGTCGAAAACCTGTTGGGAGGAAGAGTTAAAATATTAAGAACAGATAATGGTTTAGAAATTGTGAGCAAACAAATAAATGAGTATCTTTATAAAAATGGAATAATTTCCCCAAAAGGTTGCCCATAAACACCTCAACCAAATGGAAAAATAGAAATAAAGAATAGAACATTAGTGGAAGCAGACAGAACCATGTTAAATGCAAAAAAAAACTTGATAAAGAATTTTGGCAGAAGCAATATGTACAGCAAATTATGTAATAAACAGAACAGGAAAGAGTAGCATCAAATGAAAAACTGCATTTGAATTAAAAGCCAGAAAGTGGAAAAGAAAGCCAGAAATAATGAAGAATTTAAGAAAATGAAGTTAACAGAAAATGAAATTGACTTGAACGATGATGAAAATAGTATAAACATGAATAATGATGACCATGAAGAGGAGTGGTTGGAAGAGACTGAAAAGAAAAATGATGATATGATGAAATAATGTGTTTATGTAGTAAAAGAAGAAGTAGATAAAGATTCAAAAACTTTAAAGGAAGCATTAAAATCAGAATAGTGAATAATAGTCATGAATGATGAACTAGAAGCACATGATAGAATGGAAACTTGGAAGAAATGGGAATCACCACCCAAAGATATACTGGTAATAGACACAAAATGAGTAAACAGGACCAAAGGGGATGGATTGAACAAAGCCAGATTAGTAGCAAGAGGATTTTAAAAAAGTAATACAGGAGATCAGTATGCGCCGATAGCAAGACTATCAACTTTAAGAATGTTATTATCCTGGAGTCTTAACAACAATTATCCAATTAGACAATTAGATGTCCCAACAGCGTTTCTAAATGGAAATTTAAAATGAGGCATGTATGTGACTTTACCAGAAAATATTGAAAAAGGAAAATAAATTTACAAAATAAATGCAGCCTTTATATGGTCATAAAAAATTACCCAAATGTTGGAATAACACTTTCGATGGGTTTGCTCAAAAAATAGGTTTTAAATGATCTGACGGTGATAGCTGCTTATACAAGAAGGGAATAACTTATTTATTAGTATATGTAGTTGATAGGAAAGAAAAATGTTTCGGAAAATCCTGGGTCTAGCCAAGGAAAACGGGGAGTACAGGAGAAGACATAACGATGAGTTATACACGTGCCTCCCCAGGATCTCAATGTCATGAGAAAGAGAAGGTTAACCTTATATGGACATCTGAGCAGAATGGATCCAGGAAGACTGACTAATAAGGTCTTACAGTACTTCCTGAAGAAAAAGACTCGAGAAAGATCTCGAAGAACTGGGGATCACACGCCAAGACCTGGAGCGGCGGACACAATACGTAGAAAGCTCGAGCCTCAGAGGTTCCGCCCTAGAACCAAATTGATGAGCGGGAGAGCGTGGTCAGAGGAATGAAAGAAACAACACAGCAGGGTGATGAAAGAGTACTGGAGGAGGTGGAAAGAGAACGCTAAAAATACTGGAAGTGTTGACGGCCTGGGCCGAGGAAGTAGCTGAAAACGAAGAAAAAAATGTAGTTGATATTTTGATCACGTTCCTTGTACCCTTTTGAACACGTTAGCCAAGGCTTCTGATCGTTATGTTTTTTTCTCTCCAAGTTATGTTTGTTTTGATCTTTTTTTCTTAAATTTATGGTAAAAATATGAATGGAAGTTTACGCTACTTAAAGTATAATTTAATAAAAAATTGATGCCGAAGATTTTGCCCAATACTGATATTTTGATCACGGGTGAGAAGCCATAAAAATATGTGAAGATATTAAAGGATGAATTTAGTGTTAGAGATATGAAGGAAATTAGTGAATTTATTGGGTTAAAGATAGTGAGAGACAAGGACTCAATAAGTATTTCACAAGAAAAACAAATTGACAAAGGTTTGGTCCAATTTGGAATGAGTGAATTTAAGGGAGTAAAAACTCCAATGGAAACAATAATAAAATTTAATGAGAATGAAGAAATAATAAATGTACCATATAGGGAATTGATTGGCCACTTAATGTATAATATATAGCCACTGGAACAAGGCCTGAAATAATGTTCGCCGTTTCATATTTAAGTCAATTTTTCGACAAGCCTACCCTTGAGATAGCTAAAAGAGACAAAGCACATGAAGATTATTTACAAGAAAGAGGAAAATAACATACTAGAGGGATATTGAGATAGTGATTGGGGTAGCGGCACGATAGACAGAACAGAAAGAAAGCTTTACTGGATATATCATAGACGGAATTTGGTAAGCTGGATGGCAAGGAAGCAGAAAAGTGTAGCCTTATTTTTTACCGAAGCTGAATATATTGCAGCATCACAAACAACCGCCGAATTAATGTCAATGAGAGAGATTTGGAAAACTATTTATGGGAAAGAACCTGAAATAATCCTGTGGACGGATAATCAAGGAGCAATTAAAATCTCAAATAATAATGAAAACAGGAAAGAAACTAAACACTTTGAAGTGAGGTATTACTATACCAGAGACTTAATAAAGGGAGGAATCTCAATATCAGATATATATGTACCGAAGACAATCAGGCTGATATTTTGACAAAAGCAGTTACCATAAACAAGTTAAATAAGCACCATTCAAAGTTAAATTTAGAATATAGACTGAATTAAATTTTAAAGTAACTATGATCTCAAGAAATAAGATAGACTAGTTTTAACCAAAAAGATGTGTAATTTGTGAGATTGATTTAATTAGATAATTGATAATTTTTTTTTGTTTATTTGTTTAAGATGATTGTGCAATTTTTAATATTTTTTTGGTTAAAAAGAGCAAGAATTGAGGGTGGGTGTGATGGATGTAAAATGAACATAAAGAATGTTTAAAAAAAAACAATATATGTTGATCTCAATGAAATGGCGGCTTGATTCTTACTAACCTCGTTATGTATGTATTTTTAATTTAAATGAGGTAAAATGCATTTTGAATGATGCATTTAATTTGTAGTTTTGTATCGACATTATCTGTTTTCCTCAAGATCCGCGAACATTTTCTTATTAGTTGCGTTTCTTGGCCAATACTGTTCGCCAATTCCACATTGGGGAATGTGTACACTACTAGAAGCAGCCGACAAGTGAAGGGAAATTTATTACTGTGTATAGTTTCGGAGCTCGTTTGCACATCGTTCTGTTTTCTGTTTGTATTCTAAATTCTAGTTATATAATGATATTTTATATTAATGCACATATATATCACATACGTTCGGAATTAGTGACTTCAATCATTCATCAATCATTCACTCATCATAAATGATTCAGCCTGGTTCCGACACCAACTAATATTAACATTGAAAAAAGCAGGTAATTGGTATTGATACAAAATCTGCTATCCCTGTACTCCATAAGGGCAAATCCGACTGAATCAATGCAGCTCACATAAAATATCGAACAGCTGTGTTCATCGTACCGCTGTGTTAACTTACTAGAGAGCGGAATAGACACCCAAGGGCGCCAGAAATTTGGGATGAAGTGAAACTGTCACGTTCCAAACCAGTGTCCCTTAAAATTATAAAGTGATGATTGAGAGGTGGTTATATTTGGGTGTGTTCTCGTTTCGTCCGTCTCGAATCTGCATGTGTCGGTAATTGCCGAATCTAAATGCCAATTTTTTACTGAGATGAGTTTCGTTTTGACAAGAACAAATCATCGAGTTAATAGTCGAAACGTTAACCATTTCTTGGCTCAGTAAAAATAGCCCAGCAAGAAAAAACGAATGGAATAGACCTGATTCATCGATATTCGACTGAAGAAAAGTTATAAAGTACAGTGGAACCTCTCATAACAAGAAATTCGCATAACGAGCAACAAAAATTGCAAAAAAAGTGTCTTAACGAGCAATTTTTGGTATAATGAGCGACATGTACGTGAGGAATCCCACGACAGGTAAAGAAAAAGACTTCTGAACTCCAAACCAGGGGAGATTCAAAGTTAAATCTTTCTCTACTTGTCTTATTTTCTTCACTACCACCCAAAATTCATTCATCTCCATTTTCATTCATTTTCAATTTTTTTAACTTCTTAGCTACTGCTTTTTTTTCTTTTTCTTTCTTTCCAAACCATGACTTCCATCTCGGATTCTGTTCATACTTTTGGAGTTAGAAGACAATTTTTTTATATGAGGGAATTACTCACCAAGCACAATGTTGTGAAATAAGCGAAATGCTGAAAGCAAAGTGTAAAGTTTTGCTTAGTATATTGAGGAGCATCACCCTAGATAGTAGCCATGCACCACGAAATCCTTCGATGATAATGCGGTGTCACATTTTCATCAGATTTTGAAGCGTCGGCAAAGACAAATGACTATAGACTGCATTGTAGTAAAAAGAAAGGAAGTAGACAACTAAGAGAATATGATTAATCTCATACTTGACTACAATTTTTATGCATTTTTTCATTTAATAAATGCTAAACAAATTTTGTTCGGGGTCTTTGGTTCCGCCCGGAACGCATTATTCTGTTTTACATTGATTTAAATGGAAAAAATTGTTTCACATAACGAATGTTTTGCACTACGAGTAAAACTTCGGAACGAATTATACTCGTTATGGGAGGTTCCACTGTATTCTTCAGAGCGACGAGTTTAAATTCGTATTAATTGAAACAAACAGAAGAATTTTCATTTGACAATCTCCTGGAGAAAAAGAGTTTGCCGAAGTGTATGGTGCGATTGGTGGAGCACACTGGCGGATTTACTGTAGCCTAGCCTAGAGTTAATTCTCCAAGTGTGAAACCGAAAGTTTAGTAAAATTCCAGTGAATAATGAAGAAAGGAGAACACAAAAAGATTTTTGACGCAAGTGCCATTCTATCTGGACTCCAGTTATTTGGCCATAGGTTCGTTTTTTTACAAGACAACAACCCTATACGTACTGTAATTGTGAATTTTCTGCGTTGTATACTTTGTAATCATTATTTATTTAATTTTTTTTTGGAATTTCAACCAATTTCCGTTGTTCTTCCCGTGCTTCTTAGAGTGATCTCAAATTATTGATTAGCAGTATGCATTTTAGGAAAATTCAAGAAATTTTATGTTTGCATGGTTTTTTATGGATTAATAATAAGTTTATTACGGATACATTAACAAAAGAAGCATAAAGTTTTTTCTTCATCAGAAAATTTTATCTTACCTCGTTTTGAAGTTTCACTTTCTTTAACACATTAAGGCATTCTCCGCAGAAACTATATAAGAAGATGTTCAACTTAAAATTATTTGAATTTTAATACTTTTAGGGAGAAGAAGTATAATAGAGGATCATAAATATTTAAAAAAACAATGAGTCAGACTTTATAAAAACTATTATAATACAAATGAAACTAGTTTACATAATAATAAATATATATATATATTTTTTTTCGGACAAAATCATAACGAACGTTGTACACAGCTCAAAGAAATTGCTCAAAAATAGAAAATAAAAATAAAACAAGACACCGTTTCACTTGGTCAATTCGCTACGAGATAAATTTTAACAAAAACAAGAAAAAGAAAACAAAACAAAAAGTTACTTCAAATGACATCAAACAAAAAAAATTGCTGTCAAACAGCTGACTAAGATAATTATCTAGAAACTGTAAACAATTTTCTAGTCATCACGTACAAATGATTAAGCTTTACACACACAAATTGTATTTAAATCTAACTCGTTATTTTGAACCTGCACGTGTCGGTAATTGCCGAAACTAAATGCCAATTTTTTACTGAGAGGAGTTTCGTTTTGACGAGAACAAATCATCAAGTTAATAGTCAAAACGTTACCCATTTCTGTCTTCTTTGCTCAGATATTAGGGCATTCTGACCAATTATTTTTATTCAATCGTTATGAAAGACAAAAAAAAAGGGTAATAACAAATTCATGGCACCCCGAGGCGACCTTGAAGGTCCCATTTCAAAGTGAATTAATAATAACTAAACTGGAACAAACTAGTAGTGAGCAATTAAAAGTGAAATTAACAATGAGTCAATATACCAAGACGAAGCTAAAAATGAGTCTTAAATGGCTCGGAAATGCTACTTTCACATTTTATATATAAAATACTAGCAAACGGTACCATAATGTCTAATTAAGACGAAAACATTTTACAACACGGCAATCGACCAATCACTTTTGTTACAATTTTATTTTAATTCCACCCCGACATTAAACCTTTCACTGCTAGAATCAATAAAAAAAATTTATTTATAAGATGAAATAAAAACAGAAACTGCTGTTTGTATTTATTATCACAGTTTTGCAAAACCTAAGCAATCCCTTGTTATAAATGTTGTTAAATACTGCATGCAGCAAAATATACGAGTTAAATAAAATACATGTAAAATCGAGTTAAAAAATATTTCATGTGAAAAAGTAAAAAATGTTTATAATAAAAAAAATTTTATTGATAATTTTTTTAAAATTAAAATGACTTTTTTCTTCAATTTTTATTTTCCTCCATTACCTTGTAATTTTTATAAACACATAAACTATAAAACAGTTAACGTAAATGAGAACCAAACTCAAAGAAATTCATTAAACTATGCTTAAAATCATAAAGCTTCTTTTTTAAAGTTTTCTACTGAAAAAATAATAATAAAAACAAAACACAGGTTCTTTTAAATAAAAATTAATGTTTTATACATCTAAGGAATTTCCCTTTTTACTTGATCCCAAACCAAAGAAAAACCTAAGAGAAATAAGATCAGACCCTAATAATTAAGCGACAGCTAAAATATCGCATATTGAAAAATGGCAATAATTATGTAAATTGCACCTTTTTTTTAAATATAATAGATACATCATCATGTCACGAGTCAGGAAATCGATAACTACCAATACCAGGCGATTCCATTTCTAGACAAACCAAAGCAGGGATGGAAAACAATTTAGCAAATGAGGGACAAGTGTTTCTTTAGTAGTGTTTATTTTGTTGGCTATTAGGACGCAACAAGTTCTTTTTTTATTCCTTTCTCGTCCAATACACAAAAAATAACAATACTAAGATTGATGATAATAATATCCGCTAAAAGTCCTAAACTCATGGACAGGCAAACAATACTTCAGGGGTAAAGGCTGGTACTATACAGCACTTGCCGCTTTGATGTCATCCCACAATAGAAGGTAACGTGTATCCATCCCAACTTTTAGTCTTCAAAATTTAGTACATGTAATTTTTTTTTCACTAAAGAATATTAGAAGAAAACCCTAAAATATAAGCGGTACGAATTTTAACAACAGAGTAAAGAAAGAAACTATAGCGGGAAATTGAAAATCACCTATTACTTAATAATAATAATATTTAAATTATGATGATGATGATTATTATTATTATTATTATTAACGTCTAAACAAGTCTTTACTAAATCCGAAATATTCTTTTTAAAAACATCTACATTTCCTTATAAAATACGACGTCGAATAATACAAAACCTCATATACGTTATACATGTGTTATTTTTTATAAAATCGTTCCCAACCGAAAACTGGGAAGTCTCAATTGTTAAGTTTTATCTTTAAAGAAAAGGAGAGAGAGAGAGGAGGTACAAAACCCTCAACCACAAAGCCCATTTGTTTAACAATTTTTGACTTCGTTTTCACGTGGAAAGCTACCAAAGCTAGCTGTTATAGAGCAGTATTTTCTTTACATTTAGCATTTATCATTTATACTTGGATAGAATTTTCTGAACTGTAAGCTCCCCTCCTCCTTTCTCTCGATTTTCTTTACTAAACCATTAACAAATTTTTTCACTCTACCACACACAAATTAAACTTTTCATGTACTTAGTACATATACTATTGGAAGAACCCTCCCAATTTTGCGTTTCTAATAACCTACGAGTTACTTTGAGAAAAAAAAAATCGTCATTTTAATATAAGATAACGTTTTATTTTTCAAAAAATGAATTCAATACTGATGGCAAACGAGATCAGTTTCACTAGAAACCCGCCTAGGGTAAAAGAGAGAAAAGTGAAGGTGAGTAGGGAACAAGAAAAACAGGAAAAAGAGATATAAATAAAGAGGTGGAAAATTACTAAAGGGAAGAAGAGTCAAATTGTTCACGTGAATCATAAGCAGTGGTAAATCTTAGTTTCGAGATTAAGTATCAGTATAACTGTTGTGTTGTGTAATACGAGTGTTAATGTTGACTCATCAAATTGCTCTTATTATTTCAAATCATGCAAAATTTCATTAGAAAAGACAACGAACCAAAAGGCGTCATGACTTAAAAATAGAAGGGAGATTAAAAAGTTTCTGTGATCGGTCTCAGGACAAATAATTATTCTCTTTACGAATAAAACGAACAAATAAGCCTCAATTGTCGAAATTAAACGCGAACCGCTAATATAATTAATTAATAATAGCCCTCTTGAACTGAAAATTTAATAATAAAATAAAAATAGAAAATTCAACGAACCGAGGGTTATTTTACAGTTTCTAGAGGATGTCAAATGTTGAGACGTGCAAGTTAAAGGGAGTAGTCTTGTCAGAAAATAGCAGAAACTTATTTAAAAAATTCCTGCAGCTCTCCTTTCCAACCTGAAATAAAATTCTATGATTTTGTGTTACAAAATCGGAACACAAGGCAACTGCAAGGAAATAAAAGTTTGGAAAATGGCTCATTGGAACGTTAAAAAATAAAATCAATGGCGACCGACCATTGGATTAGATTCCAAATATCGGATCGAAGGCACTTGAAAGAAAAATTACAAAAATTTTTTTGAGGAAGAAGCCAGGAAAGGAGCATAAGAAAAAATAAGTAATTTTTTAGTCATTTAAGTGAATTAATTGATTTAAATTAAATGCGAAAAAGAAATTAGGAAAACAAAAACAATGACTGCTATTGGTTTTGTTTTGAATAAACTCTTTAGTGCTTCCTTTTTTAAAATTTGTTGTTGCTGCCGTAGTTATTAAGAAAAGTTAAAATTAATTTGGAAAAATGTTGTCATTACCACCAGTTTATCTATTTCCCAACAAGAAGTTTCAAGATTTTTCCAAACAAATAAATAAATTTTAAGAATGAGCCTCTTCTCCAAAGTTATTAAAAAAAAAAGAGAGAAACAAATAATAGAAAAAAATGACTAAAGTCACACTGAACTATATTAATTCGTTCTGTTTGAATTCGCAGGGTCAAAAGGCTCCTGATACTAGGAGCAAAAAGGAAAAATGACAGTCATATTGTCAACAAGCTCATATTCATTTCCCACACAGAGAATACGTGAGTTAGGATTTGCGTAAGCTATCAAATAGACCTTGTCATACGTTAAGTGATGGTTTTCTATTGAACTTGCCGACGAATTTCAACAACCTTAAAACAATTGGGTCTATGAAAGTACTTGCCCATTTTTATTAAAAAGTAATGACCATAAACTTTTAATGCAAATTTCAACAAAACGAGCAAATACCTGCAGTGGTTTAAACTGATTTACATCAGAGTCAAATATTTCTACCTTTGACGAAAACAAAACCAAAACAAACCAAAACCAAAAAAAATTACAAAACAATTTTATAATTAACAGAAATAACAAAAAATTGTTGGCTATCGAAATCGCGTAAACAATATTTTCTTTACTGAAAACCGTTGAAACTGTGAAAGGACAAGTTTTTTTTTTTGTTTTTGTTTTTTTTGTTTTTAAATTATTTTTAAAATTATTTTCAGGATAACTTTTGCTCTTACAGACATTAACAACTTTTATAAATACTCTGCACTGCAATCCAAAATACTGAATAACGAACGTTTTCTTTTCTTCCAAATTTGACGGTATCAATGATTTTTTTTCAATTTAGTTTACTTGACATTTTTTCTTACTTACTCGTTTAACTTTTTTGATTTTTTTTTCATGTCCGGGACTCTTCTAGGAAGTAAAGGAAAGTGACCGAATTCAGGGTTTTACAAAATTTATAGTTTTGCCATTTTAAATATTTTTAAATAAATAAAATCTAAAAAGAAAAGAAAAGAAAAATTTGTTATAAAAAAAGAAGGAAAAAAAATGAATGAAAATTAGAAGTGGTTTTAAAATGATTATGCTGATTTGCGAAACTGTTTCTCGATTCATCTACCAACTTTGTCCTCTCATCTATACAATAAGGGTTTTAATCCTTCTTATGTCAAGAAAGACAGAAAACGAGTTTTCACCCTTTTGAAGCATTTGCGATTTTTACGTTTTACCAAAGACTTATGTGTCCAATTTCGAAAACACTCAAAAGGACTGACATATCAAACAATTAAACTTAAAAAATTGCCTACAAATCTGGAATTATTGAAATATTTGAGAACCTAAACGTTAAGCTTTGATTTTAATTGTTATTGTACCTCTAAGTGCATTAACCTTGTTTTAATTAAAGGAAAAAAATTTTCCCGAATGCATTCTTCCCTTCACAGACCCTTCTTCCTTCCGCCTTCCTTCTCTATCACCCCCCTCTCCTTCTCTCAAATACATTAGATTACGCCTAAATACATTAAACGCACACATTAAACGCTAAAACGCAAAAGAGCATGTGCGAATGCTCGCCTTCAGCGAGTGAAAATTAAATATAAAAAAGTGAACCATAAGAATAGTTGTAAAAAAAACCTAGACCCCCATATTTAACTGGAGTAATTTCATTAAAAACTTACAATTAACATAATGGCTATGATTAAAAATATAACAGTAATTTAATTAAAGGCTCCATTTTTTTATTTCCAAAGGCCAACACGAATCCCGCCAACACAAAAAATGAAAATCGGTCTTTTAAATGAATATATGTGAAGTCACGTTATGTGCACGGCATGTATTTTCTTCCGTGTTATCAAAACCTTCAAAAATTATTTATAAAAAAAACTTCCCTTACAAGCGCTTACTCATATTTACAACTAAAGAGTCAAAATAATAATAATGGTAATAATATTAATAGTGGCGAGACAACAGAGACAACAAAAATGAAAATCTGGGTTTTCATCATATACAAAAACTGGTAACTACAAGAGAAAATTTTGCGAGGAGAGGATAATTTAGATTGTTTCTTATTATTCGTTATCTCTTTAAACTCATCTTACATCGCCGCTCTTTCTACTCTTTTGGCTACACATAAATTTAAAAAACATTCCTTAAGAGCTAGACTAGAAAACCTTGAATTTCTGTGAGAATAAAAGTTGAAGCTTTCACTGCTCCCTCAAAACGTTTCTACGAATCATACCACTGATATCGATTAAAAACACTGCAGTGGTAAAGTGATTTTATTTTTCTTTAGAGATGAAAGATTTCCATCAAATACCCCGGTCTCCAATGATTTTTATAGACTGATTGATAAAACCTGACTGAAGGGCCGCACACCGTTCAATACCTAGGCCTACGGAAAAGGCCTCGGGAAGGTTCAAGGTTGCAAATTTTCATTCAAACTTAAAAATATTCGATGCGTAACCTTTCCTCTACCATTCACACGCCTTATCAATTGTTAATTTTCTCTCAAGACATTCCTTCAGTTATTCCTCAGAAAGAAACCAAATTGCACATATACGAAAAAGGAGTAATAAATTAGGCCTAAAAGTCGTACCAACACAAAAAAAAATCCGTTAACATTTAACTCTACATTTACAAATTTCTTAAAAATTTCTTCCTAGATACGACAGGTAATAAATGATTTATAATAGTTATTAAAAAATAACATCACAGATGATAATAATTAAATTACATTTAAAAATATTTTTATGTACACTAATCTTTTTGCAAAGTATAAAAATTGACTAAAAAAATTGGGGCTGGAACTCGTCCGCTTCCCTTTCCTTCTATTCTAATTTTCTTCCACTGGAAAAACTAAAAAAAAATTAGTTTAATTTAAAGAATTCTCAGGATTGTTTTTTCGAAACTTTTCCTACATCGAATCTTAGAATAGTTACATAAATAATCATTAATAATAGTGATAATTATAGTTGTAACATCACTTTACATATTAAAATAAGGCCTGTTGGAAATAAAAAAATGGAAGAAATAAATCATACCAAAAAAAATAACAAGAACTACATTCTTTTCTAATAGCCTTCATTCCCATTTAAAAATCATTAACATGAACAACAACAGCAGCATTATCGGTGGCTGTAGTTGTTATTGTAACCGCATATATTTATTTATTTTGTAAATACCAGAAAAATCTTTGGTGAATTTTGTGCTAATTAATAGTAATTAAAAAAGTTTAATTTAAGGTAAAATGTAGCAAGTGTTCATCGCTAAAATCTAAAATTACTTTTATAGTTATAATATTATTATCAGTATAATTCATTACATTTTTTAATGGCTGTTTTTGGTCTAGTTACATTTAAAGCCAGTTTTACTCAAATTTCACATTAAATACATGAATCTGCGCCTAATTTTGATTTCGACCGAGTGAAAGGATGACTGCCGAGAGGAGTGAAGGGCAATTAAATCTCACAATGTCATTTAGTTTGGTATTAGCTAGCAGTGCGACCTAATACTAAAATACAAAAATCTTCTACCGCTAGAGACTGAAAAAACGATCTCGTTGCAGCAGAAAAGATATCTAGTCCTCTCACCAAACAAAAGGACTTACAACTTACACGTTTTGTAATTTTTTTCTCTCTTTTAAGTGGTTGAAAATTTTTTCGTCATTCTACAGTAAGTGCACAAGAAACCCTCCTTTTGTTTTAAAAATATCCACCCAAAAGTCATTAGCTCGCTTTTTCAGCAGTATATATCTCCTCTTTACCATTTCGCATTAAAAAACGGAGTTTTTAGTGCTTAATTAATTCAAATGTATATCTAAACAAATTTACGAGAATGAAAAAAAGGAGACGAGTCAAAGGCAAATAATAATACAATTTTACCTTAACCCTTCATATTCCCTTAAGACCCTCTCTCTACCCGGCCATTAATCATCATTCACTAATACGTGACATATTACGATATCAGTAAACCACCGGAGGTGTTCATTAACTATATAATTAATTAGTACATATCAAATACAATATTGAAGGTAACATAAAGAAATTCTTAAAAACCTTTTTTACAACTAGATTAACAAGTAGAAAAAAAACGTAAAAACTTTTCCTTAAAGTTTGATAGATAAATTACCGAAAAAACGTTTCAAAAAATTAAAAAGAAATCAGATAAATAAAAACGTCTATCATTAAGATGATGATAATTTTAATAATAAGTGAAAACAATTAATGGATGGGAGGTATTCTTACACAGCCTCCCAAAAAATATAATTAAAAAAATAATTATAATAAAATTAAAATTATTTTCACATTGAAAATTTTTGTCTATTAGTAAAGACAGCTAATAGGGAAAGTCGAAGATTGTTCTACCCGAAAAATTTTCGTTGACTACACCGCAGTTAATAATTTCATAAAAGAGAATAGTTTCTAAATTAAAAAAAGGGGTTTAAGAAAAGAAACAAAACAAAGGATGGGTAGTAGTCGAGATCAACCATGTTTTGTAATACTGGAACTTACCGGGGCGATGTAGTGACGGTGAAAAGAAAGGAGTATTTTATTAACTTACGATCCCAGTTGCTGTCCCTCTGGTACTAATCAACCCCTTTGTTAACACCAGCGGAATGGAACCGCCCTCGGACGATCGGCTCCTTCTTTAACGAGTGGCTTGTGAAATTCACGGCCCTGCCGCGAATGGATCGTGGCCCAACAATGCTCACAATAATACTGAAAATATTTTTTAAATTACTAAAACAAATCACAAACTGATTCGATAAAAATGAGAAAAGACTAAAATTTTAAACTTGAAATCAAGCTGAACAGATTCTGCAAGAATCAGCGCTAGGGATTGCAATACCGGTATACGGAAATACCAAATACCGATGTTTTGAGACATTTATACAGTTTTGTACCAGTTTAAACATCGTTTTTTTTGTATTTACCTATTTTAATGTACATAATTATAACCATTTTAAAAAAGGTGATAAGACACTAACCAAATTAAACTTGATCAAGTTTATGGTTTTTAATTTTACCTACAAACCTATTCACATTTAAAAGGATTCAGTACCGTTATCGAAGACGACGATAACACTAATGTTGATAGTGAAAAGGAATTGCCTCTCGAGTAAAAATTAGAATGGGCGATTACTACAAAAATTTTAACAAACCAACATACAATACAGAAATCAGAAATATCGAAGAACATCCGACGATAAATCGATTTATTTGAAAATTTAGAGATAAATACGCGTACTCTTGGAAAAAAGTATATCGCGCACTGCAAACAAAACCATCAACTTGCGTTGATGCTGAAAGAGCGTCTTCCACAGCTTGTAATTTTAGTAGCACAAAATTATATTCCAAGCTTCATAACAGTACAATTGATGCATTATTTTCTTTAAGATTACATATCAAAAATTTGTAATAGTACCACAGACTAAATAGTGATTGACACACTTTTGTGGTTAAAATACATAAGATGTGTCCAATTCCTGTACATTTTTGCGATTCTTCATATGCTATTATAATTCATAAGTTACAAATGATTTTTTTGTGATATTTACTCTCTCTAAAAAACTGACGAATAAAACAAAGAAACGCCTGCTTTATTTCTTTTTCTAAAATTTCTGATACCGGTATTAAACCGGTATTTTTGAATTTTGTATTCCCGAGATCTAAAAAATACCAAATACTAGTATGAAACTTTTGGTACGATATTGCAATCCCTAATCGGTGCACTCTGTTTAAAAACACTTGGCTTATACATCTTCATTTTTTATCTGAAAAAATGTGTAAAATTCTTCAAATTTTTAGACTCAGAGCCATAGTTTAATCGTCCATACTACTCATTAATATAGATGTGTTGACAAAAAAAGCCGCCTTATAGCTAACGGGGAGAATACTTCTAACCACCCTTTGAGTGGCTTTGATTACCTCCATTTACCGTCGTTATTCGAAAGTTGTCTAGACACTAAGTTGAAAACATTTATAAAACATACCCATGCGTAAAAATTAAGTTTTCAGCGAAGTTGTCCCCTGATTTCAGGTGCCCTTTATTTTATCAAATGTCACATTACATTGGTTGACATTAAAATTGAAAAACTTAGTGAGTTTTTATTCCAAATTCGGTTCAGTTCGACTGACCTGTAAGCAAGTAACGTTGGCGCAAAAAAAAGGAGCGAATTTGCCTCCACATCGTCCACCTTGACACTCGTCACACATTTGATCATCCAACACATATGGTTTGACTTCGACCTGAAAAACCACTTTTGTTAGGTATTATATTTTTCAAAAATAAAAATTACCAAAATACCACGTGTATACTTTACCCTTTTGTCGATGTCACCATGCTGTAGCTGGACAAATCTGGCGCTAATCGCAGCGATGTAGCTTTGCTGGTTGCTAAATGCAACGCGGCCCGCTCCCTTTGGATATTTAAGTTCAGGATCAGTGTCGATTCCGGCATAGCACACACCACCATATAAACGGTCCATGATGGTTGCTAGTTCGACTGAAATTAAAAAATTATTATGTATTTTGAGTACAGGTGACAATGATAAAATATCCAGCAACAGTAACATTTGGCTAAATGCAGTCGAATAAAAAGACTAACAAAGTAGAAAAAAGCTGGGCTTTTACAAATGTTTGAAATCCATTTTTAAATTAAATTACCCTTGAAATACACTCTTGAAATTAAATATTTTGCTGTGTGACCAGTCAAATCAAATTATACGTACCTAATAGGTCGTTCCGAAAATTTCTCTCGATAAAAGAAATAAAAATCAAAAGCAATTCTCGGTCTGTAAGGTTGTTTATGTGTGACGCAAAGATTAAAAAAGATTTAACTGATTTTAATCAAACTTGGCATAAGTATAGCTCATGATTAGAGGTCTAGGGCTGCCTACCTTTTAAATGTCTTTAACATACAGTATATTCGTTCATGGTCCAACAATTACAAATAAGAGAAATTTTATTAAAATGGAGTGATGCCTTCCTTTAAATTTTGTAAAACAAATACCATTCCACAAAGAATTTTTTGAAATCTTTTACGCAAAGAAAAAACGCAATAAATTCATGTTGTGAAAAATCATACATGTTTCATACTTTATTCCAACAAAGTATAGGGTGCTTTGTTGAACAGTGAATCACCCTTTTTTCTAAGTCATATAACTTGTTAGAAATTAAAGTTAAGAATTTCGTTTTGGTGTCATGGTTTAGGCAATTTTATACAGTTTCTCATATTCAGGTTACAGAAAGCCAGAGAAACGAATAAAGACCGTAAATAAAGTTAAAAAAAAAAGAAAATTGGCTCACTGCATACTATAGGTAGTATACACTGAACCACCTGTATTTCAACAGTGAACCACAATTTTGTTACCAGTAAAAATCCTTATTTATGGAAAGACACCATAAAACTTTTGATAATCGTCTTTTACTTTTGTTGTATTGACGCATTTTGATGTATTTTTTCGTGATTCTTTAATTAGTCGGTAAATTAATGAAGACTGTTAATTATACTATTTGAGGAAGCCTGATTGTTAATTTTATCCAGAGATTTATAGATTTATAGGTTTATAGGAGAGGTTTATCATGTTATCACCATGTCCACGTTTTTTTTTTAACGTAACGGCGCAATGTAGGATAGGGAATTTTACTGGTTTTTGCCGCCGTCCTAATGGAGCTAACTTCCTACCATTAGTGAACCGGTTCACTGTGTACTATACGAACCTGGTTCACTGTTCAATACACACACTATTTAACTTGTAATATTAAAAAAAAATAGGTTGTAGGCTGAACTGTCACAAAGCAATATGCTCATAAAACGTCTAAAACTACAACAATATCGACACCATAAAGCTTTTGGTGCTAGAATTAATAACAAAGTATATAAAAATCGAGACATTTACGTGAGAATTCTATGTTTTTTTGGCAATAAACAAACAAACCGCTGTCACACCTCACGCTCAAGCCGCGGCCACCGGCTAACTACACGACACGGAAAGGGTGCCTACGAGAAAAGTTTTAACACGATCGGTCGAATTGGTAACCTCGCAGTTTTTCAAAATGATGGTGGTTCTATGTTCCTGGTTGGCTCACTGTTCAACAAGGCACCCTAATTTTAGTGGCATAGAATTATGAAAATAAATTATGATAGGAAAAATTATAAATACGAACATTATTTCCGCCGCAATTTTAGTTAATGACTGTGAGAAGTTCGAATGAAATCGGCTCGTAGACTTGTGAGTTTTTAACATGCATATGCATAACCACTAGTTTCACCCTCTTTACATATACTGCTATAATTCTGTTTTTATTGGCATTAAACGAACACGGGGAATGGCGGGCTATCGGCTAGTTGGCGTTTTTAATTTTCCATGGAATTAAAAATGACGAGAGCCCCAACCATTGTTCACAATATTTCACTGACACGAGAAGATATGAGAGTAAAGGCAACGAAAATCAAGAATTCATGTACCCACCAGCTTTAAGAGGTCGAGGAACTCCTCCTACAAAAACAGTCTTACGAGGATCTAAAGACATAGAAGCATCTAGCACGAAATCAGCGTCTATCAGACGCCACGGTCGTATTTGAACTGGTTTGTCTTTTATTGTAGGAGAGGAAACGCACAGGTACAACTTATCTTCATCAGAAATACAAGCTTCAATTAACTGTTGAACAGAACTTTCATCCTGGAAAAATTCAACATTTTCATTAAAATGTATACTCTCGATCCTGGCTTTTGGAAATGCTAATAAGTTATTGGACATTAGAAGAGATTCCAATAGTAATAAAGAAATGCAAAATAAAAATTATAAAAAAATTGGAAAAAAATGATCATCCTTAAGGGTTTTACGCGCCCAAACTCTCTTATTAAATTGATTATATACCCGCTCCTGGGGCTAAGACGCTGTTAAAAAAATTGATTATATAGGAACCGGACCTTACCTGAAACAAAAGGAAAGCGTATCCTTTCGGCGGAAAATACGACTTACTCTCAGCTTTATGGGGCCAGTCCACAACTAACGGACCGAATCGCCTAAAACTAGCTGTGATTTCGTCTGAAATATAATGAAACCGATTTTACCATAAATAGTGACAATCTAATGGGTACAAATTCTAGACGACTCCAAGTTTTTTTAATGTTATTTAGAGAAGAGGCATAGAAACTTATTGAAGGTATTAAGTAATTAACTGAGACAATATATTATTTTGTATGTATTAATAAGATATTAATTAATGATAAGACAATAGAAAAAAGCTCCATTTATATGGAAAGTTTTTTAAATAGACAAAAAAAGCTAAGGTGGACAGAAAACTTACCTTCATCTATATCGGGAGGAAGTCCACCGACAAACACTTTTCTGGAAAAGCGCTCATTCGAGTCAGAACCTTGACTGTGGGGAGAGGACCTCGAGCCAGGAGATCCTAAAGGTGGATTTGGGGGAGGTAGCACTTGACCATCAACTGAAAAAAAATTTCTTATGAGAAAGACATGTACAGTACTATTAAGTGCTAGAGGTGGCGGAGGTATAAGACCTGAAATGCCTCAAATTCAGTAAAATCGAAACTACTGGAAATGACACCCTTTCTTGGAAAATCAAGGAAAATGAAAGAATTTAGCTGTTGACATATTCAATGTGAAACTTAGGATCTGTCCATCGAACTGATGTTTGGCAAATTTGTTTTAAATGGGGGAATGAATCATATTACTTTAATATCTCCAACTTTTTCCAACAGGTTTGTTTTGTTATTGGAATTAGAATTTTAAAAAAATTCAAAATCAATAATCCTGATCACTTCACTTCACTTTTCATAGACCCGCTCATCCGTTAGGGTCGCGGGGTGAGGGAAGCAACTAAGGACTTCCTACTGGCACGCTCCTCTGCTATCAAATCCAAAGAACCCGGGGTTATCAGACGGGATTCGGCCAAGGCCTTCACCCCCCTACCCAATAATTATGATTCGTTTCAGATTTGTTTAGAAGTTTCATACCTCTTTTTAGTCTTCCAAAAAAGCTTACGTAAATATTAAACTTCTAAGTTACCTTTTAAGGATTCTGGAGCATCGCCGGCTCCCCTCATGAAATCTGTTAAGTAATGTTCTAAACTTCTCATGCTATCCAACGGGCCAGTTCCATTTGCGTTTCCCATTCCCCTCTCCTGTAACAGAACAAAAAATTATTAAATGCTTCCTAATATGGCAAATTATTATACAGGTACTTCTCAGTGTCCGCAATTACTTCAATTTGACGAATCCTCTTTTTAATTCCCACATACATTCCCCCTTTACAGTTCCAAAAAACCTAAAAAACAAATTACAATATGTGCACACTCATGCTTTTTTATGAATAAATGTTATAATTTTACAATTACAATACGATTCTATATTTTGGGCGCATTTTCCCCGCTCGACCAGTTCGCTTAACAGAACATAAGTTAACAACATGATAGTATATATACAGTAATAAAATGTAATGAATAAGCAATCAATCGTAAGTTTCTAGAGTAACCTACAAATTTATTTAGGTTTCAATCTCAGCCTTTTTATTTCTCCATTCTCTAATTTTGAAATATAAATTTTAATATGTTACAATTTAATTTTTAAAATAGCGAATTGAAAAATATATGCCCCGAAAAATTTAAAAGTACAGTACAGGTAAATAACGTACGAAGTACAGATCTAGGAGCTAGGTAAGAGACTTAGAGGCGCGGGGCTAGAACCTCAAATACTGAAAGAAACTAAAGTTGAACAAAATAATTAACGGAGGTTGATCAACGTATTTTTAACTCTTATTTAAATAAAATCAAAATAAGTAAAGATTCGGTAATGCTACAATCTATATGCAAAATAAGATGATTCGTAATAGCTACAATTTGTTATGATAAATATGTAAATTATTTTTTTGTGATGTAATTTATTTATGATAAAATAATACCATATATTTTGTAATTGATATTAATGACCGATGAACAAAAAATAAACAGAAGCAACAATGGTCAAAGTATTTTAGTTATAATTTAGTTTTAATCCCGTTTTTCACGCTTTTTGAATACAAGTAGTTAAAGTACTAATCAAACTAAAACATGGTTGTCGTAGTAACCGTATTTTCTTTGAATGAAAATTTAAACAAAAAGTTATCAACAACCTACCCATATAATATGAATATTATACATATTGGGTTTTTTGGAATATAAAATAAACATTTTAAAGAAAACATTAGGTTTTTAAGCGCTAAATAAAGGTAACGAAATTGATGGATCGCTTCAGTTTAAGAGAAAATGAATTTATGCTAATTTACAGAAGTCAGAAGGAAAATCAAGAAAGGTTCAATGAATGACCAGTAAAGAAAATGAAAACGAAATTGATGATTCGTTTTCTATATTTTTATCTTTAACACTCTCTTTTACCTTGCTAGGACGTAAATAAAGAGCTGCGAATGAGGCCGGCTTGACACGAGGCTGATAGCTCAGCATTTGAAATATTTCGGTGGATTAACTCCCAAAAAATAAATCAAAAAAGAAAATTGTAAAAATAATAAAAACCATCAGACATGAAATTCGCGATTTCTTTTTTCCCCCTTTTTTTTTTAAGGGAATGACAATTTTTTCTAAGAAGAAAAGAAAAAAACAATTGAGTGGATTGATTGTTCGGAAACAAAATTTTTTATATTTACAAAGGTATCTCGAACGTACGAGGTTCGCCTAAAGTGTTTGATTAAATGTTTTGTAGTTGAGAAGCCGACTGCCTCTAAATGCAAAAAACTAAAATTAAAAACACCTATTTTTTTAATACAAATCAAAGAATAACAACGATTTGTCATGCGAGGCCGGAGCAACACGTAATTTGATCAATTCTGTCTATTTCATTGGGTAAATCATTCAGATTTTGACAAGAAACTTTTCACCATAATGAAAAAAAAACACTTACGCTTTCCTCTATTAAGTGATATTTAAAAAACACAATTAGTACTAATTAGTAGGCGATAAATTAAAGAACTAAAGTGAAAGCACATTTCAAGTTAAACTAAATACAAAAAGTGCAAATAATTTTAGTTCACAAAACTAATCAACTTTAAACGATGTAAAAATGTTTGTTCTTCCTATTCCTAACCATTTTGGCTTTGTTTTAACTTCGCTCTTAATGTTGAAGTTTTAAGGGTGACGAGTGCCTTCCGCAAACTTTAAAAACTTTTCAAAGAATCTGGGGAACAAAAACTGTCTGCGCGGGAACATTAAAATGAGTAACTCAAAAACTCACATTTCAAAATAACAGAGACGACTTCAAAAAAAGAAAATCGGAAAGAAAAAAATTTGCGAAAAAAAGCAATGTGTGCGGCCTTGTATCGTTCTTGAGGCTGCAGATCTCAAGTGCTTAAAAGTCATAGTTATTTTGATTAAAAAGAGAGAGAGAGAGAGAGGAGAGATTAACCAATGTATCTTTCAATATTGAATTTTTTTTTAATAAATCGGAAAGGAAAATGAACGCACCAGAAAAATGGAATCACCTTTCAATTTTGGCAAAAAACAGGACGACAAACACAATCTTAAAGAAATAAAAAATAATCTGGTGTAGTCATAAATATAAAAATTCAATTGAATGGAAAAGTCAAACTGTATAATTTTGTCAGTATAATATAAGGAATAAAAATCGATTGGAAAGGGTTACTGAAAATAGGTCGTAGGGTAACTAGAGAAAGGCAAAAGCAATCGAATAAACATATTTTTGCATGTTTTTCTCTGGTTTTCCTTTTTAATAACAAGTCTGATCATTTGGGGTTAGTAGTTTTAAAAGAAGCCACTTGAAAACGAATGACTTTATATTTTTGTCCTGTACTGAAAATTTAAACTTATTTAAAGGAAAAAACTCAAACTGAAAGCGACTCTAGGAAAATTTCCAACTTCATATTAAATCCTTCGCTAGAAGAAAAAAATTGTATCATTAAAGGCTGTGTTTTGGAAGCAATAGCTTGTTTATTGTTTATTTCTACCTGGTTTGATTATTTTATTCTTCTAACCTTTAAATTTATAGCATGACGATTTACATTTTTGAATTATCCAAATTTAAAGAAAACAGCTACCGTAGAGCTATGTGTAGAAGCACGTGCGTTAAAAACAAAAGGATGAAAGTAATAACTAAACTTTCAATGAAAACTGAATTTTGACCCCCCCCCTGCGGGGTTTCCAAACACAAAGTTACCTATCCGACCCCTGGTTTAAGTTAGACCAAATATTTAACTAATCATAGTTAGCAAAGTTCTTACAAAACTTTAAAAAAAAGAAAAAAAAACAAATTTTAAAAACAATTTTTCGTGTATCAAAAAGATAAAAATTTAAAAAGTTTTGAAGGCAATTTTTTTAAGCACATGATAAAATTTATACGTCAGAATGCTGAAGAAGCCTGCCACTGAGAAATCCTAGAAACCACATCTACCAACTTTTTATTTTTATCGATCCTTTAGTTTGCCTTGCAATAACAACTTTTGTTTTGAATTTGTCTTTCCTAGAAGCAAACCCGCTGAAATGTAAGTAACAGTTCTGATTCGAAGTCCGCCATTGACTCCTGAAGCAGCTTTATTTGTTTAACACACAGCATGAAATTCACTTCAATCGGCTGTTTTTTACAGCGGGTGTCTAACAAATTAGCCGCAGAAAATTTGGCATAAAAAGGGATATCCTCTTTCTTAATAAGTCCTCAGGATTTATAAACTTCGGCATTCAGTATGAGTTAATTCAGCTCGAATTGCCTTTAGCATTATCGATGTATTAATCGCGTGTCATGGAAACCGACCTAAAATTCTTTTTCCAACCACTCATTTAACACTTGATGGGGAAAAATTAAAAGTAATGAAGTTATTGCATTTCAATGGAATCTTACTGCTAAATCAAACCTACATATATTTCGAATAACTGGCATAATTTTTAGAGTTGAACATGAATGGCAATAACGCATGAAAAAAGATCACCAAAGCATTATCCAGCCGTTTATATTGATAAAAATTCTATGACTACACCTAAAGACCATTGAAATATTTGTCTCATGAATTTATTTGCTTATTTAAGGGAATAGGGACTAGTGAGTCGAACTTATAAAAGCGGTTTTTAAAACATAAATTTCAGATTCTTCTGAAACGAGTTTAACGCCTGGCGCATGATACGCCACTGTTTAACTAAATCAATGATTCCAGTCACTTGCGTTTTTTGCTGAGATTATTAAATTACAAGAGAAAGTTTGCTTACGCCACTACCCAAAAAACTTTAAAAAACTTAAACTCAGCACAATATTTATGCAATATCTATATTTTAAATCGTTTCATTCAGTAAAATCAAAACTTTTTAAATATCGAGAAGATATGAAGATATAAGAACTAAAAAATTTTTATTACAGACTAACATGGCGTTTCTTTCAGAATGTTAACGAGCTGACGATAACCAAGCCTCCGATTCTTCAGACTTCTTAAATAAATATCTGTCATTTTACTTTCAATTTGTTCGTATTTTTTTTAACAACAAGAAAATGTTCCGTGCATTTAATCTTCAAAGATTACCTCATGGTGACATTGGTTCATTAGACTCTCTCCCTCCCTCCCTCCTTCCCTTAATTCCTTCCCTTTTATTTAACTCAATTACATAATAATGCTAATTATTTTTTCAACGCGCAATGTAACCACAGACCGGCCTTGAAAACGTAAAAAAGCTTAGTCCAAAGCTCTCTCCTGAAAGAAAAAGGTTTGAATGAAACGGGGGAAAATTCAAAACTGTGTAAAACTGGCACCAGGTCGCATGTTATGACGTCACTACAATGCAGCATCTAATCGATATCACCTGGTTAGAGTAAAACTTTTAGGAGCGAGCTTTCTTTCTTTTCACAGTCAGTCGAATTATGCGAGAAAGTTCCTTATTTTCTATTAATTTTTTTTGCAATATATCAGAATAAATAAAATAAAAAATGTTCATGGTCTCAGAATATTAAAACTTTAACTCAAGCTGCGTATAAAAACAAAGGCAACAAAATCAAAAGTTTGAGATGAATGCGAAACAAAAGAGAATGAAAGAAAAAATTTTCTTATGACTACATTCTAAAAGTTAAATGATTCACGATTAAAAGAAATAAACTTTACAAAAAATCATAGATCATTAACTGTTTTATACAACTTCACTTACCGCCTATATGTACTTAAAACAAAGAAAAACAAACTTTTTTTTTAAACAGTAAATTAAGATTTGGACCTATGTAAACTGAGGAAAAAAAGCTACAAACTGGGGAACAGCTTAAAAATCACTAATTGTGCCAATACTTGGAACATTCACAATTATGAGGCCTGCTTGCTTTCCTCTTAAACAGACCCAAAAAAACTATATCAGACACCAAATATTTTTCTAATTGTTATCTACAAATTTATTGAAACAACCAAGTGACAAAAAAATTTTCTTAAAATCAATAACAACCTCAGCACAATTTAGCCAGCAGTTGTAATAGCTACATCTGCCTTTATTAAAATAAAAACCAATTTTTTACTTTAAGGTGAAATCAACACAATAATAAAATTTTCTGTTATTACTGTCAACTATTTCCAAAATAAATTCATACACTTTTCCAAAGTTTGTAAGTTGATATCAGGCAATAATGATATTTTTGCAAAATATTTTATCACAGTATTATTAAATAAAGAATATAAAGCAACAAAGCCTAATGAAACATAATTTCACTGTAAAAGTTACAACTTAAACTGAAACCTTTACAGCTACAGGAAGAAACTTTTAACAAACCAAAAAATTTTAAAGACAGTTTTCATCCTCTTGGATATGACTTGTTTATTAGGCCAAAAACTTCAGGGTTAGAATGTTTTCTTTAGAATTCAAGGTTTTTTTGTGTTGAATTAACAAATTCAATGATGGATCAGCATTCATTAATTACTTCTGTTTCCTGACAAATAAATTCACATTTCATGGTCTTTTGAAACCTTACAAATATTAATATTTAAAACTTTTTTGTAGCAAAGGTGAATCTTCCATATGGACAAATTATTTAAAATTATTTTAAATAATGTTTCCATTTCAAGGGTAAAATAAAAATTTAACTTAAATAAATATTGAAAGGTCTCACCTGATAAAGCATATTCTCCCTGCTGTCTTCTATATTTGTTACTTCAAAAGTAGGTTGTTGAGGAAAAATTGTTTTGCCAGGGTATGATGTACTTCGACGAAATTTAACTGGTGATATTGAAACCATTTGATGCTGTTGATTAAAAGTTGGACTTGGTTTTCTATTACCAAGATTTCCATAGCCACTAACATTTTGCAGAGCTGGATTTAAATTTGGGACAGACCTACCCCTATTCCAAGGGGTAAGCCCTGGTAAGTTGCCTTGAGTTTGAGGACTTGTAACCCAGGAAGGATTTTGTTGAGGGCCAGACCAAGGTGCTGCATATCCCTTATTTGGCATATACAAACCAGGTGAAGGATGATTTTGAATTTGACGACCTAAATTTGGAGGAAAATTGTGTTGCCCTGTAATGGCTCTCCTTTGCTGGGCAGATTGTCCTTGACTTTGTGCTAAAGTAGTTATTTGATTCCCTAATTGATTATAAATATTACTAGGTTGAAAACTTTGAAAAGTAAGAGTCCCATTCACAGTTACTCCATGAGGATGAGGTATATTTTGAAGAATTCCATCTTCCTGTGAGCCAGCTGGCCAAACAGCACCTTGTGAAACATTTACACTTGGAGAGTTAATAACATTTAAGTTTGATTCAGAAATATTGAAAGGTTGGGAAATTTGAAGAGATGAAGGAGAAACGGCCGAGACAGGATGCGCTGCTTCATTCTGTTGCCCATTTAAGCTTACATTATTATTGGAGGCTTTGCCTGAACTAGAATCGTCTTCTTTACTGATTACCGATTTTTCGCCATTTATTTCCGAAGTAGGTGATAACTGCTGTTGGGATTTTACAGCAGACTTTTCTATTAAGAGATCATCTTGCATTGCAGAATGGTGTGAAGAAACAGTGTCAGTCACTGTAGGTGTGGTACAAAATATTGAATTATTAGTATTAGGTTGAAATTCGACAGCAGAAACAGGTCCCACACTATTACTAACACTAAATTTAAAATCACCCATTAGATTTTCGTCGACGTGTTAAAATTCTAGGCGTTTTTATCCCGTTTTTATAATTATCGTCACTACACGTCTTTCATCGGTTTTCTGCTACTTCAATAATTTCTGGGTTCGATTTGTCCAACATACAGCAGCTAAATTTCCCTACAAAACACCTCCTAAATTAAAAAAAATTTTTTATTGACGAAACTCGTAGCTTTTATCTCGGAATCTATAAGGCGTTTTTATTTAAAAGAATAACCAATTATACTTTCGATTTGATTGAGATCTCAAAGCGAAAGGGAAGAAGTTTAATGAAAAACCGTAGTAGATTTCAATATAGGAACACAGTTTCATGAATGATATAGCCCGTTACTTTTCGAACACTGTTTAAATGACAAAAAGGTCATACCGGTCGTTCGTTATTTAAGCTTTTATCTAACTTGTAAAAGGTGGCTTAGTTAATTTTTTTTTATTTTGTTCTTTATTTTCATTTTGTGGTTCACGTAACTAGTTGAGGAAGTAGAAATGGCAAAATACGAGATTGTTATGGTTAGACATGGAGAAAGTGAATGGAATCAAAAGAATTTGTTTTGTGGGTGGTTTGATGCAAATTTGAGTGAAAAAGGTTACTGATATTTTTTTTCTGTCCAGTATTTGAAAAGGGAGAGGCCTAAAGAGACTTTTTTTTCGATAATGCTCCTATAATTGTGTGAAGTATTAAATACAAATGTCTCTTTCCTGGTAGTCATTTACTGTACAGATTATTTTATTACTTAATAAACAATTTAAATTTAATAATTTAAAGAGCCAAGATTACTTCTCGCTGTAGCCATTCTCTATGCAAAAAATTTAAATTTGGTTCTCAGGTAAAGATGAAGCAATTGCAGCAGGAAAAGCCATAAAGGAAGCAAATATAAAATTTGATTGTGCTCACACATCTGTCCTAACAAGAGCCAAGAAAACATTAGAAACCATTCTAGGAGTTTCAGAGCAACTTGACATCCCTGTTTACGAGACTTGGAGACTTAATGAGAAGCACTATGGAGGATTAACTGGATTGAACAAGTCAGAAACAGCATTAAAATATGGAGAATCACAGGTATAAATACTTCTTTTTTTTTAACATTAAACTTATACATAGTTATAGTTGTTGTTTAGTTGTTTTTATAATTTAGTTTTAATTCTATTTTTCACCCTTTATGGGTAAAACAGAATGTAGGAGGTGGATTTGAACTCATGACTATAAATTCTTAGTCTGGCACTTAACCTCACTTAACCACACTTAACCACAGACCTCCAGCTTTTTAAACAATAGTAACTGTAGGGTAAATTGTGGTTGAGTGGTCAAGGCAGATGACTAGTAAAGTTTAGGTTTTGAATTCAAACCCTTTCCCATATTGTGCTGTACTGGAAGGATGAAAAACTGAATTTAAAGTTTCCTACTTTAAAGTAAAACATTATTTGGTTAAATTTATGCATGTTTTGATTAATCTGTTAAGAAATCTTGTCACGTATTTGTATTTGTAGTAAGCAAATTTTGTGCCCCAACATCATTTCAGGTTCAAATATGGAGAAGAAGTTTTGATGCTCCACCTCCTCCAATGGGAGAAGATCATCCTTATTATAATGAAATAGTGAAGGATCCAAGATATGCCAAAGCTCCTAGCAAAGAAGAATTTCCATTAGGTGAATCCTTGAAACAAACTATTGAAAGAACCATGCCATATTGGAATAATGTGATTATTCCCCAGATCAAAGAGGGCAAAAGAGTTCTTATTGTTGCTCATGGAAACAGTCTTAGAGGTGTAGTAAAAACCCTTGAGAGTAAGTTTTGTCATAGTTTTTGAAAACTTTTAATGTGAAAATATAAATTTTTCATCATTAATGAAGTAGTCCAAAGTAACATTTAACTGGAGTTGATTTTATTATAATTTGTGGTTATAATTTCTGAATTACTAATGATGACAGTTTTACTTTTACCTGCATGGTTTTGGATAAAATTGTACAAAGACCTGTTTAAAAATTTGGTTGGAAACAATGGTAGTGGTGTAAATGTTAAGTGCTTAAAGTCTAGGTCTAAAGGTCATATTGACTGGAGCCATTTTATGTAAAGTTCAGAGTTCTAGCAAACATATATTTTTTTCATGACTGCTTTATAATTTTTATGCAAATCAAAATATTACATAATCATTAAAAATACTACAAAAATTAAACTTTAATTGGACTCTTGAAGAACAATGCTAAAAAGTAAACTTTAAAAATACTAAAATGCAAAATATACTCTAGTTTTCCTTTTCAATACTGTATATTCAATTGTTTTTATAATGTAATTTTCAGATTTAACAGAAGAAATTATTATGCAGATTAATTTACCAACTGGGATTCCATTTGTATACAGTTTAGATGAAAATCTGAAACCACTGGGGCCTATGAAATTCTTAGCCGATGAAGAGACAGTAAAAAAGGCAATAGAATCAGTTGCAGCTCAAGGCAAAGCTAAATGAATGAAAACACAATATGTGAGCTTATTTTTAGACTGGGCTCTAAATGTTCAATTAACTTTTATTGATTTTTTAAGTAATACATATACCATAAATTGAATTTTTTTTTTAAATTTGTAATCTCGTTTTTCATCCTTTTCTACAACAAGATACAAGAGGAAGATTTGAACTCACAACCACAACTCCTATAATTGAGGACTGTAACCACTACACCAGACTTCCCACATATATTGAAATTAATTTGTATACTATAAATTTTAAAATCATTTTCTTAAGCTCCCAAATATGGTTGAAATATGTGAAAAAAGTGCCCGTGTTTATAACGATAAACCATTAGCATGTTTATTATCATCACTTTTATGCATTGTAATTCCAAAAAGAAAATACTTAAAATTAGACACATTAAATATTGAGTTATCACACTGCTTCATGTTTTTACTATTTAATGTGTATAATTTTAAGTTTGATAAGTGCCGCGGAAATCTAACTTTTTGGATATAAAGAAAATACGTCAAAAATACGAAAACGAAATTTGGAACGATAAGAGGATTTATCATCATCTTGTCCCAACGTTTCCCCTGTAAGTGAAATATAGTTTACCTGCACACGCAAAAATTACGAAGGACTGTTTGTATTTTATGCTAAGAATAAAACAAAGGCCTTATCTCTATTTAAATGACCTTAAACATTTTACTGCTAAATTCCAGTTGTGCTTTTAATAAAATGTATTCCTTGGGTCTGTGAATCACTTTTACATTGATTTAAAACTACACCCATACCTCGCTTTACGGCCCAGATACGTTCCACAAAACTTGGCGGTAAAGCGAAAAGCCGTATAAGAAACCAATTATTCTAATACAAATTCAATGGGATCGGTTCCAAATTTGTTAAAAATGTAACATGGCGTGTCATTCAAAATGCATTTTATTTTGTTTAAATCAAAAATACTTACATAGCATGTACAATACATAGGTTTCTACATAAAATAATAATAGACTACAAAAACCCATAATAGTGCACAAAATTGAAACAGCTTCTGTGAAAAACTATATATATATGTATACATACATAATTTTTTTAAATGGCTTTGATCAGAAGACAATGAAGAAATGGTGACTTACAGATCTCTGTCGTAATCATTTTTCCCTGGCAAAGATGGCTCTGGCTTAAAAAAATTGTCCAGCGTTGCCTCCTTGGCTAAAATGGTCTTGCCTTCTTGTCTATTCTATTCTTCAGTTGTTTCTAACAGCTAATGGCTGAGTTACTTTCTCGAGAAACCTTAACGCTACGTTCGACTTCAGGATCGGTTTCAAGGAGGATGTTTATTCCTTGTTCGAAACAGCAAAAATCTTTTGACAAATTTTTTGATGTGAGCTGTTTGGATATAACAGGTTCAGTCTCTTCAACAAATGCTAGTTGCGTTTTGCGACTGAATGAGTCCCTTATATGAAAAAGGTTCTCTATCTATCTGTTTTAAGGAGATCAAGCACATGACGTTCGCTCAAACCTTCAAAACCGAGATCATGTTCTAGATTCAAAATATTTTACCTAATTTCGGAAAGGAACTAACTTCTGCACCAGTACTTTGACACATTTTGGCCGTTATATCGAAATATTTTAGGCCGTATATTGAAAAAGTGCCATAATTGAAGAAGGCCGTTATAGCGAAATGCCGTATAAAGAGCGGCCGAATAGCGAGGTATGAGTGTATTTTAAATAATTTCGAAAACTTGATTTATCTATTTGACCACTCCAATGATTAAGCTTAAAACTTAATTGATCAACTTCAACAGTGCAGTCATTTCTCTATTTCATGTCTATGTGACACTTAGCAGGTACCCTCATACGTTTACTTACAATAAAAACATTTCATTCCACAATAAGAAGTAAAACAAATCTTTTCACAGTCGAGGGTATCGCATTTATCAAAGACTTAAAAAATAATAATACTTCGAACTAATTGAAATACATTTTGTTACAAGGGCTTAGTTTTATAAAGTCGAATGTACACGAATATAACTGAATTCATGAATTTTAATAAAAAATTAACATTCCAATAAACACTAAAAGTCAGGCAATATCAGTTCAAATGATGTTTTTAAGTATTCAATTTAAACAACTTCAAATCCTCTTTAACACGGTTTCGGACTTGAATGAAATATACTGTACCTTGGCTTTTCTACGATTTTAAATGCAAGAAGCATGGCTATTGCGCTGGGTCTTATAATTTTATAGTTAACTCATTACGTTAACCTCTTAACCGTAAATTCTCTTTCTTATTGACAAGGGCCAAATTTATCACAGGAAGAAAGAAAAGCCAGAAGCAGACCAATAGTAGGGATAGAAGACCATTTACCAGAAGCATATGAAATGGTCTTTGTGAGCAAGGTTATTTTGTGTCAAAAGCATTGGAAACTAATTTTATAAAGACATTAAAAGTTTAATGGACGATGAATGTTGTAGCAATAAAATAATAATACTTACTCGCTAACAGTAATAGCTAATACAGTAATATCCGATGGCACCGAAGTTAAACATAAGAGACGATCTAACAATACAGTAATTTTTTTGTTCAAAAAGCAAGACTCACTGCAGTTGGCATCAGTAAAGAAACGACTTAACAAATATTAATAAATTAACTCATATTCATGTTCGTGGCGGCTCCAACGCACACGGAACTAAACGTCTTTAGAAATTAAATAGAAAAGACTTTTAAAGACGTTAAAATATAGGATATCAAGAAAAAGGACTCCTCCATAGTTATCTATGATACAGAGGGGGTACGGAAAGGAAGAAATTAAGATAGTCGTAGAACAGATAACATCGTCCGCACCTATCTCCGTTAAAATGGTGCAGACTTTTAACAAGACAAAGAGGGCTTATGTCAAGTTGTCGGTACTTGCCTAAAGAGGCTTGAAGAAGCGTGCCCGCGCAAGATTGTTGTCGGATACAAAAAATGCCGATATGAACGACATATCCCGGTAATCAGATGCTTCCAATGTAACAAGTTTGGACACAACGCGGCCTAGTGCAGACTAGAGGAGGAAAAATTACAGGAGCTAAATGGAGTAGGAAAAGAGCTCCAAAAATTCAGCAATTGCTTCTGGAACGCTTGCCAAACCAGGAGGAAGGAGCTCAAGACCGATAAAATCAGTGATGAAGTCAAAAGAGAAATTTTGAAAATTATCAACCACAAGGTCTACGACAGGCAGTGCCCAGCACTGAGAACATTGCAAGAAAAGCTCGCCACCAAATATCAGTATGGGTAAGTTCAAATTTCAGTGTTTAAATGTTGGAAGGGCTCGTGCGAGCCAATCCGAATATTTATTAAATACCGAAGCTGACTTTGTGGTAATTTGTGAGCCCTACATAGTTAATGGGAGGCTCATCGGAGCTCCCCCTAATTATAAGACCTTTTCTGGTAAAGACGTGGCAGTTCTAGTAAAAAAAGAAATACAATTTAGAACAAGTTACTGCCAAGAATTATGTGTTCGTAGGTATTCTAGAAGACATTACAATAGTGGCGGTCTACCTTTCCCCGAACAACGAGATCTCCAGCAAACTCCATAGAATTCAGACATCACTGGACTTGACAAGGACCAAAAACACTGTTCTAATTGGGGATTGCAATGTTAGGCCCAGCTTATGGGAATATACAAAAGGGAAAAACTACATTGACAAAAGAACTGAGGAATTTCAGGATTTTCTTCTACGCAATACATTAAATGTAATTAACGAATACAACAGGTATACCTTCGGCAATCACAACGGTGAGAGTGTTATCGATATCTTTGCCATCAATGATAGGTTTACATATCCCTACGGCAAGCTTAACGTAATTGACAATGAGCTAACAGATCACAAAACCATTCAGTCTCATATTGAGTTAAACTATAATACAACCGCCGTGATAGTAAAGGTATTAACTACAACTAACTAAGGTACTTAACTAACTTAAGGTATGTAGAATTAACTACAATAAGGTTTCTAGGGCCCTGCGAGCTCACGACTTTGCAACCTTTCAGAACAAAGTTGCTACAACAAAATCAGTAAAGGAACTTGAAGGTGCGATATCGGACCTACAGCTGGCCGTTGGTAGCATAGTGGAAGACAGTACCGAAAATGTCACTACCCCAAAATATACCAGGTGGAATCCAGACTTGCAAGCCCTGAAATCTCTTGTTAGAAAACTCAAAAAGAAATTTAAAGGAGCTCAGGATGAATGTGAGGTGGTGAAACTGAAATGCCTTTTTAGAGAGGCAAGAAATTTTTATAAAGAAAGGATAGAACACTTCAAGACTTTAGGATGGAGGAAATTACGGGGGTAACCCATATAAAATAGTTTCTGGCAAATTTCAACAATTTAATTTTCCGCCCCTAAAAATAGCCGACTCTCTTATTGTCCATGAAAAAGAAAAATTTACAGAACTTATGAAATACTTTTATCCCTCAGAAGAAAATAAACCGGATAATGTAAAATACCCTGAAATCGGACAAAACATTGTTTCTCTAGACACTGCTCTTTTGAATGAAATAATCGCTAACATCAACAACAGGAAGGCACCCGGTCTAGATGGAAGGACAAAGTTATAAAACTTAAAACTAAAAACGTTAAACACTGGGTTTTTACACCGCGTCATATTAAAACATAAAGCCAACGTTTCGTCCACTTCGACAGCTGTGGACATCGTCAGGGCGAACACTGAACTACAAAAAGAAGAAGAGAAAGGAAACGACTACTTAGAAGTAGGTAGGAAAGGAATGGGATCAACGGACGAGGAAGGTTGAGTGGATGTAGGACAGGTATAGAAGGGAAGAGAAAAACAAAGGAGAAAGAATGTAGGAAGTTCCCACTGATTATACGCGTATTGTCAGTGACAACTTCCAGGGGTGTCAACGGACGGCGGTTGGGTGGGGGTACAGGGTGGGGTGGATTTGGGGCGCAAAAGAGGGAGCCAAATGGAGCTGAGGGGACGTCTCTGGTCTCTATTGAAGTTAAAAACCCAGTGTTTAACGTTCAAAAAAAAATATTCATGTTCGATTCAGGATTCAAAAATTCATTTATAATTTAAATACAAATATACTAGTTGCGTACTGTTTATTTTAATATAAATATATAAAATGAACTAATCTTTACATAAATATTAAACCCGAACTACTCTAATATTCAAGGCTCTACTTCACGCTATAATTACACATAAATTTGTTATAAATATAACACATAATTAATGGAACCATACATCCAAACCTCCAAAACAATGCAAGTTTTTACTAAAATTTTTGAATACTTATTTGGAAAAACAGAATTCTTGAAGAGTAAACTTGTAATCATTCATTCAATTAGAAACTGACCAAAAATTTAACTGATTATCATCATAATCATTACTAAAATTACTTATTTATTATTATTATTATTATTATTATTATTATTACTATTGTTAGATAAACTACCTAACTTGTAAAATTTAAGAATCAGTGAGTTAATGTATTCTTCAAACTTTTAATTCTTATCAAAAAATAAGAAAACTCTAATGGTGTTTAAATTTTCACATTCCATAATTTATATACACATATAAAATTTTTGGGTTTATTACAAACCACGTCACTGGAACCCTGATGATGCTAACAGCTTAAATTTAGCGAAACGTCGGACAATTTTCTTTTTCTCGGTTAAGACGGGTAGTGCTCTACGCGTTTTTTTTCAGTGTTTTGAGTGCTGCGAGTTTTTGTTGGGACAGTGACGCAGTTTGTGTTAAACTTAAAAATTTTATATGTGTATATAATACGAAAACTAGCTTTCATATATATAGTATTTTAGAAAAACTGATTTTACCAAAAATCCTCTCCCTGTATCTATTTACAATTTTCCCCAAGCATTTAAAATGTTTGAAATCTCCTGCAATAATTTTAAAAAAAAGGTTTTGATAACTAAGATGACTATATTTAAGTTTTCTAAAAAAAAAACCTTCCATGTAATTTTTATCGTCAAAATTTTCGTCTTAAATCACAATAAGTGTTTAGTTTTAGTTTGAGAGTCATAAATGTGAATTCATTCTAGAAAAATTAAGAACTTAAATTAATTCTAATCAATAAAATCAAAAGTCGGGTGATCGTTAAGCGCCGTATTATAGCACCAAGAAAAATTTTTTAAACCGTCATTAAAAATTTCACGTCCACAGCTAAATCCTTTTGTAAATTGAATTGGGTATCAATGACTAGTGAGGAAACCAAAGAAAATGACTAAAAACCTTATTGATGGAATAAAAAATGAAATGAAAAAAAAATTTTTTGGGAGCTGTTTGATTTTTGTTACTTAATTTTGAAATTGGATAGTCTTAGAATTTTTTTTAATGCCATCACAAACATTTAACTTAATATTCTGACACCATTTTACATCAAACGCGAAATTAAATAATATTTAATAGTTTTGGTTTTAGTAGTCGTTATTGTTTCAAGTGTTACACTGAGGTAAGAATCCAACGGAATTAAAATCGATTCAATTTAACTATTGTACTGTCAGCAGGCCGTAGTTAGCCAAACTCATGCCAAAGATATGGCTAACCATCTGCGTCGTCCCAAGCCTGATGTGTTATAATACTTCATAAATTACTCCTACTAACGAATATTTACAAATGTGTTTAAAAATTAGGGTGAATTTAAGAATGAACACAAAATCGCTAAAATGATCTACATTTTTTGTCGATCACCATTTTCTAATCCTTTAGAGAAGGATAATTTTTTTCGAAAACCAAGCTGTTTTTCTTCCTTTTAACTTTTAAATTATTGTGAAAACGACTGTGAAATTAAAAACTTTTCATTTACTAATGGTATTATTTGAAAACTGAATATTTTATTAGAGAAAATGTAAGAGAGGAGAGAGAGACATCGATATTTTAAATACCAATGTGAAAATTAAAGTGAAGGCGACAAAATTAGAAGCAATCCGTATCTAAATAATGATTTAGCTTCTTAACACCCTGCGCTTAAGTTCTATCCGAAAGTTTAAAGCTTACAGAACATTGTTTTTTTCATGTCAATAACATCCCCGTTAATGCGACTTAGTTTATGAACTAACTGCATCACGGTTGATTATACAGGTATACAAAAGTTCATTTAAAAGTGAGGTTGCATTGCCAAAGTTGTAAAATGAAGTAAAATCATTATAATTTCCACTGGTGACTGAAGACTAAAAGCCTTACTTTGAATACGTCTTCGTGATACAGTCGCTGTATCGCCTTTGCTTTTTAAAAATAATTAATAAATGAATAATTTAAAATAGGCATGTGCGGATAAGAACTTTTAAAATATGTGTGTGTATATAAAATATCAGTTTTAACACAAGTGAATTGGGTATTACAAGAAGGTTTCACTAAATGTTTAATTAAAAAAAAAAGCAAATTTAATTTTTTACATTTTATACCATATAAAATTTAACACTAAACCCACGAACATTTCACTGCCTTGCCCATCGCGACTGATAAAGGGACTTTAATTTTATTTCTTATTACAGAATCAAGATGATTATTAATTACTAATTGAAAATATAGTTTGCTTAATTTAAAAACACATTATTTGAAATTTTTTTTTACAATTCTTGACATGTTTTTTCAATTTACTTCTGGTACTACTTTTCCACTTGTCAGTAAGTTCTCTTTGTTGTGTAGTCTGCTGATCTTTTTAAAATTTTCTTTTCTCCCAAACCCTATTACAAAATTTCGGCTTGTAATCGAACCACCAGTGGCATCTCTTTATAAAATATGCGCAAGTATTCCCACTAGGTTAAAAACTTTGCAAAATACTTGCCATCTGAGATTTGAATTTAACACTATATTACTTGGTCATTTCCTCAATAACATCAACTCCGAATTTGTTTCTGTTAGAAAATATAAATGTTTCTGATATATAGGCATCTTTTTAATTTTTTAAATGCCGTCATGACTGTACTTTTCATGAATTTTTCCCCAAAATATCTCTTTTCTTCCCAGATTAAACTAGTCTTTTATTTATTTTTTTCAAACAGTTCCTCCTCAGTTTTCAATTTCGGAACTCATTACAAATTTCACCCTCCTTTATCTTCTATATGTGTTCAAAATTTTTTCTTCACAACTAAGGCTCAGAATTGTTTCCAAAAAAAATTTTGATCACTTTTTCTTTCGCCACTTTAAACATTGGACTGTTCCCAGTTATCGTCAATTTATATTATAATTTTCTTTATTAATATGATATTCACATATGTAAGTTTTGATTTAAATACCCAAGATATTAAAAATTATGACAATTTTGTTATCCCGGAATTAAATTTTCGAAGCATTTTATTTCAAGCATATGTAAATTATTTGAGTACACGGTGGAACCTTTCATAACGAGCAATATTTGGCATATTGAATGACATATACACGGGGAATCCTTGACAGGTAGAAATGAGAAAAAACATGAGAAAAAGAGATCGGAACTCCGAATCTGGGCAGATTCAAACTTAAATCTTTCTTAAATCTGTCTTATTTTCTTCACTAGCAACCAGAATCATTTCATTTCCACTTTATTTACATTAATTTTCATATTCTTCACCTCCTTATCTATTCCTTTCATTGTCTCTCAGTTTCTTTCGAAAGCACTCCATGCAAGCATTCAGGATTCGGTTCAAACTTTTGAAATTAAAACACAGTTTTTAATATGAGGAATTAATTCACAAAGCAACAATGATCTGAAATAAGAGAAATGCTGAAAGCAAAATGGAAAGTATGGCTTCATACATTGAGAAGCATCACCCTAGATAAGATATTAGCCATACGCCGCCAAATTTGTCAATGGTAATGCGGTGTCACATTTTTATCAAATTTTGAAGCCTGGCAAAGACAGATGACTCAAGACTGTTATGTAGTAAAAAGAAACTAGGTACATAACTAAGAATATACAGTATGATTAATCATATTTGACAACAATTTATACGTATTTTTTTGTTTAATAAATGCTAAGCATAAATTTTGTTTGGGTTTAATTGTTCGGCCTGACACTCATTGTTGTACTTTACATTTATTTATAGGGAAAAAACTGTTTCGCATTACAAGTAAAACTCCGGGACGAATTAAACTCGTTATAAGAGGTTCCATTGTATATGGGTAGACCATCGAGATTGGGATATAAACCGATCGTGGTATTTAAGACGGCATTCAATTTTTACCATCCAACTGTACGAATATTTTCAGAAAAGTCTTTGTGACTTTTCACAAAGTTTCACAACGTGCAACTACTCTTATTTTTTAATTTAAAAATTTAAAAACCATTTCATACAGAGGTTCGGTAGGTTTAGTGTCAATTAACAAAAATGCTTTTTTAAAACTTGAAAAAAAGAAACAACAAATCAGATGCGTTGGCAACAATGATATCGACTTGTTTTTTCTTAAATTACACAAAATCAGTCACCTTTCAATGAATCATCTTCAGTCTTCGATGTCATATCAGCGGCGACATCACCCGGTCATTCTAAATTAATTCGGGGAAGACACAAACCTCTTCGACTCAACCAAAGCCTGAAAGGCGCAAAAAATATCAATTAAACAATAGTTTTACAACTTATATTAATAATTAGACGACAAAAAAATTTATTTAAAAAATTTTTTGAATCGCAATGACTCAAATTTGAGGAATTTTTTTGTTTCTATTGTTTCTGATTTCCAAGATGTCAAGTGCTTGCTTACCTAAAAAGCCAAAACTTACATACTCCTGTGCTAATATAGAAAGGGGAATACCCTGTCATCAAGAGAGTTAACAATCAAAATGACAATAAGAAAAATTGTGGGTTAGCTTTAAAACCCTAAGAATGACCATTTAATTTTTGACTGTTACGTTACGAAAAGAGTTGAAAAAAGTCTTACCCTACTCCAGTTCCAAGTAGTAGAGATATAAAATTGGTAAGAAATAAAGTATAAAGAACTTCTCTGGAAAATAAACCGTTCTTGCCAACTTTGGCATGGCGTATACTATAAGTTTTTCTTCTGGGGTGCTTAAATTTCCAATCCCTAAAAAAATGACAAAAGTAAAAGAAGTCACTATTAAAATTTATCCATCAAGTTTAGATTGTAATAATGCACACTTAATTTCCCAATACAAGAGTAATCGATGGACGTAAAGCTTAAAATCAACTAGGTAGCAAAGAATCAAATATTCTTTGCTGGTTTCGCACTTTTAACCACATACTTTGGAGACAGTAAGAAATACAGTATAAAGATTGATAGAGAAATAAAGATTGGTAAGAAATAAAATATAAAGAACTTCTCTGGAAAATAAACCGTTCTTGCCAACTTTGGCATGGCGTATACTATAAGTTTTTCTTCTGGGGTGCTTAAATTTCCAATCCTTAAAAAAATGACAAAAGTAAAAGAAGCCACTATTAAAATTTATCCATCAAGTTTAGATTGTAATAATGCACACTTAATTTCCCAATACAAGAGTAATCGATGGACGTAAAGCTTACAATCAACTCTGTAGCAAAAAATCAAATATTATTTGTTGGTTACACACTTTTAAACCACCTACTTTGGAGGAGCTTGATCCGGTCGGCTACTCCAATCCCAAATCCAGTCAGAACTTCCCTCAAGATTTACGATTCCATCCTATAATATAAAAATAAGTTCAAGATGAGGCACAAACGGTAAAAATGCCTACAATGTTGCTTAAAATGTGAATTTTAATAGGAAGACGAGTGGTTTTTTGAATTAACTCAGCGGTCGGCAGATGTCGTTTGTGGGAGTACCAGTATGTCGGAGCAAATTTACCGTTTCTAATTACTTCTCTGTACAGGATATAGAGTCATTATATGGGTATTAAAGCTTACAGACATCTAATTTGTTACATTTATTAACACTTATCATAAGTAAGAACATAAAATTTTTAATCTCTTTAATGTTCTAAAGATTGGTATTTTGCAAAACAATCAGCGATGCAAAGTCCTGGCTTTCAAATACAAGTATCACAGTACTGGGACTGGAGTGTAGAGACATGGAGAATAATATGTCTGTAAAACTCCTCTCCGATGGGTAGGACGTTAATGAAGTGTGAAAACGAGTAGAAAAAGACGGCCATCGGAGAGGGATGAATCATGTGAATGAATTCGTGATTCCTGCCCAACACGCTGTCGACGAATTAGTCTGTCTGTGTCAGAACTTGGAGTACAAAAAGACACATTTGAATCGCAAGGCATGGGAGATGGTAGTATTTTGTCATTTTTGCGATTTTTACAGGTTTTCGATGCGAAAACACCGACTTCTACGACTATAAAATGCCCCCGCTACAGGGGCACCAACCTGAAAGAGTTAATTCGAATATAAACATTACTTTTTAAAATTGAAATCACCGTGGTAGTTAACAATCAGCGGGATTGCGGATAGCTTAAGCCATCTATCACTGAAAACAGAACACATGCAACTCCTGAACAAGGAAATATAATATTTTTCTTATCTCAGAGAGAGAGAGGTCCTTGAAAATGACAAAGAAACTAGTGGAATTATTTGTTTTGGTTTGTTTACCTCTGGTAATGCGTTGCGAGAGCATAATAATAAAAAGATAACGCTGCCAAAATCTTCATTAATTGGACAGTTTTCACTAACACCCGCCATTAACCACTTATTGCTTATGCTAATTATTATAATTACTTTTTAAAAATGTCTCTATTTTAAGCCTTACTCTAATAAAAACCCAAAATTTACGGTCAAAATTAATGAAACTAATAAATTCAATTTAGGAAATTAAAAATCAATGTTCGTCACTCACGTCACTCACCAATTGTTAGACATAATCACAAATAAACCGAAACAGAAATCAATTAAAAGTCTAACCTTGTATAAATAATTGATGTAAACTCCCTTGAATTCGTCTTCAGTGTTAAACTCGGTGTTCGGGCTGTTCGGGGGTGACTTAGGACTGTAAAAATAACAGAAAAAAATTTCATATCATACATTTTTTTTTTATCTATAAACATTCCTTGCATTAACCTAGTCGTATAACATGTTGTATTTTTACATTCATTCGTCTGCATATCTTAAATGTTATAAGAAATTAAAATGTCAGCCTTATTGCACAATTAATTACAAATTTATAAAGAAATAAGAAAGAAAAAAATTGCTTTTAAATTTGTTCAAACCCTAACATTAATTTATTGTTGTTAAAGTCGTAAGGAGGAGAGTATTTGTCGGAGATAAATAAATACTCATGAAATACCTGTAAGCTTCCACACTATTATGCTGGGCATTTTCACTGAAAAAATTAGTGAAGAAAAGAGAAAAAAGGACAAACGCATTTGAAGGCGCTTCGACGCCAATCTAATAAATTACGGAGAAACCTTGGAAGAAAACCCAAAATATGTGCTAATAATAAAATGCAGTTAGGTGTATTTGATAGGTCAAACCCTTAACAAAAGAAAACTATAAGGAAATTGCAAAGAGAGATTAGTGTATTGGTGGGTTCTTGAGAACGTGCCAAGTTCTGTAGTGCAATCAAAATAACTTGGAAGCTTAAGGTCAGGGCCTTTACAATATGCGCCACAAGGTGTCGTCGTCTTTTTTCATTTTTAATTTAAAATTTCGTTCTTCATGTTATTGAATTGTCGAAAATAAAAGGAACGCAGAAGCCCAGAAATAATTCAGTTTGGTCTGAAAACTTGGCTTTGAAAAAATTTCTAATGCCCCGTCCCTTCCCCCCGTCGTCGCTTACCGACAATGAAAACGTAAAATTAACATAAATTAAAAGATGCAATCGTTTCCTCCCAACTTACAAAATCTAAAGTTTTCTAGTATTAAAAGATGGTTTCTGTAAATACAAGTTCGTCCAAATACTATAGATGCATTATTTTATTTTTAAACAAAAATTTTAATAAACGTTTACCTGTCTCTTGGACTATTCTTTCTTGAAGAGGCGACAGACACTCTAGCAGACGACTGATTGCTCTCGCGTTGAGCTTCCCTCAAAAGCCTTAAATATTCTTCACCAGAAGTGAAGGGTAAAGGCGTCGTTCTGTCCGGAGTTGTCGAAGAGCCATTTCCGTTAGTGCCTAATTCTACCCAAGACTCTACGAATAAAGATATAAAGGGATTGGGAAATGAAAGATAAAAACATGTTTGCAATTGGGAAAAGTTCACACTCTCTTATCAATAAGTAAGATGACCGTCACTTGAACTTAAGGAAATACGAAAGTCAAGTAAACAACACCTTTAACAAAGAAGCTAGAAAAATCATTTTCTTGCAAAAGAGAATAAGCCTGGCTTTTGTTTTGTTTCAAGAATCACTGTACTTGTATTTAATATTTCGTATATTAAATATTTCGTAAGAATTTTATCTAATTCTAATAAACCTGTTAAAGTTGATTGCTGGACCCCAATGTTTAAATTAAAAATGGTATACCACTGTTAGAGAAATGTAAATAACTATTAATAATTCTTTATCTTTGATATTTTTGGCTTGTCTCAGACTCAACTAATAACAGAGCGGACGTTTTCTATATATTCGGCGACTAGAAATTATGTGTCCTCATATGAAAGATTCAAATAAACAAATTTTTACTTGGGTTTCTCTAGAATGCTCCCTTCCCTCCCCGAAAAATTGCAGTATCGCAGTTAAGGCGCCGATATGACATTAGAAGGAATTTCGTCGGTCCGCCACTCTGCAAGAAAAAGGTTTTTGACCTCACATTTAAATAATAACTGTGATCAGAGAACTTGTGATCAAGATCATGTACTGTAACTTGTCTTCATTTAATCATGATGCTTTTGTGACATGTATACATAAATATGGAAAAATAAATCCGAATAAAGAGCAATGAGTAATAATGCTTCGAAAAAATGTTAACTCAATAAACCTATCTTGTGTTAAATTTGTACAAAAAAAATTCAATAAATTACACAAGATTTGCAGCTGGTTGTTGCATTAAACTTGACTTTATCAAAAGGTCAATACAGGAAGGTCAATCAATAGCAATGAGGTACTGCTTTAAACACACTTTTATATATATAAGTATTTCAAAAAAGCTTTACACTTAAATTATTAACAAGCTAGGCTTATTAATTTCAGTTCACAAAATTTTACAAAACCATACTGATGCTTAACAACATTGTGCTTAATGAAAGCTACATTAAAGCAATATATAAACAATGATATCATTAAAATTATTTACAAAATTACTTATGGCTAATTAACTGCAGAATTAATAGTGACCAAAAACAATTCATGTCTTTTTCATAAATAAACTAAATGTATAACTTTAACTATACAAATAAAAATTTCAAATAAAAAAGCATCTATTAGCAACAAAGCGTTATGGTCACCTATAAACCTCTTGATGAACTTGATTCAACTAATCATTAGTAAGTCTGAACAAACTACCTCTCAAATTGATTTACTGTGATGGGAATTCACCCAAATGTATACACTAAATAGAACAATGACTGTCGTGTGAAATTCTTCCAGCTGTCATGAAAAATTTTTGAACTCCCTTTTTTTAATGAATTTTGATCTAGGGTAATGTCTAATATTGTGCTTGATTTTTTAAATGATATATCAAGAATTCCATTTAAAATTCGTGTAGTTTGTGTGTTTGGAAAAAACACATTACTAACATTTCCATATTGCAAAGTATTCATTACAAGAACTTACTAATTTTAAATGGTAAGATTTTGAACATGAGATTGTAAACACAAATATCTGAAAATCATGACCAACAACATTGGCTTACGTGACTTTTCGCATATTCCAGTAAAACTTGCGCACTTACACTTACCACCTAAAATCTCTTCCGTTATTTTGCTTGATTTAGGCGATTGTGTCATTTTAAATTATCTAATAAAACCTACAAACTTGAAATTTTACTTCACCGTTAAAAAGAGCCCTCGAATCAAAGATTTGAAGTAAACTGAATTAACAAAAAAATTAGGACGCAACAAACTGTGACGTTTGTTTATGTCCTATTCGAACGTCAACAACGAGTTGCGTCAAATAAAAAGCATCCAATCGTAATCACTATTTTACCAAAAAAAGTCAAATCAGTGTCTTCAAAAAAAGTATTAGTTCGGCAAAAAGTGGAAAAAAAACTTGGTAAATAGCGTAAAAACGTATTATTATAAATTATGCAGTATTCTTTCCCTATAAAAACTATGACAGTTGACGATTGTTTATATTTTTATTATCATTTTTAAAGTATTAAGTCATTAAAAAAAAAGAAAATTAGTTCTGAATTTACCCTTATAGAGCAGCACTTGTCGTATTTTTGTAGTAGCTGATGATAATTTACTCAATAAAAAAAAGCTTTAGGATTTCTAATATTGCAAATATATCTTTTGTTGCAGCATTGTTTGTTTGAACTGTTATTACACTTCAAGTTATACAGGTAAATTGCAATTTTTCTCGCACTTGAAAGTCTACGCGTGAAGACATATTTCGATACTCCTAACAAAGAAAAAAAAACATGTATTGAAGAAGACTAGGCTTGTGTTTTTATTACCATTAAGAGGAACGTAACAAATCGTTCTATTCTATTTAAGGACATGCTCTATAAGCATACTTCATAACTCCAGTGTCATTGCTTTATGATGTTGTGAGGCAAATATGAAATCAAGTTTGAACAAGACCTTCTATACATTCCACGGCTAATGTGTCGTAAATTTGAAAATAGTCACTGAGTGTGTTTCTTTGAAAAGAGCAATTTAGTTTTACTTAAGTCAATGTTAATTTCATTTTAATCTGATTTCTTTTAATCGGTTTATGTTTTCCACCTATTTGCACGGTTATAATATAATTTTAGGGGTTTGATGAAAATGAAGTTTCCAAGTGGTGGAGTTTTGGGGAACGGTTATTGCGGCCACGATATTGGTATAATATCATATCTCTCAGATTCAGATTTGAGTGATGACTTTGACTCGCCCACTTTAGACGGAGACTTTTCTGAATATATGTGGATGGAAAATGAAGAGGAATTTGATCAAGAAGTTATGAAACAACTAGAAGAGGAAGCTTTAATGGAACAGTGCAATCAAGCAATGTTGGAAGATGAACCTGAAGTTTTTAACAATTTGCAGAATCAAGTTGCTAATGGTCTGCTTCAGAATGTAACGATAGGATGTCAGTCTTGGGATTCAAATGAGCTAAGTGGTTCCAATATTGTTCAAAATATGGGCAGCCTTTGTCTCTCAGATGACTTGGCAAAACAGGTATTGAAGTATTATTTATGTAGGCTGGTAAATAACTGCTGTCCCTAACTTTATTTCATTTTTAATTGCATAAAGAGTATATATGTAACACAGTGCATAAAACTGTTGTGAGTAAAAACACCTGAATTATACACATATGGGGTTTTCTGCTACAAAATGTTAATACAGGCAATTTAAAATATAATGGGGAAAAAAATTGTTTCAATTCAAATTATAGTTTTTTGAGAAAAATAAGCTTATGTTTTAATGGCTATGGTTCAACTTCATTGGTATTCTTTTGACCAGATTCTACCAAATCCAAGTGAAAATTGGAAAGCTTGTGGTTAAGTAATCAAAGTGTGTGGTTGGTTCAACAACAATTAAAAAATTAAACTGCCTCCAAATGATCAAAGATTCCTGTACAGTATGGGTCGGCAACCTTTTGTTGTAAAAGGGCAAAATATTTGTCATGGGGATCAGTGCGGGCCGCACTTGCAGTCGTTATACATACAATATTTATGTACAAATATTTTAGTTTTATAAATAAAACGCTAAGTGTGTATTTTAACGACATTTATTGTATTTAATAAAATCAATGAGATTTTTGTGATTGCATTTGACTTGCAAGTTTTTTAATATCAGCTTGCATTTTTGAAGTAGAGACGCGTATATAATATCGTCCGTCATGTGCGTCGCGGCGAGAATCTCGCGGGCCGCAGGTTGCCGACCCATGCTATACAGCATTTGACTTATATAAAACTGCAAATAAGAAATTTCTTTTGTGAGAAAAAACAAAAGAGCTTATATCCTATATATAATATACTTCCAAAATATAATAGTATATCTAGTATAATAGTATAAATAGTATATCCTGTGGAAAAAATTTGCAAATCATAGGGAAAATTAACATAAGCAACAGTAGTTTTTATTTATTTATTTATTTATTTGTTTGTTTTAGAGTACCTTAAATCCAAATGCCAGAGAATTTGTTCCTCGACAAAGAACTACACAAGCTGTATCCATTGAAGGAAAAGTGTAATCAAAGTGCAAAGAATTTGCCATCTGATTGTGAATTCTGTTGTGTTTGACAGAAATCTAGATAACCTCACTATTTTTTCTCTTATTTGATAATATATATTATATGTCAGTTTTTTCTTGTAAGGTAATATTTTTGTTGAAAACTATGTTAATAATCAGATTAAGAGATTAGTATTCCCTTTATAAAAAAATAATTAAAGACAAATATTTTTCTTTTCACTACATTAGTATTAGAAACAATTTTTAAATTCTTAATTATCAGACATTTGCAAGCTTTTTTTTAAATTCCAGTTAATTTTTGGTTATGTTGTTTATCAGATAGTATATATAATATGTATATAGCCTCATACATTGGATGAATTATGTTTTATAAACCAAATAGTTGTTTCCAACTTGTAAGCTTAAACAACAATCTTATGCTTAGTTAAATATTTCATAGTAAAATTATCAACTGTTTGCAAAAAACACTTTCCTATCTCAAAATAAGGTTTTGAAATGAATACCATTTTCAAAACAATAGGAGCTAATGTATGTTTAAAAAACAAACTATAATAAAAACATAAAATGATTGTCTCTTAGTAGCTTTTCATGTAAATTGTTATTATTTATGATAAATTAGAAAGAATGCATGCAAGTTCAGATTAGTTATGCCGCTTTATATTGCGGGTTTTAAAAATTCGAAAAACTAGCATTTTTTAAAATGTATTCTTTATCAAACACAAAAAGAAACTTTGAATTTCTTAATAATAATTATAGCTTTAATGGTCTCAAAAATGTATGCGTATACGTAACAATTTTCTTTTTATTAATTATAATTCTCAAAATGTCTCGCTTAGAGACAGATGTAGTAGTTGACAAGGGGAAAAAAATTACAATTCTAATTATAATTACCAGACCCATCTTGGGCAAAAGCCTCTCCTGCACTTTTCCAATCTATCTTCTTAGGTAGTTTCCTATTCCGACGGGGGCCAGCAAAGGCGACGAGTCGTCTCACCTCTTCCTCTGCTTGTCCAAGTTCCTGTGCCGTGGAGTCGGGATTCGGGATTCAGAGCATCGGTTCTTTTTTCCATCCTTGGCCTTTGTTCTTCATCAAATTTCACCCATTTCCATTTCGTCATCCTGATGAATTGGATTGCATCTCCGTGTGGAAGTCTGCTCGGATGGTTTGGCTGCTCATCTTATCAAGTTGCCTTATTCTCTTGATACTCTGTTCCACAGCTCTCTCCCTCGTCGTTATTATTCCTTCTGTTCTCCTGGTCATCGTTCACGTACGACGTCTGAAAAGCAAAGCTGGGAGAATACAGCATGTATGAGCTCTGTAGGATTCACCCCCTTTTTTGATCCCAAGATATCGATTTTTTTTAATCTATTTTACAGGCTAGAATTTTTTCCAGGCCGTTGCTGCCTTTCTGTGTACCCCCTTTTCTGTCCTGTCCTTAAAACACTAATTGCGGAAGGCCTAGTGTAGTGGTTAAAGTTCCTGACACGGAAGTTTATGGTCGTGAGTTCGAATCCTCCTCTCGCGTCCTGTTGTACCCAAAAAAAGGGCGAAAAACAGAATTAAAAACACTACTGTATACGGAAAATACTGCGTCTAATGTATCAGAATTATATGAACTTTTCTTCTTTCCAGAACGGGAAGAACATTTGAACAAACCCTAGGTGTGTAGTCGGCCTTTGTTCACAAACGCTTTAACGCTTCCTGCCCAAGTCTACTCCGTTTTCTTGGAACATACATTATTTATTAGTCTTATATATTCAGGAGCAACTTCCTGTGCCCATAACGCGGAGTAAATGTATTGTACTTATGTACTCACCTGACTGTTAAAATCACCCATTACTATCAGTTGATTCTTGAAATTGATTTCTCCTGGTTTATCACTTATGTCAGATCATAGTAAAGTCGCTTACATTCATCGTCGTCGGAACAGGACATTGGTGCGTAAGCCTAAGTCAGAGTCAACGACCTCTCCTCTCTGGCCTTAACTTGCAACAGCGCTACTCTGTCCGCGAATCCTTCGAAACGAGTAGCCTTGTCTTTAACTGAGGGTTTAGTTAAAAATCCTACTCCTTTCTGACCATATTAAGAGCCTTTGAAAGCGAAAGTGAATCCTGACCCGCATTTTTTGGATCCTAACCTCACTTGCGAAAATTCAATATTCGAGTATATCCATTTAAGTTACTTTTTGTGAATGCATTTTCAATGTAAACATTTTAACATTCTGATCAGATAATTCGTTAGAATTTAAAATGACAACAATTATTGGTTTTTAGTTTGGATTATTGTTTTGGCGTAGGACATTATCTAAGCCAGGGGTTGGCAACCTTTTTCGGATGGCGGGTCGCAAATTGATGACTGGTTCCCGGTGACAAGCCAGAATGGACCTCTCACATTCGTGTTAGAGTTTTTGTTTTTTATAATAAGTTTATATTATTTAAATGAAGAGAGAAGTGCAATGTTGATCTTTTTTGCTCGGTGAATTTGAGTTCAATAGACTTAATGCAGCTCTCGGGTTTTTTGATTGGGTTTGGGTTTTAAGATACCACTCCTGTGTCCGATGGAGTGATACTTGACTCTTTTTTTTGCGGTTTTTGTCCAGGTTCCTGAAATCCTATTATTAGTTTATCCCATTCTATTATGGCGAATTCGCCCCCTTTCCTACCTTCTATTGGTTCCAGTTGTAATTGCTTTCTCTTGGCAAGACCTTCTGATGGGAAATCCTCCGTGATATAAGTACTTTAAATTTATTTGTTATAATTTCAGTTTTCTTCTTTAAAGAACTTAACTCCACTAACTGCATTGTTGCCGGACACCTAACCGACCCAATGTTGTGTTCAAATTCGTTTCAAGTTTTTATTTGTCTTTCTAAATTATTTTCATTATCCTGTATATTGTCTTCATTTATTTCGTGAAGTATTTTATTGTCTTTCTGATTTCTCATTCTGAAAAAACGGATTTTTTATTGCTATTTTCTCTTTTTCTTCTTCAAGTAAATTTTAAAAATATCCTGCCTTTTTTGTAATTTATCGTTGTTTATATTACCAATTATTTCGTTTTTTAAATCATGCATGTATGTTTTTTTTTTTCTCATATAAACGTGACATTAATGTTTTATTTAATTGAAAATTGAAATTTTCTGCAAAGGATTGATGCCTCCTTTCTCCACTAAGCCAACTTATAAACTCTTCTCATTTATTATTTTTTATTCTTATGCTATTACGAAAATAAGGTTCATGTCTGTAGTTGTTTTTAAATTGTCAGTGCTAGTATTAATAAGTTTAATTTGGTTATTAAGGGGGAGAGGGGGTCAAGCCAAAGGCTAAATTTCTTCCGAAGAATATGCCTTCAGTTCACAAAGAAGGTAACATGTCGAGGGGAAGCAAAAGAGAAAAATTCCATTCTTTAACCTAAATTTCAGATGCTTATTCACGTGTAATATAATAAGCATTGTTGTAATCGTTGTATTGTGTTTGTTCATGTATAATAGTCAATATATATTGATTGTAAAAAAAAACCTAGATTTCATAATTTTTTTCTCCTGTCCAATAAAACGACAACCTTTCCTCGAGGAGGGGCTATAAGTTGTTGGTAGGACATAAAGTTTGGGGAAACGGACCTAAGTATGTCCCAAGAACAGGAAGTAGTTAAGGATGAGGAAGACGAAGAATAGGGTGTGGAGAGGAAGAGGAAATATTGCAAAAATAGGATAAGAAATATTAAGTAATAGAGGACACAAAGGAAAAGGATAATCCATAGGAGGATGAAATAATCAATAAGATTGTCGAAAGGAATTGGCTAAAGGAAACGTGTTGTGGAGTTGAGAAGTCTGTTTTTGTTTTTAGTCGATGACGATCACTGCGTCCGTTAACAAGGGTTGATGCGCAGGGATTAGGATGACTCAACAGTCTGGAGGAGTATTTGATGAAAAATCTCCCCATTTCCCTTTTAACAGAAAGAATCAAGACCCTTACGTATGAGGGAGTTTGGGACGCACCAAGAAACGTTGAATATAAGTCGGAGGGTTTTAGCTTGGAAGGGCTACGGGATCTCTACATTTGAGTTGGCGAATGAAAATTTCCTTTCAGCATCTAAAACTACTAAAAATTAGAAGGGTTTAGATAACAAATTTTCTTTCAATTTATGATAATTTGGTCAAATATTCCATTAAATAACCTTTTTTTCTATAATTTGAAAACTTTGCATTTTCTTTCGGTTCAAACCAAAATTTCCGACAGACCAACCAATCTCTGGATATTATGGTATTTGTATATATATTCAGTTTTCAGTTTTTTGGTAACAAAATTTTTTTGTTATCTGATCATATGTATATATGAAAACCGTGTATAAATATATATATGTATAAACATACATACAGTTTTATATAATAAACAGAATTATCTGGCATATTTTCAACTCATATAATAACTTGCTCCAACAAATAGGAGTAAAAAATGAGTTGAAAACATCGTGGTCCCTAGTTGGCCGAAACGAAAAACAGAATTATAAATTACAAAAGCGTAATAAAACATCCTTGAAGAAATGGTGTACATTATTCCCAAAAATTAATTGCCAATAAAACAATCCTTTATTTCGGAGCGTTTTATAAAGAGATTCGGGATAAAACATTTTTCGGCGTCGAACAAAAACGCATGGGTAACAAATTATTACCTAAGTACAAAACTAATTTAATATTAAATATAATTAGTTTAGTTAATATAAAATATGGAAATTCAAGTGTTACAAATCTCGCTATCTCACTTTCAATAATTAAAATAGCTAATTCGTTTAGTTATTATCTTAATTGTTACCCTTGAATTATTGGCACTATTCAGAACCTTTATGAGTTACAAATGAGGTTTTAAAAATCATTACAAATTACCTACAAAAATTATTCTATATTTACAGGATCAGTGAATTTTGATGTTAATATATAAAATACAGTTGGTAAAGGGACAAGAGCCATCATTGCCCAATGAAATTTTGGTTCCTTAAGTTCAGTAATTGCAATAATGCCATATGCATGAAATAACCAGTGTCCAATTAGTATAACTAGATTTCTTCCATCTTTTACAATATCAAGAACTAAACTAAACATAGTGTCATCTTCTTTGTGGGCCAAATGTGTAGCACTTGACATTAAAGATGCTATTATTACTATGTAAGGAAATGTATAATCTGAAAACAAAAATTTTACCAACATTGTATAAAAGTTCTTATGTCTGAATAAAATTAAAATTAAAATTAAATGAAGAAGATCCAAAATCATGTTTGTTGATGCGCTTAATAAAAGAGAAATCTAGTGAATGAAGGTACTGTTACTGTGAGAAAACATCTGCAAAAAATTACACTGAAGTTTTAAAAGCATCTGTACATTTTGAAGTGAATTGCTATCAACAACCTGATCAAATTTGTGAGTTGTTTGATTTTTGCAACTAGCAAAAAGGGAATGTTGTTTAAAATATAAAATCAAACTAAAAATTTAATGATAAAAGTTCTATTTATTAAAGCAATACTTACAAATAATTCCTCCAAAAACGGCTTGAAAACATGCTAAAATTGGATAAAAATATAATGCTGCATAAATTGTTGTCTTTCCCAATGAGTGATATTTGGGTCTAATAAGAAACATTACTGCTGTTGCAAGAGCATAAAATATAAATACCATGGAGTATCTAAAACAAAGAAACATTCTGCTAAACAATTCAAACAATTGGAAAATCAGCTTTGTTTTTGTTCTGAAGTAACAAACCAATACAAAAGCTTTTGGGATTTAACAACCCATTTCAAAGCCTGAAAAAGGAAACATTAAATATTTATCTGAGTGCAACTGAGAACAATGAACAGCATTTATATTGTAGCAACAATTTCGTTCAAGTGCCTGCTCTGAAATGAATAAAAGCAGCGACGATGCTAGCGATTATTGAGATGGAGCGTTGGATTTTGAATACACAAACAGTATACAGTCTTGGAGTTTATATGAAGTTTATTGTATTTCTGTTTGTATTTCTATGTTACACTATGTTACAAATTGAAGTTCTTTAGGTATCTCAAACTTCAACTATTCGAATGTCTTGGATTCGTCGAATAGGCGGATTCACCTATTTTGGATTGCCCAGTTTAACTGCCCTGGAATAACTCGGATTCACTCGGAGTACTAACTTGGATTCCTAATAACTCGAACTAGGACTGGACTACCAGGCGAACTGAACAGTCTGACTGACACAACTCAACCCAACTACCAAACGGACTGACCTGTCCATATGTACATATGACTGAAATTAGTGTTTTTTTTTATAAATATGAAAAACACATGCTTAGTTGCAAGAGCAGGGGGGATGGAGTGGAGAGTGCAGTCCCTAAAAGGGGATATCCCCAATATGTAAGGAGGATGATAAACCATGGCATGTCATTAGTGGCTGTGAGAAAACTCAGTGGGTAAGAACAAAATGGGAAGTGACGATGGCAGAATGGGGATGGAGACACCCTTTAAAAACTAAGGGCAGAAAAGTTCAGGGAAGCTTGGGAGAGTAATTATGTAAAGTGAGGGTGTTGGAGGAGGCAAGTGAGGGTGCTACTATTTCCCCCCAAATCTATGACCCTAAGTAAAGAAAAGATAAAATTTAGCTGTACTAGTTAGTCTTTAATATTACTTAGTAGTTAGTTATTAGGAGGACATAGTCATAGTTTTGTGCATCAGTTACAGATATTGTCCACAATTATTTGTATTTTTTGTAATTGGTTGTTAAGAATTATGCTTATGTTGGCATTATGGGGCAATGCCTAAAGAGGACACCCCCAAATAAATAAATAAATAAATAAATAATAAAACTCATTACTATATTATTATTGTATTATTGTTAGAGTTAAAAGCAAAATATTTTCTTTTATACATTGTTATTATTTAAATAAATTATTCATCATTATCTGTTGAAAATGATGTGATAAAAATTAAAATCTAAAAAGCAACTTACAAGGGATAAACAGCTTCCTGAGTACAATACATCGTCTCATCATAATTAGGAGTAGGGTTATAAAATAATGTATACCAGTCTGACATGTGTGTTGTTTTGCATGACCTTATTTGAAATGAACCAACTGGATCAACCACTAAAATTGTTATTAAGGCTGCTGCACAGACCTCAACTAAAGCTGATATATAAAGCATAAATACTTCTCTTCTGACAGCATAAACATTTCTAAAAAATGCAAAATTATTTTTTATAATTTAAAATTTGATTGATAATCTATAATCATCCCGCACAAGCGTTCAGAGCAGAAGCCAAACCTGCCGTACCTTAGTCTTTGCCGCTCCGTAAGAAAATCAATACACAACCAGTGAAGAACCAAAGCAACGAAAAACATAAAAGCTAGATAAAGCCAATCGTAAAATTCTGGATGATCACTACACAAAACACAGTGTGTCGAGTTCGTTCTGAAGCCTCTGGGACAAGCTCCGCACTCACTCCAATTTCCTGTGACAAGAAGACTTCGACCGCAATACAGCCCTGGACAATGGTCCATAACTTCAGTTAAAATTTTCCATTTAAGTTTTAAAAAATTTCAGTTACGATATATAAAAAACAGTAGTTTTTTCTTTCGTGTAAATAGATAATTCCTACGTCATTTTGGCGGTAATTTTGACCATTTCAAAACCTGTCTCTGATATGATTTTCTAATAGTGACTGCTGAAATGAATCTTTCTGATCATCCGTATTCAAATGATTTATTATAATAACTCTGCTTGTGTTATACTCGTTTGTTTAAAACACTGAAACGGTAATAAAAGCATTTTAAGCACTACCCAGCACTATATATATATTTTTTTTAATTTCTATCATTCTCCATTGATTACGCCTCTCAACAAATAAGAGATAAATAATCAGAGCACATTTAAGATTTATTCTCACTCTGGGAGTTTGAAACGTCGTTATAACCCAAAGAAAAATAACAGTCTATTTATTCATTTAAGGGCTTTTTAAACTTTTTTCATTCACGACTCCAATTTATGATTGCGTATTTCCTGTCGACCCATATAAATATAAAAGAAAGAAAAATGAATATTTTTTGGTGATTTATTAATTACATAAATATGACACATACATAACATATACATACACATATGAACAACATACATATTCATATGACAATTTATAATTACAGCATTCGTTTAGAAACATACAAAAATCTAAAATTAAAAACTACACAAAAAGTTGTAAAATTGTATTAATTAGTGTTACACAAATTACATACCCTATTTTTCATCAAAATTGCACTTTTTGAATGCATTTGTTGAATGGCCTTTAATATTTAACGCCTTATCAGCGATTGTGGGAAATTCAGTTCTAGTTCCGATCCAGAATTCAGTCAAAAGCTTTTTTTGGAAATTTTAGTTTAAAGTTTGAGTTCCTATTTCTTCTGAGATAACTCCAGCCCTCCTTTGGCTCCCTTCAAACCATTCCTGGGGTGAGGCAGTGGTCTGCTCCCCAGATATAACCCCCACATCTCGCCTGATTAACTACTTGGTGTCTCATGCTTGGAGACAGGTGGTAGTTAGCAAGGGGGAAAAAAGTTTGGGTCACTCGAAAGCTTTTTGCAAGCTTTGTTTGTATGTGTAAGTGTGACTCCGCCCAAATACGCATCTAGATCGTATAAAATTATGGTATTTAAATATTTGACATTAAAATCTCTCGCGACCACAGAATGCTACACGACCCCATTTGGGGTCGCGAGCCATAGTTTAAGAAGCCTTGATTTAATAGAAAAAGATGGAAATGACAAATGAAAAGCCAGTGTCACAGTTTCTATGATCTTTAATAACCGACCGACTTCACATAGTCTGAAACAATTGGTCGTCACCATAGCCTCAAATAAAAATAAACAATAATTACTCAACAAATGAATCATCAAAAGCTTCCATAATTTCCTCCAAGGCATCGTGCTCGTCTTTTTTTGGTGAAATTGACTCATTTTCACTTTCATTAGTTTCAAGTTTTGAAGACGCTCTTGTTCTTGGTCTCGTTTTTAAACTTTCAACTTTTGGGCTATTTCTCACTGAGCCTTCTTTTGGTGTGTTCAAAGAACCATCAGAACTGTTGTTTTTTCTACCAGTCCCTTCAGATTCTTCTAAGGATGTTTTACAAGTTTTAGACCTTAAAAAATAACGTTTTTTCGTGTCTGCAGATTTATCTTCGTCCATCGAAAATTCAGGTGAAACACTTTTCACACTGATTGAATCTTCTGACAAATTTTCCTCCAAACAAATAACCGGTTTTTTTGGAGTATTGCACGAGTCAATTTGAGAAGTTTTAATTTTGATACCTGACATTAAAGGCTCATTACTCTTAGTAACAGCTATTTCGGAATTCTTCTCTTCACCAAGTACCGGACTTTGCTCAGCAGCTGCTACGATTGTATTGTCATTTGTATTTGATTTTTCATTTGAAAACCTTTTTTTTTTCCTGACTGGTTCTTCCTCCTCCCCCTCTTCCTCTAATTTCTTTCTTTTCACTTCAACGTTTTCCAATTGCACATAAAAATCTCCCCTTTTCTCTATAACACAGTTACTCTCTTTAGTGAATTCTTCAACATTTTTTGAGAATTGTACGGTTTTGACAGAATCTTCGTGAGACGAAACGTCCGATTCTTCACTAACGTTGCATGTATTCGCCTCAAGAACCATGTCTTTGTTTTCCGTAGCTCGTGCTGCGATTTTTCCTTTGTCTGTTTTGTTTTCTTTTTCCAAGTTTTCAGAACCTGTAAAAAGTTTGAGAAAATCAAACAATTATTAAAAAATGATTTAATATTTTCTTTAATTATTTAATTCATATTCGTCAAACCACGAGCAAAAAAAAAACCTTATATGCACTTATCAAGAAAAACAGTTCGGCCAATTATATATATTGTGGCGTTCGCCACATTCCGCATTCCGGAATGGGCACAGTAAAATGAAGCAGACGAAAACCGAAGCAAAATTCATTCGGTCCCGGAGCTCCGCACAATCAGGATCCTTGCATTTATCATTCTTATTCTAAATTATAGTTATTGTAACATTTTATATACCAATATACAAATACGTTCGGGATTAGTGTTGTCCATCATTCGTTCATCTACAACGACACAACCTGGTCCCGACATATATTATATTAATGTCTACGAATGTGATTCTGGAATCAGTCAAGGTCATTATATAGTAATTTCATCGTTCATTTATTTATTCTTCCAATGATAAGTCACGAATTTATGACCACTTCACAAAAAAATGCAGTAAAAGAAACAATGACTTATTTAATATTTCAAAAAACTGAGCCACTTCTCGAAGAAAGGTTGAAGAACCTCACGAATGAAATTTACGACGAATGGAAATTCGAATGGAAACCCATCGGCCCATTTCGTTGGTACCTAATGGTATGCGGTGTATTAAAATATCTAATAAATTTGTATTGCAGTTTGAATTAAATTTACCAGTCACTGTTGTAAGACCCTTTATTGTTGGGCTTTTAGCGTGTAGCTGCACATCAAGGAGCAAATTTTTACTTTGTATTATAGTAAAACTTAACATAACACTTAAACGGAATTCACTTAGAAAAGTCTTCGACTATTACTAATTTTTCAACCCACGGAGTACATGCTGACTAACTAATGGGCCTTATTTGTGCCTAAAACTTTTAGTGACTTGTGCTAACTGTTTTATCAGTAAACCTCAAGTAAATATTATAAATAATCAAGGACATACCAGCTTTAGGATTCTCCAAGTTTCTGTTGACGATTTCTCCTCCCATTGGTAATTTCTCTTGATTTTTATTGAAAGTAGACTCAGCAGAGGACAAAAATGCTACTGAAAACTGAGGATGAATAATATTTGTCAACTGACTTAGTGACGCTGAACAAAACTGAGAAACTTGAGGACACGTATCACTTTCTCCCCTGCTAAATATTCGCAAAGCAAAATGGGTAGGAGGTGGCCAGTTCAGACAGGGCTGGTTTACCAGTTCGAGTAACAATGCATATAATTCTTTTCGGCACGTCGATACTGAATAAATATCAGTCTCATAAGAAAGGTCTCTCTGAACATCTACCAGCAATTTAATAACAGATTCTTGCAAAAACTAAAAAATAATTCAAAAACATCAGATACAATTATTAATGTATGGAAAACAATTGCAATTTAAAGTTTACCTTATGTTCTTCGGCCTTAAGCGAAATTCCTGAAAATTTTAAAAGAAATTGCAAAGCCTTTAGAGCAGCGCAACAAAGTCCACGATCGATTAAATGATCGGTACGACGAACTGCACGCTCGGTTCGGTTCCCGTCTTTTGCATCTGAAAATTCAAAGGTTCAACATAAACAATTTGAAAAGTTTTCCAGCTTCGTTTCTTGGTTTTAACGAGCCTAAATATTTCCTACCGGAAATTTTGTTCAACGCTAAAGGACTGAATTTTATTTTAATACTACGAAACAACGAAAACATTATTGAACACAGTTTACGTTTCCCGATTAATATGTTTCTATTAAAAAATGAAGGCGAATATTTGTTCTTCATTTGAGTATATGTTTTATTGACGCATTCCCTGCCGGAGGTTTTTTCATAAACGGTTTGTTCCATAAGGTAGAAAACGTGTCAAAAGGAGAAAAAGGGCTAACCGGGGTATGTAATGACAATACCTTTCAACACCACCACTTTTTTCCTTGATTCTATATCACCCACAGCATTCGACACGATAATCTTAGAAATGGTTTCGACACAGCTTCCATTTTTTGTTGCGGCCAACCAATTACACAAAACTTCATAAGCAGAGATTTTTAAATTTATATGTGATTTCTCAGTTTCACAGAAATAATCAGATTCCACAAATTCCAAAATCTGCCTTATAAGCTTACAAATCACGTGATAGTAGGGTAAAAGTTGATTCTTGCAAGCAGTTATCAGAGCATTTAGAAGAGAACAGAGTATAATGTGAACCTCGGGCAGTGCTTTGTGTAGAGCGATATTGATAGTTGCTTGAGAGCATTTGACACTTTTTGAATTTACTGCTAATCCCCTGCAGATCAACTGAAGAACTCGATCAGGTGAAATATATTTTTGCACTGGATATTTATTTCTAAAAACCTGAAAGCTAATGACAAAATCTTTGAAAAATTCTTAACAATAGAAAAAAAATTTTTACTTCAACTCAACTCACATCAGCATAAAATATAGAACATTACAATGATTGTAGAACTGAATTATAAGTTGATTGGGAGAAAAATAAGCATTTGGGTTTTTATATAATTCACCACCTGTATAGTATTCCTGCAAAAAAAAAGGACCAGAGTTGAAAAATAATATTTGAATGTACCAAAAAAAGTAAGAACAATACTAATTTTTTAGAATATTGTGAGGAGGTTAGAAATTGAAAAGTTAAATAAAAATACTTTGAGAGACTAATTATTGGAATACAAAATAATGGATATAAGTTGAACACTGAAAAGCTAATTCAAAGCAATTTAATGTACATTATTGGCCTAGGGATATCAAACTTGGTAAAAACATGAACCATGTAATGTAGCTCTTGAGATTTACATTTCATTTAAAAATTTCCAATTAAAATTAGATTTTCCAGTGAGGGTTCAGGAATAGGACAATAAATAAGCATAATTTTCTATGCGCCCTGAAATTATGACAATGGTTCATACATTAGACCGAACTCCCTACTACTACCCCAAACCAAACAACTACTTGGTGTCTCAAGTGGGAGACAGAAGGTAGTTAGCAGGGGACATAAAAAAAAACCATTATATAGTGGTGTATGATATTACCTCTATCTCCTTCAAGGGGTATTTTCTTTGTTGGAGATATTTCTAGTTTCACTGTAGTTCAGAATGTTGTGGGGTACAATAAAAAATAACTACTTTAGCTATCTATGGCCTGCAGATCATAAGTTTGGCAGTCTTGATGTATACAAATTAGAAGGTCATTTTGTGAATTCACAAAAACTCATATGAACATTTATTATTGTGTTTAAAATTTAGACTTGAAATTCATGAATTCATCATAACGTACAAAAAGCAGTACCCTGCCAAGAACATATGTGACTTGAATCAAGTTTAAAAAAAAAATTGAGACTTTTATTACTTTACCCGAAATTCTTCCACATTCACTAATAAATCATTTAGAATTGAATGACACAACTGAAGAAATTTTTCAAATTGACTTTTCCAGTTTGTCTGATAAATAACTCCATCATGTCCACCTCCTCCAAGGCTAGGAAGTAAGGAAAAACATTGAGCCACTGATGGTGATATTTTTTCATCTTTCCTTAAAAGTAGTGTTAAATATTTTTCAATGGCTTCCTGAAATGATTTTCACCTGATTTGATGATCTTATGAATAATCATATTATAAAAAATCAAGTATAAAATTTACCTGAAAAGGTCCACAAGGCCCTTTGTACAGTAAAAAGCAGGTTTTTAAGCAAGACCAACCTGATTTAGAGTCAACATGATATTTCAGAAAATAATCAAAGAATCTATTGGTAATAAAAAATGATACATTTTTATTTAGCTGAGAGTAATTAGCTGACTTTTTAATCAAGTCATCTGAAACACACAGAAAGAAAAGCATCAATCAAGTTTTACAATGTATCTAAATTGTAATAATTTTTTTCAATGTGTAACTAACTTAAAACTTGAATTGAAACTGTATTATTTTTTGCTAATATATCAAGTTTACAACAGCTCTGCATCCAATTTGTACAGTATTCCATAAAATGTTCATCAGAACACTGAGATAGGTATGACTGCAGTGACTTCAAGCCCTCTATTCTAGTTTTTGCTGAATTTAATAAATTGTTGATATTTCTCAGTGATGTATCCTCCTTCATTGTCTACAAAATAAAACCAATGATTCAGGTGAGTTTACATGTATAGAAAAAACTGTCTGATGAGGGGCCGTATCCTAGCACCACAATCTTAAAGCACTTAACATTTCAGCAGCCATGTCTTAAGTGGGATATATCAAAGTTTGAAATTGATTTTATCTCAACCGCGAATTAAATACGAAAAACACTAGAGACCTCTAAGAAATGAGATTATCACTCACGAAAATATCTTTTCAAAAATTATTAGACTAATTTTGAACGAATATAATTTTTTTTGTGAATTTAAAACCTCGAAAGTCATCTATCGCGGGCATCATTATAGTAATGCCAGCCTTAGAGACCTGATTTGTTAATTTGAACCATCCTAGACGAACATATTTGCCAAACCTTTATACATACCATGTGAGCACAAGGGCTTTTCTGGAATCGGATACAAAACATCAAAGGTATAACAGGCGAAATTAAACACGACGAATAATTTTCGGAACCGTTGTTTCTCGCTGTACTTTTAATAAAATTTAATATTGTTTAAAAGAACTGTAATTCATAGAGTGAGGCGTTTCGGTATAAAAATCAAGGTTTTTATTAGAAAATAACACCAGAAAATTCCAAAGAGAACTCCAACAGGTTAGAAATTTCCACCGCTACTCTGAAAGAAATCACTCGACCAATTATGAAGAAGGCAGCGCCTCTTTCGACTAATCAATAAGCACAAATATTTGTTGTTCATGCGAACAAATCATTCTAGCCCGTAATGTTGAATTGAGTAAAATTAAAAACGAACTGATGACATTGTGTTTTTTTCATTTTTATTTTTTTAAATAAGGTCAACATATTGTCGAGTGGAGTTACAAATTCATCAGTATGGTTTCTACTGCTTCTTTGATTCTTCAAACTGTAGTAACCGGTATACATTGCATTTTTTTCTATTCTTGTAAGGATGCTTTGCTTTTTCGCTCTCGGTATAGTTGTCTCTTGTAATCTGTTTAGATAACGCATCACTCTGATTAATAACAGTGTGATGAAAAAGTTTTGAAAACCAATTACTTTTTCTAATTTTTAATATCCTAATGATGGGAAGACATCTTATATTACATGTTTCCTTGGTCTTTGGAGATGTTAATTAATTTACACAACCCAATTCACATTAAATATTGTTTACCATGATATCTAAATATATTTGTGAATCAGAAATGAAATATCGTAGAGCTAATATAATTTTTTAGAAAAGCTGTTAAAAGACCAACTTTTTTGTCACATTTTAATTAAAAATTAACTGATGCATCTTTAATACCCTGTGTTATTTAATAAATTTAAGGATTCAACTTAATGGTTAACTTGAGGTGAAACATTTTATGATATGAAAAATATTTTTGTTTTAGATGTCAGAGATCAAAACATCAAATTCATTGATACAGTAATTTTTTAAAATGAGTACATTTAACAATGGCAATCAAATTGATGGATTCAAAGAAGATTTCCCAGAAGCTTCTTCTTGGAATACTTCTGCCATCGAAAGTTCACTCAGTAATTTGGATATTAAAATGGACAGTAACTTTGCATGGCTACTTTGTTCTCTGTTGTCTGGGATTGTATGGGTCACATACATAACATATTACCATTCTAGAGTATTGGGTTATATACTCACTAGGCTTTTGAACAGGAATTTGTTTGTTAAAGATGGTTACATGAAAGTAGGTTAGTAATATGTTAAAGAATTTTTTTTGATTGATATTTAAATTCAGATTATTAAAATTTGAAATTTGTGGTTAAATATTATTATGTTCCTATTCACTTACTTTAAAAATTAAAATAATTACAGTTTTCTTGAATTGTTTTAAACTTTGTTTTTGCAATACAAATGTGAACCCTGATTTATCATCATCATCATCATTATTTTTATCTATTTATTTATTTTTAGACAGCTTGTTAAAAATAATTACCTCTTTACATAATTGTCAATACCAGCAAGTTTCAAACACAGTTATAATACAATTAAAAGAGACAGTATTTAAATTAATGTATGTGATACAAACATGAATACTTTTAGATGTATTTTGTGTAAGAAGTGGCTTTTAGTCAGAAAAAAAAAAAAAAACAAATCATAAAATAAACCTAAAAAAAGTTTTTTGTGGCGCAAATGTGATTTTACCCAAAGATTCAGTTCAGTAGTAGTCAGTTGCTGTGTAAGTTCTTATTGTTTGATGTAATTCTGTAATGTATGTTAATCTAATTAATACCAGAGAGAGTATAGTAATGTTAAAAATACAGTGACATTCCTCTTCAAAACAATATATCGATTTCACATGATTGTTGGACAGAATGGTATCCAATTTTTTGTTTGTTTCAGGGTCATTTACATGGAGTGTGTTAAGTGGTAAAATTATGTTTCGAGATGTTATTTACATGACAAACGACTTCACTTTAAGAGTCCAGGATGGGTGGTTAATATTCCGATGGTGGAGGTCCTATGTTCCTAAACATATATCAGAAGATTTGTCACATTCAGACACACGACTTTCAGTCATGTTCAATGGTTTTGAATTACATATGTATAATAGAACTGGATTGTATTCAAACTTAGAAAGAGTTTTTGGGTTAGAACCCCAAATAAATACCAAAGATGATCATGATAATATTAAGCATGGTGAATAATTTTTTTGTCTCCAAAGAATTCAAAACAATTGTTTCATTTTTCATGTTCTAGTAAAAATTGATAAAAACTTTTTTTTTCCTTGAAGATAAAGAAACGGGAGTTTTGACTACGTCGAATAAAAAAAGAAAACCCAACATCTCAAACAGCTCATGGAAGGATTTGTTTCCAGTAATTAAAGTAGATGTATCATCGGGGGCGATTTGTTTTTGGGAACCGTTTGATTCCGACCACTTTGCTCATTAACGTCGAAGAAGCTCATTTTGTTTACTCCACAAAACCCGCCGCATCCAAACTGGACTATTACATGCATATACTCAAATGTGTCGCCGAAAATTTCAAAGTGATTTTAGCTCCTAGCCCGAAATATACGGGGATGATTGATGATCCTCCACGTTATATGGGAGAAGGATTCGTGGTGTTTTCGTCCAATAAAGTTGACTTGTACTACTACATGGACCAACCAGGCATAGTTCCAGAAAAACCTGAAATGCTTCGACTGGCTAATGGCGACGTGGTGGAATCTGCTCCTCCTATATGGGGAGTCGACGTCAAATGCGAAAAAGGAACCGACTTTAGTTATGGACCGTGGGCTGACAGACAACGCGAACATCTATTCAAGTTTTTCTTTCCTAACGATTACCAGCCAGTGCAAGTTACAAAGCCGGCGAAACCCGGCGAAAGACGTCAAGTACAGTCTTTCGATATTAGACTGAGTACCCAAAACGATGCCACGATAGATATTTTATTTTCTAAAAACAAAGAAACAAATGCCGTTCATATTAATATAGAACCAGGATCTTATTTAGAGATAACGCTGCCTTGGATAATACAGCCGGATGGCTACTGGACAAAGATAACTGGTCAGTTATTGCACGTTGAGGCTTCAACGAGTCTTCCGTATCGCACGCTCTTTGAAAGTGAAACCCTCGAGTTTAACGTGAAGTGTCATTATCCTTTAAAATGGAACGACCACCAGGAATGGCTTCTCAGTTTCACGGGGTGCAAGGCCACAACTCATTTAATCTATGCTCATAAAGAGTTTTTTCAAGATTTGATCAATGATTGGTCTTCGAAAACGTCTCCCGATTTACTGTATTTTGTCCCGTACACGACGAAATTCAATTTGATAATGAAAGAGTTCGAAATCATCACCTTGTGTAATAACTACAACTGGATCGACTGTTCATCGCAAAACCAAGAAAACACTCATATCGCATTCTGTGGCGAATTGTTTGACCTTTCCTTCGATCTTCCTTTCACGGAATTTTTGCCTCATACCATTCCTCTTCGATTTTGGATACAAGGAGAAAGCGTGGACATGTCCTTATATATTCCAGAAGTTTTCACGAGTAGAAATATCTTACTATCTTTGGACGAGAATGCAAGAATTTTGGACAGAAACGGAAATGTACAGACAACAAAATTAAATCAGGGGAAAAAGTGGAGGCGGATTTGTCACAGAGGCAGTGGCTGGGTTGACTGCTGGTCAGTTCCCATAGTTGCCATAAGCATTAATTATGTTTATCATCCTCAACCTCCTTTGGGGCCTCCGCCTCAAGCAGACATAACAACGCCCGAAAAGGAAGAAATATTACTTTCTCCAATGAGAATTCCACGTTGTAGAAAGCCTCAAGTGTTTCAGTGGACCCAAGCCAAAGACGGCTCTCAAAAATTTGATCCCACTTCTTTGCCTCCGGATAAGGTAGCCGTGGATTTAGAAATCGGGTCGTCCGTCCTCATGGTCTACGGTTCTTGGATTCAAAATTTCGTCCACTTAAAAGAAAACATTTTCGGCGACTACCAGAAATTTACAGACATGCATGACGAAAAACTTACGTCTAGTGCCGTGAACAAGGAAGCTTCGTATTCGGTTAGCGACGATTACAGGAAAGAAAGTTTCGATCCTCGCGAGTATCGACCTTTCGAAGTTGTTCTCTCAATCACAATGCATGACATTCAAGCTCACATCATAAAGAACTGTACTGAAAAAGATCCTCCGTGTCCCATGATTTTGCTGGAAAGATTCGGTTTAGAAATGAAAAAAAATTACAAAGAAACCATTCTTCAAGTTATTCTTTCCCCTAGTATTCTTCTCGTGTCCGACACATTCACACGTCCCGGTAAGGAAGCTCATGTCGGCCAGGGTCATTTATTACTGTCTGGATTACAAATAAGGGGACACGCCATGTTTAGCGATGAGGGTCGGTCCTTGGACGAAGAAACCGTGGAATATGCTTGGCTGATTGAAGTTCAGTTGGGTAAAGTGAGCGGTAAAATAACTATGCCCCAACTTTATCATTTGGTGACCAGCTTGGAGGTTTTGGTGTTGCTCCTTCAGGACGATGAGAACACATTAAGATCGCCCACGCGTCCTAGGACTTGCATTCATGGGACGGATGTAAAACCGTGTATACACTACGATGGAAAAAAATCTTCCGTTTGTCCTTCTATAGAAGATATTAAGTACAGGATGACTAGGGTTTCGGTGGATGCTGTCGACTTATTTCTCATAGAAAGTGGAACTGCATTACAGCTATGGCTTTCTCCTATCAGAATATCAAGTTGTAACCTACACGGGCACCGAGTAAAGTCAGGCGTGACTGCACTTCTTTCCGTTTTTCAAATAAGACAGTTCATTTGCACCGGTAGCGGTTTGTTGAATCACAGCAATACGAACACGAACACTAGTAGCAGCGGTCGATCGCAGCACGGATTTCAAACTTCTAGGAGTACTGTGGACGATCTTTGGCTGGAAGTCGGATCCGTTTCATTCGGTCCTTTGATTGTAGAAGCGGTTCTATCTTTGCCTGCACTCGAACAGGACGTTCATATAATACAGCAGAAACTTCTAAGGCTTCATGACGAACGAACAAGAAGACTGTGGTTTTTGTGGTCCCAGGACGAGGGGGATGAGAAAGTTGGGAAATCAAATGGTCGGTGTGGTTGTATCGGCGGTTGTGCCTTTTTTGGTTCAAACAGAAACGGGAAAAAATTCTTTAACCCCAGTTCACAAGATTTAGAAGACGGAATTAACATCGCTGCATTTAGGTTGAACGATCCGCCAGTGGATCCTGGTTTTGGTCAAAGCATTCTCCACGAACGGCAACTCGTCTTTCATACAGCTCCGTACGATTCGTGTCAAGCGGCTGTTCACGAATCCTATTTTTCCTCCAGCAACACTCGCACGAAACGTTGTAACAGTGGTAAAACCCAAGAGCCTGTTGCTAGTGCGAGTCCGTGTCATCAGAACTCAGACAACAATTGTTTTTCCATCACAGATTCAGTCAATTTCGTTTCTAGTCCTACTGCAGGTCGGAGACCTGTTCGCCGAAGATTTTCTTGCACATCCGCCGGAAATTCAAAGTCTGCATCGAAAGAAGTGCCCTATTTTCGATTAATAGAAAGCAGCACCGGAAGTTTGAAACCTTTTAAAAAAGATCCGGATAAATCGATACTGAAAATACCTGAATTGGAATCTCAGCCTCGAAGTAGTGCATCCGATTCCAAATTGGCTGTAGACTATTTTGAGCAATGCTGCGACATAACAGGTAGTACGACAGTAAAGAAATGGAATGAATCGTCGCATCACTCGTTTTCGACTTCTCTTGAACTCGAAGATAGGGGATCAAATCCGAAAGTTGAGAGAACAATTTCAGTAAATAGTGAAAACCAGTCAGAGGTATTTTATTCTGCTGATGAAGACTTGGGTCCCGCGGGAACACATCCATCGAATTCGAGACACTCAATTGTTGAAGCCTTGTCCCAGCAAGAAGGCGACGAGGTTGCTCATTCTACTAAATTCAAGTTTAATAGTGAGTCGAACATTTTACCAACTGGACTGTATTCAAAACCTAATTACTCCTTACTCGGGAGTTCGGAAAAAACCAGACTAATCAGCCATTCAAGTGATCAGGAAATTCACACCCCTGAGCGCAGACGCAAAACGAAAACGAAGCCTTGTCCCGATCTCGGTTTGTCATCTTTTTTTCAGGTATCTTCGAGTCCGCGGTCTTTCGGGGGTGCTTCATGCTTGCACGATCTTTCAGAAGGACAATCTAGCGAAAATATTTTGCTAGACTCGGATACTCAGTCCATTTCAAGTACGTCTTTTATTTCGGCCATGTCGTCCCAAGAGGATAATGGCCTGGTCAATTTGCACATGCAGATCAATAGACCCATAATGGAGGCTCCCCTTCTCATGTCTAGCTACAATAATCATTTATCAAAATTCGGGTGCGATAATTGGAGTCAGTGTACTATACCTTCCGGCTGTGATGGATACTCCATACCGGGAGTCCTCTTCCAGAAAACCGATGAAGGTTTTCTTTTATACGGAGGAGGCCACTATATACCTCACTTTAATAAAATCACAGAAGGGTTTACTTACCTGAAAATGATGAGCCGGTCAAATGAGGATCACATGATCAGTCCTCCACTTTCGACGAAGGTTCCAAATCATCCGTACGACTGGGACAACGGTTCATGTGAAATGAAAGACGATGGAGCAGATCCTTTGGATGAAGAAATGTTGAGCACGTCTTGCGACGTAGGAAATCGAACCACCGTTCTCATAAAATTCAAAGGAGATTTCGACATTATTTTGACTCCTTTGGTGTTGGAGTCACTTCAGCGATTCATAGACAGTTTGATTCCGACGGTCGCTTCGTTGCACACTCTAACCGTACTGAATCATCTTCATTTCGAATGCATTCGAAAGGTGAAAGAAGCTAACATTTTAAAGAGAGAAAACTACCTTGGCAATTTTCCTGCATCGAAAACGACCCATCCAAACACTCGTGAATGTTATACAGCTACCAACTCAATGACTCAGTCGAACGTTTACCAAGAATACATATCGACCCAAACTCAAGGGGTGATCTCGTTGCCGAAAGTCAATGTGACGTTGTTACAAGCATCCGTCGTCGAAGAAGTAACTCCTTTCTCCGCTTTAGATAACATTCAAGATTTCGCTTGCGTGTCGATATTCGCCGTATGTTTGAGTAAAATTACAGCTAAATTTCATTTCGAGAAATGTGCAAAGGAGATTATTCAGACTTTCGAACGACCCATTGTTACGCCTAGTCAAAAAAAAAGTGGGATTTTAACGAGAGGCTCTCGACCGCTGTCAATAGGCGGTCAACAGGTGGCGCCCAAAGAAACAACTTACGGTGATCCCGTTTACATAGAGTCGTCTGAAAAGCAACAAAACGAGACAATAGTCATGCTTAATCTGGGGAAAATTCATGCGCAGCTAAGGAGATTAAACAACGAAAGCTCCATTTTGAAAGATGCTGTCGTCACATCTATACCTTCACAACATTCAAAAGTCATGTTTATATGCACTAAGTTGTCATCACCTCAACATTTTTCCAAATTTAAAGAACCTCAGCCAGAAATGATAAGGGAAGACAATACGATGTCTATTGGTGACAAACTCGGCTTTATTATGTTCGAAACTGGATTTGAAGGAGTTTCCATCAAGGTTATAAAGCAAGAACATTTTGATAGAGGAATTAAAGACTCTGAAGAAGCTTCATGTGAAAAAAAGGGTAAAGACAAAGTTCCGATGGAAAGAAGTCAACAGTCCTCGGTGGCCAATGCTACTGGACAAGCCGAACATTTACTTCAAGCGATAAGGTTTTCCTCGAAAACCGCAGTGTCTCTTAATAATTTCATCGAAAGTAGGAATTTTCGAGGTAAATCTAGTAATAAAGCACTTGAAATTGGCAACGTGAAGGCTCAGGCCGAAGATAAAAATAACAATTTCAGCGGAACGGCTACGAGTGCACCCGATACTCCTCAGCAACATTCAAATATCTCGTCATGCGTGATTGAATTAGCAACGATTTGGTTTAATTTCGCGGCTCCCCCGAGGACTCCTATCACGCGAAAAATGGACTATACACGGTAATTGATCCTTTTCCTATATACAATTAAAAGTTTTGCTTTCTTTTTGTTTTGTTTCAAACCATTAAAAGAAATAATTGATTTTTAGGTTGGATTGGAATCTTTTAAGCACAGCCTCTCCAGCCATAAACGCGTGGATGAATCCGAGCAGTAGGTTCGCATCAAGGCTCGTGTACTTATTTAGATGCACCTATCGTCGGTCTTCAGGTGTCATGTCTTGTCTTATGGCCGAGGCCCTGGAGGTGCCTGAAATTCATGTTCCAACCAAGAGTCGCTACGGTCGTCTCACTCCCTTGGCGAAGACTCTACAAGAAGATCCTTCTTGTCAGTTGTGCGGTGTCCTGCGAAAATATGTGCTACAGACTGACTTGTCCTCAATCGAAGCCAATTTAACGGAAAATCATCTACCCATGTTATCCACACTGAGGCAGGGCGTCATAGTGTTAAGCCGCCAGTGGAAAAACGTGTTATATACTCCTTTGCTATTGGATCACAACTACAAAACAAAACACGTGAAACCTTTGAACGTTACTTTCGCAATGTCAGAATCCGATGACGAAGCTATTCTCACCGACGGAGAAAATTCCAACGAAGAAAATGAAGTCACGGACGAATGTGCCGTTTTGATCAACACTGAAGCCGGATTTGTTACAAGCAACGTAAGCCTAAAAGAAAAAATGGATAGTTCTATATCTAGAAGCGATGGTCAGGAGAACGAAGGCAGGTCATTCACTTCGCCCACTTTTTCCTCAATACAGAGTGGAAAAAAGAAAAGACACTTGCCACCCCCTAATTTGCCACCTTCTTCGCGTGCCAGCATCGTTTTCCCCATAATGAATTCAAGCTATCCGTTTTCCGCGGATAGTAAATACTCGATCAACGATCATGGAACGAATTACAGTATTTTAAAAGAAGTAAAGCCATTAGCGAGACAGTTAGGTTCGAACGGTAGTTTTTATTCAAACGGAGGGCCCGGCAGTCGTCACTCTCTAATAAGTTTAGAATCGCAACCCGCCGAAGACTTGTACGCGTGGATGGCCAAACAACAGGATTTCGCTAAAGATGAAGATAACAAACCGAATGTGAAGAACGTCATTGACTCTGCCACTAGCGTTCCCTCGGAAATCAGGGACAGCCTGGTCAGTCCAGTCGGTGAAGGATTTAATTTTTATCCCGTTCACGATTCCCTTTGTTTGTTGGATGCTCATTTGATTTTCGAACCTTTGCTGTCCTCTCTCGGAGTTATGCCTCAGCAGATGGTGAGCAACGTGAACGGTTCTTCGAACGCTGTATTTGATACATGGGGATCGAATTTATCTCTAGTGGCGTCGATGGATGCCATGAGAGTTGACATCGTGGTCAGCGAAAATGGGAAGCCGAACGATAAAAAAAGGAAAAGATCTAAAAGTTCGGACGGGAAATTGTCCTTTGACCTTCCCATGGAAATGCCAGCCTTTGTTTGTGAGAGAATCGGAGTTGAAGTAGACGTAAAGAAATTGGCGGATATGACGGTTGACGACATGATACAGAAGCAAAATGTTCTTTACATTTCTAGAGGACAACTTAAAAAACACACGAGTACCCGAATGAATTTCAGTCTAAACATTCATTATATATCACAGCAAGTAAACATGCCTTTGTTGAGACTTCTCCATCAGATAAGCAGCATGTATCAGAACGTGAAAGATACCCAAATGGAATTAAAGGAGCAGAACTTGAAAGGTAATCATACGGCTAGCGTAACACTTTCCAAAGATCAAAAGAATGGTTCGTCATCTGCGTCCGATCTACAGGACCATTTCTCCTCAACTGTTGTGGACCACATGACAAAGGTTACCACGTCTGGTATTCAGAGCACCATCTCAAACCCTAGATCAACACTTTCACCTTCATCTTCTCTGTTGGCCAGACCGCAAATGTTTGCCCAGAAGTTGCGCTCCACGACGAAGAGCGTTAAGGGTTACACGAATCTGAGCGATGCTGCGACTACTCCCGTGCTCGTCAACGAAGACGCGGATAAACCTACAAAACCCCACTGTTGGAAAACCATTTATTTTCTTTTGGATTTGTACGCGACGATGCCTGAAACGAAAACTATTTCTCATAGGTTTTCCGTTGCGCCGGACGTCATGGACGGACTGAAAAATAGAAAAATAGACTTGAAGACAAGCGATGTTGATATTGAGAAAGGAATTCCGGATCGCACTAATGCTAGCGCTTCGACTCCCGTTCCGTCCGAAAAGCCAAGAGAACTAAGCGTCGTCGCCGGAGAACGAACTAGACTTATGATTTTCGGAGTGGCAAGAATACACCGAACGAAATTGCTGGCCACATTGAGCGGATTAAAGCTTGAAGCGGAGATTACTAATTTACATTCAAGCGTGACGTGTCGCAAAAAGATGAGACCCGAAAGTCTTGAATGTTCTCTAACGGGACAGATAGGACGAACAATGATTGTCTTACTAGAAGGAGTTGCTCCGAACCAACAAACTGTGGTTAAGGTCACCGTGGGAAAGTCCCAAGCGCTCTATTCGAGTTTGTCCAAACGATCGAGAGATAAGAATTCGGGATTACTTACTGTGGGCGCAATCAATATTGACATTCCTCAGCATCCTGTGGCTTTACACGGAATGATGACGAGAGGCAGCAAACAGTTATCTTCGACCTTGCAAGAACTCGGTGTGACCAGGTCTAGCAGACTTACACGGGGAACAACCATAGACGAAACCGATATAGCCACAAATTATTCTCCCAACTATCTGAACGTGGACGTGCCTGTCAAAAGCACCTTGGCCAAGGCGTCAACCGGAACGGGTTTTTTGGAACCCTTGGTCATGCAGTTTTCTATTGTTCTTCAAAGCTTGAGCATAACAGCTGCACTTCTTCCGTCCCTTCAGGCTCAGTATAAAATGGACCAAGTTAACAGTTCGGGTGTCACCGGTAGCAAAGCTAAATTCACGGTCGAACTTCCACGGCATTCATTGAGTTTCACGACGAAACTGCAGGTAACCGAAGCCAACCTGCCTTCTGAAGCAAGTATCGAATTGCCAAAGGTCTACGTGACCGCTGAATATGTTCAAGATGGAAAGAATACGGCCGATTCCAAGTTAGTAGATGGAGTGGTCTTGAGAGAGGGTAGTTACTTAAACGCGACCGCAGACATTGGAAAATTCGAGCATTCCTTGACCACGGATCTCCTCAATCATCTGGTATTTGTTCAAAAGGTGTTCATGAAAGAAGTGAACGAAGTTTTACAAAAAGTCTACGGGGGAGAAAAAGTGGTGCCCCTATGGCAAGATGAAGATGTTTCCACTTCCTCGTCTTCCTATTTAAAGAAGATTTTGTTTTCCCTGGTGATCAGAATAAAAAGGATTCAGTTGACCGCAACGACGCCGACCAACTCAGCGGTTAGGCTAGAAACTGGAGCTGTAGAATTTCAGTTTTCGAACAGAGTCGAAAATGTGTCTGGATCTGCTCAGCCGAACCCATACATGAAAATATTTGGTAAGGCTCAAGTCGATATTAATTTGAGCCTTGGTCAACTGCTGAAAAACGCTATATTCGAAGAAGCTGAACCGGAATTTCAGCAGTTTGCCTTTTTCAAAACGAGGATAAACCTGAGAAATGCCTTTCAAGGGGAAATGATTCAGGGAGAAGATAAAGAAGTTGTACTGATCACTCTGAGAAGACCACTCGTGTACATTCAACCCATGGCCGTGGACAAGGCTATTTTAGTTTGGCTCAATTACAAAAATGCGTATGATTACTGGAACGAGCAGCGAAGCAATTTGAACAAAGAAGTACTCACTGCGACCCAACAGATTTTCGAGAAAGTACCATTCAGCCAGTTATCGAGTTCTCCATATTTGGGAACATTATTTTTGCAACTCACCGTCGATGACATGGGGATTTGTCTGCCTCTGAATCCTTTACCTCTCGCGTCTTGGGGCTTGAACCGAACGATTTACGCGGAACCCGAGTCCCGAGCGGCCGTCGTCGTCACTTTGGAATCCACAAGCATTTCGGCCTGTAGCTCGGGTTCTTTGGTGAGCAAAGGTCGTTTTGTCGGTTTATGCATCAGATTTGCCGACGATTTCGAAACGAGTTTGGACGATTGGAAACCCGACATGAACGATTCCACCATTATGAATCTGTGCGTCGTGTCGGAGGGAACCTACGAAGTTTGTAGTCGGACTATAGCTCAGAAACTCGGAAAAGAGAACGCTAAATGGTTTCTAAACGTTCAGTGGCAAATGGAGGGTGTGGATATTCATTTAGACGTTAACGTGGGCAAACAACTCTCTGCCTTGGGTCATACTTTGACCATGTTGACGGGCTCCACGGAGGAAGACGAAACCGTTACTTTGGATTATGACAGTGACGAACCGGATGGTGTGCATATTTCTCAGGAAAGCATTTTCCAACGACGGTACAAGAACGTTATCGACAGCCTTCCCCGTTTTATTTTTGACCCCTCCATCGATTCGAAGCAACGTTCCAAGTTGATCGAAAAAGAAATGCTCGAACAAGCCAAGATAATTAATGATTTGAAATCTTTGGGAGCATCTTATGGAACTATCGAACAGGAAGTTAAACGATTACAAGAACTGGAGGCTTTAGTTTACAAAGATTTTCGAAGAGACATGATACAACGCCTGAGACGACAAAGCGTCAAAACCTCGTCTATAAAGGACAAGTTTGGTCTGGGTAAGAACTCGACTTCATTCAGATCTCGATCGTTCATAATCCCCTCGCCGACGCCAGAACACGTTCTAGAAGTGGACGGTTTGGATGACGTTGGTGCGAGCAGCTCTAAATCGGAAGCTGCCACAAACAGCTTCGATAGTTCTCCTAGATCTGGTCCATCCCGATCAGCTTCTCTTCGCGCCAGGGAAATAACAAGGCCACACGTAACCTTCAGTGAAATAAGAAATATTTGCAGGCAGTCGTCGCTTCCCAGTGCCGACTCTGATTTAAGTTTGCCAATCGATGCGGATTGGGGCGAAGTGGATCATATTATTATCGACGACGAAAAGGTTCAGCTGCGAAAAAAGTATTTGGACAGCAGCTACGAAAAATTAGACCAGTTGGACGATACACCCACCTGTTCGAGTCCGATTTTGGCATCACATTCACCCGGAGTTCAGAAATCCCAAGAACCGAACATCGATTTCGAATTGGACGTAAAAGTGTTTATAAATAGTGGTAAATGCGTGCTTCATACAAAAGATTCTATGAAAGAGGAAGATTTAAAAGTCTCAAGCAGAATGAAAAAAGAAAGGAGCTGCTCTGGAGGAATGTTTGAATTTCCCCCGTCAAGTCCCAATGCCAGTCGAAGGGCGAAAGAAAAGTCGTCCACTTCGTCCACAAGGTTGCGATTTCTGCAGGGTAACGCTGCACAAATAGTCGATTTGACTTTTTTCCACATCCCAGGTTTGGACGTTAAAGTTCACTACGAATCGAAAATTGAGAGTGAAGAAAATTGTTCGCCTTATTTATCAGTCGAGCACAGTTTATCCTCTCCTCCCCAGTTCCGCAGACCCGGCACGAAAAAAGCCAGTCTCTTTGCCTGGATAACTCTTCAAAGCATTCCGCAAGAGACAATTATAAGTCCGCACATATTAGACTTTTTAGAAAAAACCCTGGAACCCATTCCTTTGTCGACTGTCGAGAGTAAAGAGGTTTTCCCTTCAAGCGGACATGGGGCAGTGTTCACAATGGATGGGGAATCAGGTTGGGGAGCCAACACGACCACCGGAAATTACGTTTATGCATCATTTCCGGTTGACGTCATGGTTTATTTTCATATGGAGCCTTCCACATTTAGGTTCTCTTGTCTTCCAGTATCCAGGGTTGAGTGTATGCTGCAGCTACCGTCTTTGGACATTGTTTTCTCATCGAAAAGAGCCGAGGAAGAATTTCAGAACGAGTTCGGGGAAACTTGCAGTCGAACCACTTTCACCGGGTACTCGGAATCAGGGACCCCGCCTTTTGCGATTGGAGGCTTAAGCGTGACCGGATGCCTCTCGAATTTTTCCGTTCATATTTTTCATCCGTACGGAGGGGGCAAGAAGTCGGGAATCAAAGAAGCTCAGTGGTCTCCTTTGGCGGATAGCGAAAGAAAAGATTCTTTATCCATTAACGTGGAATTCGTAAAATTTCATTTGTCGAGAAGTAGAAAGGTTAATTTCCAGTCTGAACAGCAAAGTAAAGGCTCTAAAACGTCAGGTTTCGATCAAAGTCGAGCCACCATTCGATTCTCTACTATAGTCGACATAGGATCCGCTTCCTTTAAGTATGACATGCGTAGACTGACCGAAATTCTGGCCTTTCCTAAAGCCTGGTACCGAAGGACCATCGTCCGGCGTTTGTTCCTCGGAGACCTCAATGTAACGGCAATGCAAAGTGAAGGGGAAGACTCTTCGCCCACCAATCTCGATGAAGAAACTATCTTGTCTCAGAAAAACGAGAGCGGAAAACACGCGACTGAAACTGGTGCACAACGAAGCACTAGCTCCTCCAACAAATCTCCAATGCTGGCCATTCGCGATCGAGAACGCCTTAAACTCGATCTAAGTGAACATAAAACTAAAATGAGAGAAAGCGAAAGAGAAAACTTGTCAGAAGAAAATACTCCCAATACCTCGGATCAAAGTTTCAGACCTTCGTGGGAGACTCTCGTTCTTTTCGCTGTTAATTTTACAAAGCTCAAAGTGCAAATGAACATGGGAAACGTGATGGGAAACGTTATGTGGCTGACGAAAGATTTCCATTCTGAAGGTCGACTTTCCATCGGAAGTACGGGGCACAAAAACATGTACATTGGTCTTGGCCTGGGTGTGTGTAATCTAGACGCTAAGGGGGGTATCGTCGGCGGAGCGATCGATCTCAGCACGATCGATACCTTTGTACACATCAAAGAAGATCCGGGAACTGAACCTGATCACACCGTGGGTCTGAGGTTGTTCGCACTCGAACTAAGATTGGATTACATGGGAACCGGAGTTTTGATGTCACGCGTCAGTTCTCTTAATGTGTCCATACGTGACGAATGGAAAATTCACAGTTTTAAAAGCACGGACTCGTTCATGCCTACGAGACGACCTGCCATGATATTTATGCACGGTGATTTGGGCTGGGACCAGCTTCAGATAATGATTTCAAAGTCAACGACAGCCGACCTGTTGAAGATGTATTATAAGTTAGATGAGTTTTTTTCTCAACAGTTTCAAAGCAGCAAAAGAGTTTTCTCAAATTTGGAACCCAAAGCACATGGTAGGGTTAGCAGCCTAAAGAAAAAATCAAGTAGAAAGAAATTAAATAGCACCGACAGTGGAAATTTGCCACAGTGGATTATTCAAGACTCCAATCATCATCGTCACTGGCAAAATGTTCTTTCGTTGGTGGCCGGTTTGAAGTTATACACATTCAGAGGTCCTCTACCTTCGAGCGGTACAGTGGTAGGCGGTACGATGGAACTTCACGGCTCGAACATATCTCTAGCCTGCTTCCATGGAATCAATTTCAAATCAAAATCTTGGGCTCTGTTTTCGCTAAAAGAACCTTGCATATCCTTCGCGACCGAAGCTCAAGAAATCTCTTCTACAGATCGCCCTGATCAGACAGACGTTCACGTGGTTCAAACGTTAACTTTCAGTCTAGGAATGACATCCGAACAAACTCACGCCTCCCACCTTAACATGGCAACGATATGTCGCATGAGTAGAAACACATCGTTTCCGCCTCAATACAGGACCCTTCAAGAGTGGTTTGAGTATGCGTTTGCCACTAGTGACATAGATGCCGTGGGAAGGTTTCCAAGTCTGGAACGTGAACGAGCCGAAGAGATTTCAATCGAAGAACAAAAGAGAAATCGAGGAAGTTTGAAAGCACAAGATTTGAATCATACCCGTGAAGATATTTTTGCCCTGCCGTCAATGCAGTTACATTTGAAAACGGAACATTTGCAGTCGACTGCAACGCCGGATGCCGGAGGTGAGTACACTTGTTCTTTTGCGTAAATAAATCATTTTGAGACCCTATTCCAGTGATTCTCAACCACTGTGCAGCCAAATATTACAGACGCCTACTGTAAAATAGCGGGGGGAGACTTCATTTTGTTCCCTGGGCATTTTAATGCTATCTAACTTTATATTCCATTGAAAGTTATTATCCTCTGCTATTTTTACCCAATATATTGTATTATATGTATAACAGTTAATTCACTTTTATATGTTTTTTTACTTTATGTAATTGTTAGTGAGCCGCAAAGTTTATAAATTATTAAAAGTGTGCCGTACTCATGGAATGTAGCAGAGTTGTTATTATTTAGTAGGGAACATGAGGAAATGTGGGGATTTTTCACACCTTTGGTTTGAATTAAATAATTTATTATTAATGGCTGGGGTCATTAGTGTCAATTAGGGCCAGTAACAAAAAGGGGAAGAAGATCGACAGGGGTAAATGAAAGTGCTATTTTTGTATGTCACGCGAAACTGCTTATAATTGCTTACAGTATGGTATTTTAAATACAGGTGAAAAGCCGGTAGTCGATTGCAGTTTTATAACAGAGTTTGAAGATCATATTTTTGTGACTATTGATGCAGAAGCTTTCTTCTTTCTTCACGATTTGATTTCATCCTATCTGAAAGAAAAAGAAAAAGTGGTAAGGACCATTTTCTCATTGTTTTTCTCATTGTTTAGTCTCTAACTTAATCTTGTCATCGTCTCTAACTTAATTTTCATAGATGATTTCTGCCCAGACTGCTAGATGTCACAGCCCGGATTCGGAAAAGAGGAAGGACCCTGCGCCGGGAGAAGAGGAGAAAAGGACACAAAATCCGTTTGAAAGTGGGGACGTGTTTACCAAAGACTGGAGAACGTACAACTGTAAAACGTGGCACTTGGAACCGAAAGTCAAGTAAGAACTTCAACTCCCAAGTCCTAAACCTATTGACCTTAATTTCTGTTTTTAATTTTTCACTAAATCAAACCATTTTCAGGTTATGGTCTTGGGCTGGGAAAAGTATCGAACCCTATGGAGTCGATTACATCCTTCAAAAATTAGGATTTTCTCATGCTAGGACGACAATCCCTAAATGGATGCAACGGGGATTTATGGATCCTTTGGATAAAATTTTGGCTGTTTTAATGTTTCAAATGATGTGCGTTGTTCGGGAAAATTCTAACGAATCTAGTAGAAGGACTCAACTTTAAAATTCACATTAATTTTTTTTTTAATTAGACAGTATCTCCGTTTACTCTTGTATACATGGTTGTATACGAACAAGATAGACTCGATTAAGTTACCTCAATTAATCCCAGAGGTCGAACCTAAGACTTGTAATTACGCTTTTCAATTACCAATGTACCAAGTACTAGTTTTTTTGGCACTGGAAAGGACAGTGAAGTCTGGTGCTTTTAGTTTTCATATCATTAGTCATGTAAAAAGTATTTTCTACTGCTGGTCTTCTCTACCAAATACAATATTGTAAAGTAAAGGAAATAAATTATTGGCACATGGAAGTCGACGTTTTTTATCTTCAATTAGCTATTGTATCTTTAGCATTTATTTAAGTAGTAAAATTAATTTTATTATTAAGGCTTATAGTGGGAATACATTCGTCTAAAGAATTCAGTTATCAGACTGAGTCTTTGAACGAGAGGTTTGAATACTATAGATCTGTAGGATGTATCTTCGAAATAAATAGTCGTTCTTGGAAATATCTTCCTTTATTTTCAGAAGCATATATAATGAATAATGATCACAAAATCAAAACCCCGTTGTGTTTATATGCGCCAGATAAGAGCTGGAATGAAAAGGTAACCAGTAGGTAAAAAGCATTTTCGTGAAAGGTGAGAAGTGAATAAATCGGTTGACGGAGAGAACGCGATTTATGTGAGGAAAGAATGTGGAAGATTATTGTTAACGAAAGAAACAAAACAAAAAATGCGAGGCTCTCTACCTGGTGACGCTACAGATCAAAACAATTAATAAACGGTGTTGAATATGTTGAAAGTTTTTGCAATGTTTTAAAAGAAAGCTTATTTGAAATTGGAAAGATTTATGGATTCACTATCCAAAAGCGGCGCCTGGGACGCGAGAATAAAAAATAAAAAAAATAAAAAAATAAAAAACTCACCCACGCCTCTGAAAAGAGGATGATTTTGGTTGGGAGCACAGGATGGTAGAAAATCGGGATTGGAAAACAGGAGCTCACCAATTCTTGTCTCAGCCGTGGATGGTTTAACATTCGCGAAACTTTGCACTAATAAATTTTTCTCTACACTCTCCAAGAGCTGTCGCGTAAGTGCCGGTTCGAGCCCTCTACACCATCGGTCTCGCACGCACTTCCCGCCGAAACCTTTGGCATAGAGGACTCAAACCCCCAAAAGCGCGCGGGCGCGAACATTTAATTACAACGTTTAACAACGTTAACTTTTATGAACATAACCTAGACATAAATAATTATTTGCCAAAAAAGGTAATTTTGTCTCTCTTTGTCCTTCTGTCGAATCTGGTCAAGAAAGTTTGGAAGGAATAGGGCGGCACAAACTAAACACTCAATAAAAAAGTAAATATTTCTATATGAAATCTTTTGCTCAAGTTTAAAAATTCTCTGTAGTGAATATTTCTCATTGTTGAATCTCTTCACATCTAGAATGGCGCTAATGTGTTATAACTAGACGACGTTGTTGTATGATTAGAATGAAAAGCATTGTAATTACTAAAATGAAAATGTGCTACTTGTTCAATGACCACAAAAAAACATTCATTGTACACTGAGAGCTCACTGTTTTTTACTCCAGTGCTGCTTATTAGTGTTTTGTACGAAAAGAGTGTTCCCGAACTAGGTGAATTTGACTAAGGCTTTCAAACTTTCAGTAAAAAAAACCAACACCAACCATGCGAAATAGTCATAAATTGTGAGACAAGACAAAGATTTTGTTTATTACTGGCTGGTGACAGATGACAGAAATTTATCATTCCACAATCATATGTATTAGTCAGGATTGGATCAATACACGCATACCTCGCTTTACGGCCTAGATACGTTCCACGAAAGTTGGCCGAAAAGCGAAAAGCCGTATAACGAATCAATTACATTCTAATACAAATTCGTTGGGATCGGCCCCAAATTTGTTAAAAACGTAACATGGTCTGTCATTCAAAATGCGTTTTATCTCATTTAAATTAAAAGTACATACATAAAAAGTGCATACAATTGTACATAAAATAAAAGCAGACTCCAAAAACCGACAATAATCTATGAACAAAAATGAAACAACTTCATGTGTCATAAAATATGTGTATGTATACATACATAATCTTTTAAAAAATGACTTTAATCCGAAGACGATGAAGAAATGGTAACCTGCAGATCACTGACGTAATCACTTTTCGCTGGCAAGGATGGGCCTGACTTTATAAAATTATCCAACGTTGTTCGTCTTGCCTTCTTGTCTATTTCGTTCTTCAGTAATTTATAACAGGTAATGGCTGTTACTTTCTCGAGAAACTATAACGCTACGTTCGACGTTAGGGTCGTTTTCAAGAAGGATGTTTATTCCTTGTTCGAAATATGAAAAGCTTTCGACAAGTTTTTTGATGTTAGCTGTTTGGATACAACAGGCTCAGTCTCTTCAACAAATGCCAGTTGTGTTTGCGACTGAATGACTGAATGAGAATATGAAAAAGGTTCTCTATCTATCTGTTTTAAGGAGATCAAGCACATGACGTTCGCTCAAACCTTCAAAACCGAGATCATGTCCAAAATATTTTACCTAATTTGAGGAAGGAAACTAACTTTTGAACCAGTGCTTTTTACCCATTCTGGCCGTTATAGCGAAACATTTTAGGCCGTAAATCTAAAACGTGCCATAATTGAAGAGTGCCGTTATAGTGTAATGCCGTATAGCTGGGTATGAGTGTGTCACCTAATATAAAGATCAAGAAAGTGCAGGAATGTAGTGTGTTCAAAAGTGTAAAGTTCCCCTTCTAAATCCTTGATTTACAAGAATTTTGTGCCTTTCCAATTTTAAAAATTCTGGCTATACAAAATAATAATAATGACAACATCTCATGATAGAGAGTGAAAACTCACTTCTCTGAAGAAATTCCACCTGGTGGAGTAATGTTGTATCAGCCGGTATTTTTTTAGACTGATTTGCAATTACTATTTGAAAATACAAATTTTATAAAAAGCCATATCATAAAATGAAATAAAAGTTCATAATTATATAGGATGCACATGTGTTTAGACACTCCTATAAATTACAAAAAGGCTTTCACTTAGAACGCATTCACAAAAGATTCATATTACAGATATTTCTTAATTATTATTTGTTAGGGAGGCTTGAGCCCCTAAAAACAAAAACAAACATAAAAATGTCACCCACTCGAACTGGTCGACGTGGTCGCAAAAACCGCCAAGTTTCCCGAGCGGCCGGTTCCAAATCAAGAATAAATCGGTCTCTCCGAATTTTGCAAAAAGGTTTGTAACTTTTTTGCCATTTTGAGACTGGGATTTAACGAAAGTGAAGGAAAAGATGGAAAGGAAGGAAAGGATGGAAAGGAATTAACTCACCAGTCGGTTTAGTTCTGGACTTACTGATATTCTGTGGAATGGTGAAATCACTGCAGGAGCCGATGTGCTGTTGGAGTTGTGCTCAAGTACTGCCCATGGTTTGATGATTGATGTACTGCTACGCCTACGAAGTTCTGTCCTGAAGTACTGCGAAATGCACGGATGTGCCCTCAGAATTGTTATGTACCGAAGTACTGCGAAATGCACAGATGTGCCCACAAATGAGTTATGTACCGAAGTACCGCGAGCCCCCTCCTGTATCCTTTTCCGCGAGCCCTCTCCTTTACCCAACAGTGAAAAATGGAATTAAAACTCAAAAATACAATAAATAATAAAGTACCAAATTCTTTTATTGAAAGAAAAATAAAAGTAGACAATTATTCTACTAAATATTTTTTTTTTCAATATTTTTTTGACTCAGGAGTGAAATTTTACCAATGCATTGTCTATCTCCCTTTCAAAATCATTGAACTGTTTAAATATGTTTGAAATCAGTGTTTATTACAATATTAATTATTTAATTACAGGCTGAATTACAAGAAATATAAATTTGAATTATCATATTTAGTTAATGTATATATAAATTTTACTACTTTGACTCAACTGAACTTGAGAAGAATTAAAGTCCTATAAATCTTTGAATATTTTGGATCTTGTTTTCCTTAATTATACATATATATAATAAAAAATTTTTTTATTTCATAGACCATGAAAAGTTAGACTTCAATGTTTCGTATTATGCTGTTATGATAGATATGCAATGAAAATAATATTTACAGTCAGGAATAGAAAATTTTAAGTCCCAGTTTTTTAAACTTTAATTTCACAGATTGATCATTTTTTTAAAAATAAGTCTATTCAATACATAGTTAATATCATATTTCTGTTCTGTCAAAATTATTAATATCACCAGCACTTAAATCTTCTCTTGCATTTGGTTCATACTCATTAAAATTTCCTTTATGATCAAGAGAAGAACTCCTTGCACCTTCATTGATTAATTTCTGGCGCTCTCTATACATACTAACTTTTATATTTTCAAGTTGATGATAGCGACACAACTTCAATATGGAACAAACAGAGAGTCCAACCCAAGTTGCCCAAGAACCCCAGACAGCAAACTGAGCAACACCTATTTCTATATAAAAACCTGTTGTATCAATTCCATCTTGTTTATCAATTGCATTTCCTGCAGCTAAATCACAAGATGGAAACCTCCTAATCATTTCATTGCACCATTGGGTAAAGCCTAATGTCACTATAAGAGATGCAATAATTGTCATTAAGCACAACAACAAACAGCCCATCACATCAAGAAAAGCAGATAAAAAACTACTGTCTGTCCCTTTATATACAAAGACTGACATCCGATAAATCTGGAATGCTGATGACACAAATAGAACCACTCCCACAAGTATGACATAATTGCAAAAAGCTTGTGAAGCCCACTTTACCACAAATTGACCATCTGATTCCTGCCATTCTCCTGTTGAAAAAAAGTAAACAATGACCCCTGAAAAATAAAACAAAAATGTTGATGGTCAAAAGCAGAACATCAAATTTTGAAGTACAGCATTATTTGCTTAGATCGTTTGAAAAATTAAGTCCTTTAGAACTAAAAAAAAAAACTCATAGGGTGTCTTCGATACAAGAAACGGGGGTTTTTCATATCTACATACCTAAATTCATCCTGGTGTAAACTCATTGGAATAGTAATACACAATGATAAAATTAAAGCAATGATGTACCCAGTCAATTGACTTAAGAGAAGTAAATTCCTCATAGCCATAATGTTTTTATTGATATTTAATTTAAATAATTCCGAAAAAAAAGCATTTTCCAAAAGCTAAATCCAAATGTCAATTATTCTAAACGCAATAGACAATCCTCCATTCATAATTTTTTTCATACGTTGGCAGCACCTTTAAATTTGGCTTTATATTATTTTTTTTTTTTCGCATAGTTTTTAGTTCAAATTTAACTTTTCATTTTTGTCGTTTCCGTTAATTTTGTAAAAGTTAATGCCTTAACCAAGCGTTAATAGTAAACATGTCAAATAAAAATTATTTATTACAGTCAAATTATAATGAAAAACCCGTGTTAAAAAGAAAAACAAAAATATTTCAATGCAGTTAAGACTTTTCAACGGTCAAACTGTTTGTGGACAAATTTTCAACTGATTGTTGGTGAATATTTTTACGTAGCATCGAGAACTTTCTTTTTTTCTGTCTTGTAAAACAAATTTTTCTAGTTGTTATAATTCCCCTAGCTTTGTGGTTTTTGTGTTTTTGATTTACTAGGGCAATAAAAACCTCAAAAGGCTGATCAACAAATTACGTAATTGCTAGGAACGGAAGGGGTGAGGAGTTGCATCGAAGTGAAGGAAGAATAGATCGATTCAAATGTGACATGTGTATCACATGCATTTTAAGCAAAACGTTTGGAAAAGAGATGAATAAAAGTGTATGAAGTTAGTAAGTGTTGTGTTCTCACATCAGTAATCATAAATTCGGGTTTACCAGTTAGTTAAAAGCGCAACGCTTTCGTGAGAGTGTTTTGAGATTTTTCACTTGTTTGAATCAATTACAAATTAATTTACGGTGTCGAGTACTGCAGTTCGAGAGCAGAGGTGGAACACGTACAAAATTATAATTTGAATGAATACACCAATATTGGGATGAAAGAACGAACTCTTCAATCATCCATATTGTATTATAGATTTATGATAGGGAAAATACTTGAATAGAGGCAGCTTTACATATACGAATATTTTCTCTATTACACAAAAATGCTAATCTGATCATTTCTCAAAGCTAGAGACCGTATTATTTAATATTTCAAAAGAAAAGCTTCAAACATTTAATAAAAATATCTATTTATTAATGACAAATTTCTAGAAGAAATTCGATTAATTTGAAAAAAATTAGTAAAATTGTACTTATCATTCAAATCTGTACAAGTTTATGACATTCCTGTTGATATACAGTTGAAAATAATTAATTTATAGTGTGGTGAATTGATCGACGCGACTTATCTAGATCAGGGATGACAAATCTTTTTTGATGTCTGCGCCACAAAGTCATAAAAATTCTGTTTTTAAATAGGTGATGTGCCACAAATAATTTTTAATTAATTTATATAAAAAAAAAACCTTTTAAAAGATAATATTTGGTTTTTGTGCGTGCCATCAAAATTTTCAAACGTACCACTTGTGGCACGCGTGCCATAAGTTCGCCATTTTTGATCTAGATGAACAAGAAAATTTTGACAATTTTTTTAAGGATTTGAATAATGAAAAAAAACTTGCTGACACATATTTTAATAATCTTTAGCTTAAGAGATATTTCTGAAAAAAAACCTTGTTCTTTATTCCTATGGTATTAATCTTTATTTATAATCTAATATAAATTATTAATAATCTAAACAAAGTAAGTAAGCAAACAGTCATATATTTGGAAAACACCTCAATATCGCATCAGATTTTACACTTGAAAAAATTATTAGAAATTTTTTAACACAGTATTTTGATTAAAAAATTGACAAATCCTTCTCCGTTTTTTTGTTTACTTTACCGTCACAGCTCAGTGCTGAATTTCAATTTTTGGCACTCAAATAAGTTCATTTAACACTTAGAAAACCACACGCAAATTGTAGATGAATGTAGATATCAATACATTGCATAAGATGATTTTAAAATTGATGAAACTATTTGTAAGAAAGATTCGACAAATTGCTTTCTTTTCTCTTTTTATTGCTATGGTGACTTTAAAACAATACCTGCAGTAGTAATGCAGTAATTTTTAGAAGCATTTGATTAAAATTAGATAAAGATCAGTAAATAAGGGGAAAAAAGTTCTCTGCACAACAGATGTTGGTTTTGCGGCTTTTTCCTCTTGCTTCTGTCGAATTTTCCGCTTCCTTATTCTGCTGTAGGTAGGCTAAATGTTGCACCTTCACCTTTAACACACTGAACTCTGGTCACGCATGTTTACTTTTCAAATGAAATGTGAAAAAAAAAGATAAAATCGTGGATTCAATGACTTGTTTGCGTAATATAACGAAGCCTCGATAGATATCAGTCAAGGTTGTTTCCTTCACTGGGTTGAGACCTAGTGAGATGAGAAACAGTGCTGATTAGTCTGCATTTAAATTCAAGACAATTAATTGCTGTAATAATATTCTGTCTTACCGTTAGTTAAAATGATAACGCCGGTGGTCTTGGTACATGGAGGAGCAGGCAATATAGCCGATTCAGCGGTGTCCGCGAAAGTCAAAGGGGTGAAAGCAGCCGTCATGGCCGGTTACGACGTCTTAATGAAAGGTGGAAGTTCTTTGGACGCTGCTCAAGCCTGTGTCGAAGTCATGGAATTGGATCCAGCATTCAATGCAGGTATGGTGTGTTCATTTCTTTTCAGACACCATCATGTTTTGCATAGTATGAAAATGTGTAAAGTATGTTAGCGACAAATGTGCACAAATGGAGGTAAGTTGGCTCATTAAGTGGTGGTGAGCGTGGTGACGTCAATGGATAACTCATATAGTAGAAAAGAGTAGTGGTTGTGTTGATAGCAGGTAGTCGTGTGCATGAGTTTTTGAAAATATACTGTGTTGTGCCTGAGAAATCAGTTATTGTTTATTTTCGTCGATCCCTAAGTATAAATGTTAGGGTAAAACTGATAAGTGGGGCGAATTTGTATAATTCCCGGCAATTATTCATAATCACCAAAAGAGCTTGACAATTTCAACAAATTACTGAATATTTATCACATTTAGGGGCTAGTTTATGAAATCTCCAACTCTTTATAGGGGATTTGATAAAACCTGTTCAGATGTTTGGCTTTTGTCACTTCTGACAAAAGCTAAGCTAAGCAAACCAACAGCTGTACTTGCCAGTAACAGTCGACGAACCTCCGATTTAGAAGCGGCGGATACATGAAATGAAAATGCGACATCCTAGATCCCATAAAAAGCTCCTAACGATACCTTTCGGCTAGTTTAACGGTACCCCCTGGTCAATCCCTTGGGGTTGGGAACCGTGCTTGGACCTTGTTTTAAAAATCCAAATTTGGAATGCTTAGAAATTCAGGACATGGATTGTTCTGGGCATTACAAGATTAAAACCATAGGCAGCCCAGGTCATTACTCATTTGCGAAACCTCTGTTTTTCCCATCTTATAGAAATGTGAAAATATTTACAATACGCGTTAGTATATTAAGCGTTAAACAGTGTTTGCTTTTGATTTTTATTTTTTTAATAAAAGAATGTTTTTCTAATATATGTGTTTTAAGGAAGAGGAGCAGTTTTAAATTCTGACGGAGAGGTGGAAATGGACGCTATAATCATGGAAGGAACTCACCTGAAAGTTGGTAAGAAAAATTGACACTCTTCAAAAGAAAAACCAAAGCACGGGAAAAGACTCTTCCTTTAGCTCTTTTGAAGCTCCAATTAAAAAAGATCTTACACAAATCACGGCGGATTATGATATAATTTTTAGAATATAATGATTTTTTTAAGGAAGTGTCGGGGCTGTGAAAAATATTCTTCACCCCATAGCTTTGGCCCGAAGGGTGATGGAAAAGTCGCGAGCGGCGATGTTGGTGGGAGATGGGGCCAATCGTTTCGCCCGAGAGCAAGGTTTTGAGACCACGCCAGTTTATAAACTTGCGACGGCCGCCGCCATAAATAGCCTTGAAAAGTTTCTGAATGATCCTGAAGGAGCAGACTGCGAATTCGAGTAAAAAATTTCAAATCGAGGGTTCGATTGATTTAGTTAATCATTAAAAGGAATGTCAAAGCTAGTATTGAGTGTTTCTTTCTGTAGATGCGGCGGAGTAGGTACGGTAGGAGCAGTGGTCGTCGACAAATTCGGTAGAATAGCTTGCGCGACATCGACAGGAGGAACAACCGGGAAGCCTCCAGGTCGTTTGGGAGACACTCCCATACCTGGTTGTGGAGGATATGCCAACGATAAAGTAGGTGGGGTTTCCACAACAGGAAGAGGAGAATCAATTATGCGAGTTTGTCTCTCACATCACATTCTCAACCTAATGGAAGGAGGTAAAGCAAATACCGTCGGTTACAGTACAAGAGCGATTCTCAACAGATTTGATTCAAATATTATATTATTATATTCAATCTCTGCATTAGAATATGTAAATGATTTATTTTTTTTATTTCTCGTAAACTCATAAAACTTTCAATAACTAGAGTTGTTTTTATAAATAATCATATCAATTCAGGTAAATCTGCCCAAGAAGCAACAGAGGAAGGGCTTCGATACATGGGATCAACCGTCGGAGACACCGCAGGAGCTATCACAGTATCTCCCAGGGGAGATATAGGCATTGCATTTATTTCTAAACGAATGGCTTGGGGTTACAAGAAAGGAGATAGTCCCGTATTTGCCGGGGTGGAAAAACATATGGAAAAATAACAACAACTAATAGTGAGAAGTAAAATAGATATCGAACACACGATCAAAAACAGAAAAGCAGCTCGAATAGAACTAAAATCTCATTTGGCTTTCGTATTCATATTAAAATAAAATTAATGAAGAATAAGAATATATTTCCTAAAATAAGTCGTTTTTCCCGACCGAAACTGTTAATAAAAAAAGACTGTATTCACGAAGAAATTACATTTATATTATACTCATAATCTTATCTCAAGGTATTTATACAATATTTACTTACTCAGCACACACGCTCGGTATAGAATCCGGTTCATATTCTAACAAGAACAAAAAATCCCGTTTTGTTTCTCTTGTTTCCTGGCAACAAATTTTACTTTGAACAGTTACCATGCCGACTAAGGCTTCCAAGCCGAACCAAAATTGAAAACAGGAGCAAGGTAGAAAGCAAGCCAGAAGATCATAAAAAATCATACTGTGAAAGAATGAAGTAAAGCAAAATAAGGGCGGATAAAGTTTGAAAACAATTTAGTCAAGTTAAAAACCAAAAAAAATTAGTTGTAATAGTGAGCTTAGTGGGAGAGTCAGGTGGAATAATCAAAGCACCTGTCTGGCAAAATAATTGTCGGAAAGTTAGGCCCCATCCACATCCTGTTACACCCAAAGTTGAAATACGAGGTTAAAATTAAATTAATTCTTTTTTCCAACGCCTTTAATGGCTCTAACTTTCATCGCCCTTTCATTGCTTTTTAAGCTTAAAGTTACTTTTGGCTACGAGTGACTCAAGTTAATTCAGGACACAGCCGAAACCTCAGACTTACTCTAAATAAAAGAATTAACAAAGAAGAACTCTTAATATTTAATGAATTCTAGAAATTATATACATTAAAAACTGGGTTGTAACATGGCATCGAATTCAAATGTTTCATCAACGTGAACGGATGTTTCCATTGTCGAGATAAAAACAAGACTTACTGGGTGTTCATGCCGCTATTTCATTTGGTCGCGAAATATGGCAAGCATAGCGATACGATTGGAATAAAATGTGCTGTTTTATATTACATGAGAAACGAAGCGATGTAATCAAGATGATTACAACAACAATTAACAAAAGACTGTCCTTTGCCTATTTACAGTTCACATAATGGGCATCTGTATTTTCCACTGTAGTAACTATTATGTATCTTTCTTTCTTTTCATGGACCCGCTTATCCGTTAGGGTCGCGGGGTGAGGGAAGCAATCAAAGACTTCCAACTGTCACGATCTTCCGCTATTGACGTCAGAGAACCCGGGGTTATCAGGCGGGATTCGGCTAAGGCCTTCACCCCCCTGAGCCACCCCTGCCGCGGACGGCCACGGGGCCGCTTTCCTCCCGGGCACTCCGACAGGACCCGACGAACCAGACGTTCTGGGGGGAGCCTTTGAACGTGCCCAAACCATCGGAGGATGGATCTCTCGATCGGAGAAGAAGCGGCTCGACCTGAAGCCCCTCGCGAATGGTTGTGTTACGACACCTATCCAGCCTCGACACACCAGCCACCACTCGGAGATACCTCATTTCGGCCGCTTGTACCCGGGATCTGATCCTTTCGGCCATCACCCACACCTCATGACCATAAGTGAGGACAGGAACATAAACGGAGCGGAAGATGCTGAGCTTCGCCTGGATGCTCAGCCCAGCCCTCCTCACTACGGACCCCCCCAACTGTTGCATCACTGCGCCAGCCTGGGCGATCCGAGACGCGATCTCTGCGTCCGTCCTGCCATCACTTGTGAACCAGACCCCAAGGTACTTGAACTTCTCCACCTGCCCCAGCGCGGCTCCGCGAAGGCGGATGTCGCACTTAACGGGCTTCCTCGAGATCACCAATACCTCCGACTTGGTCACGCTGATCCTCATCCCGGCCTCGGCACATGCAGCATCGAAACCGTCGAGTGCCCGCTGGAGTTCAGACTGGGTGGATCCCAGAAGGACGAGGTCATCCGCATAAGCAAGATGCCCCACCTCCAGGTCCCCATATCTGAAACTCTCACTCCCTCGGCTGCACTGTAGCATCCAATCCATATAAATTATGAAAAGGAGAGGCGACAGCATACACCCTTGGCGGAGTCCAACGGACACGTCGAAAGGCTCCGACGTGACGCCATTTACCTAACGCAGCTCCTGCATCCCCGTACAATGACCCGATGGCCCTCAAGAGGGAACCAACGATGCCATATGTCTGGAGGACCTCCCAGAGTCTCCCGCGAGGGACCCGGTCGTAGGCCTTTTCCAAGTCGATGAAACACGCAAAGACTGGTCGGGCGTACTCCCAGGAGCCCTCGGGGATGAGCTTCAGGGTCAGGTGCTGGTCGGTCGTGCTTCTTCCGGGACGGAATCCACATTGACCCTCCCCCAGCCTGTCCTCGACCACGGATCTGCAACGGGCCTCCAGCACCTCGCAAAGACTTTCCCGGGGAGACTTAGCAGGGTGATGCCCCTATAATTGGAACAATCACTCCTGCTCCCTTTCTTAAAGATTGGGACAATCACGAAGGACAATCACTCTCCTCGAAGAGGAGAGTGCCGTCTTTGGATTTTACCCCTCCAACGGCACCCGGATTCCTCCCTCTGAGGCGGCGGATGGTCTGCCAAAACTTTTTCCTGGCAGATCCGTAGTCGGATTCAAGCTGCTCGCCGAACTTCCTCCAAGCCCGCTCCTTGGCTGCTTTCACAGCCAACTTGGAAGTCCTTCGCGCCTCAACGTACCGGCCTCGAGAGAGTTCGTCCTTCCGGTGTAACCACACCTTGAAGGCTTCCTTCTTCTCTTTAATGGCCCGCCGGACCTCCGGGTCTCCCCACCACGGAGTCCGCCTGCAGCCACCGGCCGCCACGCCAAGCCGCTTTTTTAAACAGACGCCATTCCTCCTCCACTTCGGCCACAAGCGGTGGAAGTTGCTCGAATCTATCCCTTATGTGGTGCGCAAAAGATTCCCGAACCTCTTCGTTCTGGAGCTTCTCCCACATCACACGAGTCGGGAATCCGACCGCGCGCTTCTGTGGTTTCGGCCCCGTCCCGTCCAGGTTGAGCTCGCACACCACCAGATGGTGGTCGGTTGACAGCTCAGCCCCTCTCATAACCCTCACGTCGCACACGATCCGCCTCGCACACATTGGCACCATGACGAAGTCTATAATAGACTTCTGCCCAAGCGTGTCACGGTACCAAGTGTACTTGTGGACGTCCCTGTGCTGGAAGAAGGTGTTCATGATCGCCAGGCCATGGGCACAGCCGAAATCCAACCACCTCTCCCCGTTCGGGTTACAGTCGGGGTCGCCGTTCCTCATATAAATTATATGTTTCAAAAAAAAAACAAAACAAAACAAAAGACTGTCTAGTATACCCCCCATCCTATGGAAGGATTCGGGAGACATTGAAACGAAGCGAATAGGAATGAATCGAATTTGTAACACTGGGAAGTTAAGAAAGAAAAAGGCAGACTTGTGACTATGCAGGAGCAAAAAGAATTGCAAAAATTTGAAGAAAGGCAAGAGAAAGAAATACATTAATCTCTAAAATAAAGGAAAGGTTGGAAAGTTTGGTTGAGTTAGACCAGTGATTTTCAACCTATTTTTTTGTCGCGGCACATATTTAATGATTTCAAATTTAACGGCGCACACAGAAAAAGATAAAAATTATTTACTTACTGTAACACACTGCATAAGTAGTTTATGACAAAAATTTTAAATATACGAAATAAACTAATGTATACTACAATAATAACTAAACGTTTATTAAGGGATTAATTACAAGCTAATAATAAAAATATATATTCATGTTAAAAATATTTTTCTTTTTAAATGATATAATTTAAAAATATTAACATTATAATATATTTGAAAAATTTGGCGGCACACAAAAAGTTCCGCGGCACAGTGGTTGAGAATCACTGAGTTAGACAATGATATTGAACCTCTGATACGCAGACGACACCTTCGTCATCTAGCTATGCGAATATAGCCCATTTGAATCTTTTTGTCAGGGGAAACCTCTCGAAGGTTATCCGTCCTGCCTTTGGGGAGGCAGGAGGGAGTATGTAGGATTTGTACCCACTAAAACCCCTGAGTGGACACCATCTAGGCTCAGACGGTAAGACACGGGAACCGGTGAGAACTCTACCGCAATCCTACCTAGCCCGGCGATGACTTTATATAGTCTAACCTCTCCCCTCAGTCTCAGTTGGTCCACTCACCAGACTGCTCCTCCGCAAACGCTTTATTCCGGAAACCCATCCAAGTTAATCCGGAGTGCGATCCCGGAGGGTACCGCGACCCTCCCTTTCCCGAACTCGTTCGGCCTCCTCTTTCAGCATCATCACCTCCTCGCAGAAGGAGGAGAATGCAGCCCAGTTTCTCTCGCTCTCGAGGATCCCCCGTATGATCATCGGGAGGGAGAGATCCTGACCCATTACTGAGCAGAGGTGTCCCCACAGCCCATTTGAGTCCTAGTTAAACCATTTTAATTCCATCCATCCTGAAACCAGCTCCTCCTTCAAAATGGAATCGGACCGTATGTTTCAGTTTTTGAACTTATTAGTTATCAGAGATGCTGGCGAACATCGCTTCTACTCGTTTCACAGTGCTATGCCAGCATAAAATTCCGTCACAACAGTAACGTAGTCGATAAGAAACAAACAAAAGCGGTAGTCAACTAACAACTTCTTTATTGATGTCTCAGGCTCTTACTCACACACGGTTAAGCTACACGTCTCCCCGATACGTGTCTCACCTTCTTGGGAGGATCTCACTTCAAACCCAAATGAATGACGGCCCAGTTGCCGGGGGTATTTATATGAGCTCCTTACGTTTTTAATTTACGTTTCTCATCTGGCCTGTTTTAGCACCCCGTCTTTCTAACTTACAAATTTCAAAGGCATCAGGTGTAGGGTTTCGTGAGAAATAGTGGCCGACTTCCCTTCACACCCTAAATCTGTCTTCAGTTAAGAAGTCCTGTTGATGGTTCTAGGAACTCGAAAGCTGTGGTTGGTCATCTGTTGATTCCACCCTGGAATGACTTTCAGCTGTTATTTCGGGGGTTGGTTTAACACACCCAAATCTGTCCTCGAGAAAACCGTTTAATGGCTTCGGGAACTCATAAATTACTGTAGTTATTCCCGGTACCCTGGCGATTCCACTCTGGGCCGTTTTGTTAATGATTTTCAGCTATAATTCAGATGTTGGCATAACAACAGAAAACCCGCACATACAGATAAACCTTAAAAGCGTTTTCTAACCGCCATTACTCACAACAAAACTGTCATCTACACCTTGATACGTTATGCCAAAAACGTTACAGTGTGAACCGTCCGGCCTGAACCAGGCCTTTTTTTTTAATTTTGTAATGACACTATATACTATATATTACTACGACATTATAATGACACAAATATAATATATACAGATTATTGCTAACAGTTACTAATTTCTATTTAAAAAATTTTTAAATAAGAATATAAGCATATACAAACATGGACCAGGAACTCCCTCTTCAGCCAGGCTCTTGAATCCAATTGTTAAACTATACAAAATCCAGTCATGTCTTTTTCGTAGACTCCACCTCTCCGAACGCTTCTCTTTCCGAACACTGGCCTGACAGCCTGAACAGACTCTTCGCTAAGTTTCGTAACAAATCGGTGTTTATACCGACCATCAGAATTTCTCTGATTCTTAGATCTGTGGCGACCTCATGCTGGGACCTAGAACACCTAGCGTGGAACCGTGATATTCTAGATTCCGGCAGTGCCACATCATCTTTATTGTAACGCGTACCCACAACATTTTCCCATTTATTTTATTCATTTTTCTCGGCAGTCATATTATAAAAACTCAGCTCCAATTTTACCTTTAATTATTTACACTATGGAGCAAAAGTGAACAAAAGTTCGCAAAGAAATCAAATCTCTTTTTTTTTAATTTTTTAAAAAAAGGATGTATTAATAAACGAAATTTCTTTTCCATTTATATGTTATCTGTAGCTTATAAATATAATGAAAACGAGGAGACCATGTAAATTTTTTAACCCTTTTTTGAAATGAAATTTGACGAGCGCTCACTTGTTCGGTTTAGAAGAATAGCAAATGGTTGGTGTGGTCTTAATTATTTGTCGTGAAATCTGTGGGTGAAATTTCTTCACCCAAGAGCTACAGTATATTGTCTTAAACCAGAGGTGCGCAAACAAGGGGTCATCAAATTTTTATAAATTTCAATTTATGGCCGAACATGAATGAGGTAAGTAGAAACTTGGAGGCTCACACATCTCATTAAAGGGAATTCTACCAATTTTTATGTTGTACAGAAAGTATTTTCTTAAAATTATAAATAAAATTAGTTTGTGTCATATTTGATGATGTTTTTATTTGACGACATAAAATAAATGAGCGAAATATGCATCACATTTGTGAACATCAACCTCAAGGGACCGCCAAAATTTTTCTCTCTACTGAAGGGGTCGCAGTGGGAAAAATTTTGCACATCACTGTCCTAAACGATAAAAATTGTTTTTTGATGGCATTGCAAAAATTGACTTTCTAGAAGATAGGACAAAGAAAACAATTGTTTTAGTCGGTTTTTTTTCACGAAAAAATAAGGACAGTAAAATAAATTCTATCAAGAACTGAAACCAGTTAAATGTCAAAGGGGTAATTAACTTTTTCCTTCTTCGTAATTTCCTTTAAACTCAAAGACACAACCGAAGTCAGAGAAAAAGGGAAAACCGCAAAAGTTAACGCGATTTCTGAGTTGACCATATACTTCGTTTTATTTAACATTGGGTTCAACCTTAAAAAATCAATTCGAAATTTTGTTCTTTTATCGCTCTGTCCTCTAGTTTTCCTGATAACCGTATTTATTGTTTGTGAACTACTTTGTTTTCACACAAAAACAAAATCAATAAAACATCTCTTTCTCATCTCTTTCCACTGATAAACTTTTTATTGTTTCAGTTAATTTTAATATCAGCTTCATTTTTCTTCTTTGTTCGACTCGTCTCTTTTGTCACTTTCAGGTGACTCATCAGTAAGCAGAAGATGTGAATAATTTAAAAAGGAAAAAAAATTCTCATTTTTATTATCTAATCATCTTTTCCCCCTTAGGGGTCTGAAGAATGCCGAAAAATCCTTTTCCCCAATCGATTTGTGTTTTATCGTCTCGATTTGCCCTCTGTCTGCGACAAACGAAGCTCGAATTATATTACGGTAATATCAACCCCCAAATCAGATGTCCATTGTTTTCTCTGTTTTTCGTCACTGTCAACTATGACACATGGGATGGATTTTATCGTAAAGATAACGCGACTAAAAATAATCGCTGTCTTTGTCTTCTCCTGCTATAAATTAAACCATTTTTTATTCGATATCTATTGATACTCACTCACTCATTTACCTTTTTGAGTCTTCTTCGTGTAGATGAAAATACGTGATGGTTGTTCCGGTGGTGTTGGTTCACGGTGGCGCTGGTAACATTCCAGATAACCTGGTTCCTTCTGCGATTGAAGGGGTGAAGAAAGCAGCGGAAAAGGGTTATGAAGCTCTGTCAAAGGGAGGGAGCGTTTTGGATGCGGTTCAGGCTGCGGTCGAGTACATGGAAGAAGATCCACGATTCAATGCAGGTAAATAGTAACATCGAAAGCTCACCATTTTATTGCCAGTCTTTTTTCTTATGATCTATCCGTTGTATTTTAGGGCGAGGTGGGGTTCTTACATTAGACGGAGAATTGGAAACGGATGCCATTATAATGGAAGGAACTAAACTTCAAGTCGGTAATGATACTTTTCAGATTATTTTTCCTAGGAGAGAGAGGAAGGGAAAACATATTTCGTAACAATTATTATCATTGGTTATTTAATTATTTATCCACTAACTACGATGACAAAAGGAAGTGTGGGCTGCGTGAGGAAGATTGCTCACCCCGTTGCTTTGGCGCGGAAGGTCATGGAAAAGTCTCCGCATACGTTGCTGGTGGGAGAAGGAGCCCAAAGATTCGCCGCTCAGCAGGGAATCAAAACCGTTCCGGCGTATAGACTTATTACTCAGGCGGCCATAGATGATTTGGAATCCTTTCTCAAAGGAGAAAAAAGTCCTGCAGACACAGGGTAAACCACCGTTGTAGTACCATTCGAGACAAGTCATATGGAAAGAAAAGAAACAAAGTTAACTTTCCGCAGGTTGTTCGGAGAAGGTACGGTTGGAGCAGTTGCCGTTGATAAAGATGGAAGGGTTGCCGTGGCCACCTCAACTGGAGGAACGACTGGAAAGGCTCCGGGACGCCTTGGAGATACTCCCCTTGCAGGTAAAACTCTTGGCAATGTACGGATTTATGTATCAGCAAACTATGCAATACATTACGATTTTACGAAAGCCAAGTGTAACGTTGTAGGAAGTGGAGGATTTGCTGATGACAAAATTGGGGCTGTTTCGACTACAGGAAAAGGCGAATCCATTATGCGAGTTTGTCTCTCTCATCGCATTTTGACTTCGATGAAACAAGGTGATATACCTGTCCTGACAATATTTTCAAAACGTTGCAAGATCCTCGTTAGAATAATTAGGAAAATTAGTTTTAATCTCCTTCAATACCCTTTATTCAGGAAAAAAGGCCCAAGAAGCGACCGACGAAGGGTTGAATTATATGGGGTCCACGGTTGGAGGCACGGCTGGCGCAATAACAGTGTCCAATAAGGGTGACATCGGTATCGGTTTCATATCGAAAAGAATGGCCTGGGCCTACAAAAAAGGAGACAATGCGACAGTCGGAGGTGTGGACAAACCAAAAACAGCTCAATGAATAACACACCACTCCAAATTGTTATTACACTTTTGTTTTATTTTCTCTTAATTTTTTAATCCTTTTTTACAGCTAAAAGAATAAATAAAGAAAAAAGTAAAAATTTTCATTAAAAACCAAATTAATTTTTCCTTTTTTGCTTTTGCTCGAAATGCCTTTCGGCAAAAAAAAATATCATTTGTGCAAAAATAAAAATATATACAAATTATAAGTGTTACATACACACAGGAGTTGGAAATTTTAATAAATACAATTAATTAATTTGCAACAATATACCATTTTATAACTTACATTTTTTTTCCTGATGCAAAGATCATTTAAAATAATTTATCCTCGAAAATTTTCCGGGGCTTCCGAAAATTACCCTTGTCCCAAAGATTCCCTAATCGGCGATGGTTGTGGGTTCCAAGCGTTCACGTATCAGCCTGACATTTGAAGTTTCTTGAGGCTTTTCAAGCGATCAACACAAAAAAAAAGATTTATAACACAAAAATTTCTAACTGTTAGAGACAAACAGCGCTACGTCTAACTCATCAGGTCTTATCAAAGCAAAAATCCTGGAACGCCTGTCTTTTGAAAACAAGATTTAACGTGTGCTTTAGTTCTATGTGAAATCGTACTCTAAAGACAAAAACAAACAAAGAGACAATAAACAAGATACTAAAATTGTATTTAATTATTATTTCCCACAACAATTTTGTTGTACATTAGAACGCGTTTACGTCAGAATCTACCGCGCACATTCTTTTTTTCCCTTCATTTTCCTCAGGGTCTAATACCATCCATTGTTTCATTTTAAAACCTTTTAAAAAATCAATCCAAGTTTGAGATGCACATATTTTAAACTGTATATTATATCCATATACATACATACATACGCACACACATTTATTTATAAGGCGAATTATTTCTTCAAACTAGACATCACAATAAATTAAAAGAATTGTCCAAATTGAGTACTGTTCGGACTTGACAGAAGAAACAAAGCGAGGTGCCAAAACGATGATGCGATGAAAATAGCTGCAATTTCTCTGGTCATCAACATTCTTGAAAATGTTTTCTCCTACAAATGCTTCACTATGTTCCAAGCTTTTCATTTTGTATATTTCATTTAACTGGCCGGATAGACTTTGACTCATTTAACAAGTGGTAAAGACCCGATGCATTCGCATTTCTTCCTGATCATCCTCGACATATCGATCAGTGAAAGCTCGAATCATTAGGAAAAGGTGAAACCAATCAAAGTCCTGGTTATCTTTTCAACCTATTTTTTATGAGGAACTAGGCTCCATTTCAACTCAGAAAACCTATACTCATCATCAGAGATCATCTAAAAGTGACAATCACAGAAAATATATTTTTAACTACAACTTTGCGCATTTGGGCATGAGGAAATGTAAGAGGGAGCTTGAACTCCCTCTCCCTCGCGCTTTGACCACTCAACCACAAGTCTCTCCTACTATAAAAGTAAACCTAAGTAATTTTGTTTAAGATATCTCTTCTCAGACATTAACTGATTCTCTAGCTTTATGGAGGAACTTTTCCAATTCGTGTAATTGGCAAAGACTCAAGCAAGTTCATGGAATACAATCAAGAAAAAGTTACACAGTTAGTAAGTCATAAGCTTGTTATTCGATAACTTGTTTATTCTCCAGTGAACAGGGCCGTAACATGAATCACTTAAAGACACAACTAAGCTCCAGGAAACCTTTTCCTTCGACTGGTTTCTTCTCCTCTTAGAAATAAGAGAAAAATGCAGGGGGCGTCTAAACTAAAACACCTACTTATCCTTTAATAGAAACAATCTTTAAAGTTTCTCAACGAAGACTCACATAAATGAGAAAAAAATCAAAAGTAATTCCAAACGATAGACAGACGACTTAATTATTAGACTAGATGTCTTATGAAGTGGTGGATCAACTAACCAACTACAACGTAATTAAACATAATTATTGCATAAAAATAAATTTAAAAAAAATTTTTTTCTTCTTTCCCCAAAATTATATCATTGTCTCTTTCTCTTCATCCTTGTTCTTCTCACAGTTTCCAAAATCCGTTTTCTGAAAAAAACCTTTACATTCTTTATCTATGATTTTGTAATCTATTGAGTTTTCCAATAATTTCTATTTAGTGTTTCTTTAGAAAAATTCATATAACAATAACCGTCGAATTTTTCACATTTATAAAATAAACCAATTATCAGGTGAGACATAAAATTCCGAATTTTTACTTTTTTTATATTCGTTTTTAAAGACTAATTCAAATTACTAGTTCCAGTCAATGTTAATTTAAATTTTTTAATTAATTAATTAATTTCTTCTTTTCTTCATTCATCCCTCCTTCTCTTTGTCCCTCCTTCTTCCATTCTCTATTTTTTTACTTTTTATTTTTATATTCATTTTTCTTACTTTTTTCATCATTCATTATTTTACCGCACTTTTACTTATCACACAACAAGTTTAACAGCAATTTAGGTCTTTTATTTTCTCATTGATAAACTATCACTTTTTGTGACATTTTTCTTTGTTTTTACTACTGATTTCAAGTTCCCCTAACCTTTTCCACAATTCATCTCTTTCCTTTTCCCTCTTCTTTTCCCTGTAAAGTAGAAGAAACAAAAAAATAAATAAATAAAACTTACACCATTAATGATTCACAGGAATGATTCGACGTCATTAACTATCGTTTTAAAATCTTACTTTTGTCGCTCGGCTTTGTAGGAAGCAGTGAGCTCATCGAATAATTTGCTGTTCATTTCCATAAATGTTTTGAGAACGTTATATACAAGCGCCACTATGGTTTGATTCCAATGCTCTTTGCTGATTCGGTACAGCGCCGGAAACATGATTGGCATTATTACTTGATTGTTTTCTTCTATCAGACTCATGATGTACTCGTTATTCCAAAAATACAACGCCCTCTCCGCAACCTGAAGGAATTCATTACAAAATTTTCATTGGGATTCCGTCTCCGTCTCATGGGGAATGGGGTGGGGGTGGGGTGGGGGTCCGGGTTGAAAAACTCTCTAATGGAGTGATGACGACCTACCTGGAAATGCGGACTGGATACGCATCGAGATATCTGCCTAAAAAGTGGTTCTTGTATTTTGGTAAACTGAGTTGGTTCAATCACGTCTAAAATTTCTTCGATTTCACCAAGAAACATGACCTGAACACACAAAGATATTAATAATCACATATTCAGTTCGATCCAAGTGCCAGAGTCAGAGGAAGAAATTACTCTTTTTTTTACCTCTTTCTGACTACACGTTTTCGGCCAAATTTTTAACAATCCTTTAAAGACAGGTTCCGTTAGGGTCGCATCTTTCTCGAGAAATTGCACGACACAATAGGTGAGCTGAGCGTGATAAAGCGACAGGCACTTGACCTTGTGGAGAGGAATAAGCACCTTAACTAAAAACTGCTTGTGTTCTGTTTTTAGTGGAAGAGCAAACCCATTTATTATACTGAAACGAAACAAATACAAATACATTAGGTGAAAACTTTTTCGGGCAAAAGCTCCGCAAAACATTTTTGTGACCCGATTTCATCAAAGGCTGCAAATACACACGAATTCGTGGCATAACAGAAAGATTCGTTCGTTCTCAGTTTATATTTCTTTGTTGCTTATAAATGAGAGAGAGGGACCATCACTTCGATTTCGTCAATAATGGATTTTCTTCAGCTGGTACAGGCAGAAAACTCTGCTAGAGAATGTTAGACGTTTTTTTTTTGTAACGGGCAGTGCTCGCAGTGAGTTGATTGCGTTTTTCCCTGTTTTAAGGAGGAAATACGCAAAATATCCGCATCTACAGATCCCTTGTGTCCTTCTATAAGTTAGGGCAGCGCTGTCCAACTGGCGACCCGTGAGTACATTTTAGTATGAATGAATTTACGTTGCTAAATTATTATTGTTAATATTGGGTTGGAAGCTATGAAACGTGCGTTTTCTGTTTAGTCTGTATTCAGCTGCGAGTGAGAAAGACACCTTGTAACCTGGGCTCGATATTTTTATTTATAAAGCTTAAAGGTATTCTCCTTACACATTTTGTATCATTTTTTTGTGTTTATACCCTACATTTATTTTATTTTTATCCTAAACCAGATGGAAACAAAACGCGATTTACATCTACTTTTCTTGTACGAAGTTAAATTAAATCATACCGCAGCTCAAGCTTCAAGAAATATTAATCAGACATTCGGAGATAGATCCACCAACAAAAAAAAATGCTCGATATTGGTTCAAAAAATTTTGTTCTGGCAATTTGAGTCTCGTCAATGAGCCCAGAGGAAGACCACCGACCCGTATTGATTACAAGGAATTAAGGATGATTGTGGAATCCGATCCACACACAACCAGTCGAGCACTTGGGTCTAAACTAGGAACCAGTCATACGGCTGTGTTAAAACATTAGAGTGCAAGTCAAAAAATGGGGCTCTTATGTGCCGCACAAATTGAAGCACCTCCAGATCAAGCAAATACGCTTCAAATTCAGCTTCAATTACTGTTGACAAATCAACTTCCCTAAAATATGAAATTCTACCACATCCTCCGTATTCACCCGATATTTCACCGACCGATTACTATGACTTTTCCGTAACTATGAATTATTTTTAAGAGAAAAAAAATACAATAACCCAAATGATACAAGAAACGACTTTGAGTACTTTATAAACTCCAAAAAATAAACAGTTTTTTCATAGAGGCATACATGATTTGCCCAATCGTTGGCAAAAAGTCATAGATGCCATTGGAAATTATTTCGATTAAATATAATAAATAATTTGAAAAATTGAGCCTTTCGTTTTTTACCTTCATGCAACGCCCGCTTCATAGCTTCCAACCCAATATTTAAATTATTATACAATTATGGCCACAATGTTCTCATAAATATGTTACGAATATTTTAAAGTTTTCTTTTTAGTATAAGTAAAATATTTTTTAATTAGCATAAACGGACTCTTTATTTATCAACCATGTTGGCCCGCGAAATGTTTGGTGAAGAAAATTTGGTCCGCGGGCTATGATAAGTTGGACAGCGCTGAGTTAGGGAATCATGTTGTTTGTTGAACTAGGTAATATTGAGTCAGGCCCTTCCATGCTCGCCTTTCGGCACGTTTGTAGAACCTAGTAGACTGTTCGATCAAATCGTTCTAAGTTTAGTCCAAATATACTCGGCTTAACTCATCACGAACTCAGTTAGGTTTATTCAAGTAAAGGGTCAACACGATAGAGAAAAATCGAATGAATTGAAAAGAGTGAAGGAAAGCACTGGTGATACTGAAATGAAGAAAGGAATTTTTTCTGTAGTATGTGACTGCATTTAAAAATTCAAAGCTAAATTGGTACGAAAACCGATTATTCACGAGTCTAATAAAAACTCACCTTCCTAAAATTTCCAACAGTTCTCCCACTCCATTAAAATGTTCCGTTTCATACACAAACCTGAAAGCAAAAACAATGTTTCACTTTCAAAAGGGGCTCGCTTGTGAGGTTCATAGCTTAAAGGCTGAAAACTAGGCACAACAAAAAGCGTTTTTTCTTTAATGTTTTGGAAACACCAAATTTATATATACAATAGCTTTAATAATTTTCAACTCACCTAAGAAATATATTATTAATTTGTTTTCGTATAAACGCACGTAATCCTAGGAACTTGCCGTAGATACGATGAAGCACGGTCTTAAGGTAATCTCGCTCTCGAGGATCCTCGCTGTCGAACAAGTCTAATACTTGCAGCACAAATTTCTGATCTATAACTTTTTTACCGATTGTTGGCTGAAAATCCGAAGATTCTAAAAACCTTAAAAAAAACTCGTACACCAACTGAAACAAAGCGAAATCGCATAAATTTGTGTGGAGAAAATCAAATATTGTCAACGAGTTGATAAAAAGAGAATCACCAGTGACAAAAATTAAAAGAGAACGTAACTACTTATAGCACATACACTAATGGTATGCAAGTCTTTCAACCGAACAAGCGTCAAGCAATACTGAAAAGTTTTAGTGATAAAATAAACATTGACCATTTCTCATTTTTTCCTCCTTATATTTATAAAAATTTCCATCAAACTTTCTGTACTCTGTGCCTGCCCTTTTCTTTGCTCTCCTAGCCCCTCTACTCCTTTTCATAATCTTCTATCCTAACATAATGCCTTTAACATTATTCAAAATTATGGTTGACTTACTTGTAAATGTGGCCACGATGCTTCTAACGTTGGATCATCCTCTTCGGGATCAAAGTCGGGATTTTCACTAGGCGGGAGCGTCCTGAATAAATTGGCCGAAATCTGAAATGGTAAAGTTACGATAAAATGACGCTAAACTATTTATCTTTGACAATGATACGACAAGCCTAGTCGATAGTTTTGTCTAAAATTTTAAACCCTTTAGAAGTCAGTTTCTCTCTTCTCTCTCTCTCTCTCTCTTCCCTACGTCGGAACTCATGCCACACCAATAAACTGATCACGACCACTGAGGTGACAAACAGTCATTTTAAAGAACTTTTTTCACCTAGTAGTAGTCGTCGTTTTAAATGAGTTTAAGTACCATTTTAATAATCTCTGGGTAAACTGGCTCGGTTAATACTCCTCTTCCAGTCGTTATGTGGTCCACCAATTCGTTAAGCGTCGATCTTTTGATTTCCTTTCCCTTCAAGTCGGCCACCGGATCCATGAAATCGAATGCCACACAACATTGACGCAATTTTCTAATGAACAATTCCTCTTGATCGGACGAGGGAACATCTAAAAGGAAACAAAAAATCAAAGATTACAAAAGAAAACAAAAGATTGAAGGATAATCTCAAGAATAAATAAAAAACTTGGTTAAAAAATTTTAAATTTTTCTTTGTAAAAATTAATAATTTTGATAAAACGGCTTATTTAAATTTTTAAAATAGAGGTTTTTTATTATAATAGCCCCCCCCTCCCTGGATTCCCTTTAACCCTAGGATGCCCGACAGGGGTCTGGGAGACCCCATGCCTACTTCAAACCAACTCCTTTACTATTCGTTCAAACGAATCCTTCTTTCAGGAATGCTCTTCTCGATTCTTCAGGAAAATACTTGTGAAAACGAAATTTCAAAATTCGTAGGGGGAGCCGAGATCTGTGATGTTTGGCCGAGGGGGCCTGGGAGGCCCCCTTTCGTTTTATTTGCCTATTCTTATTCAAAATTTTTTGACCTTTTTTTGTGAACTTTGCTTGAGAATAATTTCCTTTGCCTCTGGAAGCAAGCCGACAGTCAAAACAGATCAGTATTCCTTTAAGGAAAAAAAAAAAAACACGGCGGCAGACAGTTTGAGGTTTTCTTCCGACCGTTTTATATGAAACTCAAAATTAACCAATGGAATGAATCGGTTTTCTTTTACTTACAACTCCAACATTTATTCTCTATTTTTTCTTTTTTTTATAATCCAAGACCAAAAAAATTCCGTATGATTCAACAGTTACTAGAAGTAGGTGACAATTTTTTTTTGTGAATTTACGTCCGAGTGTTTTCAAACCTCAAACTATGGTAGGTAAAACATTTTTCAAGTCGAACTGCAAAAGGAGACATGTATTTTCAACCCTTATTTTCCAGTCTTCCGAGAGCTTCCATAGTACAATAGGTACGCTTTTGGAAGTCCATGAGAAAAGCCGGAATATAAATTTCCAAAGAAAGACAAAAAGGTGGCCTATGACGTTTTTTAACTTGTTTTTTACAACGTTTTATTTTGTGGTAAAACTTATAATTTTCTGATGCTTTTAATACAATTTACGCATTTGCGGTATAAGATTCCGTGAAGCCGTAAACAGGTCATATGGCCCGTGCCCGCGCGGACACCCTTTTTGAGTTTACCTTAATGTCCACGCCACCGAGGGCTAAATATCAACGTGTGGTGATTCTTTATAAACTGTATAAAATAACTAAAAGAAAAAAATAAGTAAAAAACGGCGTAAAAATTTAAGAAATTTGCAATTATTACTCTCGGGTGGGAGCACGTCTCCACTTCTCACCACTAAAATGCCTTTGATAAGTAGTCCATTCATAGAGGGGTTATAAATTAAGGCATATTAATTATTCATTAACTACATGTTAAAAATATACAACAACAAAAAATAAATTAAAAAAGCTTAAAATAAGAAAAATTCAAAATTAATCTGATGGGGCCTCGGAGGCCCCCGTTGTGTAAATGTGTTCGCCGAACCGCGCGGTCATCCGAGGGTTAATTTTCCTTATGAACCTTAATTGTATGTTAAGAGACTTTAATATAACCGAATGAAGAGCGATAGTCAAACCGAAAACGGGATTTATGGTATGACATCTTTTTTTAAAACAAGACAAAAGACCGAAGACAATCAAACCATTTTATAATGGACTGGAAAAAGATTATCAAAAACTCATTCACAACGATAATAATAGAGATATCGTGAATTTCAGTATATTACAGCACAAGACTTGAAGGAATAGAAAACCTTCTTTCATTGTAAGAATTGTAAGTTTGTGATCAGTTTACCCGGTTCGCGGATTTCGACAAAATATGCTGGGAGGATTGGCCAAGAGCCAAAAATAAGCGGCCTCGTGTCAAGGGACAATATCGTTGTTCAAATTGAAAACGTGAGTCTCGCCATTTTTCCAATAAAAAAAGGAACTAAAGAGAAGCTTTTAACGTTTGGAGAATCTAACTGAAGATGTTCTTGCAGTTCAAATTTCCCAGTTTTAATCTTGATTTTAAATCCTTTATACGGACTAAAACTATTTTCGGTTGACAAAGCGGAGGGAGGTTGTTAAAGAAATGGAAAGCCACGATTACGTTTTGATCTTTTCTTCATTTTTCTTATTCAAAAAAAGAAGCATTAAAATGTAGAAATAGCCCCAGTTTCATCGAAATAAAAAGCTGATATTGGCGAAAATCCTTCGTCTCCAATTCCCCGATGACGTATGCAAATAATTGTACTCGATAACATTTTTCATTTTAGATATACTGTATGAGCACACATGAATAGAATCTATCGTTTTCGTTGTGAAAAACGTCGCAAGTGTTTCCCACCCCAAGAAATGCCTTTTCCACCCTTTTATTTACCAGTTAAATTTTATATTTAAGCATCAATGGATAAAACTTTCGTGTAAACACCCATCGAAACCAACAATAAAATGTATTCTCATGTGATCATTAATTGAAAGAAATATTTTTTTAAATCACAGCCCCAAGGTGAAGTTCTCGTAGTATTTCGCTCATCTTAGAAACCCATTTTCACTAAACCTACTAAACAATAAACTCTACTCTCCAAACTACATTTTTTTAAAAATGGTTTTCAAAGACATTATAAAGTTCATTTATTTAAAGGCTACCACTAGCGAGGCTTCAAATGACCAAAGCGAAAAAGTGAATACATAAAACTGGATGCTCTTGTTTTCATCAATTTTCATTGTATAAATGTTACTATAATCGTTCATTTATTTACAAAGTTCAAATGGCCAAGTTGATGATAAATATAGGAGGATTAGAAAATTTTTAGAGGTTCTACTACTCTTTCTCCTCCCCGTCCCATGCCCCGCCGAACTTTTCCAACTAGCATAACCCCACATTTCCAGCCAAATTGTTGTGTCAGAGTGTAGTAAGCGCGTGCGCGATGTTGAGAATCAATAACCGCTCACCGATCACAAGAAACCGAGTTTTTTGTCGGTGTTCTTACACGAGAGGGATGTTCAACAGGGTGTGACAAATGTGGTGCTTTGAAATTTCCGCGCGAAATACTCATCATCCTTTTTTGACAATACAAAACACGCACAATCAATTGATTTTTATTATTATTTTTTTTTAATTTTCGAATGTGCGTAATCAGAGTATGCGAACATAAACTTAGTAAAGAGTTAAAAAATGTTCAATGTAATGCTTTCTGATTACCAGGCAAAGTGACTGAAAAATTGACAATAAAAAGAAAGCAACTGAGACTACAGACTACAGCACGAAGAACTCATGCTGTCATAGGAAAGGTATACATTTCATGAAAACGGGACGTTCATTCCCTCGAGTTTGTACTTTCTAAAGAAATGAGAAAACACGAAAAATTAACAAATCGTCTACCAGACACAGATTCAAAGGCACGACAAATAAATTCAGGTTCCCAGGTGCAGACAATAAAGACTAGAATATTTTGAATATATAGGCCAAAGAGACCAGAGTGGTATTTAGTTCAGAAAGTGAAAATGGTATATATATATCAGCAATGCATCGAAACTGGCTGACGGCACTGATATCCAAGTTTTACGCAAAACTATATATATTACGGTCAAAGTAATAAATCGGTGGTTATGAGTAATCACTGGCAATTATACAAATACCCGATTAATCACTTTTACCGTAACATAAAAATTGAATTAGTGCGCACTTACAATTTTTAGAACTTCGTTATGCTTAGAAAATAGCATCAACCAATAAATCTTGATAAAAATAGTAAACGTGGACCTGAAAACATCAAAATTCGACTTAAGAGTAAAAATTAGGGGTCAAGGGACCACGAATCTTCAGGGCAATCACAATTGCCAAGGTGGTTTTTACAAGTTTTTATGAAATATTCTTCAGCTAGATAGCTAAAAGACATGAGAAAAACATTCTAGACAAAAATTTTTATTCCAGATAATAGAAAACCTAAGAGTAACAAAAGTTTAAAGCAGAATATAAAAAAAAAGCACAAGAAATGAACCAGAAAACGTCAAAAAATTCAAAATGAGTGCAAAAAAGTGTAAAACAGGAATTTCAGAAAGAAAAAAAGACATAACTCAAATATTTGCTTTAAATTCAGAAAATACCTATGTCACATGTGTGTCTTTCCGATTTCAAACAAAAAAATGTATAAACATTGAAGATTTTTATTTCTTTTTTAAAATCTATATTTAAATTTGAAAACAATTCGCCAATTCTTAATTTTTTATAGTAATAAATACAAAAACCAGAATTGATTTTTTTTCAATCACAGTGATAATAAATGGGATATTTTCGGTAAAACAGTAAATTGTGTAAGTACTTAATTAACGACTTGATTACCTGACTTACTCGATATGTACGTATATAGCCACATTTAGCCATATCAAGCATTGGTAGGTTCTGTGTTAAATTAAGAAAAAGAAATTCCAAAGGAAACAAAAACTAGAACTTTTTTTTTTAGTAACTAGCTCCTCTTCACTTGCCTTACGAAACTCCAGACAAAGCAACTTACGTTTAAAAATGCGTAGGTCCCACACTATTTAGGAAATATCGTAGGTTGTGATCCAAGGTAAATACATATGTTTAACACAAAATTCAGGGTGGGGGGCGGGGTCGGAAAGTGAGAATGTGTTATACCTAACCATGTAGACCCAAAATTATTTTCCCCATTTTTGATTTCCGTTACATAAACAAATATTTCAATAGAAACAAATTATTTTCATTCAAGCTGCTGAAACACCGAAATGGGGTCTGCATTAACTAGACTCATGTCCAACCTGAATTTTCTCTTAAACATCTCTTTTTTCCCTTTTTTCCCTTTTAAGACACAAATAACTCTGTGTCTTACTTTACTTTACTGGTGATTATTCTATCCCATTTACAAATACAAAAAGAAAAAGAGAGAGACGTAAGAAAAAACCTGGAGAAACAATAAAAAAGTAAAGCAATAACAGTTATCATGTGGTTGTTGGCAATTCACCCTCCACCCAAGGCAAAAGCTTTCTGGCCCAACCTCCCTCCCTAAAACTAATTACACCAGTTCGGTCTAACCTTCTTGTCACCAAGAAAAGTAAAAACTTACAATTGAACTCATTTTATTCATAACAGAATAAACCTATTTTGAAAAAAATATATAACTTGGAGTAAAGGAAGGATTGTACGGAAGTAAGATATCACGGCCTTTGAACACTAACGACTACAATAACATATACTTATTTTTTCATTGTCCAATACCATTGTGTAATAGGTATGACTTAGGGCTGTTTTCAGGAAAACACACCAATAATTCAGGTTTCCAGGCAATGGAAAGTGAAAAAAAGCAAAGCGGATATTGAACCTCAGATTTTTGACCTAGTAGCCAGCACTCAGTCCCTCCAGTACCAATTACGTGACTGTCATCATTCCTCGAAGAGAATTTTCCAGTGTCTAATACAGACACCGACGAAGGACCCTTTAGGCCTTTTTACTCTCATTTAAAAAAATTTCCCAAGAATAAGAACGAAATGCACATCAAATAAATTCAAGTAAATTATTTTATTTTCCTCCACCTTCTTATTGTAATTCTGCCGTTATAGCATGACTTGAATTTTCACACATGAGCTAGTGTTAGTCGACGTCGTCATTACGAATTCATTTAAATAAACAACAAGTAAACTTTTGTCATGCTTGTTTTGAGACAGTTTTCAAAAAGTGATTTAACCCTGGGCCAAAACAAGAAAAATACTGGTCTTGAGCGCATCCTTCGACAAGTCCTATCCAAATGTAATTACGCCCATAAAGAAAACAATTCAAATACTCAAATATGACTCAGTGTATGAAATCATACAAATTTACCAATGGCTGGTGGAATGATGGGTCAAATGAGAACTGATCAATGGTCGAGAAATGAGTGCGAGCGCGATTAAGCTACACTTAGTGGTTTCTAGAAATTACCCACAAATCGCATTTAAAGTCAATAAACATTAGGCGAGTTCCGTGAACTTCCTCCGTCATTTCCTACTTCAAATGTTATGACGGCAAACTCAACCAAGTTCCTATATTGAAAAATTATGGAAAAAAACGTTCTCACCCTTTATTAAAAACAAAACAAAACAAAAATAAAGAAGGAATAAATTTATTGGCAAGAAACATTCACAGACTGAGCTTTCGACTCTCAGAATTCATTTTTCAAGTATTAGGCCACTTAAAATTACTTGGCAAAAGAACAAAAATTAGTTCGCAACTTTTGGAATACTTTATTAAGAATGCGTGGCAAACCTACGACAGAATTCTTCATTTTTAGGACAAAATCTGTTGCAAGATGAGATCTCGTAAGAACGTAATAAAACTGTAATTAATTACGAGGAAAATCGACGGTTAGGAATTCAAGGTCGAGTGCTCGGTTAAGTAAATTTTATGATTTCATTCTAATAGAATGATTATGCACACTTGACAATTATCTTTGCAAGGAGGTTCAACCAAGAACTTTTCTTGTTGATAGTATAAATTTGCCAAAAACTAAGTCGTCAAATTGATTTAAAAATACATAAAGTGAGGTATTTCTAGCATCAAAATCTGTTAACACAAAAGCAACGTTAATAAAAATAATAAAAAGCGCTGAAAAGACCACAAAGTATCGGGATCACAAACTACAGTGCAGAGACAGTGGCAGATGAATCTTGTTAAACTCGTGCCGATCATCATCGGATCCACTGGAGTGATCTCAATGAAAGTGCTAGAATATATCAGAGAGAAATCAATCTAAATACCTCCAGAAGGCGGTACTGCTGGCTACAGCCCGAACAGTTAGGAAGTTCATAGGGCTCCAAAAGAGCTTAATCCCTTTGACACTTAGTGTTTGGGAAAAGTGTATCTCCCCCCAGAAGGGAGCTCGAAGCCGTAAGGCTAATTTTTTTATATTTTCCCCTCCCACTGAGCCCAGTGGGATGGGTGCATTTATTTGCAAATGAATATAGAAAATTTTACAGGTAAAAATAAGCTGATAGCTTCTTATGATACTTATCAGTATTATTGTCATTGAATTATTTTGTATTAATTATTTATTTATTTATATATCTGTTAATTATTAAATTTTCTTCACATACTGTTTAATAGTAATAACCACCACATGACCATAACATAACATCAAAGGAAGCAGAGAATCGCCTGAAATAAGAACCTGGAGATAGAGGTGCAACGGATGTAAGGAGTAAAAACGGAGAGTATCCCGGTTGTAGTTGGCGCACTAGGCCTTGCACCCCTCAGCACCCCCGACAAATTGGCAAAAATACCAGGCCAATCGAAAGATTGGGATCGTGCAAGAAATTGCAATAATGGGAACAGCGCACATCCTCCGGAAGGTGTTCTGAAAACCTCACATTAATCGGTACGTTCCTGAGGATTCTGGTTACATTCAGTAACATACCGGTAACTAGGTTCCGACAAATATAATCTGGTGTCGTGAGATTGAGGATAGTAATAATAATATTAAAAACGGAATTGACGGGAGGCGAAAATGTAGTGGTTCATGACTTGGACTTTACGATCGTGAGTTCGAATCACCCTCCCCCGCATCTTCTTACACCCGCCCCCCAAAAAAGGGTGAAAACCGGATTAAAACCACCCCTATATTTAAAACGCAATAATAATGATGATAATCTTTTTCCTCCTCCATTTACTCCAGTGGGAGAGAACATACACTTCCAACGATTTCTCTTGTAAAATCTAATTTCTTTATAAGCTAAGATTTATAAAGGAATAATTGATTATTGTTATTGTTTTAACAACCCATACTTTACACAATAATATTACAGTAATCAATAATCCTGACAATCTATAATGTGTGCTCTCTTAAAGGAAAAATTTCAAACGTAACTGAATATTCACTTATACTGTCGCTAGCTGAGATTTAACAAGAGTTTAATTTTGACGATTACTCGGTTCTACCAAGGAAACCGCCTTGTTTAGACAACGGCACACTCAATATCTACACTAACAAAAAGCAGAAATTTTAGCCGAAATAAGGAAACGAACGGCTCGTAAACAAAATAGTGTCCTTTCTTCCGAACAAGAAGTTTTTTTTTTAACTCCTTTTGTCAACGGCCACCTGTCTCCAAGCATGAAACATCATATAATTTTTCGGACTAGTTTTAAGGGGTTATGTCTGGGGAGCAAGAAAATAAAAGAAACATAATTAAGCCAATATAAAATCTAGGCAAAGTGGGGCATAGCGGGGAAAATATCGAGAAAAGCAGTTAGAACTAAAATCCCACCAAAGCTTCGATCCAAGAACTAAAATTGAAAACAGGAGCACGACGGATAAAAGGTAGGAGAAAAGCGCATAAAGGGAGAATAAAAGAATACTGGAAGGAGAAATATTAATAACAGCGCGAGAAGATTGAGAGCAACATGGTCCCCAAGTTGGACAAAAGGAAAAAAATTGGTCGTTACGATCGCCTTTTGAGTAGACTAGGTCGCAGATTGATCCCGACTCAATTTTAGTAGCACACTATGTTAATTCTACATCACAAATACTTTATTTCTAATAACATGTAAATATCTGGTATACCAAGAAAAATGATACTTCTTACCATTTACCTTCTTTTCAAATTTAAATGTAACTCATATAAAAAATTCAGATTTCTTTTCTTAAATTAAAAATGCTAAACTTGTGAACTAAAACTTCCACCAGGGTATGGAACCTTCCGTACTGTTCCGTAGAATACCGTGAAAGTAGATAGAACCTTCATTTCGCAACTAAAAACTATTTCTTCGTATATTTGTCATAATATTTATAAAATAGGGGACGGCAAACATATTGACTTGGTTGACCACGTTTAAAAGAAAGATCTCACTGTGAAAAAAATTACCTGACAACTCTTTGATTAATATTTAATAATAAGACAAAAGTGGGAAAGAACCTGGGTTCATTTTACCGGAAGATTTTCTTCACAATTTTTCGAACATGAAAATGATGGCTAAAAACTGTGCTTATCAATTTATGACAAGTTACTCGTAGTTAGTGAAGCAAAGACAACTCATCTTACCACCCTTGTTACACTATGATTGTTAATACACCATTACCTCGCTATACGGCCGCTCTTAATACGGCATTACACTATAACGGCACTCTTCAATTATGGCACGTTTTAGATTTACGGCCTAAAATGTTTCGCTATAACGGCCAGAATGCGTAAAAAGCACTGGTTCAAAAGTTAGTTTCCTTCCTCAAATTAGGTAAAATATTTTGGACATGATCTCGGTTTTGAAGGTTTGAGCGAACGTCATGTGCTTGATCTCCTTAAAACAGATAGATTGAGAACCTTTTTCATATTCTCATTCAGTCATTCAGTCGCAAACACAACTGGCATTTGTTGAAGAGACTGAGCCTGTTGTATCCAAACAGCTAACATCAAAAAACTTGTCGAAAGCTTTTCATATTTCGAACAAGGAATAAACATCCTTCTTGAAAACGACCCTAACGTCGAACGTAGCGTTATAGTTTCTCGAGAAAGTAACAGCCATTACCTGTTATAAATTACTGAAGAACGAAATAGGCAAGAAGGCAAGACGAACAACGTTGGATAATTTTATAAAGTCAGGCCCATCCTTGCCAGCGAAAAGTGATTACGTCAGTGATCTGCAGGTTACCATTTCTTCATCGTCTTCGGATTAAAGTCATTTTTTAAAAGATTATGTATGTATACATACACATATTTTATGACACATGAAGTTGTTTCATTTTTGTTCATAGATTATGGTCGGTTTTTGGAGTCTGCTTTTATTTTATGTACAATTGTATGCACTTTTTATGTATGTACTTTTAATTTAAATGAGATAAAACGCATTTTGAATGACAGACCATGTTACGTTTTTAACAAATTTGGGGCCGATCCCAACGAATTTGTATTAGAATGTAATTGATTCGTTATACGGCTTTTCGCTTTTCGGCCAACTTTCGTGGAACGTATCTAGGCCGTAAAGCGAGGTATGCGTGTATTAGATTACATTTTTCCTAAAATAAACTTAATGGCACGGGATGAGCTCACTAGTATTTGTGCAATTTTTGCATTTCTTCTTCTTCTTCTTCTTTTCATGGACCCGCTTATCCGTTAGGGTCGCGGGGTGAGGGAAGCAATCAAAGACTTCCAACTGTCACGATCTTCCGCTATTGACGTCAGAGAACCCGGGGTTATCAGGCGGGATTCGGCTAAGGCCTTCACCCCCCTGAGCCACCCCTGCCGCGGACGGCCACGGGGCCGCTTTCCTCCCGGGCACTCCGACAGGACCCGACGAACCAGACGTTCTGGGGGGAGCCTTTGAACGTGCCCAAACCATCGGAGGATGGATCTCTCGATCCGGAGAAGAAGCGGCTCGACCTGAAGCCCCTCGCGAATGGTTGTGTTACGACACCTATCCAGCCTCGACACACCAGCCACCACTCGGAGATACCTCATTTCGGCCGCTTGTACCCGGGATCTGATCCTTTCGGCCATCACCCACACCTCATGACCATAAGTGAGGACAGGAACATAAACGGAGCGGAAGATGCTGAGCTTCGCCTGGATGCTCAGCCCAGCCCTCCTCTGGACCCCCAACTGTTGCATCACTGCGCCAGCCTGGGCGATCCGAGACGCGATCTCTGCGTCCGTCCTGCCATCACTTGTGAACCAGACCCCAAGGTACTTGAACTTCTCCACCTGCCCCAGCGCGGCTCCGCGAAGGCGGATGTCGCACTTAACGGGCTTCCTCGAGATCACCAATACCTCCGACTTGGTCACGCTGATCCTCATCCCGGCCTCGGCACATGCAGCATCGAAACCGTCGAGTGCCCGCTGGAGTTCAGACTGGGTGGATCCCAGAAGGACGAGGTCATCCGCATAAGCAAGATGCCCCACCTCCAGGTCCCCATATCTGAAACTCTCACTCCCTCGGCTGCACTGTAGCATCCAATCCATATAAATTATGAAAAGGATAATGATTATATGATTTTTGCATTTATCACTTTTATTTGAATATGTGTTAAACAGGTTCCAGTGACATATAAAAACAAAAAAAAATTCCTATAAAACCCAAAGGTGCATGAAAACACTGGTGCGATTAGTTTACTTAAGTGGACTTTTAAATAGGGCATTCTACAATTCAGAACCATGGAAACGATTGTCACATTAGAGGTATTTAAAAAGTAACTACTAAAAGAAGAGGTCTTAACTTTTGCTAATTTTCAAGTGACATTATAATTTTTCTACTTGATACATTCTATTGAACGTACGTGTTCACTCAATTACAGCATACAACACAGTTGACGTAGCCACGATTTTTTAAACACTCTCCAGGTAACTACCACTTTCCTCCAGATTGGAGACAAGTCGTTGGTCTACCAATCAAGGGTTTTGTCTGGCGAACAGATCAGAGTCTCAGCCCCAGTAACGGATAGAGAAACAGAGATAGACAAAAGGAAAGAAAAAGAATATTTATGACGATGACGATGACGATGACGATGATGAAGGAAAAAAAATAGTTCCACAAAGAGTAAGGACAAATCTGGAGAAGCATGTTGTGGAGTCAAGTGGTTTATGTCTCTTAAGACGTTTTTCGTCGCGTGGCCCATTAAGGAGAGTTACCGCAGAAGAATTAGGATGTATAGCCAATCGAGAGAAGCATTTGAGGAAGAATCTACCGATTTCCTCTTTTACGGAAGAAACTTCCGGATCCTTTTTGGTTTCGAAGTTAAGAGTTGGTGAAGTAGTAGAGCAACGTAGCCACGAATAGTTAGCGTTTAATTACTGAAGTATCAATTGTTGGATACTGTTCGTTTTAAGTTCTTATGTGAGCTCTCGTGAACAGTTTGTCAATTAAAAATTATTTCGGGGGGCAGGAAAAAAAATCCTAGTTTTCGGAATTGAAAGTTAAAGATTTGGACCAACTATTTATTGGCAAGCTATCTCACACTTTCAACAAGTGAAAAAAAAAACCCCAAGATATTCACATAATCTAAAATTAGATTCTCACTAATTTTTTTGTTAAATTTCTGTGAAACCGATTTTCGGAGTTTGATTCCATTCAATTCGTAAAGCCTTTGCTGTGGTAAAATTATTTTCTTAGCTCGAGAATGGTTTAAAAATGTTGATTCGTGCAAAAGAAAGCAAAACAACTTCCATTATATTATTTTAATTATTCGAAATATTAAGATGACAACTACTTCCAGACCAGAGTAATATAAATTAAAAAAACCATAAATAGTAATTTAAAATTGTTTTTGAACTTCCAATTTTACATTTAGAAACAAAGAGAATGAGTAATAGAACTAGAACGTCTTAACAACAACAAAATCTAATACATTCCCAAGCTAGTGAAACTGTTACTGTGTAATGGCGTAAGGATTAAAAAACCCAAACTGATTACTTCAAGTTTAGTAAAAGTGCACTCAGTTCAAGTCCCTGAAGAGAAGTTTTATTCATGAAGAAATTAATATTTTAAAATTGTACATTTATCAGCAATTATGTTTGATGATCCCTGTAAAGATTTGACACAATAGGTTGGACAATGAATACCCCACACTGAAATTTCAAATGATAGCTCTTATACTCATATCAATCAGCACAAACATCCAAGGTTTAAAAAAAAACAGGGTCTAAATTTCATAACCAAAACTTCATAACCATTTAAAATTTAAAGTTTTAAATTCACTCTGAAAAGTGACTTTCCAATTAAATTAGGATTAACTGACTGATAACTATTAAATACAAAATTTTTAATTGATAATGTAATTGTCTCACAATTCCACATATTGAAGGAGCGTCACCACTTTGTATTTAAAATTTATCTTAAAAAAGTTGGAAACAATTATTCTTTAAAAATAATACCTATTACAACTTAAAAACTTTGAATCTGGCAACTATAAATATGAAAGTTAACCTCTCCAAAAGAGGCCAAACAGACACTCAACATCAGTATCTTTTAATTTTGTACCATGGTTCAGGGTATTTGTTAATACTTTTATGTTAATTACACAAGCTAGAGGTTTTCTTATAAAACAGAAATTGTAAATTTTCTAACTTATAACTGTTAAAAGGTTTAAAAACCTACCTTTGAACATAGGAAGTTGTTGCAATTCTAAGTCAGTTGAATTACGATATCTTGATGATCCCTGTGACTTCTTGGTCTTTTTCTTCATAGAACGTTTAGCAAAGGGGTCTATCCTATCCACAAATGTGCCTGAAGACATTGTGACACTTGGAATAAAGATCTTAAGACTGGACTGATGGTTTCTTTTTAAAATTTAAACCAAATTTGATGGTTTCAAAACTACACTGACACATATTAAAGTTATTAAATCACTATACAATTCTTTAACAGTAAACTCATCATGTTTCAATAAATTCTATAAACAGTGTTTTGCTCAATTTGTTAAATCTAAATATTCTTTAATGTAAAATAAGTAACTTAGATTGTAAAACTTCAAAATAAGTGTGTATTTTAATAAAACTCTAGCTGAGACTCCAAATACACATCCACTTAAGACATCAACAAGACTAAAACTGAACAAGTGAAGAAGTTTATATTCTAACTGAGAAATAGAAATTTATATTTATTTTTAAGTCTTTTATCTTTTCAAAGATTAAAAACAAGCGATGTAAGGATTATACTTTAAGCCAGAACCGGTTCTGGTGTCTCAGTATCCTAAACTGACCCTATTACAAAGAGCTTCTTTCAAAAGCTGTGCTACAGATAACTGGTAAAAAAGAGCAATCACGAATTATTGTAAATAAGCGAATGAAGTCGATATAACCTAGGTTATTGAATTTGAAATGAATGAAAAAAAAACGTAAGAAAAAAAGCTTGTGAAATACTGGGATTGGGATCACAATCATTGGATCTCGGATACAACGGAAAGGTCAATTAAGCTTTTAAAGTATACACACTAAAAAAAAATTAATGGTTGGGGTAAAGAAAAAAATCACAGCAAAAACTAAATTCAGAAGTTCAATGCTTATTTGCAGCGATTTGGGATAAAATAAAACGAGAAAAGAAAAACGAGGTATTTCTTTGTAAATGCATACCGTGCAATATATACACTAAGATGATGTTACATATTATAATATTTCACGGTCAAAAGTTCACTTAACTACACAACAAATTTTATGCAACTTTAGAGCTAACAACTCTATTGATCACATCTCTAATAATTACACGACAAACAGACAAAAATTTATCCGCCATTATTAGTTCAACTTCTGCTTCTTTCTTCGTTTTTTCCATGGCGATGTCGATCGAAAGTACGATTATCCAGCAAAGTACTATCCGAACAAAACATCATCGCGTCAAGACTTAATTTTCGTAACAATATTTTATATAAAATTAATTTTTTTTTTTGTAAAATACAGTTTTTGTAATTAATAAATCATAACTAATTTTAGAATATAAAAAAAGCCGATAAATTTCTTGGGCCGAAAATAGCTTTTCCTTTGCCTCGCCAATAGCGAGATCGCGCAAATCGCGAGATTTTTGTGCAGTGCTTAGTAAAGGGTTTCACCGCTAGAGGAGGCTCGGAACGGAAAATATTTGCACAACAAATGTAATTGTTATCAAACGCAAAAGTAAGAAGTTATGAATGGGTATCATCGTTATAGCTCCAACTCAATATGCTTGTTGAAAATAATAACAAATCATTCTCACGTTCTTTCAAGTTTTAATATTCTTCGTTATTCGTGGTGTTGTTCAAGAAAATATAGAATTAGTAACAAAAACAGAATGACGTGATTTTGAACAAAGCAATGTTTGTTTTGGTTTTATAAAATTTATCAGAAAAATAATTTTTTTCATAGTTCAAATTTACGTGTTATTTTATTTCTACGTACAGTTCTTTGTTAATTTGTTTTGCAATGCCTTGGTACTCTCCGTGGTCGGACCATATTGCTAAAAGCGTCTGCAAATATCTTCTTCAAAGATATTTAGGCAAGTTTTTGGAAGAAAAATTGACTTTGGACCAATTAACTGTTGATTTATTTAAAGGGATTGGAGTTATTTCGGACGTTGCTTTAGATGTCCAGGTAAAGGTTTTTCTATGCTCTTTAATAGAAGTTTTATCACGTTTAGTATTGCCTTGATGTGAATAATAACACTTGATTATAAGTATTTTATAAAAAAGGTCAATGAAGGGAAAAAAATTAAATCAGCTGTTCTACTTGGTTACAGTGTAAAATTATATTTTTTTTTATTTGTTTTTGAGAAATATTTCATCTACACCATTAAAAATTAGTTTCAGTGTTTTATAGACAAATTTTTTTCAGGAATTAAATAAAGTTGCTGAAGAACAGAATATTCCATTTGAATTTACTGATGGCTTTATTGAAAAAATGTCAGTGTCAGTACCTTGGTCTTCAATTCTTAATGATGCAACTAATATCCAGGTTGAAGGTCTCTCTCTTACTATAAAGAAAACAGAGAGAGATAAAACAAGTGAGTAGTATTGATTTTATGTAAATTTAAAAAACATTTATATAAAAACCTTTTTATTTTTACAAAATTATTATCAAGGTCAGGAAAGGAAGGTCAGGATTTTTACGTTGTCAATTTAGTGGTATTAAAACCTATGCCAGAAGCTATTTTTCACTGTGACAAGGTTAAAACTAAAAATAAATGCACACAGGCAAAGCATTTTATGTTCATAAAATATATTTATTATAAAACCAAAAAAATTATATAAGAAGTAAAGTTTGATGCATTTAAAATGTATTCTTTAGATAAGATAATCCAAAAAATAGAAAAAATGGAAATACAATTAACAAAAGGTATTTAAAATTTAATGATTTTAGGAGTGTCTATGTTTGAGTCTATGTGGAGTAGTATGACAAGTAGCATGCAACTGGCAGAAGATTGTCTTAAAAATGAAAGAGATAACCCGAATGAAGAGGGCAGTCAAGCTTTTGAGGGTGTGGAGAGGTTTGCCCACACAATTGATTCAAGTAATTTCAGACTGATTATTTCTTTGATTAATTTGGATGAAGACCTTATTATTTAAATTACAATATTTAATTTTTATCTATTTTTAGTTTTAAGCAAGATAAAGGTTAAATTTATAAGAACTGTAATTTGCTTAGAGGAGATACCCAGCAGCAGTTCTATAGGAATTGCATTTGAAATAAGTATAAAATTGTGAGTTTCATTAAAACTTTGTCAATATCTGTATTATCATGGTTGTCATTAACATAATTTTTGGTACTATTAGTAATTGTTCCATGCAAGACAGTGATTTAAAAAAATTTTTTTCTTAACCAAGTATTTTTTTCTACAATCATTCACCTAGTCCATTTTAAATTCTTCAAGTTTTGATTTTGAGTTGAACTTAGTTTAAATTACTTTCCACCCTAGGAAACTAAAATTCATGTTAACTTTATTTTAAAACAAATTCTGTTTTTTCTTTATTTTTAGGATGGAATATTTTGATGAGGCAGCAGTATCAGAAGCTGCAGAAGGAATTAAGCAAGACTTTCATTTACTAGCTTTTTCCACAAAAAAAATTTACCTTGAAGGTGTAACTTTATATTCTGATGAATTTCCAGTTTCTGTTGTCACAAGCTCAAAAATAAGTTTAACAGATGAAAGTAGTTGTGAGGTATTATTTTGAGAAACCATTATTTGAAAGAAAATTTATAATTCTTATTTAAATTGATTTTTAAAGTTTTTTTCCATCCTAGCAAGAAGAAAATTTAATCAGCAATGATGAGAAATCTACAAAAGTTGTAATAGGTCGCTTTGCTGGTAAGCAAGAAATAACAATACGAATCAAACAGGAAGGAGTAGATGGTCCAAAAATTGATTTACAATTCAGTTTAGGACCATTAACTTTTTTTGCATCCCCACATCAAATACACAATTTGCTGGAACTCATTAATGGAATGACAACATCCTCTCAAAATTCACGGTAAAAATTGATTTTGAAATAATTTTTATATTTCCCCTTTTGTAATTGGAGTTATTTGACTTGTAATTAATTAGTTGTAGAAGTTGAGGAAAAATTGAATCAAATTCAATATGGCCCTAGTTGTAGATTTAAATAAAATTTGAAAAACAACAAACTAAATTATCTATAAGTGGTACTAGGTTTGAGCAAACCATGTTTCTGTTCACAAAATGAAATATTAATAATGAAGTTAAATATTTATTGTGTGGTATGTGATGTTTAATTTAAGGACGAATGTTAAAAATCAGTGTTCTCAAAAGCCAATGGAAGAGTCAGATTTTCGTATGATAGAAAGAGAATTGCAAATGAATTTTAACAATGTGACTGCATTTCAGCCAAAAGGACTTGGTTATCAGGGATGGGCTAGTACCTGTTTAGGTAAGAATCAAACAAATTTTTTATCTTTTTTTATGTCATTCAAAACATTTATTCCGTCAGACTTTGTTTAACTGTGAATTTTTGTGTGTTAATATCAATGTTTAATAATTTTTTTTTTAAGATGGAAGTGAAGAAGAGTTTTTCTCCTCTGAATAATTCTTGTAGACTGAATGACAGTGTTATATCTTCCAATAGTAGTTTAAGTAGTTCAGTCATGTCAGTGAGTAGCAGGTCTTCTCACTGTCAAGGACAAACTTGTATTCTTCAGCCAAAGAGAAATCACTCAGGTAATTTGCTCTGTTTCACTTTTATTTCCCTGACAAAATGGTAAAGGCCAAATATATAAGTGTCCCTTGTGTCCTTAATAATTAAACGTTTGCCTGCAAGTGAGTTGTATTTTGTAATATTTTTCAATATAAGTGAATGATTTTTCAGGAAACAGAGAGATCGATTCAAATGCCGTGGTATTTCATTTCCATGTGAGACTTAATAGCCTAAACGTAGTATTTCTGCACGAAGATATCCTCACTGTTTGCGTTGATTCTCACCAAAGCACCATAGCCAAATCATCATTCGAGGAAATGCGACGTTTAGCTGATGAATTTTTCGAGCGTTTAGGACATACCGTTGCTTCAGGATATGGAAATAAGGATGTAGAAAAAGTTAGAGACGTTTTCCTAAGGGCATGCCAACTTAATCACATTAGGTACTGAGAAATTTCAGGTTTGAAATTCGCAGTTATAAATTTTGCAAGTTTCGATTTCATTATAATACTTATTTTCTTAAGGATTTCTGTTATTTCGTAGGTTTACAGCGGCTCCAATAATAGTAGAAGGGAGTGAAACTTCTACAACTCACACGTCTGTGATCAAGGGCAAATGTACAGCTTCTGGCATGGAAATCGTAGAATGCCTTTTAGAGAAAGAAGTCAATTCTCAGAAGTGCAATGTAGAATATGTGGAAGTAAGAGAATATGTGTTTTAAAGTTCCCAATGCATCTGTGCATCTGTATCGATATACTTGATTTTAAACAAATTAATGTATTTAAATTTTTTTACAGTTATTAAAGTTTAAAAACTCTTCTGAAAAGCAAGACTCTGAACAAGGTTTTCTTTCTCGCCCTAGTGTGGTGCTTGATTTTAGATTAGCTCAAACAAATTCTTTTTTTGAGAAAGGCAAGAAATTCATTCACCCGAAATCGGACTTTTCGTAAGTACAAAACACATTCTATGTTTTATGGCAATACTTTGGAAAAGAATTTTGAAAATTTATTTTTTATTTTGAATTTTAGTCCGGTTTTTTTCATTTGACAATAACAGGATATGGGGCAGGATTCTAACTCACGTTTATGACTTATGTAATCGGGCGCTTTAACCACATCACAGGCCTCTCGCCAAGAACCTTGAAATTAATTGTTTTTTAACCATTTTCAGATTTGAATTTCAACCATTTGAGTCTGAAATAGACATCACCATTATCGATAGAATATCAGCTCTCTTAAATTCAAAACCCTTTTCCAGATCAAAAGCTGATAATATAACGCCATTAAATTCTGTAAGTTTTTGTTCCTTTTTTATAATCTTTATCAACGCTTTCGCTTCGGGCGACTCCTCCGCCGCGGTACTCTGCTCAACGGAGCGCCACGACATCACTGCACGGTACGCGACGCCGATCGTCAGGGAGAATCCTGTAATAAAAAAGAATTTATTCCTAGGGTAAACATACATCAGTGGCATCTTGCAGAGTGCCACTATAGTGGTGCTTAGTAGCCAAAGGGTTAATTGTCGGTGTTAGGTGGTTATTTGTTGAATGAAAACACACTCGAATTCCGAATTAAGAAATAAAATATATTGAAATAAAAAATATTTACAAAGAGATTAAAATTTGCGAGACCGTTCCGAATCATTTTGAGCTGTTGCCGAATGTTGGTGCCGAACTGACTTAACGAAATCAGTTCTGAGATCGATTTATATGGATCACTCGTTCTGGAAACTTCGATGGATTACGTGCAGGATTCATCGTGTCTCGCAGCCTGTTGGAAGCAAGTTGAATTTTTTCTCAACTTGTCTGATTCTGAATCCTGCGACGTCTTGTTTCGTTCGGTTTTTTTGTTTCAATTTACCTGCTCACATTCAATTCTGCCATAATGGGATATAGAAATGCTACTTGGACAAGCTTATGAATGAGCACCATCCAAGTACAAATTTTTCAACGTTACTACCAATCCATGAAGCATTCGATCCTGTTTCACCTACAGTGGTACAAACTGCACTGCGGGAAATACAAAGTTATTAAGCCCTAGGTCCAGATGGAGTGTCGGCTAATTTGTGAAAGGTAGTCCTAGATGACGTACTACCTTGGTTAACTTGTCTGTTTAACAGAATTTTTGTTAAGCTTATTGACAATGCTACAAAGTAACCATAATCGATTGTGTTCCATGTATATCTAGAAATTGTTAGCAAAGTGAAATTTATGAGAAAAAAATTCCAATATCTTGGAGGTCAAGCCACTTGATTCCCATTTACAAAAACAAAGGAGACGTCGCACAGTGCAACAATCATAGAGGAATAAAGTTGACTTCACACATTCTCAAACTATGGGATGGAGTTTTGGCAGCAAGAATTGTGATAACGATCAAAAATCACTACAAATCAGTTTGGATTTTCACTTGGGAAGTCGATAGTAGGGGCCGTACTAGCTATATGTTTGGTTATGGGAAATCACAAACTTGAGAAAGAAAATTTATACCTAGTGTAGGATGTGTCTTCGGAGTAAGTAGTCGTTATTGCGAAAAACCTTAGTTTATTTTCAGACAAGTGTATAATGAATACTGATTCCAAAGTCAAAATTCCGTTGTATTTATATGCGCCAGGTAGGAGCCAGAATGAAAGGGTAGCCAGCAGGGAAAAAGGAATTTCATGGAATGCGGGAAATGAATGAAACGGTTGAAAGAAGGAATGGGAAGGGTTATTGTTAAGGATAAGGACAAAGGCTCTCTACCTGGTAACGCTACACTAGTCTTCATCGAGTTGGAAAAAGGCAGCAGGGGTGATTCGTCTGGAAAAAATGCCAAATGAATTTGTTCGAGGTTCGGCGAAAGTCAGTTGACAGAAAGTAGGCCGCCATGATATGGCCACGTTAAGAGCCGAAAAGAGAACTGTTCTGTGATGGTGGCTCTAAACCTGCTCCCAGTGCCCCGTGGAAGAAGAAGATCGCCAGCTACGTGGCGGGGTAAAATTCAACCAAAAAAATCTAGAACAGTAAAAAGTCTACTACACCCAACGAAGATCCAGGACAGATTGTGTTGCAAAAACTATAATACAAGAAGGCCCGATCCTAGCTAAACGGGAAGAAGACCTCCTGTCATACTTTAAGTAATATAATTACTGTAGTAATTAAAGGGCTTTGTATACAGCTGCGTATTTTGTAACTTTGATAATGATTCCTGCTATTGGGAATTCATCCCAATTTCAGAGTTATTTACTGTCATTGTTCTATGGTGGAGTTTGAGCGTATGCGATAGATGTTTAGAATGCTGTTTGATTAAAAATATTTAAGAAATTTAAGAATATATTTAGTAAGTAGACGGATGACCGTTACAATGAAAACTCGCTTATTCTTTGGCTATTCATCTATAACTAATCTTTTTTTTGTGATAGTTTTAGTGCGAAAAGCACCTACTAAAAAAATTGAAAACTCGATATTGACTAAGTATAAAATTTTTGCTAGTACGTGTTGTGCGTCAATACAATTAGTGTGTTAAAAACATAACATCATGATTTTTTGTTGTTGTGGATTTAGAAGACGGAAGCTGTCTGTCTCGTGTACATTTTTGAAAGTTCTACCATTGGACCGCTTAGTTAAATCTCAATATCTGTTCAGCATAAGTAGTTGTGAATCTTTTATTTCAGTTGGGCAGTGATAACTTTCAAAAAGTGGTCGATAATCACTCAATCCCTAATGCCAAGAAAAACATAAAATTAAATTTTCCACTCGGGACATTTAAAATTAGGTAAGGTAATTTTTTAAGGCAAACGTTCAAAAATTATTGAAGCAACCTCAGACTAATCCTTATTTTTCTCTTTAAGGTTTCCAGTACCTGATCTCCGACCCATCCACGACATGGACAAGCCCCCCTGGTGGAAAAGGTCTGTCAGAAAAGACGTTTTACTCATGGATATGACTGACGTTACTTTAAACACTGTTTTTGATAATATCGATATAGTTTTCAAATATGAGGTTCAGTTCAGGGATGTTGTTGTCAAATTCAAGGTGAATCATTTAAATTTTATTTTCACGTTCAAATTCTTTGCAGGGTTTTTTTTTTAAAGACTTTTAAGGTAAAGACAGAGAAAAATTATTTGGAAGTATAGGAAATAAACATGTTAAGAGTGGTTTATAGTCAGTAGTCACATTTATAAGAAAATCCTTGCTTCTCATAGTGTAATGTCAGGGGTATTTTTGTTAATGTTGCAGGATGCGGACACAGACATTCCTATTGAATTTGCTAAAGCATCGGCTGCTCAAAATAGTGATAGTCTTCTAGAAGGAACTCATGCTTTTGATTGGCCCAGGTTACTCATTGATTCGACCAGACTTATTTTTGAATTGTCTTGAGTACCAATCAAACAAATACTAATTTGACGCTTCGATTTAATTTTTTTGCAGACTTATAGTTCAGGTTTATCCGAATGTAGGGCCAACCAATTTAGAAGAAAGTGAATCTCAGATAAACCATTTTAAGTCGTCAGCGCGTAATTTGAATCACCAGTCGCTCGTAACGACTCTAGAAAGCTCAACAAAAACAGAAAATTCGCCATTTAGCTGCAAGAAAATAATCCACGAAAGTGACACTCCTCATGGTAAAACTTCTCATTCTGAGCAAGATGGAGAAGAGCTCATCATTCCAGGCGACAGCTCTGAAATTGCTGATTTCATCGATGTCGCTTCTGTTAATACGAAAATTAAGCTGGATGTTACATTACCAGTGGCATCGATTACGTTTCCATCAAAACACTTGTACGAAGTTATTTATAATAGGTAAAAAAATTTTGAAATCAAACTCGAGTTTTAACCAACACTTACTGTATTTTGGGGCATATTTAAAAGCTGCATGAAAAAAGGAAGAGTAGAAAGAAAGAACAATGATATAGAGATGACTGAGGGAAGCCTGTTTGGAAAGTCAAGTAGTTTGTATACTTTTAGGCGTTTTTGTTCGTGAGAGAAAGGTCTAAATAAAGCAAAAGTTTTAATTGTGAATAAAATGTAAGAAGAATTTTGCCGGTGACTTCTATACATGTTTTGGTTTCTTTTCTGGTTTATGGTCATTTAAATTGTACGAACCAATTGTGCACTGCAAAAATGTTTAATATAATCATTGTAAAATTAAAAGTTTTAAAACATCTTTTAGGATATCGTTGGACTTACTTTTATGGGAACCATCCTCTCCCGTTTTTGAGAATTATTCAACGAGTACCCATTTTAGTTACCAACATTCTGCAGAAGACTTCATACCAAGTTTTAATCTTTGTAAATCAGCAGTTCAACGTGGTGCGTGATTTCTTTCAGAGGAAAATTTTTTTCGATTTAAACCGATTTGGTTTCTCTTTATCAAAAAAAATAAATAAAATTAATGATAATAATATTAATTTTTGTTGTTTAAGATTCTGATTCAGAGACTGAGTCACAAGAGGAAGTGTTTTATTCGGTTTACCAGCAGAAGCAGAAGCACAAGAGCAAACAATTGTTAGAAGGTAGCAATTTAGTTGGCCAAAGTAAAGTCGTCTTTCGTGTAACAGTTGGTCAAGGTTTCTGTGACTTGTACACTCCTGCTCGTGTAAGTATGAGCTAGGCTTGTCGGTGACATTGTTCAAAAAGATGTTTTGAAATTCTCTTGTATTTACAAACCTTAAATGTACTGGTTATTTTTTTCTCTCTACATTATCTAGTAATATGGGGGATTCAATGAGTAAGGAACAAAAACATGAAACGAAAGGAAACAAAAGGAAACATGTCCATATTTAAACCGTACTCACTCTCAGAATTCAGAAGAATAAAGTTTTTTAAAAATTAAATTTTTTTATTCACATCAGTACACACAAAAACATTCCTTCATCTAGGTTTCTTAAAAATTATTTTTTGGGGAAGGGAATTTTAAGATTTCATGAGTACTACTAGCAAATTAATAGCCAGTGATCACTAGCATTTAGTATTGTAATGGGTGATCACTGACTTGATTTTTCTTAAAAAATTAAAAAAATCATAAAAGAAGAGAGAAATCTAAGATAAAAAAATTTTAAAAATTGGCCAGATTTAAAAAATCTCTGGTGTTTGCACTATTGTAAGACTTGTTTAATAATATGTGATTATTATCGTTATTTCTAACTCGACTATACATGTTATTTTTCGTGTAATCGATTTTACAACAGGTTCCAAGATGCAGCAAGCATTCTCAGGAACGTGTTAGGTAATTGACGTTTTCACAGCACCTTACGAAGATGTGTGCTGTGCCCATTAGTGCTATCTCCTGTACGGCCCAATCCTTTGCTTGGCCAGGTATTTTTGCCAAGTTCTTGGGGAGACTGAGGGGTGCAAGGCCTAGTGCTCCAACCACCACGGGTATAATTCCGGTTTTTACTCCCCACATCCGTTGCATCTCAATTTCTAGTCTCTTGTGCTACTATTATTATTATTATTATTATTATTATTATTATTAAAGAGATAATAAAGGATAAAAATTTATAATTTATGGCTTATATTTTTTTAGGATTCTCAAGGAAACGTTATTCCGAGACAGCACGGACAACTTCACGCTTCTTTTAACGAAGGGAATTTATTTCTAGTTTCTGGTTACAAAGGAAAATCTGATTTAGATTATGTCTGCGTACAAGTTAATCGTTTTTCTTTTTATCATAATGGTAGGTCTTAGTAATACAGTATATTCTCATTACTGTGAATGATTGTAATTGAAACAGTTTTAATGTTTTGAGTACACATTCATTTGAAAATTATTTTGGGTTTTAACGTCTAAACTACAATATTTCCAGGATTTAAACCTTTTTGCGTGGACGGTGGATTCATTCAAAATAAATCAGATTTGTTTTACGCGAAGAAAATTATAATTGCGTTATAGTTTAGCGTTCTTAATTGAGAAAGAAACCACGGTTAGGTTATAAATACTGTTTCCATCTCTTAATGGCAATACCTGGAGTTGTCTGATTTCAAGATTTCGTTGGCTTAGTTTTCATTAGGAAGCGAGAATTATATAGGACTGGTATAAAAGTAGACAAGTTTGTTTTTTCTTGACAGGTTTAGTAAGTGATGCGGTGGAGAGACCTATATTACGCACCAATGGATGTTGTTTGCCAAGTTATTTAGAACTGACAGTTCATAAGACCGAAAACTGTGCCTTAATAGATCAATCGAGAAGAGAAGATGCATCCTCTAGTTCAAACATGCTGACTGCATCTGTTCGCCTGCAGAAACATGAGTTAACCCAAGGACTGAAAGTGAGTATTTGATATGTAGTCAAAACTTTCATTTGGAAGAATTAGTGGGAAATTTGATAATAACCCAACGATGAACTGATTTTTTTGTAAATTTTGTAAATGGGGTGGCCGATGACGTGTTACAAATTTTTCTGGAATCCGTTGGTTCAGTTGATATATAAATCGTTGTGTGATATAAATAATAACTTAGGTGGAGCGTAATGTTTGTCTTATTAATGTATTAGATGATTCGAGTAGCGATTGGCATTCGAGAAGCAACTTTGCGTCATAAAGTTTGTGGCGGGCAAAGCAGTTGGTTTGCTCAACTTGTTGACTTTTTCGATGTCGTCGACTATCCGATAGCTGGTTATCAACCAAGCACAGTTTTATCTGAAATTCATTTGCATCTTTGGAATTGCAATGTTGATTACAGGTAAGATTATAAGTACTTCCTTTGTCGCTTGCATCATCTATATGTTATACTTATTAATAACGACAGACAAAAATTATATTATTGATATTTTAGTAAATGTTTTCCTTTTTTCCAGACCTCTCTATCTTCCCCTACGGTCGGTTCTTACCGTGGGAAATTTTAACATTTCAAGCAACATTACAGCTCAGACAAGTTCCTCTACTCTTCGTTTAATAGCCGAAGACGCTGCTTTTTTTATTTCCTCCAAACCCGATCGTGTAGGTAGTTCTTTGACGGATCTTAGAAGAGATTATATTTGCGTGATGGAATTAGGATTGTTCGAATTATCCCTTCGACTAAGCGAAAAAAATCAAGTTAACCCGAGAACAGACCTCCGAGCATCGGCAAACGTCGCACATCTCTGGACTTGCTCCGATTCTGCAAAAGCTTTAACAGAGTTGTTGATGTATTTTGCTTCTGATGGTGACCTAAATTATGGCGACTCTGTGAAAGAAGACCCGAAACAGCCTTACGCTAAAGATAGAGAGGAAAACGAGGATCAGTTACTAGTAAAAACGGAAGATGTAGAAAATTCTCACAGTTTGTCGAAATCACAAGTGGCCTTGGTAAACGATTTGATGGAAGAAGCAATGAAAGAATCTAAAGTTGTCGAATCTAATGCGAAGAAATCGAAAGAAGGACCTCCAAAAACTATTTATTACGAGAGAAGTGAAAACGAAAGCCTTAACGAAAAAGTTCCGAAAGTTACCACCTTGGGATCAGAATTGAGCGCTGAGGTTAATCGTTTCCATTGTGATGACAAAGACGACACCTGGGAAGATGAATTTTGCATTGTACAAAACGAAGCTGGATTAGGCATGCTGGTGAGTAAAATTGAAATGAGGTCAAAGCTCTTCTCAAAACCTAAGTGGGTCGGTTTTTATCGTTATTACTTTTTTTATTGGAAAACTTTGACAACACTATATACAAAAAAAAGTAATGTTCATTTTGTTACATGTCACTGAACATCGTTACTTCAGCCCAAGAAAGGACTCCCAGAAGTGAGAAACTTAACCAAAGCACCCGTTCGCTTGGTGGATAATCACTTTTCCATTCCTCTTGGAAAAGCGGATCTTTTGAGATCGCCGAAACATTATCCGAAACCAGTTTTACGTTACATGCTTCGCGAAATGTCTTTAATTTGGCATATGTATGGCGGTTCGGATTTTCAAAATGATTCTTCCACGCCAACCAAGAACTTCAGAATAAGTCAAAACAAAGGGTAAAGTATCAGACTCAAGGAAATTTAGTATAATATAATTGTAATTATGAAATCAAGGAGAATTCCGGTTTTTTATTTTTATTGGCTTTATTTAAATCGACAAAATGATTTACATAGCTCACTCCTCATTATAAGATTTATTTTTGTATAGTGGAAAGAAGGTGGAAAAATTTGTTCAAGTGTTGAATGATTAGGGTGTAATCTTCTATTTCTGACACAAGGTTTTCTTTTAAATTATAAGGAGTGGTTCGCATTTTGAAGAAGCACCCGATTCCGAAACGGTCATTACCTTTTCAAAAAAGTCGACATCCGGAGTAAATTTTAAAACAAAAAACGAAAAGTTTTTGAATTGGAAGCACAAAGGTGGCCCACAACGTCGGCATGACGTCCTCATGGAATTACAATTAAATAAGGTGAGACTGTGGAAACAAAATTTAATTGCTTGGACTGTCTGTTTAGGTTCTTTACTTTGCTGTAATTAATCTCAACTGATATCGGTGTCCTAATCGAAATGATCTGCTCTGAAATTTCAGGTACGATTTCAACATGAAGTTTACCCTGAAAATACGACCGAAGCATCTCGGCAAGTTTTGCTTATTCAAGAAGTCGAATTGCGCGATCGATTGGCCACCAGCACTATAAACAAATTCTTGTACCAGTACTCGAGTGAAACAAAACCTAAGCAGTCCCAAGCCCCGATGGTGAGTCTCAGAGTCCCAGAACTTTAGCCCAAATCATAGTAACTAATAACTAATAAACTAGTATAATCACTTTTTCGAAAGTTTAGGTTTTATAAAACATGAAGACAGTCTTATGTTATTTGAAACTTTCAATGGGGAAATACTAATTGTTCTTTACAGCAACTGTTTCGAAACCTTTTCGTTTTATAATTAAGATTTTTCTACAAGGAGTCCTCATTCTTTTTATGGTTTCAGTGTTATACAGATTGTAATACTTTTCCGCAGGTTGTTATCAAGTCTGTTTTAATGAGATCGGATCCTAAAATCAATGTCCAGGAATGCTGTTTGAAAGTTTCAATGCTTCCTCTTCGGTTAAACATCGATCAAGATTCTGTCTTGTTTTTGTACAGGTTTTTTAGCGAGCTTTCTGGCGATAGTAAGGAAGAAGGTAAATTTGTGAAGGCGATAAAATAGATTTTTTTTTCTAGAAATAATTTCAATGTGGGAAATTTTTTCCAGAAGATGATTCAAGTCCTCGTGCACAAACTCCAAAGCACCAAGTGCCAGTGATGAGCGTCAATGTTAAAGGTCAATCAAACTCGGCTCAAAGCGAACCTCTGCCTTTGCTAATTGATCTAGAGGAAGAAAGCCAAAAGAAAAACCAGATGAATTCGAAAAACAAAAAGCATAGTTATGTCCCGGAGAACAAACCTCCCACACAACCTCTTTTTTTTAGGTAGGTAAAGCCAGCGTCATGACTTTTTTAAAAGACACATGATATTACCCGTATCAGATTCTCGGGTTCTAATCAATTGGTTCCGCTTATCAAATTAAAAATCCGAAGGAAATATCGCGTCGGTTACACTTACTTGGTGCATTGCATCATGGCCTTCTTATTAGCCTTGAATGAGCCTTGAGGGCCTTAACATGAGTTTTGGTGTACAAAATGGATAGGGAAGAGTAAATTACATACACAGTGTTGGGCGCCTGACTTTTCTCATTTTTTTCTTCTTTCAGATGTTTTATTTTCAGTCCCGAGGTTCCAGTTAAGTTGGATTATCAAGGGAAACGAGTTGATATGAGCCACGGCTCTTTAGCCGGGATACTGATGGGTCTCGGACAACTGAACAATTCCGAACTCAAGCTTCGAAAAATCGCATACAGACACGGGCTTTTGGGATTCGACAAATTACTTAACTTCGTGCTGTCAGAATGGGCGAACGACATAAAGAAAAATCAACTGCCCAGTTTGTTAGGGGGAGTAGGTCCCATGCATTCCTTAGTTCAACTTGGTAAGAAATTCCCCCAAAATTTCCCTTTATCACTTTTGGTTCAAAAATCTAACGTTTTTTAATGCAGTTCAAGGAATTCGGGATTTGTTTTGGCTACCTATAGAACAGTACCAGAAGGACGGACGTCTGGTTAGGGGATTTCAGCGTGGAGCCAATTCATTCACAACTTCGACGGCGATGGCTTCTCTAGAACTTATTAGTCGATTGATTCAGGTGTGTATCCAGACAAGGATTCTATGTTAAAAATTAAATTGGGCTTTGATGGTTAGCCAAATAATTCACGATAACTCTGTCGCGTTTTTCGTGTGTTCTCTCCACCAAAACTAAGCCTTTTTTATGTAAAGCCAAATGAAAACTGTGTATGGAAGGCTCAGAATAAAAAAGGAAAGCTGACAAATGACACGGAATATCTGCTTCATGTATACCAAAACTGAATATTTTTTTAATCCTTTAGGTACATATTTATTTGGAAAAGGTTTAGGGATTTAGGGGATAATATTTAGCGCCAGCCTCATATTGGTAAAATATATTATATTGTATGTTTTACCGCTTTAAAACACAGAATTAAATTTTTCTCTTTATCTGTAGTCTTATTTTGTCTTTCTTTTTCCCGTTGTTACCTTTTCTACCATCTTGGTTCCGTGCCTCCAAATCAAGGTTCATCAAAATCCTGAAAATATTTGTTCTTTTGCTGTCGTTACAAATTTCTCTCCCTCAAAAAACAACATATAAAATATATCATCAGTTTTAGTGACATATCATGTCAAACTTTTGTTAAAGAAATAGATATGCCCAGTGGTACCCAAAGTGTTAACACCGCTAAGTTTTTTTGGAATTTAAATTATATTTAAAATTTGTTTTTGTTAGATTATACAAACTACAGCCGAAACGGCTTATGATATGGTATCTCCAGGACCAAGCGTCAGAAGTTGTATAAGAAATGGCAGGGGAAGAGCCAGACAATACTCCCAGCCTGCAGATATAAGAGAAGGAATGGCCATTGCATATTTGGTCGTAAAACAGGTAATAAATATAAGTGATGGGAAAGAGCAGAAACATAGATGTTAAAAAAAAGTAAAAAGAGTTTATCTCTGTGCTTTCTTCATATGCACTTTGCAGGGTATTGGGGAAACGGCGGAAACTATAGTCAGGGTGGCAAGCGAAGAACACGAACAAAAAGGAGTTACAGGGGCAGTGGGAGGAGTTTTACGACAAATCCCTCCGACAGTGGTAAAACCGATCATCTTAGCAACGGAAGCCACCAACAATGTCATTGGAGGCATGAAAAGTCAGTTGGTTCCCGACGCGAGAAAAGAAGCCGTGGAAAAATGGAGAGGACAAGATTCGTGAACTCGAGAAGAAAGTCTTCGTCTGACAAATAATCCGTGGTATATTTCTAATATGCCTAATTTAGAATTTCTTAAAATGTCTTTTTTTGTAGTTTCGGGGCCGTATCAGATAAATAATCGATAACAAAACGTCAAAAAGAAATTGCCTCTATTGGTGAAATGCTATCTGTGCAACTCTAATTGACGGAACTCTAAAAAGTGGTGGGGACTGATTCATTTCCGGAATACATTCCCAAGAAATGGATGAGTTTTTAAATATTTTATACACAATAGAATTTCTAAAGCGATATTGCTTAGTAAATACCAAATGGTACTTCACTTTTTTTGTTGGGGAAATGAATATTAGAATATTTTTAGTATATTAAGAAAATACATTTTTTTTATAAATTGCGATGAATGGTTTGAAGTACTGAAAAGAAATCAACTATCTATTAAAGGAGTTTTCGTTTTTCATTAATTTGAATAATTTTGAAACAATGGAATGTTAGTAATAAGTCACGAGAGGTGTCTTGCCGTAAAGTCGACCGTTGCTATACTAATTGTTCCATTAGAATTTTTCATTTTTTCATATTGAAATTTTATATGATAAGATTTATGAAAACTAGTCGTTGCATACTTTTGATATTTTGTGATATTATATGATTTTAGTTTTAAAACCTTTTTTGCTCGTTTTGTACCTTAATCTCACCTTTTTTCGTTACGAAATTTGATCTTATTGAGAGATTCATCAAACGAAATAAAGCGTTAGACTTTAAATTGGCTCACTGTTTTTAATAGTGTTTCAATTTTCGCGACCAGTATGTATTACTTTTAATACTTTATACAGAAAAAAAGCCTTTGTTTGGTTTATCAGTCTCATTTCGACTCCAATAATGAAAACAGCTGTAGGATGTCAAAATGTTGATTTTTTTCCTCGAATAATTTCTTCGATATTAATCCCAGCTATTATTCAAAATCACCAAACAAGCTTGGTAAATGTGACAAATTACTGAATATTTTTCACATTCACCGATTAGTTCATGAAATCTTCAACTTGTAATTAAGAATTTAATAAAATTTTGACAAAAGCCAAGGAAGTCAAGCGGCTGTCAGTAACAATTTACGGATAGAGGTTCTGCAAAAGAGCTAAAAGAGATTTCCTCTACCTCTGATTTTTCTCCTTATCCGATTTTTTCTCATCTGCTCCTGTGCTCTGATAGCGTACTTGTTGGTGGTATTTATTCGACATCAACGGCACTAAATATATCAAAAATCGGCCAAATAGGCACTTATCGTAAACAGCATGTTTCCACGTGTGCTATTAAAATTGAGTCCACTTCTCTTTGTATAAAACCTACCTTATAACCGGTATCTTTGCCGAGCTAAACGATTTACGTGGGGTACGGCGTTACATTGACGCCGCACCGCGTCTGCGAGCCCAAGTTTTAAAGAGATGGATTTGAGATATCCGTCTCCGTTGTAATTGTTTAAGTCAGAGGTGAGCTCCCCTTTTTAATCAACAGGCCAGTTTTAATGTAAAAATTTTTTGCCGGGCCGCATGAAAGAAGTCCGCACAAAACTTAATTTTGAATAAAAAACTTTAATATTACCTTTTTTACAACAATACTGCACTCTTGTCTTTCAAGAATTGCTAAAATTGCTAGTTAACAGCTTTCAGTCTGACTGATTGTATGACAGAAGCAAACAGAAATAAGTACAGACGCGGCACGTTCTTATTGTATATTTGAACAAGTCGCCTACAAGTGAGTAACTCCTCACAAAAAATTGTTTCAGTTTAGTACGTATTAATACTACCATTTTATGAAAATTAAGTTTATAACATTATATGGATGGGAGAAAGTCGATAAAATATAATAAATTCAATTTTAGAAATGCTTGGTGGGTCGCATGTTGCTCCCCCCTGGTTTAACGTTTAGTTAGTTTTACTTTTAGCTCTATTAGTTTACGTATTTATTGTATTTGTTAATCACCGTTAGTTTTTCTTAACCTCCCTTCTTAACTATCACCTTCTCCAAGCATGAGACACCATATAGTTGTTCGAACTAGTTTTGTAAGAAACCTATCCGAGGAGATGACCCAAGATTTTATGACGAAATTAAGGAACACCGAACATATTCTTAAACTGTCATATATTGGTCATATTTTCTTACATGCGCTTATACACTGTTTTGAGTCTTGACAAAATACTCTAAACCGTACAGAGCTTTCCTGGCCGATAACTCCGAACCGTATAGGAGCAGACAAACCGACCGTCTTTCTCGGACCGACGATGTCTCAAGACTTAGATCACCAATTTTGGGTCTTGACCGATTGCTCTAAACCGCACAGAGCAAATCCACCATGTCCTGGCCGATAGCTCCGATCTTGAACCGAAGCAGACCATCAACCGCCTTTCTCGTACCGAGGCTGTCTCAAGACTGAGTTCCCGAGAACTCAACGAAACCAACAAAAAACTTATCCCAAAATAGCATAATTCGCAGAAACCCGACTTTTGTCTACGCCGTCTCGTCGCCCGTACGTCGCCAAAGAATGCGCGGGTTTCTGCTCATCAGTATTGTCGTTCGACTTGTTCGAACAAGTTTCGAGGGGTTATGTCTGGGGAGCAGATCAGCGTGTTAGCCCTAGGAACGGTTTGGAAGAAGCCAAAGGAAGAGAAGAGTTATTTGAGAAGAGGTAGCATAAAGAACAGGAAAGCAGGAGAAGAGTAAGGAGGTTTGAGTGAGAAAAGCATCTAGGGGTCTATGTCTTTTGAGACGTCTTGGGTCGAGAGGTTCGTTGAGGGATTATGTTGCTTCGCCAGTCGGGAGGAGTATTTGCGAGCGAACCTTTCGATTTCCTTCTTTACAGAGGGAATCACCAGGTCATCGTGCATGATTTGGTTAGGAATGAAACATGGAACATTTACGATGATTCGTAGGGTTTTCATCGAATTTAACCTCGAAATCCTGGAAACGTTCCAGGATTTTTAGGCGGAAGGTTCAGGTTTTATGATGGCTTTGGTATTTGAGGAGCTTGTTACCAGTATGAAGTTCGGGCCACCTTCCCATTAACCAAAGAAGTTTGTTCAAAACTAACTGGGCTTGGACTCGTTTTGTTTAAATGTGGGTCTTCCAAGTCAGTCTGCGGTCAAGATGGATACCGAGATATTTGACTCCAAATGAATGATGAATGAGGGTACCGTATCATCGTTAGCAGTTTTGATAAATTTATAGATCAGTGTTCAGGCCTGAATCCGCCTCCTGGCCTACTTTGTTTTATTGTAAAAAACCTTTGTTTGTATTCCGACAAAAAATATATTTCGAGAGTCGCAATCCAACCGTCGTCCAAGTAAGTTTGTCGTATTTTATCCCTCGTACTTCATCCATCGCACTTTACTGGTCCTCGAAGGTTTAAAAGCATCTCAACCTGCGTGGCACGTCTTCATAGCGCAAGTGGTTAATGGTATGGCCCCCTTTGTGAATTGAGTCTTGGCGATCGAAGACGATTTTCTGAATCCTGAATCAGGTACTAAACAAACCTTATAGAGGACCTAACGAAATATTCCTTGGAAATTGTGTAAGTTCGTTTAATTTATCACTTTTACCGCAACATCTAAATTGAAATGATAAATTGACTTTTAGTGAAAAATATTCTGTTTAAAAATGAAAGTTAGGCTGAAACAAAGTGAGGAGCTTGTAGACATCTCTAAAAATGATTATTTCGCTTTGAAATTATGATGAATTGTAGTATTTTACTTCCCTGTTATTAAGTGTTGCCAACAGTGCTGAAATTTTGGCGGGAAAAGTAATTTATTTTACACCACTGACCTGTTGTATTAACGTTCTGAGATATAAAAACAGGGAATTCTCACTTGTTTTCGGACAGCATAAAAAAATAAATAAATAAAAAATTTTTTTGGTATGATACTAAAAAAATTACCGTTTTTTACTAAAAAAAAATAATAATCAGTGTGAAAATTTTTGAGTTTATCCTATTGTAAATAAAAAGGTAAATGAATTCAAAATTACTCTCTTCCCTTTGGTTTGTCACAAATAAATAGTTTTTTGTCCGACTTTTTTTTAAATTCGACATTTTTCTTTTTTTCGTCTCGGAACCACGACATTTTCTTTTCCTTTTTCTTTTTTTTCTATTAAACATAAACAAACGGTTTTTAAGTTTTCCCCCGACATTTTTGCATGGCGATTGACAAATCACAGTTTAATTAGTTAAAGAAGGTTTACACCTCACCTCTCATAATTTCAAAAAGAAAATATTACAGGTTTGTGCCGACGTTTAATAATTTCTTGCTTTGTTTATGCTCTTCCTTTTATATTTTGTTTGTTTATTTATAATGCGAGCTGGAGGCGTTCAATAAGTCAGGAGTGGTTTTATCCGTTTATTCTAACTCTGATCCCTTCTTCAACTTCACAAATTTTTTTCACTTTGCTTACCGAATTTACTTTTAATTTTCCTCCCAATGCTCATTTTTCTTTTTCTAATTTATGTCAATCTCTTCTACCTTCAAAACATTTTATGTAAATAAAAAGAAGAACATAAGCAAAAACAAATTCAGATACAATACTTTAAACATGTTAACGAGTGTAAGTGACGTTACAGAAAATGTTTTTGCCACTTTTATTTCATTTTCAACACTTAAATGATGGACTTTATTATTATTATTATTTTATGAGAAAAATTTCAAATTAGAATTTCACTGCATTCGTCAGTAATAAAAACATTGAACTGCCATGGATTATACTTTTTTTCTCATCTATTTCTGCTAAAATTGTTGTTTTACGATTAAAATCGACAGGGCCAAGATAATAAAATTACCAGAAATTTCTTTAGATTTCAGACAATCTGACAACAGGGATTATTTAACAGTTTTGATAATTTAAAAAAAAAAATGACTAATTCACACGGGAGTGAGAAGGACCGTAACCGTTTTAATGAGATTTTTGTTTTTGAAAAAACGATATTAAAGCTGTTTTTTCTACGAAATAATTTGTGAAAAATAAATGACATAATGAGTGTAGAAAAAGAGCGTACATGTGACTTTTTACTTTTTTCGGCTGTATCGGATAATTTTTCTAAAAGAATTCTGGAAATAAAAAAGTAACAGACAACACTCTCTACTTGGACAAAGAATAGGTACTCTTTGGCCTAAGCAGAAATACTTATTGGTGTTTAAAAACTAGCATATTATTTCTAATTAAAAGGGACATTATTTTTTCTTCAACTATCCAAATATTAAATAAAAATTAAGTTAAAACTGGCATTTCTAGGATTTTATAAAACTGTTATTTTAACCGGACTGACATGTTTTAAAACGCCTAAAACAATAATAATAATTAATATTTTTTATAATAAAAAATTGTATAAACAACAGCGAAGTGGAAGATTTTTACGAAGATTTGGGACATGGATTGTTTTTAACAAAATTTTTATTGTTTCTAGAACTCCCAGTTAAAAATTTCAAGTATGAAATCCAATGACGGAAATACTCTTCCCCAATGACTGAGCCAGATCCAGCTATTTCTGTCAAGTGCAAAAAAAAGTTGACAAAACAAAAACCTTAAAATGGCAGACACTTCACGGCTGAGCCCCAGAAATTCGGAAGTGAATGCGTTGGAGCAAAGGGGTTATCTCATCGGGAAGAAAATCGGTCAGGGCTCCTACGCAACGGTCCACGTGGCCGACTACGTAGACAATAACTCAAATCGGAAAATGCGTTTGGCCTGCAAGATCTTCGATAAAGAAAAAGCTCCTAAGGATTTCCTAGACAAATTCTTCCCGAGAGAATTGGACATCCTGACGAAAATAGAAAATCCTCACATAATACAAGTCCATAGCATTTTGCAGAGAGGACCCAGGATCTTCATATTCATGAGGTTTGCTGACAACGGAGATCTCCTGGACTTTGTTAAACGAACCGGAATTGTTCCTGAACACCAGGCGAAACTTTGGTTTCGACAAATGGTCAGTGGCCTCCAGTATCTCCACGGAAAAGACATCGCTCACAGAGACTTGAAATGTGAGAATATTCTTCTATCCAAAAGGTTCAACGTGAAATTGGCAGATTTCGGGTTCGCCCGCTACTGTACAGATGACGAGGGTCATCGAATTTTGAGTCACACCTATTGTGGGTCTGCGGCTTATGCGGCTCCAGAAGTAGTGAGCGGGACCCCGTACAATCCAAAGCTCGCGGATGTTTGGTCTCTTGGAATCATACTTTTTATTATGCTGAACGCGTCTATGCCTTTCGACGACTCAAACCTGAGGAAACTCCTGCGAGATCAGACATCCAAAAATTGGATGTTTCGAGCCAGGGTTCGAGACAGCGTTTCACCCCTGGCCAAAACTCTCGTCAGACAAATTCTTGAACCAGATTTAACAAAAAGGCTCCGATTGGACAGTTTGGTCAACCACGAGTGGGTTCGGGCGCGACGGGAAAGGGCAGCTACTTTAGCCGGAAGATTAGTTCACTCTGCTCCGACCAATCAGAACGTTGTGCGAACTCACGAAGCGGTTAACATCAACCCCCAACAGCCGGCCAACGCAAATGATCACTGACCAACACTTGGATCTCTAAATCTCCCGAGTAATTTACCATTCAACCATTTTTTAAATATTTTTCTTTATACATCTTTTGATGTTTTCAATTTTTTTACTTTTATTTTATGAAAGATACAAAAACCGTCTAAGAGACGATGATTTCCATTAAACGGCAGGGAATTCTAGCAATTCTGCAATTCTTTGCTTTTTTTATAATTAATCAAATACACGATGGTTTCTTACGTAATTAACATAAATTGAGGAAGACAATAGTAACACTACTTAGCCAATGAACAAAATACGTGATGTTGTTAAAATGTGACTTTCTTGTGTGTACTGAGTGTGCATTTACCCTTATAAGTAAAATTAAATATTTTCGTTCTGGTCAGCAAGTCAGGTAATTTTTCACTTTCACCATCACCCCCCTCTCTGTTCTAATACTAACATTAACAGGTCATCGGTTTTTTAAGGAACCAACCAAATTTACATGAAATTACTCTTAATTTCATGTAAATTGTGTATATTTGGCCCTTTCCAAAGTATTGTGTGTATGTGCCCTTTCCAAAGTCTTCTGCTGTCCAAGATCAACACTTTTAGATTTTGTTTTATTTCACTATTTTTTCATTTCCCAACAAAGGATTTTCCAAATCGGGAGAAGCTGACCTACAAAAACCTCAAATTTTATTCAAATCAGTTGAGAGATCCGTCTCCTCAGCAATAAAATAAAATGTAAATAACATCTTTCATCAGATTTGAAGTTTCTACATATCTTTTATTCATTCAACAAACTGCCTTATTAAAATTGAACACAATTCAAATAGATTTGTGGCAAAATTATCAAAAATTTTTTTCTTTTAATTTTCCTGTCTGACACTTAATACCAAAAAAAATCGAGCAGAGTTCCAGTATCATCGAGAAAACAATAATTATCCCTCCCAAGGCTCTCGTCGAGACAGGTTCCTTGCAGAGTTGTAGAGGGAGTAGCTTTATCCGCTGTGGGAGTCCGACAGAGGCAGTCTCTGCAGCGGAGCAGCGGTCAAGGGCACAGCCTAGGCAGTCGAATGCGGCCAACCCGGATTCCATCCCTCACCGCCGACCGGGCTTACGTCTCCCTCACTATCTTTAATTTATTTTATTTTCTTACAACAATAATTACTATAATTACTCATTGTGGCGATTTGCAAATCGTCACTATCTCTTTCTAAACTTCCTTTTACTTCTCCCTGATATTAAAACAAAATCAAATTAGATTGCGGCTCATTAAAGAGCAATTACGAAGAAAGATGTGATTTATTGAAACGTTATAAATTCTTGAAGGGACTGAACTAATGCAAAACAATATAATGGTTTCTTTCATAATGTCAATGGCCGGTGAAAAAAGAACCTCTGATCCGCGTATGCGTATGCGTATGCATATTGCCCTGAAAAAGCCCTCAAAAGTAGCACAGAGAAACAAGATAAAGAGATTTTATTTCACAATGACTTGGAAAGAATTGAAACAAATTTGTGAGTAAAATGATATAAATTTAAATCCAACTTGTATTTAGCAGAAACATTTTTGTCACTTAAATACAAACTGAATAATTAAAAATAAGAAATTACAAAATTATACTTCATGAAGCAGGATCATCACCCTTAGTGGTCCTTGTGTAAATCACCTGTGCATGATGCTTAATTACTTGCTTGATAAGACCTTAAAAAAAGTAAGAAGTATGTATATAAATGTGCTTGACATAAGCTACCATCCACTTTCAAATTAATAACTTAACACTTGAGAATGTTTTTATACATAAAAAAGCTTAAAGACTTTAATATTAAAAGATTGTACACAAAAGTAACAATGACACTAACATACAGTAACATAGTTACTTTTGCAATAGTGCCACCACAAAAGTTAAAAAGGAAAAAATGAGTACATCTTAATTGTTATTACTGTATATACAACATCATTTAAAATACAGGGTAATTAGCACTCCAAAAAATGTGACAGTATTCAAAGGTTTCAAAAACAATGGATTAACATAAAAATTTCAGAAATTTTTATAGTACCTTTCTGAAGAAGTTCATCCAAAGCTCTCCTTGCAAGTGATCCTCTAACTTTTAACCTTTCACTGACTACTGAAGGTGTTATGAGTTTATATGATGGAACCTCTTTCAGTAGTTTATCGTAAGTGGCTTTGTCAAACAGTACTTGATTGTTTAACTTATCCCTAACTTTTCCTTTTGACCATTTCTGAAATAGAAAAGGGAATAATAATAGAACTGAGGGGATTTCAGTGACAAAAATGCCAAAATTATAATGATGAATCCCATTAATCAATATATCTTATTATACAGCTGATGATTATGATGAGCACCAACCTTCTTTTTTGCTTTTCCTCCTGAACCTCCTCCTTCTTTTTTTTTCTGAGTTTTTTGTGGCTGCTTTGATGAACTTCCCTTAGCGTCTTTTTTGGGAGGCTAGAAAAACCTGTGAGTATCTCGTTATAAAGGGGGAAGAGTTAAAATCGAAGACAGATTGCTAAATTTCTCAGACTCATTAAATCAGACTTCGCCATCATAGGAAATCCGGTTTTGAAAACTTATCATCATCAAAAATTCAACCATTCTCAAAATCGTGGACTCACAAGAACCCGTAACGTGGAATATGTTACCACATCCACATGGAGGCGTCTTAATGAAAAATTATAAGAAAAATAACCTCGTATTGGTCGTTAATGTATATTATTTACTTATAATTCAAATTAAGAAGAAAAGATTTTTTAAAAATTATGCAAAATAACAGAATAATCCAATGAATTACTTATTAATAATCTTACCATGTTTTTCTAAAATGATAGAAAGACAGAGAACCGGAAATTCTACCTAAACTTCTATGCAGCGACAAAAGTCCCCATATATCGAATCCGGTTTTTCGATACTATGGAAATATTGTCGACGATATTAACTAGGGAAGACGTTGTCGGTTTCGCACGGGAGATATCTATAGGCTTTAAATAAGGGTTTTGACACGCAAACATTTACTTAACTAAAAAAAAAATTTTTGTACTCAATTCTTATTGTTTTTTAAATTATTATTTAGTGCCAATTGTTACTGTCCCCATATTATTACAATGGAACATCTCACGTCACAAGATCAACTTTAATTTTGAAACACAAATTTGCCGGAATGTTAATTTTTTGTACATATGGATGGGTACCTTCGACTATATAGAAATGGCATTCGAATTAATTGTTTTTAGTGGATTACCACCTTTTGGATAGAACCTAAGTAAGGCAGCATTAAGGGTGAGTAATACAGTTTTAGTTGACATTGCTATCAAAGAATAAATATATTAACAATGTTCAGGTAATTTTTTTGTTTTTGTTTTTACACCTTTGTAGACGTTAGTTTCGTGATTCAATCTTCAAATTTCGCATTAAAATAATGTTACCCTTGAAGTAATATATAATTATAAAAATATAGAATTGTAGTTTCGACTTTTCAAGATTTGAAAGTTCTAGTGTTGTTCTTATAATTTTTTTTCTTCATTATAGGTATGAATACTTGTGAAAACATTGATTTGTAAATTTTTCTTTTTTTGTTTTCAGATATGCTCTACAGTGTCAATCATGTTGCCAATATATTACAAGGATGCAACCTCCCGAATGTGGTGGGGGAGTCATCTAAAAGAATCCATTCAGAATTTCTGTAGGCTGATAGTGTCAGAGAGAAATTCTAGAAATCTATTTCTCTTTTTACTGTTAAATTTGTCCTTTGCATTTATAGAATTATTCTATGGGTATTGGACTAACAGCCTTGGACTTATATCTGATTCATTTCATATGTTTTTTGATTGCTCAGGATTATTGGGTGGACTTTTAGCAACTGTGGTCACCAAAAGAAAGCCTAATGAAAAATATTCCTATGGTTATGTGCGTGCAGAAGTCCTTGCAGGCTTTTGTAATGCCCTTTTCCTTCTTTTTACAGCTGGCTCCATATTTTTTCAGGCGTTTGAAAGGGCAATGGAACCACCAGAAGTGAAACATGAAAGACTTTTTGTTGTGTCAGTGTTAGGCTTTTTAGTGAATTTAATAGGAATTTATGCTTTTCAACATGGCCATTCTCATGGAGGAGGCTCTCATGGTCATTCTCACAGTCATTCACATTTTAGTCACCAAAATCATTCCCATAATGATGTACCAGCCAATTCACAAATCATGAAAGGAGTTTTTCTTCACATACTGGCAGACACCTTGGGAAGTGTTGGTGTAATTATTTCTTCCATCCTCATGCAAACTTTTGGATGGATGATTGCTGATCCCATTTGTTCTATTTTTATAGCTGTACTCATAATGGCCAGTATATACCCTTTAATAAAGGATTCTTTTATGATTTTAATGCAGCGGCAACCAGTGTCATTGGATCATGCACTTCCTCAGTGTTACAACAAAGTGATGCAACTGGCAGGTGTTTACAGTGTACAAGAACCACATTTTTGGACGTTGTGCAGTAATAATTATGTGGGGGGCATTAAATTAGAAGTGTCAAAGTCAGCAGATCCCAAATATATAGTTCGACACACTCAAATGATTTTTGCTGACATAGGAATCAGACAGCTTTATGTGCAATTGGATTTTCCACCAGTGTGATTTTTAGTTTTTTTGTCACTCAGGTCTTACTCTAGGTAGGATTAATATATTTTTGAACTTTATTATTGCCCTCACACAAATCATGTACTATTAAATTATAGACATAATTTTATTTCCTAAAAAAATCATTTTTGAGGTTTTATCAAGGTTGATCCATTTCAATTTGACAGTAAAATCAAAAATGACAAATTTTTTTTGTAAATGTCAAAGATATGGAGGAAATAAAAGTTTGTTTTGGAAAAATGTTTCAAAAGCATCTTACACAATAGATATATATTATAATATCATATAGCATTTATGGAAATTTTGTTAATTGACCGTGAGAAATTGTTTATGATTAATAATTGATGGCATTGTAATAAGGAATAGCATATGTTGTTTATGTAACAGTTTGAGGGCAATAATCCTCTGATTAAATGGCTGCCTTCTTTTTATTTATCAAATTAGGGCAATAAGTCCTTATGTAGACAATGAATTATAATGGTAATAATAAACAAAGCTTAACAAAAAAGTAAGCAAATTTCAGTTTGTTTATTGTCGCTTCTGTTTTGCATTTCATCATTTTGTGCAGCAGAAAATTCTCCACAGAATTAAGGCTTCTTTCTATTTTTTCCCTCCAACAACTTATATTTGTAAGTCGAAATTCCATCGTTATAGTGAGAACATGATGGAAGGGAAGAATAAAAGTTTTAGTCAAAAGAACTGGAATTTTATTGAATTTATTCTAAGTTAAAGAAAATACTTTGTTGAAAACTTAAATTTAGTTTAATTTATGCTTATATTTTGATAAATATTATTAATATTTGTGTTACCAAAAATTTATAATGTATTTTTATAGCTTTATTATTTTTGATATCAGAAATTTTTGAACCAGCTAATAAAATTTGGAGGAGAACCCATTAAAAAATTCAAAGTTTTTAATATGAAGACACGAGTGTATCTCAGAACAACTTAAAAGATCAAATGCTGGGTAAATAATGGGAAAAATTATACCCCTTTTACGCCCTGCTTAACTGTAAAGAGTAACTTTGGTGCAGAACATAATACACTCAATTTGTTCTCCCAAAAAAGAGGTACAGAGCCGATTGGCTTTGACACAATAATAAATTTCTTTCGATTGGAGATTGTCCTTTGAGCTTGACGGAATTGTTTGATATTTATTCATGAATAAAGCACCACTGACTCCTACAAATTGGTAAAGACTTAAAACTAAGAAAATTACGAACTGGGTTTTTACACCGTGTCATATTATCACAAAACACCAACGTTTCGTTCACTTCGGTGGCTGTGGATGTCGTCAGGGTAAAACTTAAAATGATAAAGACTTGCATATCATATGATCAAAGTCAAGGTAAGTTTCTCTTTATGTCACTTGTATCGCACAAAAAGACAGACGTTATAATTATTTGTTACGGTAATTAACAGCCGCACAACGAGAACTTGAAGAGCCACACATCACTCACTGGAAATTCTTCTAAAACACCAAAACTTAAAAATCTTTGCTGGCAATTGTATATGAGGAAAATTAGCAACTGCTTTAATGCTTTAACTACGAAAAGTGATAAATCGGATATTATGTATTATTTCCGGCAATTATTAATAATTACCAACTAAGCTTGATAAATTTGACAAATTTATCGGCTACTTAATAAAATCCCCAACCTGTAATGGAAAATTTAATAAAAATTTGCTTAGATGCTTGACTTAAGTTAGTTCTATGACAAAAGCATTTGTGCTCGCCAGTAACAATCTACCAACCTCCGAATAGCCTCGGACATTTACTATGTTCCACAGACAAACCCTTAACTATTATATCCTACCAACCACTGATAGTCCCTTCCTCGAGAGCCAGGAAGTCATTTTTATTAGGAATAGAAAAAAGAAGTTAATACTGAAAATTACTTCTCATTGGGAATTGATAACTGTACGATACCTTTTGTAGATAATAGAAATAAAACAAATTTTCTGTATCAAAATGGTGTATTGTATAGTGCATACAACAAATAATGAACATACAGTGCATACAATAAAAATGCTGTTTCATAAAAAAAAATTTTTGTAGAAAATTTGGCAATGGAATGGTTCCGATTACGAACCACCCTATCAGTCTTTTTTAACCGATTAAAAATTCCAAACTGAATTAGTAAGGAACCCTCTTAGGTTAGATTTCTTACGGACTTCGATAACGATTCTAACTGTGAAATAAACTGTAAAAACAAAATTAATCGTGATTAAAACTAAGGGGCTATTTCGTCCTGAAAACATTTCGACAACCAACCTCTAGTTTCTAGATAATTTTTTACTTGATTCTCTAATGGCGTGAAATCCCCACAGTCGTAAGAATCCTGAAATTAAAAGATAATCTAGGTTTATTCTCAAAACAAAGAAAATTCTTGAAAAGAATGGATGACAAATTGGGCCGACATTGTTGACGTCGATTTTTAATTGACAAGTAATTTTGTCTTTGTGCATAAAAATAAAGCAAGAAAGCTGAAGACACGTAGATATTGGGGGCAACTATAACTCACCTTCAAAAGAACCCCTTTAAGAGAGATGTACTCCGAGGGCGTTATATCCAGAGAGTTGCACAACCTCATCTCATTTGAGGACAACAAGTTTTGAAAACAATGTGACTTGTTTCCTTCGTCTCCCACCCCTCCTTCGATTCTCGGACTTCCATTAATCCGAAATTGATTGCCCAAACTTTTTAATATGGACTTTCTTGCGGTGGAATATGATACGTGGTCTTCGTTTTTTTCTCTTGAAAAATAAAAATATTCAGTAATGTTTAGAGGGCACATAAAGTGTGAGTAGGCTACGGTAAAAGTGATAAATCGGGTGAATATATAACTCATTTACTTTTTGTACTCTCTGAAAACAAATCTGAATTCTAAGAATTCCCCGTTACTTGACTGTAGACCACTAATACGGTAGGTTAGTGACATCAAATGAATCATCGCCCCTCCTCCCCAAATCCCATTACTGTTGACAGTACTTCCTAACATGGAAGCATTATTACTCATAATACAGGTGGCCATTGAGTTTTCCACATTTTTAAAGATTCAACCGTTTAACCCCCTACGATCGAATGGTCAGACTAGCCTTCAGATTACAATTTTGTTGGGATCAAGAAAACAAAACAATAAACTTTATAAGTTACTAACTTGAAAGCACTCAACATACCTCTTTAACTTTATTATGTGCACATATTGATAGATAAACACTTTAAAACAGTTTTGCTAAATTTTTTTATTTCCCTCTATTTTCGAACATTCAACATCCGCCCATACTTTCAGCAACAGGAATTATATGCAAAACTCGAGGGCCTACTGTAATTTCAAACCTTAATAATAATGTATAGCGACCTAACTTTTAATTTCAATTTCAAGTTGGCCAAGATAGCTGATGGTTTTGAATAATCGCACTGAAATATACATAATGCTCGATAATTGTGCGACCAGGACCCCTTCGATGGTGAATCAGTCAAGTTAGAATGATAGCCTGGTCAGCAGCTATATTGTCAATAGAGTCCACATTTAGGATTTCGGAGAGTAAGCGGTTGGTTGCCAGATAAATGAGCAACCCAGGTTTCTTGGAGAACTAAGTGAAATAAATAAATCAATCGCTAACTTATGGCAATTCAAGCAGGTCTTTTTCACTTACCACCTTTTTATTCAAAACGATTTATCACTTTTATTTTAGGAAGTACACATTGTATTTACACTCTATGTTAAAAAGTTGTGGCAGTGAAGTTGATAAATTTTTAACAGTTACATTTACAAATACATTTTATTTGTATCAGTCGTCTGAGACTGAGTTGTGTTGGCAAAAAAATAATTTCATACAAAATGCGATGAACTGGGAAAAGGCAACTCACCTTCTTAATAATGTTGGAATCTGTGGCTGATCTATTAGATTCGATCCACTGCTATCCTAAGCAAAAGGCAAAACTGATAAAATCTTATCGTATTTTAAAAACAAATTGAAAAAATTAAATATAAGATGAGAAAAATGAAAGCAATTGCCTTGACTTTACCGACAGCAATTGTATCTATTAATTCTAACATGCTTGCTTCTTGAATAGCAAAAGCGAACTTCTTACCAATGAACTTTGTTTTTCTTTGTATAATTCCTGTTGATAGAATAACTCTTGTTCGAAATGAGCACATTCTTCATGTCGCGTCAAGCCGTTTCTTCTGTATCTGAACAATTCGCCGAGTCGAATTTTCAGCTCTTGTTCTCTTTGCATGTTCTGCAAAAACTGTTCATGTTCTTGAGCTGTATGAAACTGACAAAAAACCTTCATTCCTTCCTGAAACTCTCTATGAATCAGACAAATTTTACTATTAATTTATGTTCAAGAATCACAAAATCACCAATTAAAAAACCCACTGAACTTACTTTTCCTCTTTTGTCAATTTTTTCTTTTGTGAAATTTTGTCTTTTCTAGCAGTTGAATTGAAAAAATTTGACACTAACTGATAGTCTCGTCCAACTCTTTTTCGACGTGCTCTTTCCCTTAGCCTATGTGTGTACATATCAACATGAACTAACTTAAGTGCTGTAAAATTAATAGGATTAAGATAAATATTTTTGTTACCATTTCCTCAATTTAAAAAAGAGCAATGCAAATTTAAGGAAATCTATATTGAAATTTTAAGATTTTAACATACCAATATCTAAGTCTTCATCCTCTGTTTCACTAATAAAGAGAGATGACACCAAAGATTCAGCCTCATTGTCATATTCCTTCATAGGAAAAAGAGAGAGGCATACAATGTCATGATTAATTAAAATAATATGAACTAATTTCATACAAAGAGATCCCGAAAAATGAATCAGACTTAATTATAAAAACTGAAGATGCAATTTCTATCTATTACATTTGGTTCAAGTCAAATTTCTTAAATTTTATCCAGTACCATCTTAACATTTACTTGGAATTTCAGTAAGAAAGACATCTTGAAAAGCTAAAAATAAGCTTAGGTATTGACACTAATTATAGGATTCAAATAAGAGGTATAGTGTAGTGGGATAGTTCAGATTAGTCAAAAATAGTCAAGATAGTTTAGCTTTGGATATTCATTTTTTTTTTTTTATAATTTACATTAAGTATACTTAGTTAAAAAAATTACATAACCTTTAGAACTGAACAAAGTAATTTTTTTTTTCCTAACAAAAAAAAATAAACCTAAAATTAAATTTACTTAATTTTAATGTATAAATAAGAGCAATATTATAAATAACATTTATTATGATTATTAAATAAGATTCAGAAAGACCTTTGGTAAGATAGGATTGGAGATATCAAATAGTAGGAAACTCACCCTTTCAAAGTCATCCCTCAGAGGCATATAACCCAACTGGGCTGCTTTTTCTGCTGTTACATCTAAAGGCAGAAGCCTATTCATCAAAGAAGGAGACAAAGGTCCTGTATCATAATTAGATGCATCACTCAAATTTGGTCTCAGATTTGAAGCTGAAGGCCAAGTCAGTCTTCCAATACTCCCGTCTAAATATCTACTAGTGTATTCCTCTTTGGCTTCTAAAAATAAATAACAAGAAACTGTTAAATTGGTCATATAACTTTAACCTGCATCAAGTATTTTTAAATCCAATTAATAAAATAAAAGTTATTGTCATGCAATAAGGATGGTTTACCTGAAACTATAAAAGAAATCACTAAATAATACAAGCTGAAAAATTACAAATTGTCAGGAAATTAAAAATATAAATCCATTTACCTTCTGGTGTTCTTGTTTCTATATGCTTACTAATGTCTTCCCAATTGCCAAAACCATAAAGCTCAATGGCATCTAAAAGATGCAGTTCTTCCCTAGCTGTCCACTGATTTTTTCCAAAAGATACACCCACAGCTCCTGAATCCTGGGACCAAAACATTTCAACTAAATTTTGCTTCCATTCAAAAAAATTACGATTAATAAGTTTATAAATTTCTATGAATAATTGTAATTCCAAAAAAGGAGAGTTAATTTTTTGTACCCCAAATATGAAATTTTCAAAAAGTTGACTCAAAAATTTTTAAAGCTTTCATTACAAGTATTAGTAAGGTTATTTTGGTTGGGTGCAAAGTCAAGTTGAAATTTTAATCAAATAAATCCATTTTTTAATTTACCCACAATTTTAACATCCTTCAACAACAAAAGTTATTAAAATTGGCGAAAACTAAGCATTGATGGATGGGGCAGTGTTTTTGGTAAATAGAAACTAACAAGGATGAAAACAAATAAATAAATAAAAACGTACATTGATAAATCAAACCCAAGTATAGTGGTTTACAACTTATAAAAATAAAGCACATACACATGTTTTAATATGTGTGCATTTTATAACAACTTGAAACCTTGGTTTTGCCGAAAACCGCGTACTAATAATGAATTCACTCTTACCACAAACTGATAGGCATGATCGTTCTTATGAGGACCGATTTCAGCTCCAGAAGAGAAACACTGAAAAAATGGTCAACTGACAGAATTATAAACAATATTTTCATAACGCACTTTCGGCAAACGTCACAAACGGTACTGCAACTGGTTACAGTCAGCTGTAAAAACAGCCGCTTACTTTTGCTACCGTCAAATACTAAACAAATAACTTACTTGCAAACATAATTCAAAGTCAGTACATTCCACACATTTTACTCTCAACCCCGTTATATCCTCTTGACAGTATGTGCAATTGTACTTGGCAAACAAATCTGAAATTTAAAAATGCTGTCAAAATCCGATTAGAAACAAATTTCACTGCAGTAAATGAAATAGAATTACCAGCCATGATTCCCTTGCATCCTCCAGCTGCGTTTTTAATGCTTACGGTGAACTCATACAACGGCTAGCAAATTCACATCAAAATTTCCCTGCTTGAAGTTACGTTGGTAGACCTTGAATGCAGAAAACTTTTCGATTTTTTCCTAAGTTCTTCTCGAATTGGAAAAGTAGTTATTGATTTCTTCACAGGATGAATCGATTAATAGTAAGTTCGTCAATAATTAATCAAAATTAGTTTATTTAACATTTTTACAATGAAGCTGAAATATGTTTTTTCTTCCCTTAGGCTACTGTCCCATTGATTTCGAGAACTTGCATGAGGAGTCTGGCTACCACGCAAGTTCGGGCTGTTAAACCAGACCTCAGCAAATTGAAAAAGAAACAATTGCAGTTTCAAGTCGACAATGATGTACCTGTCCACCTTAAAGGAGGAGCCGGAGATGTATTTCTGTATTATACAACTCTAGCTCTAACTGTAACCAGTGTGGGAATGTCATTCCATGCTTTATATAAACTTTCACTTAAAAAATAAATAAAACATTGTAACTTCATAACTTTAGTTCATTTTCGTAGTTTTACCTTTAAAATATTTGTAATAAGTAGGATTTCCCTATAGTGAAATGGATGTAAATTTCATTGCTACTAAAAGTTAATATAACTGTTTTATCCCTTGAAAAAAAGTCTACTCATTTACACAGACTTCCTGTTTAAAATTATAAATATGTTTATTACATATAGTATTTAAATTACATTCTGACTACAAATTTGCTATTTTCTCTTCAGTCAAAATTTTATTTTCAGAAGTTACCCTGAAATTAACAATAAAAAAGATATGGCTAGTTTTTTTAAATTACTTGGGGTTTGTGTTGCTTAAGAACTTCAAAACCCAACTAAACATTCCATATAGAGAATAGAAGGGAAAAATTTGAAGGAGGCAGTGAACCAAAACAAACAAAATAAACAATCAAGCAAATTTTTCATCTGTTATTGTGATACTTCAGAAATAAAAAAAGATTATCTGAATAATGAATGTAGTGGTAAGAATTAATTATTGTGTGATAATATACTCAGGGGTGTATCAATAATAAAAAATTGAACATTTTTTGTTATTTCTGTTCATATGATACATGTTTATTCCCCTTTACAAGGGTGTAATACCTTTCAAGGACCATAAAAATACATTTATGGATGAAAAATTCTCATTTGCAAAAAAAACCATCCAAAGAAACTGTTTTAATTCTCAAAGAAATAATTACTTTAATGAAACCAAAACTACACCTCTCTGTAAGTGCTTATTAGAAACTCTCCCCAAAACTCCAGTTGATGATTATGACTGCCTCTGAAAAAGTATTATTGACAGCTCCCTAACTTAGTCTTAGTTCCTTTATGAGAGAAAAAGAAGAGAATTACCAAGAATGAAACACCATTATAGGTGTTTATAACAGCTCTTAATTTAAACATAATGTACAATATAATGAGGCAATTTAATCATAATGAACAAAAATTAAAGAAATGTCTAAATTCAATAAGTGACATGCCTCTGAGCACATTAACAGACAGCAAAATGTTAATTGTTAATTATTCAAACCTGGTGGTGATTTTTCTTTTTCTTTTTGTGATGAAGTTTACATATAAACTTAACACTTATTCAAGTTATTCAAGTTTTTGTATTTGCCTTTTATGTTTTATGTCAGCTACACTGAATCTATAAAAAAAATTGCAGTTCTGAGTTATTTTGAGTTCTCTTTGAGAACTACATTAAAGACAAAAAATCAAATCATTTTGTTGTCAATGATTTTACAGGCAGGAAGACCTTGTTGCCGTCATGGTATAAGAAAAATAAGAACTTTGACAATAAATGCATTACGGTTAAACAGCACTGAGGAATCCAACCCTACTAAGGCAGAACAAAGTCCTGTTCAACCTACTTCAAGTTGTCCTCCTCCACCATGTCCCCCTAAGCCATTGTGTCCTCCTACATTGTGTCCTAAGGTCCCAGATCCAAATAACCCCTGTAATTATTGTCCTCCTCCATGTATTGATCCTGATTATCCTGATCTGACCAAATTAAAAAAGCTTCAGTGCAAATTTCAGGTAATATGAATTTTCATATTTAAATCATTTTAGGTATCATTCTTTAAATTCAACCTAACAACAAGATAGTAGATATACAGAAAATTTATATAATTTATATTATAACAAAAAAAACTGACTTACGAAATTCCCATATACTTAAGGTTTTTAAATCTCGTCATGAAAATAACGAAAGGGTATTAATTATTTAATAATAGTTCTTAAATATCATTCGTATAACAAATAAGGCCCTACAATCATTCCTCAATTTAAGTATTACTACAATATGATAGTATTGCAGATTACTTAAATAAAATCGGAAAAACATAAAATAGAAAAAGTTCAAGCACATGAAACTTTTTCAGTCGAAAGAACTTTTATCTAGTCTTTTAACGTTATGAATTTATGGTATGAAAATACTCATTGTTATCTCACAAAATTATCATGGTATTTTGGAAGACATTTAAAAAGCATCTTCTCAATAACTGTAATTTGCTTTCAGAAAGAATTACTCACGTTTATAAACCACAAAACCAATATGTGTCATATTCCTCTGTTAAATTACCCTTTATTTTATACTTTAGAACTTTTAAGTAACAAAATATTTTTAATTCGTAGTTAAGAACACACAAAACAATAGTACTAGGAGTAGGGCAATAATATAACCAAAAATTGTATTACTCGTATTTGTTACACATCTTTCTCGGGTATTTTTTATTAATCAAGTATTCAACTTTTACAGTTTAATATCCTCTCACTTACTCTTTTCAGGAAAAAAATGACATACCCGTCTATCTAAAAGGAGGGTCAGTTGATGTTTATCTTTACCATGCAACGATTATAATGACTTTTGTTAGTGTTCTTAGCTCGTTTTATTTTTTATATAAAATGGCTTAAGATTAAAAAGAGAAAATTACATTAAATTTCCTGAGCAAACAAACAAATCCTCCGGAAATAAATCGAAAAAGGCTTATTTTACATTACATCACTTTGGGAAAGGATTGCCCAATATTTATCTTCGATTTTTGGTTTAAAAACAAATAAATAGATTCTATCAACCTTATGTTTCTATTGTATTTTATTTCAAAAGTGTATCATTTTAATTCTGCATCAAATTCACTCCTTAGAAATAAGTTTACAAAATTCTAAAAATTGTATACAAACATCTAATTTGTCATTCCCTTTTCTCCCTTTACCCTCTCTCTCCTGTACTTATTGTCTTTTAAGAATTTTCCTTTTCAAGACAATTATTCAACAAACGCAAAACCCAAGAAAAAACTTTAAAATGGTTTCCTCCATTATAACTTTGCATCAATTTGAGTGAAGGGAGATAAAAAAGATTGCAGAAGATTTACCTCTGAGCTTTGGTAGGGTACATAGTGTCAACGAGAAGGTTCGCCGTTGTCTGTTGGGGTTCAGAGGACAATCACAGTAAAGTTTGAATTCTGTTAGGACATGAATTTGTTTGAATTCGACGCATAATGACTCATTTCCTTCATGTCTCTCAAAAAGCGGTAAGCAACCTTTTTGAGTTAACTTGGGTCGAGTTTTTTGGTGATTGAGAACCAAAGCTTAGGGTTGTGGAACCCCTGTTCGTCTTCTTGGTTTTTCTTTCAACACGGAAGATGATCTTAGGTCTTTCAATTGAATAAATAAATCGAATTCAAATTAAAACCCTGATTATGTTTTATCTAGTACAGTTCCAGCAGCAAAAACTTCTGTTAGAGATGTTCGCTACGGTCCAGAACTTCTTTCATTCTGGTTTTGGTCTTCTGCGACCTGTTAATATTTTCGGTCTTTCCGACTATCTTTTTTGTTCTTCTTGACTTTTCCTTCGTTTAATCAATTTTAAATCACACCCTTGTTCTTTTTCATCGTTTTGTTTGCAATACTATCTTCAAAAAAAATTGACTTTCAATTTATTGAGTTGAGTAATTTATTTTAACAGTTTTTGTATTCATTTTCTCGATTGTCGGTCATCCTGAGGAGTTGTCTTTTCGATGTCGAGGCCATTTCGGACGATTTATGACTTCCACTTTGGGGTATTTTGTTTCGGATTTCCAGATGCGTGCTTAAAACAGTGCTGTAGTTAGTTTTTTTTTGCGGCTGGTTCCATTAATACTAGTAACATTAATTTTCTGGCTGTTACGCCGCATCAATAAGAATTCCCTTTTTTTAACCAAAAATTTGACGCGGGTTGTTAACCAGAAGATTAACCTCACTAACGTCACTTTATTATTTTTATCAAGGGCTTCTCCTCTCTTCTTTAATTTTTCCTCCCTTCGTAACCTTTGACTTTTTCTTCTGCTTTTTCCCTCCATCCTCTAATTCGTATTCTAAAGATTCGGCTCCATCAACTACACTTCTCGTTGTTGGTTTTAATTTCTCACCATCCCCTAAATCTTCTTGGTGATCCGAACCCTCTAGTTCATATTCTTTTCGAATGGATGTCAGCGTTGGGCCTTTTTTCGTATCATTCTCGATCTTTTCTTCTGAACTTATCTTCTGCATTGTTTCATTGTGAAAAACTTCTTTTGTTTTTTCCTTGACTGATCGCTCGTTTATATCCACCTCAACATTACTTACCTGACTCGTTTTTTCCGAATTTGTTTGACAAAATGTTTTCGTATCAAAAATCTCATCTTCCTTTGCTACTTCCTTAGCAACTCTTTCCAGCCTCTTCATTTGGATTTTTCCATTTGACACGACTTCTGCTGACTTATCCTTGATGACATTCTTATTCTCTAGAAACCTCCGCTTTATAATGAAAATCATAGGCTTCGTTTTTATTCGAATAGGAGGGAAAATGTTATAATTGAGCAAAATCTGAGAAAATCCTTCTATGGATTCTAAAATTTCATGAGTTTTTTGATATGGTTTCAATTTTAATGAATATTTACTTTTGGCTTCGATGAGTAAGTGAGTGAATTCCGTCAATTCTGGACTTCCATAGGTCAAATTTTCTCTCTTGCTATACCTAAACATAAAAACGATAAATGAAACGTGGTTGCTGTGAACTGTCTCAATTCTAAGATATTTCATTACCTGTCTTACCTCCAGTTCGGATAAATTTCAGTAAATCTTGACACTCCACTTTGAGCAGACAAATTATCTATGTGCAAGGACACGTTTTCTTTTGAGGATTCGAGTCTGTGAATCCGAGCCATAGCCACTCCTCCCGGGTAGTTGACGGCGGCTATCATAAGAAGAAATGTGGTAAAAAGGAAATTTAACCCGATATGCCCGGCCAACCCCAAAGCAAATAGTTTATGAAATTTAGATTTTTCACGGTTTTCCCACCTGCAATAAAAAATTATTTACTTCTGTTGTTTTTTTGGCAATTATTGAACTTTAACTATGTAACTTGAATGTTTTTTGGATACTTGATAGATATCTGAATACTGATTTTTTTTTATTTCCAAACTTTAAAATTAAAAACATGATTAAATAAAACTCACGCTTTATGACAAATGGAAGCAACGGAAAGGTTTAACAATGGAAAGACATATATTATGAACCTTAACTCCTTGTGGGGCAAAAAGGAGTATAAAGATACAAAAATAAGTGAAGGTAAAATAATTTTTAAAACTCTCTTATCGTGATAAGCTCCGAATGGCACGAGAAACACCGAAAATGCCATTCCCCTAGGGATCGCCGAATAGAAATACCATAGAAAAGGTGAGGTCTGAAGTGTTAGTTAAGGTAAAAATATTACTCATAATTAAACATTTTTAAAACTACATATTTAAACATTTTCTGTTTATTAAAAAGGATACTCCCCACTGACTACTTTTGTTAAGGATCGTGTTGAACCATAAAACTTCTCCTTCGGGCCAGAGCAGTCTGCCCCAAAAAACAGAATCAATTGCAATTGTGACCAATAAAAGCATGACACCAGCTGGTAAAGCAATTTTAATTAACCTAAACACATCAAAATCATCAGTTTTCCATTGAGGAAAAAAATCAACACAATTTTGTTTATAAAAATAAGTAAAGGTACGCACTCTACAAGAGATATAGACTTGTAATAAAACTCGAAAAGGATGATGACGCCAAAAAACAGAGCTAGCTCTCCCCGAAACCATATTATAGAAGCCCCAGAAAAAATTATGAAAGTGTTGAATTTCCGTCTAAACCACGAGTCAAGAGAGAGAAGAACCAAAGGCATAGCCATAACATTCGGTAATGGCCTGGTCATGTAGAACATAAAATGGAACTGAGATATAGTAACCAAGAGATACCATTTTGAAAAGGACTTTCCAAAATGTGATTCCACTGAACGGAAGAACTTGAAGAAGGAGATGATTACGCATAAACCTAAAGCTGATCGAACTGAAATTAAAAAGTAGTTTTCAAAGTTGATACTACTGCAATACGAAGAATCTATATTCATAAAAAAAGACTCACCAACATACTGCGACCAAAATTTGTTAAAACTTAACACGTTGATAATACTCACTATTGGAGAAGATAAAAAAGATATGAATAAAGGACCTATAAAAGTGCGAGGTACAACTCCGGGAAATTCTTTGTGATCATACTGAAACATGAAAAAAAATTGAAAGCCAGGATATTATAAAAGGATTTTATGTGAAAAAAAGTCTCATATATATACAGGTACCTCTCATAACAAGTTTAATTCGTTCCGGAGATTTACTCGTTATGCGAAACAATTTTTACCATATAAATCAATGTAAAATAGGATAATGCGTTCTAGGCCGAAAAAAAAACCTTTAAAACACTACCTTTAAAATACACAAAAATTATAGACAAATATGAATAATTATACTGTATTTTCTTAGTTATGTACATAATTTTTTTTTTTTTTTTTACTACAAAGCAGCCTAGAGTTGTTTGTCTTTGCCGACGCTTCAAAATTTGATTAAAATATTAAAATACGATACCGCATTATCATTAAAGTTTCGTGGCGCTTGGCTACTGTCTTATTGTCTTATTTAGGGTGATGCTTCTCAAAGTACGAAGCAACACTTTCCCAAGCTTAAAAACCTTGTTGTAATTCGAGCAGTTTGAACAAAATGCGAGATGAAAGTCAAAGTTTGGAACGAAATGAAAAGAAAAAAAAGATAAGCTAAGAAGTTTAAGAATATGAAAATGAATGAAAGTAGAAATGAAAAAATTTTGGATGCTAATTTAAAAAAATAAAACAGGTAGTGATTTAAGTTTAAATTTGCTCAGATTTGGAGGTTGGAAGTCTTTTTCGCTACCTGTCAGAGGATTCCCCGGGTACATGTCCCTAGCTATGCCAAAAATTGGTCGTTATGCGAATCTTTGCTCGTTATGAGAGATATTTTTTTACAATTTGTTTTGTTCGTTATGCGAATTTTTCATCATGGAGAGTTCCACTATATATGATAAACTGGTTGAATATATGCAATTCCTGGTGATCATTCATACACACACCAATAAACATGAAAAATGTTATAAATTACTATTTATCTCATTTACCAATCTCCAAATCAAAGAACCTAGAACTTTTTAAAATTTCTATTTAATGGGCATTTAGTAGTGTAAATTATAAATAATAAATGAAGTCATTTTTCAGAGATTCATTCTGAGCGATCCGGGATTCCTCATCAATAACTTCAGTTCACCCACTCCCTTGCTTCTCACCCTAAAAATCTAGATAAATATTCTTTCCATCATTTTAAGCTTTTCAAAGTACTTTCTAAAAACTCGTATTTGATGAGCAGCTTATAGATGTTAATATAACTTCTCTTAACTGTAAAAACATTTAGTAAAAAACAATAATGACTGTTAGACAAAAAATCCACCAAATTATTTACTTGTGAAAAATTAAGCTTGTGATAGAGAATGTCGTGCATTGCTTGAAGATTGAAACTTTCCTCGACTTTTGTATAGGGACAATATAAAAGGTGGATGAGAGCCACAATCCATATTAACTCATACATCTGAAAAAAATTAAAACAATGAACTGTAATCGATGACATTAAATGAATAATAATAATAATTGTTATTGTAATAAGAGAGAATAGAATAGATTTGTATGTTTCCGAAACCCCCACCTAATAACCGTAAAGCGAATAATAATAACAATGATAATAATAATAATGCTCGTTTAACGGTAACCGCTATTTCTGTCCTACTGGTGACAGTTGGTTGGGGTTGGTGAACCGTGTTTGGATCTTCTTTTAAAAATCCTTATTTGGAGCACTTAGGAATTCAGAACACGGGTGGTTTTGGGCATCGCAAAATTAGAAACATAGGGGTTTGACAACCGGGGTCATTACACAAGCCTCATTTAGAAGGCACTCTAGATACTTCTGACTTTTGGTTCTGTTTATCGGTCTTCCGTTGACCAGTAACTCAGCTTCAATCTCTCTTTTGCTGACTGTGGCGACCAAACGAAACAAAATTAAACGACACGAAACAAGTCGTCGCAGGATTCGGAATCGGATAAGTTGAGACACAATTCAACTTGTCCCCGACAGTCTGAGACAAACGATGAATCCTGCACATAGGCCATCGAAGTTTTCAGGAACACCGACCATATAAATAGATCTCAGAACTGATTTCGTCAGTCAGTTCGGCACCAACAATTCACCACCTAAAACCGACACTGACTATCATAAATTTACTTTTCCTGACGGTTATTTGTAGTCCGTAAAAACTGGGACGTGGTTTAGCAACTCCTGGAGATCGTCTGCCGATCCAGCTACGAGGGTGTTATCACCGTAAGGTATTTATGACCTCTCCGTTGACTATCACGCCTTGCATAAGCCCATCAAGGGCTTCCGAGCGTCAGGAATGGCCCTCATCCCCGTCTGACTCTGTGACGAATCTCTATTTCGCACCCTGGCCTCGTGGTTCCAAAACCCAATCGCAGTGATTCGAATGTCTCGAGTGACGAGCCCCAACTCCTGTAGAATTTGTATCGTTTTTGGTATGTTGGACTTTGGGCTTGGGCTTTCTCATAATCAATAAACTGGAGGAATACGACATGTCATTTCATGTTCATGTCATCTCTGAACATTCATAGCAAAAAGGCGTCTCTTGTACCCAGCCCCCTCTAAAACCAAACTGAGTGTCTCTGGGTTGTCCTTCGCACTTCCGATGCATACGGCCATCTATAACCTATATTGAGAACATGACTCGAGCCTATTTTAGAATGGAGCATTCGAAAAATTTCTATCATTGTTCACAGCAAATTAGGCCACACGCCACTTCGAGAGTCCGGAGTTACCAAGGTGGTGTTTCACCAGAGCTCCGGAGGAAAAATTCACAGACCTGTTAGGGTGAGCTAGAAGGTTAGCCACCCCTCTCCAAGATCAGCAACAGTAGTGAATAAAATGTAAAAAGCCTGCTGGACTTAATAAAAAATTGTTTACATCAAATGCACAAGATTAAAAAAGGGACACTTGAAAATTAAATGAACTTGTCCTCCTCCCATACAAGCTCAAATTTACAAAAGGACGAGCCTCAATTTTCGACTATTCGAGAACGTTACTTTTTTTTTATTCAGATATTAAAAATTAAACCCACAACATTCGACGAATAAAATTTGTTCCTAAACAAAAATTTGAAATAAATTCTATTTTATATGTATTTTATTTTAAATTATAAACAAAACAAATTGGAGAGAACATAAAACTACATTTGTGTTAAAATTTTGTGAATTAAGTGTTATTTTGAAAAAGAAAATGAAAATTCCAGCAATTGGAATAGATTTGGGCACCACTTACTCGTGCGTGGGAGTATGGCAGCAAGGCAAAGTTGAAATCATAGCCAATGATCAGGGCAACCGCACTACACCCAGTTACGTCGCTTTTAATGACAGCGAGCGGTTAATAGGCGATGCTGCGAAAAATCAAGTCGCCATGAATCCGAACAACACGGTTTTTGACGCCAAACGTCTTATTGGCAGGAAATATGATGATACAAAGATCCAAGAAGACATTAGACATTGGCCTTTCACAGTCGTTAACGATGGTGGAAAACCAAAAATTCAAGTCGAATTTAAGGGAGAGGTGAAAAAATTTGCACCTGAAGAAATAAGCTCAATGGTTTTAACGAAAATGAAAGAAACAGCAGAAGCCTACTTAGGCGGCAACGTCAGGGATGCAGTGGTAACAGTCCCCGCTTATTTTAACGATTCGCAGCGACAGGCCACCAAAGATGCCGGGACAATAGCAGGACTGAATGTCCTGAGAATCATCAATGAACCTACAGCTGCTGCACTAGCTTACGGTTTAGATAAAAACCTTAAAGGAGAAAAAAATGTTCTGATATTCGATTTGGGAGGAGGCACCTTTGATGTGTCGATACTGTCGATCGATGAGGGTTCCTTGTTTGAAGTTAAGTCAACAGCCGGCGACACGCACCTTGGAGGTGAAGACTTCGATAACAGATTGGTGACTCATTTTGCAGAGGAATTCAAGAGAAAATTCAAAAAAGATTTGACAAAGAACCCGAGAGCTTTAAGACGTCTCCGGACGGCCGCTGAGAGAGCGAAGAGGACTCTGTCGTCTTCTACAGAAGCGAGCATTGAGATAGATGCTCTATATGATGGGGTTGATTTCTATACAAAAGTTTCCAGAGCCAGATTCGAGGAACTTTGTTCCGATTTGTTTCGAGGTACACTTCAACCAGTTGAAAAAGCCTTGACTGATGCAAAAATGGACAAGGGGTCGATTCATGATGTTGTATTGGTAGGTGGTTCAACTAGAATTCCCAAGATTCAAACACTTTTACAAAATTTTTTTTGTGGCAAAACACTCAACCTATCAATAAATCCGGATGAAGCAGTAGCTTATGGAGCAGCAGTTCAAGCTGCAATTCTAAGTGGAGATCAAAGCTCCGCTATTCAAGATGTGCTTCTTGTAGATGTAGCACCTCTTTCGTTAGGAATTGAAACAGCTGGTGGAGTCATGACTAAAATTGTAGAAAGAAACTCAAGAATACCCTGCAAACAAACTCAGACATTTACAACTTATGCTGACAACCAACCTGCTGTAACAGTTCAAGTTTATGAAGGAGAGAGAGCCATGACCAAGGATAATAATCTGTTGGGTAGATTTGACCTAACTGGTGTTCCCCCTGCTCCAAGGGGAGTGCCAAAAATTGAAGTAACTTTTGACATGGATGCTAATGGAATATTAAATGTAACTGCTAAAGAAATCAATACTGGAAAGTCAAAAAATATTGTTATAAAAAATGACAAAGGAAGGCTGTCACAGGCTGAAATTGACAAAATGCTGGCAGAAGCAGAAAAATACAAAGCAGAAGACGAAAGACAGAGGGAAAGAGTTGCTGCAAAAAATCAATTAGAAAGTTATGTGTTTAATGTGAAACAAGCTGTCGATGATGCTGGTGGAAAATTACCTGAGTCTGATAAATCTAATGTCAGGATAAAATGTGAAGAGATGATCAAATGGCTGGATGGTAACCCCTCAGGTGAAAAAGAAGAGTTTGAAGACAAACTTAAAGAAATTCAAGGTTTTTGCACTCCATATATGACCAAAATTCATCAAGGTGGAAGTTGTGGGAATGAGTCAAAGCTAGGAAATTCAGGACCAACTATTTCAGAAATTGATTAAAATTCTAGTGAATTCAGTTCAGCCTGAAAATACGCCCTTTTTATACTTCCAACGCTTGAAGGAAAATAGTCACTACTGTGGTCCTAGTCAATTTGTTTTTTGTTTTCCTTTCAACAGTTTATTTGAAGCCTTAAGTAAAAGAATAAATTAGGTAATTAAAGATATTACTATATCTACTATATATTATTAATTATTTGTATATATAATTCACTAAAATACTGACTCTTCCTTAAACTTTACGTTTTTTTTTATTCAAATCAGTAATCAACATACAGTTGGTTGTCAGAAATTTAGAAAATAATGAGTGTTAACAACGTAACCTACAATTACAATACACACAGGGGTGTTCTGTATAGAATCTTTTAACTCAATAAACCAAGGCTCAATTATGTTTTCTTTTTTGGGGAGGCGCTGAACACACGATTTCTCATTCTTATTTTGCAATCAACATGGAAATATTAAAAGTTATTTTCATTTTAATTTTCAAGATTGGGTACAAAAATCACATTTATGTTACTTACGTTGGTGTAACTTGCAAAAAAAATTGTATTAAGAAGTATGTTATAACATTTTCTTAATATACAGCCGGTTATTGTCTAAAACCACGTCAACGGTTTCCAAATTGATCTGTCGAGGTTATAGCTCTGTGACGAACGAAAATTATTTTCTTGATTCTACAACTTTAGTGTTTGATTATTTGTTGTATGACAATTAAGGTTTCTGTATTTCATTAAATTTAATTGTTGGACAATTTTTTGTCATTCCTTACAATTTTTTTGTAGCCAATTTCGTCACCATTACAGTGCTGTGGACCAAATGAATTAAATCTAATGCTTTCATGTTGAAGTTTTATTTGGCCTTTTTCTTCGGAAAATCAAGAAACGACAGTTAAAAGAATGACTGGAGCTAATAAATTAATTTGTATTCCAGGTAATTAATTATTTTGTAGGGTGTGATATTCCATGTGAGAAATGATATTTTTACATTTAACGTGACTAAATTTGTGAATTTTCGTTTTAGAAAAATAATGATGTAATTAAGGAAATTTGAAAGATGAAAACCACATAGTAAAATTTCAAACTAAGGAATTCTTTTTATCATTTTCCTTTTTATTTATTTATTGAACTAAATGAGATAATAAGAAATTTGTTTTAAAGCCTCCTTTGATTTAAAATTTTTTTTTTCAAATTATAAATAATGTTGAGCTTAGTATAATTATAATCCATGAGTTTTGAAATTTACATAATCAAAATTGTCGAGTTTGTTTTCAAGTGTGTGTGTTTGAATTTTGATGTTTTGAAAATGAAATTTCATATAAAAATGAACACTATTAACCCTTTTCACTCATGTGTCACACTGAAGGTAACAATACCGATGTATGTCTGTAGACACTTTTTCTGGGGTTTAGAGACAAGTGTCATTAATTCGTACATTTGGTATAAAGTTTCATTTAATAACAATGAGCTGAAGCCAATAACTCATTTATGTTTCACATGTAAGTTACTTCTTTCCTTGGTGGCAGATTTTAAACAAAGAGCTAAAAAATGCAGGTAACCACAAACATCATTTGTAAAGTATCAACTTAATGGAAAATTCCACATTTTAGTGCCTCATCATAAAAAGAAAAGAAATATGATGATGGCATGACCTGTTTTAACAGTAAAGCTAAGGGCAAAAGGAAGGAAACTGTTTATTTCTGCAAAACATGTGAAAAACACCCTTTTGTGCACATTGTAAATTGTTAATAAATGTGTAACACTGTTAAAGAATCCAAATAATAAAACATATTATGTTAATAATTAATAAAATAAATATAACATATTGAATTTTATCACTGTATGTTACTTTAATTCATTTAGCTGGTAATAATTACAAGTTGACACACAACAACTTTGAAAATAAATTGAGTGCAAAGGGTTAAAAATTTCAAGGGACATTATCAGTTAATTTTAAGTTTTATTTAGGTCAGAGACTTTGTCTCTCTAACAAAGAGTACATATCAGGGTCTGGAACTTTTGAAAGAGGGGGTTACATTTATTCTGCACTGACTGGAATTGTGGAAATCATCAAGGAAGACTCAGTTTCACATGTTACTGTTCATAGTTTCAATAATCAAACAGTTGTGCCTGCCCCTGGAGATGTTGTCACTGCAAAGGTCTGTTGTTTTTACAATGATGTGTATGATATTTATGAAGGCTTTTTTTATGTAGGTTTTAACTTTCTTTAAAGGTTATGACAGTTTCACACAGAATGTGCAAATGTGAAATAAAATGTGTAGGTGATACAGTATTAACAAGACCATATCGAGGCTTACTACGAAAAGAAGATATCAGAGAAACTGAAAAAGACAAAATAGAAGTTTACAAGTGCTTTAGACCAGGAGATATAATTTTGGCAAGAGTTGTATCCTTTTGAAGTTTTTGAAAACTTTTTACTTCTAATTTCAAAAATATCTTCTTTAATAATGACTCAAGCTACCAATGACAGAACCCCACTGGTATCAGCTATCAACTGCAGAAAATGAATTGGGTGTCGTTAGTGCTTATAGTGAAGCAGGAGTAGCACTCATTCCAATAAGTTGGACAGAAATGCAGTGTCCAGTAACATATTTAAAGGAACGAAGGAAAGTTGCCAAAGTTTTACCTGAAGCAAATGCACCCCTACAAAAAACTTTAAAAAAATCAATATGAATGAATTTCTTTGGCTAGTGTTTGTCTTTGTCTCGTAAACAATCAACCAAAGTTGAAAAGTAAACAGTTTTTGCTAGTACCATCTGTTGTATATCTTTTGGAATGTTTTGTATTTTTAGTGAAAACAATGTCAAAAAACAGTTATGTCAATATGAACAGCTTGTCAGACATAGGGCTGAATGTGCCCACATTTTGGATGCCCAGCCAAGCTGGGGAAACTGAATTGAAAGTGGAATGAATTATTTTAACAATCAGCCAGGACTTTTTGCAAGAAATCTGCTGTCATTGCACAATAGTAACACCAGTTTTATTAGGCAACTGAGTAAGTATGGATTTCATAAAATAGTTTCAGAGAGACCCCTCTCTTAAGCTTAGGCTTAAAAAGTGGAAAAGATTTTATGGAATTTGCACATCAGTGTTTCATCAAGAAACATCCTTATTTGATGGAAAACAGAATAAGCTCCCAGACACCAAGCTGGTGTCATTTCTAATAAACAATTCACTGTTAATTTTAATGTAAAAAAATGGGAACCAATCACAAGTATTGGCAAAACTTTTTTCTGACTTCTATAATTTGAAAAGTAAATGAGTATCTTAGGGCACAGGATTGTTTTCTGTTGGAAGGGAAAATGGAGCCTTGTGGAGGGAAAGTTGTTTGTTTATTTTATTAAAATTATTGACAATATGACAGAGCTTCCAAGTAACTGAAACAAATAAATTCTTGGCTTTGGTTAAGCACTATCTGGCCCTTTTAACTTACATTTTTTCAATTTTTTTAATGTTCATAATAGCCAAACCATTTTCCAAAACTTGTTCAACTGACATGACCAACACCAGTCTTGCATGAATGATTGGAAAAAGATGAGCCTTTGGTTCCTAAAAATTAAGTTTTTCAAAACGGTTAAAAAAGTCATTTACTTTGACACTCAATCATTACCTTGAGGTGACTGAATCCAAAAATTTACCAACAAAATCCGAACTCGTCTATAGTAAGTGCTGAATAATGAGCATAATCTGCATAGGAAATTGCAGATTATGTGTATATTTGCTCGTCCCTCTATAATTTCATCTGAAATTTTGCTGATCATCGAAGGGTACTCGAGCAAAAAATTAAAAAATAAAGCCCACTCTTCCGGTTCTTTTAAAACTTCAAAGTTCAAATCTTCCAGTTCGGGAATTGTCGTGTAAAGCCCTTCGGCAACTAAATGCTCATATTTTTTCCTGATAGCCGCCATCCTGGACGCATTATATTGCAGAAAACCTGCACCTTTGCTAGCAGTTTCCCTAGACACTGTGTCTACTGTATTTAAGTTAAGAGAAACTGCTTGGTTGGATTTTGTTTGAAGAAGAGTCATTTTAACACATGAATCTGCTAAACACTCAACAAGTTGTTCGTTGCACGTGTCTAACTTTTTCTTTTCGGACATTTCAAACATATCTCGCAAGCGAAGCCTAAAAATGGAGATGAACTAAGTGAATGACGCAATACTTAATTCCTAACGATCTTGCTTTAATAAAAATAATAATAATAAAATAAGATAAATATGTTTTTGAAAAGAATTATAAAAAATTGTTTGAACTGGATTCAAATGGAGAAAATTACCACACAGCTCAGAGCAGAAGAAGGAAGACTTCAAAAGATATTAGGTTCATAAAATTATTCCTCTAATATGATTAATATACAGTGGCTCACAGCTTATTTGGGACACAAACTTTTGCAACAATAAAACCGCTGTATCTTGTAAACCTTTAAAGTTATCGGCGAAATACGAAAATACATCTCACAGCTTATTTGGGACACTTACTTTTGCATTAAAAAATTATAAGAATGTTATCTTTTTAATATTTTGTGTGATAGCCTTTGCTTTGACCACACTCTGTAGCTGCTTTGGCATCGATTATACCAGCTTTCGAGCTATACCTGAGGTAATTTTACCCCATTCTTCAAGCAAAGCCTTCTTTACGTCATTTTTGCTCGTTACAGTCCGTGTTCTGAGCCACTGTATATTTTGCTCTAAAACTAGACACTAGAGTCCTTGTTTAATCAACTTACTTGTAATAGTCGGACGTTGTGAATAATGTTTCTTTTTTTTTTTTTAGTCTGGGAGTTAACAACAGGTCCACAAAGAATGTTAACTTTGACTCCGGGTTTGCTTTTACCATTGCTGTTGTCTTTGGCAAAATGAATCCATGTACTCTCTCAAATGTGCTGTTTATCTTATACCCTGAAACCTTTAATATGTTCTCGGCGGCAGCTTTGAGAAGATACAACCGATATTCTGTCAAGTTTAAAGTGTTTATGTCATCTGACGTGATTTTAACTACCTGAAGATATTTGAAGTGATCTTAATTTTTATACGTGGCAAAGGAGCAAAAAGAAGAATTATAATAAATAATCTTGAATTGTAAATTACGTGAAAGGCAGCTAAAGGATTTAAGAGCTATTATTATCGATTAGAAAATTTATACCGAATCTTTGTCATCAGCACAGATCGTAGTACTGATTAATTAATAAGCACATTTTAGTTCTTTCAATTAGAATGATCATAAAGTTTGGTATTTTATGAATTTTAAATTAAACTTAGAAGATTGTAAACTGAGAAAACGACTTTAATGCTAAGAGCTCAGAGTGTGATTGGGAGTTAATTTCACTTCCAAAGTGGAACTCAGTGTTGGAAATGTCCTTGCTTACTGGCTAACTTTGTTACTTATTTTCACAACAGTTTATATTGCACACCTTAATCATATTGTTAATAAAATTGTTACGAACCGGAAGTCATTCAGTTATTCAATCACAACACAGGAGGCAAAAAGACTGAAATTATATGCAAATATTTAGTAAACGATGTTTTTACCTTTTCTTGACTGAGGGTACAATATCTGAACCTCTTTAAAATGGAATCAACAAAAGCTACTGTTTTCAACTTCTTCAGAAAGTAATTGTTTATTAAAGTTTTTTAGAGTGGAGTATCCGAAAACTTTGAATTCATCATATTATATCAATATAATAATACACCCCGTCGGAATTAGGTGAATTGGTGAGACAAAACAAACGAATCCCGAAAGAATCTAAAACATATTGAAATAACAATAAAATCTATTAAAATGAGCGCGGTCGTTCTGATAGCCATTCGAGTATTTCGCCCAGTAATGGTACCGCACGGACTGACCTCAGTTGCTCGCGTGTTCTATATGATTCTTGCAGACTCTTTGTAGGTTTTAACGTGCTCTCAAGCAAGCCTCTGCATGCCCTACGACCTGCCTGCTACAAGTCGAGGCGTGTTTCATAATATTCATTTCTGCTTTAAGAGGAGATTTGAAGGAAGAAGAAAAACGTTTACATATTATGACTTTGTAAGCTGAGAAGTAACGCTCAAATAAAAGAAAGCTTTTTAACTTCTGACTATTGTAACACAGAATAGATGCTTAACATGTTGCCTTTATAAGTGTCGATGAAACGCTTAGCAAAGTTTTCTCACTCGCTATCGTTGCTGTGTCATAAAAGGTTCTAAGGGCGCGGTACGCTAGGCACACGGGTACTGCAACATTAGCAGATTTTGTTTCGTTGCCATCGGTGCCATCCACCTTACCGATAGCTCAACATCTAACCTAGTACTCTCACTTAGCTTATCAGTTTCGTGACGCTGTGATGAATACACACTAGTATGTATAATCGAGATTCAGCTTTTGTTGGTATGAACTTGTAAATTGTGCTATGGAAAGAATTCCATATTTATACCTCATCCTCTGCCATCACAGATTGTGTGTTGTTGTGTAGCGTGAGTAGGATACTTTTTCTGACTAAGGTCGCACTATCCTTAGACTCTGTTTGTAGGAAGAGCATACTTGAGAACCAATTGTTTTTATTTGGGTATGCGAAGATTTGTGCAGCTGCATCGATCTTAAGCAAACTTTTGGAAGTTGAAAACTTGTAATCTGACTAATAACAAAACGCACTTAAAAGAGGGGCCTGAAAGGAATATTCTATGAAAAAAAGGAAATCGCATTAAAAAAATTATTTAGAAATACTAAGCTGTTTATTTACATTTATATTGTTCGAAAGAGAGTTCAGGTGTAACAGTGGTTGAGTGAAGACGGGAAAATTCTCGCTAAGTAAAAGTTTCTAACGAATTCTTGATTCGACTTGCGTAAGTTTGCATTATTTGGACTATCTGCCGTATCTTTTCAAACTGAGCATTTACAATCTATAATTTATTCAAAAATAACAATTATATTGAGAAGTTGGAGAAGAAATGAATGAAGACATGCTCGAAAAATTATTTGCAGATCTCCAAAAGGAAATTAAAAAAACAATTGAATAAAATTAACACCACAATAAAAGATTTTAAAAACGAAATAAAAGGTATGAATTACACAATACAAAAACAACAGTCAAAAATTAATTATCTCGAAAAAGAAATTCGTAGAAAAAATTTGCTAATTCACGGAGTGAAGGAGGAAAAATCCTAAAACGTTAAAGAACTGATTCTTTCAATACTTAACAAGTCGAATTATCGATCAATGGTATTGATTTAACAAAACGAATAGGAAAAAATGGAAATTGTTGACCGATTCTTGTAAAATTCGTAACAGAAGGGAGAAAAATGAAAATTCTTAGAAATAAGAAAAAACTGAACGGTTCCGAGATATATATTACTGAGGATTTTCCACCAGAAATTGGAAATAAACGCAGACAATTACAGGAAAAGTTAAAACAAGCTAGGGAAAATGGTAAATTCGCAATCATAAAATATGATAAACTAATTGTTAAAGAGTTGAAAGACAAAATGGAAACTCAAGATGCCAAGAGGAAAGGAATCCTTGGCATATCGCCGCCCAGTATAGAAGCTCCATAGCATCCAGGGAAAAATATGAAAAAGAACAAAACACAAAGAAATAATCCGGAAAAAGATCCTCCTCCAAAGATTTAGATCCAACTCCCTAGACAGCACTCACTCATTGAACTAGCAATCAGCCAAAACCAGGCCACTCAACGAATCAGTTAAAAAAAGAAAATAGAAGAACTCAGTGTCCAGAAAGGATTGTCACCGAGGACACTTCTCACAGATTCCTCCCGCCCATATTTAAACTAAAAAACAAAAGCTCAAATATATACTTAGCCAGTCTAAATGTTAGAACCCTTCGATCTGAAGACAGAATAGTCGAGCTGGATAACGCAATGGCAGAAACAATGGTATTGACAAATATGAAATAGATTATGTGTTGGTCGGAGAAAAAAATCTGATCAAAAATATAGTTATTGGGAACAAATTCAAATTCGAAACTGATCACAGGCTAATAGAGATTGAAATATTCAAACATAGACTCGAAATGAGACCTAAACCTAAATGGAACAAAAAAATTATATTCACACAGGAAATTCAACAAGAAGAAATATTGCAAAAGCTAGAAGAGGACAGAAGACCTAAACCTAAATGACAGCAAAGAAATAACACTACAAAACCTCTATAACGCTATCTGTACAAATATAGTAACAGTTTTCAAAAGTCTATGTGCAGCAGAAGTAAAAATCAGCCAACTTTCACAAAATATAAAATCTTTAATTCAAAAAAGGGAAGAAATGAAAAAAATTAAAAACAAAACAGCGAAAGTAAAGGTAGAATATAATATCTCATGTAAAGCGACCAAATATAATATAAAGAGAGATCTACAAGAAGAAACAAATAAAATTATTAACTGGGCACTGGAAAACCCAAGCTGTGTCAAAAAGGCGAGAAAACGACTGATGCAGGGTTCACCATGGATAGTAGGATTAAATGGGAAACACGGACAAATTGAAACCTTAAGAAATAACCTATTAACTACAGCGACAAAATTTTACAAGAATCTCTATTGTGACAAGGAATCAAATCCAGAATCCAACGAAGCACGGCAAGTGTTGGAGGACGAATGGTTACCGGATTCAATAGAAGAGCAAAAAATAGAAACAATTATCAAAAAACTGAAGAAGGACAAGATTCCTGGAAACGACAGAATCACGAATGAAATGCTAAAACTTTCATGGACAGTGTATAAAGAAGAGTGGACAAAAATATTCTAAGTACCTGATGGGTACCTGATACATGGGCGAAAGCAGACATCTTCCTTCTGTACAAAAAGGAGGTATCCACAACATTGCGAATTACAGACCGTTAAGTATAAAATCTACTGTGAGTCGACTATTCATGAAAATAATCGCAGAAAAACTAAAAACGTTTTCGAAGAACACCTATCAGTAGAACAGGCTGGCTTCAGATCAGAATACTCTACAATAGATCATATACATGTAGTAAACCAAATTACTGAAAAATCCATAGAATTGCAACTAAGAGTGTATATAGCCCTAATTGACCACTGCAACGCCACAATGGGGGATAAGGCTGCCGGTGGTTTGACGTCAAAAACCACCCTGACGTCAATCTGCACGTGCAGGTGTTGACGACAGCAGAATGAGTGTTTGTAAAAATATTGGTTAATATTGATTTTGGTTCTTGTGAGATAATGACGTTTTTTTATTTTGAACAGTCCATACGTTACTCTACGAAAAAGCATTCGATTCTGTCAATCATAACTTGGTGTACAACTCTCTGCAATCACAGGGCATTCCACAAAAATATATACGTCTCATTAGAAACATTTATTCCAGAAGTCAATCAAGGGTCGTTTTGGAAAAAAGTGGTCCTTATTTTAGGAATTGCAAAGGGGTCAAGCAAGGGGATCCACTTTCGCCTTCACTTTTTAACTGCGTTCTGGAGGAGGTAATTAAAAAACTAAATTGAAAGGAGTCTAAATGTGGCTTTTCACCATTGTGGCATCATACTTTGAAGACAGAGAGGTGGTGGTCGAGTGTGGCAACGGAGATTCGATGAGCTTCCCCATGGAAAGAGGTGTCCCTCAGGGATTGGTTCTAGGCCCCACAATTTGGAATTTCGTTTACTCCAGACTCCACTATTCGCTTTGTTGTCGAGATCTTGATGTTTTTAGCTATGCGGACGACTTAATCCTTGCGGCGGGGGGTGAAAAACGAAGCAGAACTCTCCAATATAAACTTGGAGATTCTAAAGCTGCATCACATTCTGAGCAGCTTTGGGCTACAAATTGAACCCCACAAAACGCAAATAATGATTATTTCGACTAAGAAGAGCCGCAGTGCTCTGAGGGGATAAAGCTGTAGCTACACTCTCAGGTCTTACCCTATCAAACTTCTCTGACGAGATTAAATATCTAGGCGTCATCATTGACAGCAAGCTCAGTTTTGGTGAATATGCTGAATACTTGAAGTCAAAAATTCTAGCTGTCTACAACAAGCTGTCCATGTTAGGAAACAGAACTTGGGGGCTCAACTATAAGCAAAGAATAATCCTTTTTAAGGGTATAGTCCAAGCCATACTCGGCTACTGCTCCTCTGCGTACTATCCCAGACTGAACAGTAGGAACTTGAAAAAACTCAAAAAATTACAAAGATCTTGTCTAATTAGAACCATCCAAAGTTATAACTCGGTATCATATGAGGCCATTGACGTTATTGCAAGAGTACTGCCCTTTGAATGGTTTTATCTTAAAAGAAAACTGATAGCCCAATTTAAGTCCTATATTAACGACAAATGTTCAGTGAGTGAACCTCATCTTCAGCTGAGGTTCGATAATGGCGCCATTTTCGAAACAACTGGCGGCAATAAGATAACTTTAGGGAAGGCAGTAAAATTCATAGTCTTTTATCTATAGGGAATGGCAGTTGCAGTGGAATTCTTCCAAAAAAGGCCGAACGACTTTTAGGTTTTTCCCCAATATCGAAGATAGAATGAGAAATAAAAAGTTAAACATTAATTACCACACTTGCCAAGTCTTTACGGGGCATGGAGATTTCTCGAGCTATCTGTATCGGTTTCAGCTAACGGACTCAGACAGATGCCTCGATTGCATCTTCAACTGTAGAGACGATCCCAGTCACATGTTGTTCGAATGTGTGGCATGGCAGGACCTTAGAAACCAGTATAGAATAGATGAAACCTTTTTAAATATGTGCCAGAAGGATCACCAAGCCTTAGGCAGATTCTCAGCTTTTGTCTCAAGCTCTTAAGCACAGACACTAGACTGGGTCGACTGAGCTTGGGGTGTGCCTGTTGTATCCGTTAGTTTAAGTGACATGTATGTTTTTCCTTTTTTTGTAAAGTAATAAAAGTTAAAATGGTCGACTAACGAATTATGCTTTCTGTTAAAGTGCAAACCATATATTGTATTATCATGCATGTTATTATTCTTATCTTAAACGATAGGTTTATTGACAAGACCACAAAATAAGCATTTCCATTATTATGTATAATGTATATATGATATTTGATCAATATAATGTTATTATTTCGAAAAAAAAGGAGTCTAAATTGGAAATAATAATCAATCGCGAGAGACTATCGCATTTAAGATTTGCGGACGATTTGGTTTTATTTGCACCTAATGCGGACATGCTGCAAAAGATGATTAATGGCCTAGCCAGAGGGGGAAACATGAGGGACTACAAATAAATGAAACGAAAACTATGATTTTAACAAATGGATCAAAGCTAGACACGGCCCTAAACAATCAACGATTGAAATATGTAGAAAATGCCATATATCTGGGGCAACAAATAGGTTTTGAAAACAGGACAGAAAAAGAAGTGGAAAGAAGAGTAGCAATAGCCTGGAAGAAGTTTTGGTCCATAAAATTCATTTAAAACAAAACAAAAGTATTCCTGTAAAAAAAGAAAGGAGAGATTCTTGACACCTGTATCATTCCTTGCCTTATATACGGAAGTCCCTAAAAAAGCTCCTGGATGGGATCTCATCACTGGACGAGTAGTCAAAGAGTTACCCCCCAGGTGCATCCGTCTTCTCACCATCCTATTTAACCGTTGTGTTTACCTAGGATACTTCCCCCTCCCAGTGGAAGGTAGCCGAAATCATAATGATCGCGAAGCCTGGTAAACCTCTCGACCAACTGACATCCTATCGCCCCATCAGCCTCCTACCCATTTTCTCCAAACTCCTGGAAAGAGTCCTTCTATCCCGTATGAATTCCTTTCTTTCCGACAACAACCTGATTCCCACTCATCAATATGGTTTCAGGAGCCGCCACTCCACCGTCGAGCAGGTTCATCGTTTAGCGAGGACTATCTCCAACGCTATGGAGGCCAAGGAGTGCTGCTCCGCAGTATTCCTCGATGTCTCTCAGGCCTTCGACAAAGTCTGGCACGAAGGCCTGAAACATAAACTGAGAAGCTACATTCCTTCCTCTCTCTTTCCCATCCTAACATCCTATCCGGAGAACAGACATTTCTATGTTAAATATCGTGGTGAGCAGACAGGTCTTTTCCCTATCAACTCTGGTGTCCCCCAGGGAAGCGTGTTGGGACCGACGCTATATCTAATATATACTTCTGACGTACCTACTACTCCCCACACCATCACAGCAACTTTTGCGGACGATACTGCCATACTGACTACTGACGTTGATCCCCATACTGCTTCATTGCACCTTCAGGAGCACCTGAACGTACTAAATTACTGGACAGCAAAATGGCGGATCAAAGTAAATGAGACAAGTCCCACCACATCACCTTTACCCTTCGCAAAGGGGAGTGTCCGCCAGTTTTCCTAAACGGTACCCCCATCCCCCAGTCATCCGAAGTCAAATATCTTGGTATCCATCTTGACCGTAGATTGACTTGGAAGACTCACATTAAAACAAAACGAGTCCAAGCCCAGTTGGTTCTCAATAAACTTCTCTGGCTCATGGGAAGGTATTCTGAACTCAACACTGGTAACAAGCTCCTAATTTACAAATCTATCCTGAAACCCATCTGGACCTACGGGATCCAGTTATGGGGCTCCTCCTCTGCCAACTCCAACTTGGAAATTCTGGAACGTTTCCAGTCCAAAACCTTGCGAATCATGGTAAATGCTCCATGGTTCGTTCCTAACTCCATCATCCGCGGTGACCTGGGAATTTCCTCCGTAAAGAAGGAAATCGAAAGGTTCACTTGCAAATATTCCTCTAGACTGGCGAACCACCCAAATCCTTCCGCGTCCTCACTCCTTGCTGAACCCCATGACCAAAGACGTCTCAAAAGACACAAACCACTTGACTCCCAAACACGCTTCTCTTAGTCACATCTCCTCATTCCTCTCATTCCTTTCTTTCCTTTTCCTACCTCTTCTTAGATAACTCCAGCCCTCCTTTGGCTTCCATCAAACCATTCCTGGGATAAGACGCTGGTCTGCTCCCCAGACTTAACCCCACAAAACTAGTCCGAAAAACTACAAGGTGTCTCATGCTTGGAGACAGGTGGTAGTTAACAAGGGGAGTTAAATAAATAAATAAATAAATAAAATATATACAGAAGTCAAACATGGGCTTTGACCCAAAAAATTAAACAAAAACTTACAACTACCTAAAGAGCAATGGAAAGGAGTACAGGTGTGACAAGAAGTGCTAAAATAAAGAGCTCGGAGATAAGAGAAAAAACGTCAGTAAAGGACGTACTGAGCAGAGTAAAAGCACTGAAATGGAAATGGACTGGGCATGTAATAAGAGGTGCAGATGATAAGTAGTCAAAAAGGACCACTCTGTGGACCCCTTTGCTCGGGAAAAGGAAAAGACAAAGAAAGCGATGGCAAGACGACCTCATCGAAGCTGCTCGGGAAGATTGGCACCGCAAAGCAAGAAACAGAAAATTGGAAGAGGCTGGGAGAGGCTTTTGCCTGGGAGGGAAGGGCCTGGTTCTTTGTTATTTAAAAAGGAAAAAAGAACAATGTTAATTTATAACCAATAAAGCTTATTATTATTATTATATATTATTCGAAAGGTATTAAAAATGAATACAGGTAACTTTAAAAATAAAATATATGACCTCATTTGATTTAATAAAATATACTGTATGACCTGATTTGATCGCAATTTTGCTTGTTTTAGGCATTACACTTCTCTTCCGAATATTGCCCAATAAGGCCATCAACCGTACTCCTTTAACATACAACAAAGTATTTTTTTAAATATGTCACATCGAGAGTAAATTTGCTTATAACCCTTATATTTAGGACTGAGGTCAATATGAACAAAATTAAAATTTTCAACTGGATTATAATTTATTTGCTTGAAAATTGATAGGAGTGGGTCCATTTTAATTCCGTGTCGGCTTGAAAACACTAATATGGAGAAGATATGGTAGCATTATCTAGGAGATATATATCCCTACTCTGAATGGTAAAATATTGCATTATTAAAAAAAGGGTTTAACCTTTTTATAAAACTATGCAATGTTCCGAAATTATTTACTTCCTATAAAAAATAATTTTTTCAAACTTGAACTTATGAACTTCCTCATTAAGAGAAGAAAACGCGCGCCGTGTGAAAAACAATTCTGCCCATCCATAACTGTCATGCGAGTAAAACTGGTAAAGAATTAAACTAAATTTTTACAAATTTATTTTTAAAACACGTCATTATTGCACAGACAAAGTAATTTCAAATGTAAAAGCACATAACAAGAAACAAGGGTGATCAATTCGATTAAAACACGAACAATTTTGTAGGACTGACAAGTCTCATGCGGCCATAATGCGTTTATGAATTTGATTAAACACATACGAAAGAAAAATAGGCAAAATGTTGCAAAAAGCCTTCTGTATAAGAGAAATATAACAATTAAGTATGGGCCACAGTCAATGCTCGTTGCAAATCACACCATCCGAAAAAATATGGCGGTTCTCACCGTAGAGAAGGAAATTCTCACCCAATTACTCCTTTCGTCTGGCGGTTCATCCCAATCCTTCTGCATCGTCCCTTCTTGATGAACTACAAGACCAACGATGCCTCAAGAAACATAGACCACTTGGCTCCACAGCACGCTTCTCCTGGTTTCATTTCTCTACTTCTTTATTACTCCTCTCCTCTTCTTTCACTACGTCTCTTCCCTTAATTCACATTTCCTACATATGTCTATTCTGTGTCTATATTACATCTTCCTCTTTATAACCACTTTCCTTTTACTCTCCTCTTGGTAATCCCCCACACACACACACACAGAACGATTTCCAGTTTATCCGTTGTCCCAACCCTGGTGTTTAAATACTGGTCTGTTCTCTACACATATAATCCTCTTGAAGTCAAACCAACTACTTTTTGTCTGGCTTAAAGACTGGTGGCAACTAACTACATGAAAAATGTTTGGGCAACAAATTAAATCCGCCTTCCTTTTCAGTTAAGTTATAAACGCATTTTGTTTTACCTGTTTAATTTTCCCCGCGAATTTCAATAAAATGAGACTATTCCTTATAACCTTGAAGCCATCTTCGATTTTAAATTCCTGGCGGCAGATATTATATAAGAAAGTAACAAGAAATTGAAAGTTTTCTAACGAAAAGCGCTATGGGACAATTGGCAAAATAATCAATTGTAAAAATTTGCTAATGTAAAGGGTTTTAACTTTTCTCAATTATGAGAATTCTTTTTGCAAGCAGAAGATTTCGTTGAGTAGAAAGAAAAAGGCTTTGCTAAACCTTAAAAAATACTATTTTAAACGTAACCTTGCTTCGAGTACTTGGTGATAATAGAGTACATTTATTAAGAGAAAGACACAGCGAACCACGAACTTTAAAATTTTATTTTTCCTTAATAAAAGTAATGTACGAAAAAGACATTTGCTACTGCCCATGTTTAAAGTCTCATCTTGTTTTCTGCAATAAACTTAAAATATAAATTTATGTACGATTATCATTAAATTTATTATGATTATTTAAAATAAAACAATAACAGGTTTAAATTTGTCATTAGTCAAAGAAAAAGATGATAACAGAATCGGTTATTTGAACAAAAATCCCCCTTGTTTAAACTGATTATGGAGTGTGATAAATTTCTTGGAAAAAAATAATCCTTCCTTAAAACTGGTAAATACTCATCTACTTTTGGCCACTTACTTAAAACAAATATGGAACACGAAAAGGTAAAATAAAGTGAACGAGGTCTTTTCAAGCCGACGCGGCACCACTTCCTAAAAATGATAATTTGACTGAATATGCGGTACACAACTGCCACGTGGTTTTCTCTTGTGCTTGCAAATTGTGACTACGAGTGAACAATCCCTGGAGTTCCTATGTATCATCACTACATTGATAATCTCAAATGTTTAATTGTGGACAACGGGAAGGAACAGAGGAGAATGTTCTTAGGTGAAAGAATTTTTGTAAAGATCATATTTGGGTTTTATTATTTACGGTAAGGAGTTAAAAAAGTAATCGAATTGAGAAGAGTGGAGAAATAAGTTGGTAAATAATGGTGGATTTTAAACCTAAGTGGACCACTCTTTCTTGCGATTCTTCAAATTTATTTGACAGTTGTATTAGTCATTTATTTTGAAAAAGTATGTTTTTATAAACAGTCTTGTAAGTGGGTCTTACACGTCAAAACGCATGAAAAAAAATGCATATACGTAACGACATACGTAAACGTCGCTTCACTCTTATTGTTTCCGATTTTCTTTTCGTACAATGTCCACAGAAAAGAAGAGAACACAAATAAGAACGTATTTAAAATGTCGAAGAGAAATACATAATTAGTTTGTCAGTACTTCCTTAACTCAAGGTGCATCCGTAGAAAACGCAAAAGCTCCTCGTATTCTTTTCCGGGGGCCACGAGCTAACCTTGTTGGCCCAAATTTCCACAAGTTCACGTGGTGAGTGTGTGCCGTGTACCTGAAAAAAGGGAAGGGGACGAAAAGACCGAAAAAGTTATCGAACTATGGAGATGGTGACATTGATTCCCAGATTGCCATTATCTGCGAACAGCTGAGCGACACTCGTGTCGAATACTAGGCAGTCCGAACTGACGATCGCAGTCGAGATGCCTTCATGAATGGACCTAGGCGTAGCCTCCCAGGTGAGCCTCCGTCTTTGCCTGTTTAATTCGAGGCGGTAACCGAAATTCTCTGCTTGTTTCCGCGAACCGATCAACTGAACAAGAGCAAAAAATTGCTGGTGTCCATCAAACTTCTCTTGTTTCTCGAGAACAAGCATGAAGCAATGGCCAAAGCAAGATTGCATCATCACCCAATCGACGGCTCCTGGAAGGTTGATGTCTGTCGCTAAAAATACGATGTCTTCACCTTGTAGAGTAGTGATGGATTTGTGTGAACTAACTAGGTGAGGCATAACCTGATCAAGAGATCCAAGCCACTTGCAAGATGCCCCGGGACAAGGACACTGAAACGGCCGGAATTCGCAGACTTCTTCGTGTTCGACCTTTTCGGAGTAAAGTTGAAGAACAGAACATCCGGTGGCGGCGTATTTACAAGGGAACATGACTGTACTCGCAACTTTTTCCATTGCGAGATTCCGAATGTTTCCAAGGGGACCCCGACATGTGGGGCAACAAGTGAGCTTAGGACGACAGCTGGAGCATACGAGATGACCGCTGTGACACTGGAGTATCGGGGGTAGAACGTAATCGAAGCAAACGGGGCACTCGAAGAGACTGGCGAGGTCCGGCGCAACGACGGCGCTCGATGTCCCGGGAGGAGCGCGTCTCTTCGACAGTTCACTACCGGAGCTGGATCCGCTGCTCATCACGTCTGTCTTAAATCTTGATCGAAAAAAAATCACTCATTAAACATCAAGCGTTTCACTCTAAAAATTTATATGCAACATCTGAATCTGATTAGTGCAGGGGTTCTCAACAAAGTCGTAATACAAATTATCTTGTTTTCACTTTACAAAGCCCATTTCAAAATTTCTAATTCCTCAATCCACCTACTCAAAGGCTTTAGCTATTCAAACCTAATAGTAGCCACCTTCGTCATTTCTAGGAGAAAAGCTCATTCAAGTCGAACGAATTATTTTTATGATTCAGACAAGAATCTGTGAAAAAAAATGATTTTTTGTCTCCTTTTTTAATCTTTATGCTGTGCTGGCATGTTGGAATATCTTTTGACTATAGGTTGAAAATAACCGGAATATGGGGTAACAAAAGACGGTTTCTTTCTATTGAAATAACACATCAACTAGCAGCAGTGTTTCGTATTAAACGGTTTCAATTTATTGGGAAAATAATCATGAGTGCCGTTAATTTGCCCTGACAATTCAAATAAAAAAGTTTATGTACAAACCTGAATTAATGACCAATTTAAATAAATACACGGCCAAAATAGATACACGTTACAAAAACAAACCAAAGTGAGACCAATTGGTTTTAAAAGTCGCTAAGCAAATGGGAAGGGATGATATCGAATTTCTTTAGAAAAATTTATTTACTCTTTAAGCTCTACGTTCGGTAAAGAATAAAATTCTGCAACCCGTTTCCTCTCCATAAACCAAAATTTTAAGCAGTACTGTTTTCCAAATCAACTGCATTATTACTTAAAATATCTGAAACTCACCATTTCTATCTTTTAACGAAAACTTTACTGACCTACACGGCATTCAATTTGTTGAGAAACCCTGCTGGTTTCCTAATAGGCTAATTAAATTTGATTTTATTTTCACTTGAAACTTAAGGAAACTAAAAGAAAATAGAATTGTTTGGCTATTACACATCTGTTTCCTTATATATGAAATTGTTCCAGTAGGCCTCAAGGTACAGATTTTAAAACATATATTTAACTGTATCAATCACTTCAAGAAATGAGTTAAAAACCTTATCAATTACATAAAATGGGACGACAAAGTCTTCTGAATGACTTCCGTTTCCGTTTCTTTTCCAGACAGAGTCAGTAAAAAACAGAAAGACAAAACAAACCTGTTTTTCAGCAGAACTTTTTCCATAATTGGATTTTTTACTCAATATCTGCTTAATAACACAACAAAAAGCATGAGCCCTATTTAGTTTCAGTAAGAGTTTATTCTCCCTAATCGACACACTTGATAAATGAAGACACCAGGACTCACTAACCCTTTCTAATCTTCTCAAATCCTGGAAAATAATTTTGGGCGATTTTCTTAATATAAAGTCAATTTGTGGCATATGACACCTCTTTCAAAATTAAAAATGATTTTCAAAGAATTAAAATTAAAAAGGTATGCTGACACTGAAATCTCCAAAAGTTACGTTCAATTACCAAATTTAATAACTTTGAAAAAAGATTCAGATGACATTCAAAAATAAACTTTGAAATTATCTTTCGACTGACATTTAAGAATTTTGTAATGGATATATAAAATACTTAACCAAACTCAGATAAATTGTTCATTTGGTAAATGAAAAAATTACAGGAGTTCTGCTGCAGGCAAATTATTACTCTTAAAAAGGCATTACTAAAAAAAAATCATTACTTGTATGAATCTTCAAACACAGAAAAAAGTGAACATCTACTTATGCTTAAAATACAGGAGGTCATTCTGCACTACTTGGTGTGGTAAAAACCCTGAATTACACATAGATTCTTCAAAAACTACTAATTATGCCAGAAAATTTTTTTTTCGTTTCACAACCACATCTATTTATCGGTAATTCAATTAAGCTGTTAATATTTGGGATAATTAACTGTTGTAGAGAATTCATTCATATTCATTATTTCTTAAATAATTGGTTTCTAAAATTTTATTAAAGAACCAAACAATTGCAGTTTTCTTCAGTTCCTTTGGTGAAGTAGTCCCAATTTCAAAAAAAACCTTTTGTGTCCATCTAAATTACAACCTTCACAATCACTACTATTTAATATCAGTAGTACTATTAAGGTCAATATTTAAACAAATTAATTTATAATGCAATGGACCTTTTTATTATAATATATTTGAAGTTTTAAAACAATAATCCTTGACAATACTTGTAATCAGAAAATTAAAAAAAAAGCAAGCACACCAACATGATTTTTGAGATATCTAGAAGTCATGAGAATATATATAATTATAACATTTCCCCTATTATATAGTTTCAAAACAAATTTCATATGACAATAAATTTCAACAACAATAAACATTTACAAAGTAATTTTTGCAAAATTTTCAATTCACCAATAAAAAGGACTATATACACTGAAGTATGCATGAAAATAACTTTAGGATGCAATAACATTTTCTATTTTCAAGTTTGAACATTAATGCTGCAAAATAAATTTTATTCAAAGTTGAGCTGTAATTTTATTACAATGCATGGGTTGCAATAAAAACAGCTAACAAGTGCTTTCAGTACTTATAATAACAAGATTCCACTGCATTATTAGCAAAACAGATATTTGAAATGAAAACAAAACTGATGTATATCGACATTAGAAGTTTTTCTCACTTTGAAGCGTTTAAAATTTAACTTCAACACAATAAAAAGCTGATAGTTTGAGACAAAACGTTCAAAAATTAACTACTTACCTCTTCTGCTAAACTAGATGATTCTATTTGATTAAAGGATTCTTTTTCGCCAAAACTTAAACCAATTGTTAATTTCAAAAGAAAACTGAATTCAACGTCCTCTTCATTTTTGACACTGTACTTCCGAAAGTTAGATGAAACGCAATTTTTGTCGAGTAAGACTTCATCTAAATATTGTCTCAATGAACTAGAGAAAGAATCTAGGTAATGACCATCACGTTCCATTATATTTTGTACTTATTTAATACTATAATTTGTTTTTACTTCAAATGGTTTCATAATTTCCATTCAGATGAGAAACTAACCAGACATCCGCCATTTGCTTTTACAAAGCTTATGATTATCCAACCAGAAGCTACACATCGCCATATTTAAACACACCGCCTTCTTTTTCAGCTTCTAAAAGATGACAAAGCCTCCTGGAATAGATGGATAAAATACAGCGGTTACAAACGCCTAAAATTTTTTGTTTTGTTTGTATTATTGTTAAAGCTAACACAGCTTTTCACTAAACATTAAATCAGTCGTCAAGGTAGAAAGCAATAGCCATGGAAAAGACTTGGGACAGTATCTGAAATCTTTAGAAAAAACTAGTTCTGAAAGTAGGTTTAGCTAAGGACGTCAGACAAATTAAGAAACTAGAAATTGTTATTGTCTTAAATTACAGTCCCTAGAAATTATAATAATGGAACAGTCGCCATAGTAAAATTAACAATAATAAGATTTAAATAAGCTATTAATTTAAGGAAGGTAACGAGCGCTGACATTTTCTGCATTTGTCTTTTTTTGCTCTAGGAATCAAAAAGTACTACCTTCTACAAGCGGCCGCTTAAATAATACTTATATATGAAGAAAAAGAAGCTGAAAATGAAGGGTTTATTTTTTGATTTCCCCAAAGGCGGGAAACCTGAAGGAAAATAGTTGAGTTGTATGGTATAGGTGAGTTTTAATAGCGATTTTCAGACTTAAGTATAACAGGATGTGGGGGGAAGGGTTATAACTCAGAACCATTGCTTTGCAAGTCAGGCACTTTGAGTACTGAACTGAAAAAAATCATTAATGAAAGACAAGGTTGCCACCAATGGAACAAATTTGTTAAAAACTGCCCAAAAAATGCTGTAGTAGTTTAACTTGACCAAAACTTGAAAAGATAAAAGCTGTGGGAAATATTTGCTCGTTTTCATTATTTTATAGTAAAAGTCATAATTTTTGGAAAAGTTTTGTTTTTAGCCTTTTTTTTTAATTGGATGGTATTTAGGAACAGGCCCTAAAGACAGGTCATTTAGAATACAAGCATGATCACTAGCGAAGCTCTGAAAACGTGGCGCATTCAAGAACTAATTTTTCTTTGTTCTGAATATTTCCGCGCTTTATTTTTTAAACAAACGCGTGATCACAGCTACGTTTCAATATGGCATCTCTTTTTAAAAACACAAAGAAACAACTGCTTACTAATTTATTTGATTAAAATTAAGAAAAAAATTCAGGTAATTACTATTTATTTAATTTGAAGGGATTAATGTTACTTTTAAACTTGAAAAGAAAGCATGTCACGTGATTTGCGTTGAGTTGCGATTGGTCAAACGTCCACGAATCCTGTTTGCTATTATATTGATCACTTAGAGTCCCCCATTTATATCTTAATACACTTATATCTTCTCTTTAATGATTAGTGCCAGTTAGTGTGTTCGAGGCCGCGGTGGGGTTTGGTTGTAGTATTGGGTGTGTATATGTTTGGGTTTTTTTTTTGCGCCGTTTAGACAATTACTAAATTTTTTGGTGCGGGAGTGAGGGTGGTCTTTAAATTATTTCTGGGGAGACGATGAACATTGACACATTACTTCAAGCTGCTGAATTTCTAGACAGGAGAGATAGAGGTGAGGACAAAGAATGAAAAAAAAATTTTTTCTTTGTTTTCATCCAACCACGTCAACATGGCAGTCGCTTGTCTATTTCAACTCAATGAGCTGTAGTTTTCGTTACCAATTGCTTTGGATCTTCTTGCTAAACCCACCATTATTTTTGCGTTTTAGTTTTTATTTCTGCTTCATATTTTTAGTTATATCTTGTTTCCTTTTTAAAAATATTTTGTTATAATATAATAGTAAAATTTATAACAAGCCAAACTAAACCAATTTTATTGTTTTTTATTATTGTCTCATTGTTATAGCTATTTTTTTTATTACTTTTTAAAAACTATTCTTTAGTTTAAGCGTGAGTTTGACCGACTTACCTTGAAAGTTTGACGGAGGTGTACCTACTTAATTCTACTTTGCAATAGTTTTTTTGTTAAATTTAATTTCCAAGTTTTATATATATATGAATTTACTTTACCAAAATTTATTCACTTTTAGTTGTTTATTTAAATAAACTGAATTAGTTTTTTGAAAGTGTTCTTCCCCTTTTGCTGAAAAAGGTTTTAATTTTATTAGTGTAAATATAAATGTTTGAGGGTTTTATAAATGTTGAATAATTAACTGTGCAAGCATTTTATTAATTGAGAAGTATATATTAGAAGTATATTTAGTATATTTTTTTATTATTTTTTATTATTTTTATTTTTATTAAGTCCATATTCAGTTGTTGAATTATATTCAGTTATGCATTTGAAAATAGTTTAAAAAATTAAATAAAACCTCAAATTGAAAAAAATTTTCAAGGAAGTTTGGGATAAAAGGGGTTAAGTAAGGTAGGAAGTTTTGTTGGCTAAATTACGACTCATAAGTGCAAATATTATTACCAGCTTATTTCCAATTTATGTAACCAAATGTTTATTGATATGAAACAAAATGAGCACAATTTATTTATTATATATAGGGTTGTTAATGTGACTTATAGTTTTTATTCAATACATAGAAATAAGAGTAGGAAAGGTAGAAGAGAAAAACTTGAATTGTAAAAACAAAAGTTACATGAGTTAACATGTACTATTTTCTGCTTAACACTTAAAGGTTTGGGTTTTTTTTTGTATCTTGATGTCTTCGTAATCTTGTTTGTTTTTGTTCCTTCATTTTGCTTTTTGGCATTTAAAAATTTGAATTCTGCCTTTTGTATTGAAATTGTTTGCCTTTGTTCTGCTACCTTATACTCCTAGCACCATTTCCTACATGAATATATATTTTGGTTTATGTGACACTGTTTTTAATTTTTTACTTTATCTTAAAACATACTTTTTAATTAATTTTTCTGTGTTTGAGGTATGTTGTGCTTCTTATCATTTAATGTATGGATGTGTTTGTGAATTTGTAGGTTGATCAAGCTCTTTAGAACAGGCTTTCAAATAGTGACTTCTTTAATTCATTTTGATACATTTTTCAAAGCTATGCCTTATTTTCTTATAGGTGAAATTTCTCGAATTTTTTAAATTAAACTTTCAAAGGAAACATATATTTTGTTGTATTAAATGTTGTAATGGGTTAATGGCCATGTTGTAGAGTTTATAACTGCAACTGCAAACTGAAATTTATTTTGTAATCTTAAGATTGTACTTTGTTTCATATATGATGCTTTTTGTACATCTCATGAACTAATAAATATGTTTATAATTTTTCCCTTCACTTTAGTTTTGTGGATATAAATAGTTACAAATGCCATTTATACAAATACCTTTAAAGCTTGTCAGATACCTGTGTAAATGGGGTCATTACATTTTATGTTCTGAGTTTGTCTATTTTGTGTGTTCATCAACTGATGAATTTCTTTCATTCATTTTTCTTTGACTTTTGACATTTAGTTATTGGAAAATAATGTAATAATTTGTATATTTGTTATTTTCAGAAGCGGAACATGGCTATGCTTCAAACGCGCCAATTTCTGATCTTTTCAGAAATGTTAGAAAGAAGCCAAAAACTAAAAAATCTCAGGGAAGCAGGACAACACACAATGAACTGGAAAAAAATAGGTAAGAAACGAATAAAAGAGGTTGTGGAGGGATTGAAATAGCAATTATAAATAAGAGTTTTAACAGGTTTCTGGAAATAAATGGAGTGTTAGGAATGGACAAGTTTTCTTATTTTTTTTTCATTTTAATCTTTTTTCTTCATGTGCTTTGGCTCTTTACTTCGTTTATTTGTTTAAGCATAAATTTAATTTCTTTCTACTTTTTAATCGAAGTTTTGAAATGAAAATTGCCAGTATATTTTATCAAGGAAAAGCTTTTTTTGGTATGGATATTTTATTCAGTATGTGAGAAATTTGATTTATAAAATCTGATGGCTGGGCCATTATACATAAATTATTTCATGCTAAAGGGTCGCCTCTTAGAGGTTATTACGAATTAGAAATTCCTATAATGGGAAATGGGTTAACAGTTAACTCATTTAACCCTGGCATGGTCCACATTGGGGCATCGAGTATTTAAATTCACCTACACCTTCCATCTGATATGCTTCAATAGGATGCCACCAATAGTACCTAAACTGGCCACGTGCATCCATCCTCTTGGGCACACAAGTTCATTTTCTCTGTTCGGTCTTTTTTTTGCCGTTAGATGCTTCGTAAATTTTAAACGAAAAAAGTTATATTGTCAAAGGTTAATTTTTAAAGTGATGAATCATTTTTCATTGTGGATGAGTACTGTATACTGTAGTGAAGGTTACATCGCGTTACCGTTATATAAATGGGAAATATGGTCCAAAATGTGTCGATCCCCATTTGGGACTCATTCCTGATACCGAATAGTTTCATCATATTATATATCTTGTATATTAGTGTGTTCTTCAGGTTATGGCTTCTTGAACTACGCCTTTTTCTCTAAAGGAAATCGATTTTTGCATATTTTATGATGGTTTTCTTCCTTTTGAACATGAATATAATGACCTAAAGATGATTCCATTTTAGAAACACCAGGATCTCGCGAAGTATGCTTTGACAATTCCGGATTCTCTCTTATGAGATATGTACGAGACGTCAGTACGAGCAACAGAAACTGTTCAATCGAACACGATGAACAACTGTCCCATTGGAACAGACAAAAATATGAAAAACACTGAGGGAGACTTACGATTGCCTATTTGATTCTTGCAACGGTAATTTGACTATCACATGGAATGACAATAGTTGCGTTAAACTGTTAACAATTATGGACATATTAAGCCCTTGTTTAAGTAAAAATATTTTTTTTATTTTCTGTTTTCTTACTATTGGGGTGTAAACGAATATATATATAAAGCAAAAGTTTTAAATAAAATTTGCAAGTTAATGCATTAACACGTTCCCTGTCGCGTGGGGAGTTTTGATTATGTGGTATTTGCCAATAGGATAGCCAAAAATTTGGCACAGCAGCCAGGAGAATAATATACTTAGGTCTCTAGTTCAGTGCGTACGTTAGGTAAAATTGGTAAATCTGATATTAGGCGCAATTCCCGGCGATCATTCATACTTTTCACCTAAGCTTGGTAAATGTGACAAGTTACTGAATATTTTTCGCACTTACCGGCTAGTTTATAAAATCTTCAAATGGTAATGGGAACTTTAGTAAAATCCTGCTCCAATGCTTGGCTTTTTTCAGGAAAGTGACAAAAGCCAAGCATGCCAAACACCTTTGCTCGCCATAAAAATCAGAGGCGACAAATACAATACATGAGATAAATTATTGATAGAAGCCTGAGCAAAAGTTTCCGTTATGAGTTAGAGGTTTTATAAATTATCCGGTAAATGTGATAAATATTTAGTAATTTGTCACATTTATCAAACTGAGTGGTGAATAATCGTCAGAACTTATATATATTTGCCAGATTTTATCACTTTTATCATAACAAGTGTTTCCCTCAGGTGCGGTAATGCGAAGGCACTTTACAACTTAAAGTAGGTTCGTGGCTGAGAATTTTTGCGAAAAAAAAGCGCCTCCGCCCTTTTTAATTTTGGGGCAAGTCTCAAGTGTTGGGTGATAAATAGAGCTTTTTCTTTTGGCCGTAGCCGACAAAGTATAGAAGAAGCTGGGTCTCGTTTTACTCAAACCGGATGAAGGTTCCAAGGCTAAGAACTGTATTCCAAATTGTAGAGAAAACCTACCGAACTCGGAGGGTTAGAAAGGCGGATGAGGCTCGGTTAATGTAATGAAAAACACATGAATAAGAACACCTAGTCTGTGTTCTTCAAACTTCTGGAGGAAAGGTGGCTAAAATATATTTGGAGGTTAAGATGAATCGGGGGTGAAATTCAGAAAAAGTGTCTGGAGGAAGAAATTGAAAAAGAGGTGGAGTGGTCTATAAGGGTTTCCAAGAGGTTTGAGGAACTCAGGCTACAGAGGGTCTGGGTAGGAGGAGGTGAATTAAGAAAATTTAAAAAGGACTTGAGGAGAGCCTTAAGATAGGAATATACCATTTATGCCAAAATGATGCTGGACCAAAGTAAAGTCTTGGGCTTGGTTAGGGAATTGGGATTAGAAAGGGGGCTCCTTATGTGAAAGCACTATAGAGCCAGAGCAGGGGTGGCATGGCTGCGGTTGGGTGGATAGAGGGGGAAATCGGTCAGGGAGGGTACGAAGAGGTTATGCTCGATCTGCAGGGAGGATGATGGGGAATGGCATATGATTGGGGGGTGTAAAGGAGCTAAGGATATGGGAGGAGAAGATCACGCCTTGCAATTGGAAGGATTGGTTTTTGCATATGGAAGGCGCTGATCTGAATGAGTTTGGAAGGTTTCTAGGGAGGATAAGAGCAAGGAGAGGGGGATCAGGGTTGAGGACTAGAGGTACCCAAGCCTGTGTTATTATCCTCTTCTGTTTCCCATTTGTGTATCTATTTATTTGTATTTACCCTCGCCATTGTGCAACAAACACTCTTGTCATTGTGTCACTATGTTTTTGTAAATTTTTGTTTTTTTGTATTGTACACTTCATAATTGTAATGCCCCAGAAGGGTAAACAATTTATTAATATTATATAAATTAATATAAATTAATAAATAAATAATAAAAAAGCTGGAACTGTTAAATAATTGTTAAAACTTAAAGGATGCATTAGATTTTTTTTTAGTAAAAAGTAAAGAATGAACTATGTTTTACTTTGTGGGAATGAAATTCATAGTATAATATATAGATTGAGCGAACTTACGAGAATGACATTGGAAGTTTTTTTTTTACCCTGCTAACTACCATCTGTCTCCAAGTACGAAACATGTTGTAGTTGGTCTAGTTGTGAGGGGGATTTTGACTAGGAGCAGACCAGCGTCTAGTCCCAGGAGCAGATTGAGAAGCTGGAAGTGATGTTGGGTTTGATAGAAGGGAATGGAAGGAGAGAGGAGAGGAAGGGAAAGTTAGTAGGAGGTGAGGGGAGAAAGGAGAGGGAATAGGGAAATATAGGTACGGAAGAAAGGATTTAAAAGTGAAAATAACGTAATTTTTTTAGGCATTTTGAATATAATTGAATGCGAATAGTGATATTTAAGTGGAGAGCCTTGGGTCTGCAGCCAAAAGACGAGTCCGGAACGTATTAACCGTAGTACTGTATCATTTCCCTGATAACTATTAGGTTTTAGGTTAGTCTTTCGCTAAAAACTCCTTGTGTTAATATTGTTTTTGCTGTCAATTGTCAGGTTGTTAGTAAGAAAAAAATGTCACCGAAATGTGTGCTTAACTCAATCCAAATCTTGTATTGTATTATCTCGAAATATGTTAGACCTAGAAATGCATTTTAAATTTTTCAAATTTTTAACTTACCCAAAAAAACCCCAAAAAAATTTTTAACTTTAACTGGGAGGAGTAGTGTAGTGGTTAAGTTCCTGACTTGGACGCAAATGGTCGTGAGTTCGAATCCTCCTCCCGCATACTGTTAAACCCAGAAATTAAGGATGAAAAATTGGATTAAAACCATTACTTAAATTTTTAACCTTAAACTAAGAAAACAGAAGACTGCCTTTAGTGATATTTGTAAAAAGGTACTCTCTCCTTACTGTTCTTTCTTTCGTCAACGAAACCGCTTAAATGTATCTGCTTTTAAATGACACCGACCTGAAACATGTATTATATTATTGTTGCTAATGTTAAAGCGTTACTTATATACTATTAATTAGGTGAGTAACCACTAAATTAGGCCTCCCGCTAAAGTTCCTCACTTGGACGTCAGGGTCGTTGGTTCGAATTCTTCTCCTGCATACCCCAAAAAAGGGTGAAAAACGGGATTAAAACCACTATTAAAATCAGGTGAGTAGGTTCTTTAATAATTTAATGACTGTTTCCTCGATGTATGTGAACATTGGGAGGAAATTAAGTATGACGTGTGAAAATGGGAGAAAGCAAGAAACGGAAAACTTAATGCCAGGGTTAGGTGAGGCTACCATCTCAAAGGAAGGTAGAATCAGTTTAGTTTAGCTTAGCTTTGGTCTTAGGGTTTTATTCCGTTTTTCACCCTTGAGTACAGCAGGATTTCGGAGAGGGATTGAGCTAATGGCCACTAACGGCTGGCACCCAGACCACAAAGCAAGATGGAATTTAAAGATCCTAATAAAGTTTGTCAGAGTTCAGATGGGCAAACCTTTATTGCATATGTACTATTCATAGATCATAGTAGAACTGAATTGGATGTAATGTAAAGTGTCAGGTTTGATATTCTTTCACCATAGTGTTGGAAAATGAAAGAACGAGAGAGCTTTATGAATGAAGGAGAGGAGAGAAGAATCGATTCGGAGAGATTCCACTTTCACTTTTCTCTTTTTCAAAGGACTCTGTCGAAGTCGAAAGGTAACTACAACTTAGTTTTTCTTCTTTTGATCACGAGTGGTGGTTTCTCAATGCCAGGAAACCAAGAGGATTCATCTAAGTCTCTCTCTCCTTATGGCCTTTTCTCTTTTTTACTGTTTTCTCTCATTTTCTTACTTCGTTTGCTCTTTTCCTCCGATGTGCATCTCTGTAAAAATAAATTGCAAAAAGAAAAAAAAAGATTTTTAAGACGAATAAGTGAAATCTAAATTATGGCGTATCTATGCGTTAACATCTTTTTTAAGGGAATTTATTTATTTCGTTTTTCAAGTTTAGAGTCATTTTGAAAATCAGTGGTGCGTAAGCTTGCTAAGGGAAATTCTGTGATGTGTATTAGGCAGGAAACGCGGGTAAGGAAGAACGGTGGGCGTTAAACCAGAAAACAGCTAGCTTCAATTCAAATGAAAGACTGATTTGACCCATTCAAGGGCCGGCCGAGGTCAATGTTAATTTGATAATGGACTGAGAAACATAGGGTGTTCTGAAAAAATTCTCCCAATGATTCCGGTTTAGACAAATTGCCTTTTATTGTTCCGTCCATTTGAAAGTTGGATCTCTCATTTTTCGTAAATTTTTTCTTGTTTCCTCGTCGAAAAATTTGTTTCTTTACGTGGTGGTGTAATAGTAAAATAAAAATGAAGTAAGCACGTTTTTAAATAGTTTTGGCGTCTTGCTATTTTGTAATAGAGCTTTTCGTTTTGGATTTCGAAATATTTTTTAATAGTTAATAAAAATTTTTATCATTATTTAAAAGAAAGTGCTTCTTTCCATTCTCGATGGTAAAGGGCACGGAATTGTAATGCAGAAAAATCAGAATTTCTTTTGTTCGGATTCCTTTTCGTCATTGTGTGCATTTCTGCACTACATTTTTTTTCTATTTCTACCAATTATTGTTTGTCGTCCTGACTTTGAATACGTCTAATCGTGGCGACGAAGAATCGATTCTTTCATAGCTTCTACTTTTGATTCTAGCTCGGGAGTCTTTACTACTACATTCTCTTTGTAGACCTCTTTCATAATGATAGCTAGACTGATACAATATTTATGAAATGTAAAGCGTTTCGTTAATATATATGTTACGGTAAAAGTAATACTGTGGGTTTTGCAGTGTGTAAATTTCCCGGCGATTATTCATAATCACTAACTAAGCTTGATAAAAGTGGCAAATTACTGAATATTTATCACATTTACCAAATATGCTGGTGAATTATCGCCGAGAATTGTATTTATTCGCCCGACTTATCACTTTTATAGTTGTAATATATACAACTTACAACGAAGCCTTACTTTTGTGGCGATCTACCACATTCGCAGTTCGGGAAACGTCCTATTCAAAAGTACTCAAAAATCATCAGAAGAAAAATCAAAGCAAAAGTTATTATTCAGCCAAGGAGCTCCACATAAACAAGATGATTTTGATAAGTTTATAATTTTTATAGGTGTTAGCTTATTAATAAACACAAATCTTGGCAGTATTATACATAATATAATAATATAATGCAATCTCCTATTCCGCCAATAGGCATTAGGGGTCTCTTTTTACAATCAACAACAAAACAGATGTATAAACAATATATAAAATGTGCAACAGTGTAAAACTTACAAAAAGAAATCACACTTGGGAAGTTTCTAAGAAGCACACTAAGATATTTACACAAAATTGAAAACGAAAAATACAACACCATCGAGTCTCTACAGTAATCACACTAGTTATTCAAACAAGGCAAAACTCCTTAGTTTTAGCGCCTGTGCCATATACACATAGATATTTTTAATTTTTTCGGCATCGAGGTTGCTTAGGAGTATAATCAAATTTTCTTCTGCATGGGTGTCTGGGTCTACGAGGTTGTTTTTGTGTCTTTCTCTCAGAGGTTTGTATATTGGGCATTCGAAGAATAGGTGTGCCAGCGTTTCTGATTTCTTGGAGTTACACACTTCGCAGATGTTTGTTTTGACCCATTTGTATAAGCAGTTGTTGGCTGTGAATTTGGCTATCTGGACGCCCCCTACTCTCATTTGGCTGACTAGTCTGATCCACGTAAGGGGTACGTTCACAGTGAGGTACTTTAGCGATTTCTCTTCGTTGATTAGACTATACATTGGGTTGTAGCTAGATTTTTGAATTCTTTCGAGATCTTGTTGCCTGAGTTTCTTCCAAAACTTTTCTACTATACAGTTCGTTACAGTTGGGCTTAGGTTCTCCGGATTATTCTCTTCAGGTTTAGCTTCCAGGGATGTCAAGATGTATTTTAGTCGCGTAAACCAGTTTAATTTGTAAGGCGTTATTGTGGATTTGTCTAAGGCTACTAGGTGGTTATAGCATATCTTGACCAGGCTGTCTTCCTCCTTCCCGTGTATGTTCTTCCACCATTTCAGTATTCTCGTCAAGGCAGTGCATGCTACAGGTTGTGAGCTCGTCTCGTGTCTTATGATGTAACCCGGAGTTGTTCTAGGCCAGTTAAAAATTGTTTTGAAGAAATTGTTCCTCACTTTTTCCAGTTTCTCTGAGTGGTTTAGGGACCAGGTTTCTGAGCCATATAATAAGGTCGCTGATACCATAGATTTGAAAAGTCGTTCACGAGAATCGGGGCTTTGCGCTTTCGATCTAGACAGAATTTGAATGACCCTTTTTAGCGCGAGGTTTGCCTTTGCAATTCCGTGGTCTGCTGCTTTATTAAATGAACATCCTGAGGAAAACGTTACCCCCAAGTAGCAGAATTCATTGACAATGTTTATGGGTTCTTCGTCTATTGCAAATTTTAAGTCTTTTTTAAATCTTCCCTTAGGTCTGAACACCACTACTTTGGTTTTTTGGTTGTTGATTTTTAGTTCGTTGTTTTGGCAGTAGTCCTTTAGTGCGTCTAGCGCTTTCTGGGCCATTATTGGGGTTTTTGTCACTTTGACCAGGTCGTCAGCATACGAGATTGTACGTATGTTTGTGTGACTATCTATGTCTACTCCTATTATTCCTTTACTTCTTAAATAGTCCTCGATGTCATTTATGTAAAGATTAAACAGGAGCGGGGATGCTGATTCGCCTTGTAGGACACCTTTGGAGGACCTAATTTTTTTACTTTCCTCTCCGCCTATGTTAAGGTAGAAGCATGCAATATCGTAAAGGGATTTTAAGAAAATCTTGGCAGTATTAATATTAATATATCGCTTTAATTTATTACATACAAAACAATACTAACATTTAGGATAGCATTCAATTTCTTAACACTCGGTTTACGGGACCCGTCAATTTGACGGATTTCAAACTTTGAAATGAAATTCCTAAAAAACCATTAATGTTAACCACTTTGCATCGTAAATTTATATTTTCATTAAAATATAACATATACACAGTCATTATTTTTCTATACTCTCTGAATTTGGAAATTTTTACGCAATATACCTATTCCTACGAAACCCGTCAAATTGACGGCTTAGCTGATTTCGCAAAGAATCCTTATGCATTTGCTTTTTTTGTAAAATTATTTTTCCTATAGTAGTCTATATATAAGAGTAAAAAAAAGTTTTTAGTAAGATGTCCAACTTTATTACCTCAGTAGCACCTCGATAATATGAAATAAAATGAATTGTGTGGCCCGAGTGTCATCGTACTTCGCATTCAACTGTATCGCTGACCGAAGTGACTCCATTCGCTATTCCAAACACAAAACATGTTGCAGACTGAAGTTTTTAGCAAAAAGTTATCGGATTCATGTGTTGGTGCACACATAACAACGCACAAAAGCCATTTTTACAGCCGTCAATAGACGACTGTAGGCTGCGGTATGCTTTCAGTTTCGATGGTGCGAGGATCGGTTTCTAAAAATCTATTGTATAAAGATATGTTTAGGACACGACACGACCTTCAGGATGGTTGCTCCTGTGACAGTGGGAAGTACAATTCGAAGAGAGTGTAGAAAAGTCTCAGTTATTGTATACAGTCCTGGCCTATTGTACGTATGGGATAATAGGGTAATTGAATTTGGGGACACTATTTTTTTACTTTTGCCAATCATCCTTTTATAGCAATCATGAGTAAAAGCAAAAAAAAATTAATAATAAACTGACCAAAATTGCCAATATTAATGACTATTGTTCTGAGGGTGCCTGTAAAGAAGAACAGTATAAATGAGGTGAAAATAAAGACTACAGTGAATATTCTGAATCACTGACTGGAGAAATAGAAGAATCTTCGGATAGTGAAAACGAAAACTTCAAAATGCGTCATAACAAGAAAAAGATGCGAATTACTTATAGTTCTGGCACCGAGGATAGAGATGACGAGTATTCCAAGTACATCCCAAGGTGTAATGGAAGTTATTGAAATTGCAGCTAACGGGTCACAGTGACTGAAACTGAAAGAAGAAAGATAGCAGCAATAAACGCGTGGATACTATATAAAGAGTGCACCTGATGAAAAATATTGAGGAAAGAGTTCAAATTTTGTTTAGTCGAGGAATTATTTGAAGAAAATAAGGACGTTCGTCAAAGTTGAGACGTTTCAGTACTGTCACCGACAATTCCAGGACTCCGAATAATTTTACAAGAGGTTTATTGTAATAAAATAAAAGCAGTAACTGCTGTATGTATTGCAAAAAGATTGTATGTGGAAAATGCACTAACAATATTCAAAACATATGAAAAAAAATGTGTTCGACAAAGAAGATTACCCTGTTCCATTTATATTAATATTAGTTATAATTTCCGGTATATAATAACTAAAAAATTTTTTTTGCATTGTTACACTTTTATACGTGAAGCCTATACTTTTATAGTTCAACTCGGACTTACCTTGAATAAATTGATTTTTATAAAAATAAATACGTATTTTCGTCAACCCGTCAATTTGACGGGAGCTCGTAGGGATTGGTATATACGAAACGCCCGTAAACCTAGTGTTAACAAAAAAAGCCTACTGAAAAAAATAACGTGTTTCAAAAATGCTCGTCAATTTTTTCATCGAGAAAGACACGATAGGTCAATCCTCAGAGCCCCCTCCCTCTCCTTCATTCTTCAACTTAAAATATTAAAAAAATATGTCACAAAGCAGTAGACCATGAAGCAGTCATAAGAGATAATGATAACTGGAAAATAGAGCACCCCTTCATGAGCACCCCTAACTTGGGAGACCAATCTCAAGAATGGTGAATACCGAAACTTCTTCCATCCTGTCTCTTATTTTCGAATGAAACATAATGATGTGATAGTTAACATTTGTGAGAACATGATGTTTAAATTATGTATCATTTTTAATACCCCAAAAAAATTTGGGTTTATCACGTTTTACCTCTACCCAGATGATGCCAACAACTCTAACTTGGTGAAACATTGGTGTTATTTTTTAGGTGTTTCATTCGGACGAGAGGTGCTTTACATACTGTAATACTGTTGTGCACCATTTTCTTAATGGTATGAGTAATAAACGTTTGTGAAACAGTTTGACTTGGTTTGTGATAAACCCAAAAAGTTTTTGTGTATATATAAAAAAATGATTACTTTGTATTATTTTACTTTACTTCACTTTTCATGAACCCGCATATCCGTTAGGGTCGTGGGGTGAGGGAAGGAGCTAAGGACTGCCATCTGGAACGATCCTCCGCTATCGAGGTCAGAGAACCCGGGGTTATCAGACGGGATTCGGCCAAGGCCTTCACTCCCATGAGCCATCCCTGCCGCGGACGGCCACGGGGCACTTCAACAGGACCCAACGAATCAGACGTTCTGGGGGGCAGCCTCTGAACGTGCCCAAATCATCGGAAGATGGATCTCTCGATCCGGAGAAGAAGCGGCTCGACCTGAAGCCCCTCGCGAATGGCTGTGTTACGACACCTCGATACACCGGTCACCGCTCGGAGGTACCTCAATTTGGCCGCTTGTACCCGGGATCTGATCCTTTCGTTCATCACCCACACCTCATGACCATAAGTGAGTACAAGGATGTAAACGGAGCGGAAGATGCTGAGCTTTGCCTGGCTGCTCAGCCCAGCCCTCCTCACTACGGACCGCCCCAACGACGAGGTCATCCCCGAGGTCAAGCAAGATGCCCCGCCTTCAGGTCCCCATATCTGAAACTCTCACTTCCTCGGCTGCACTGTAGCATCCAATTCATATAAATTATGAAAAGAAGAGGCGACAGCATACACCCTTGGCGGAGTCCAACGGACACGTCAAAAGGCTCCGACGTGACGCCATTTATCCTGACGCAGCTCCTGCATCCCCCGTACAATGACCCAATGGCCCTCAAGAGGGAACCAACGATGCCATATGTCTGGAGGACCTCCCAGAGTCTCCCGCGAGGGACCCGGTCGTAGGCCTTTTCCAAGTCGATGAAACACGCAAAGACTGGTCGGGCGTACTCCCAGGAGCCCTCGAGGATGAGCTTCAGGGTAAGGAGCTGGTCGGTCGTGCTTCTTCCGGGACGGAATCCACATTGACCCTCCCCCAGCCTGTCCTCGATCACGGATCTGCAACGGGCCTCCAGCACCTCGCAAAGACTTTCCCGGGGAGACTTAGCAGGGTGATGCCCCTATAATTGGAACAATCACTCCTGCTCCCTTTCTTAAAGATTGGGACAATCACCCCGGTCTGCCAATCCTCCGGTGCTGTTCCTCCCTTCAAGGCCACCTTAATGACGCGAGTGAGCCAAAGGATTCCCTCCTCCCCTAGCGCCTTCAACATTTGGGGCCGAATTTGATCCACACCAGCAGCTTTGCCGCTCTTGAGCGATTTAATCGCCCGAGTGACTTCGGCCACGGTGGGACTATTCTCTGCCCCAAGTGTGGCACCGGTTCTGCCACCCTCGGTGCCCTGAGTTGGATCGAGCAACTCCAAGAAGTACTCTCTCAAACAAGCAAGGATGGTCCTCTCCTCGAAGAGGAGAGTGCCGTCTTTGGATTTAACCCCTCCAACGGCACCCCGATCCCTACCTCTGAGACGGCGGATGGTCTGCCAGAACATTTTCCTGGCAGATCCGTAGTCGGATTCAAGCTGCTCGCCGAACTTCCTCCAAGCCCACTCCTTGGCTGCTTTCACAGCCAACTTTGGAAGTCCTTCGCCCATTAACGTACCGGCCTCGAGAGAGTTAGTCCTTCCGGTGTAACCACACCTTGAAGGCTTCCTTCTTCTCTTTAATGGCCCGCCGGACCTCCGGGTCCCCCCCACCACGGAGTCAGCCTGCAGCCACAAGCCGTCACACCAAACCGTTTCACCTACAAGCTGCCTCCGCGGATTCGGTGACGGCTGTTTTAAACAGACGTCTATGACGTCACGACGTCGTCAGACGTTTATGCGGTGCGCAAAAGATTCCCGAACCTCTTCTTTCTCGAGCTTCTCCCAAATCACGCGAGTCGGTACTTCGACCTCGCGCTTCTGCGGCTTCGATTCCGTCCCGTCGAGGTTGAGCTCGCACACCACCAGATGGTGGTCGGTTGACAGCTCAGCCCCTCTCATAACCCTCACGTCGCACACGATCCGCCTCGCACACATTGGCACCATGACGAAGTCTATAATAGACTTCTGCCCATGCGTGTCACGGTACCAAGTGTACTTGTGGACGTCCCTGTGCTGGAAGAAGGTGTTCATGATCGCCAGGCCATGGGCACAGCCGAAATCCAACAACCTCTCCCCGTTCGGGTTACAGGCGGGGTCGCCGTTCCTCCCAACCACTCTCCTCCACGTCTCAGAGTCATTCCCCATATGGGCGTTGAAGTCCCCCATCAGGATACAATTGTCCGCTTTAGCCGCTATTTTCATAACGGCTTCCACGTCCAACAGGAAGGCGGTATACTTTGACTGGTCGTTAGGTGCGTACACCTGCAGAACAGCCACAGTTGATGTCTTCAACTGAAGCATCAGTACCGCCATCCTTACCCCCACCGGGGGGGGCATTCAATCACTCGGTCCGACAGCCGGGGGCTCGTGAGTATCCCCACACCCGCCTGCGGCACCATTGCAGGGTCGTAGTCGTCGTCCAGTTGTTCGTCCCATATTGCCCCCCCCCTCGGGCATTGCGCCTTACCCCCGCGCAGTCTATTGTTGACTTCCTATATCGTGGGGGTTTAAGGGAGAGATGGAGATCCACCCAGGCAGTGTCCCCTGTACTTGGGTAAGGCTACTTACTCGGGGAGGGTATTTTGTACAGGTTTTCCAGCAAGTAGTATGTTATACGCTTATATGTTACTCGCTTTGTATTTAGTTTTATAATTTTGCACTGAGCTCAATTTTCTGAATTTTTAAGCCTCATGAAGACCGGTGACAGTTTTCTAAGCTGACCTGTAAAAGGTTTATTCTTTAGTCAGAAAAATTGTAAGTGTTTGTTGTTGTACTTTACGGAAAATTATGACGTGCCTTCTTAATTTTTTTTCGGTTTAAAGTAAAATGTTTATAACGCCATTTTTCATATTCTCTAGATATAGCGTAAAACGGGATCTGAATGAGTTTCGATTTTTAAATAAAAAATAGTAAGTCAGCTCGAGGATTTTTATGATAACTTTCGTAAAATTTATTGGGCTACTCTTAAATTTAAGTTATTTATATCTTCTTTTACTGTATTTCGCTTTAATTTGGTTTTAAAGCTTTGAAATTCTTTTTGAAATTTTTTTTGTACGGTGTAAACTGACGTGATCTGAATATTTTTAGATATTAATCCAATTCACTGTCTCTTCCTTCTCGTGAAATAGTTAACGGCGTTTCGGTTGGTATCTCCGATGAGCTCATTTAATCGATACAGAAACACTGGACATCGATTTTGTTTTTCGTTATGGTTTATCGTGGAAGGTGACCTGGCATCCCTTGTTTATTTTTTACACTTCTATTCTTGTGATGTTTTTGAAATTAAACTTCATAAGTTAATACAACTAAGGTTAGTTCTTTGTCGAAGCAAATGTGCTTGGCTCACGTTTTCTTCATCTTTCTGAGGTCTTGATTTTATAAAGTGAGTGGAAGAGGATTCTTTATAAGTTAAATAGGCGTTAAATTATGTTCTAATGTAGTTAGAGAAATAAGGTACAGGGATTAACCCATTAACGCCCCATGTCCTCAAATGAGGACACTAACTTTAGGATATTTTTACAACTTTTCAGGTTCTTTTTTTAAGACATCAACAGCCATCTTTTCTTAATAACTAGGAACAATTTTTCACTTTTTTCATAATCGGGAGTGGCAGAATAGTTCCTGATAGAGTAACAAGATTTTCACTAAAATGCATTGGTTCAGAAAAAATTTTTTTTCTCACATCCTGTTGGAGTTACCGCTGCGGAAAAAAATTAGCAGACACTCAAGATGTTGTAGAACAAAGCCATAAAACAATTATCACTGAAATTTCAGCCGAAACAAAATGAGACACAATCAAATTTTGGGGTCCCCATTTGAGGACACGGGGATTTAATGTATGCAATTCATACGTAATAGGGAAAACAATAGTTTTGTCAACATTTTCATAAAAAGTGGGTAAAAAAGGCCAATTTTTTCAGTTATTTCTTTCTGTATTATAGGAAATACATGATGTGACCTCAAATTTTCAGCTTTGATAGGCGCAGGGGAAGGGGGGCAATCTGAATGTTCCTCAGTGGTGAAATGTTCTTTGTGGATGATAATTTGTTTCGTATACATAATACGATTTTTTTTACGTCGGAAAATCTTCTTATTTATCTTAGTAACTTGGGCTTCCGCCACTGGCTCGTTACGAGAAAATTGAAGGGCAAAGTGTTCACTGAAGATTTCTACAGCTTAAAAAACAAGAGCCCAGAGGTTCATTCGACTTTCGATTTTGATGCAAATGATGAGATTTTGATATGGGGATAAAATGCGTTTCTTTTGCCAATCACGGCAGCTACGAATCTATTGGTACAGCAATGAGATACAACAGAAAAGAAAGAAAATTGCTGTATCTCAAACAAAGCTTGCGAACTCCTACAACATTATTATGGGTGGTGTAGACCAGCATGGCTGGCTGGTGAGTAGCTACGTTGTAGCCATTCGGGAGGAAAAATGGTACTGAGCTCTTTTTTGAGAGTTGTCCAAATGACAGTGGTAAATAGTTGGCAATTGCTCTAATACTGACAGACTCACGGACCTAATTCAATGTGTTTGATAGAATACCCCAGGTGATTGGCTATTGACTATTTGAATTCTGGCTGTGACCCTTTCGCCCAAAAACAAAATGCTTTACTCAAAACCGAGTATTATATTAAAAAAGGATGTCAGTGATCATATTATATGTAAAAGAGCAAAGCAGCGACGATGACAATTGTTAAACTACAGGAGTAAGCCAAGTACGTACTGCAAACAGCGCAATGCCTCTTGCCTTGCGTTATTCCTTTTCATGGCAAATAAAGTACAAAGTGGCTATATATGAAGGTTCTTATATGTATAAATAAATAACTTAAATTAAAAATGGAAACAGTTATTTTTAAAAGCCGGATTTTCTATTACTTCTATTATTTACAATTACGTTGAGTTTCATACATTAGATCCCCGTGTCCTCAAATAAGGACAGCAATTTCCCCCGGAAAACGGTGCAAAAATTTTAGGAAAAATTTACAGAAATATAATTTTTAATTTTTTTTTTTTGCCAGACCACAAAAGGATTTTTAAAAATTCCTACGATTTCTATACCTGGGTATAGAATAAATCTTTTTGGTCTGTGATAATGTGTGTGTCGATGCGCGACCGATAAGCATTTGTTTGTAATATTATAAGATGGTAATACATGAATAGAACCAAAGCGAAGCCCTGCCAAACGGTGACATTTGGCCTCGCAGTGTTGCCGAATGTTTATTTTATTTTACTACAGTGAATAATTTCAAAATCGAAATATCACAAAGATTTAATATGGACTTACAAGACATTGTAACGGATTTGGAATCATAGCATTTCTTTGTTTTGTTCAAAACCAAAAGCCTTGAATAGTATTTGATTGAGAAGGGTAAAGCTCTAGTGAATTGTTTGTGAACAGAACGTTGTTTTATTAATAATATTAGAGGGTGGTAGTGCAATGGGTGGTCAATGCTCCCTCTCGAACGGGCAACCTCATTCAAGACACTATTTTTTACAACAATTTCGAGTATTTTGACGAAACTACGTAAACAAAATAGTTTAAAATTTTTATCACTTTTGGAATGTTACTCTTAAGTGACAAACGAATTCGCGTGTTTTTACACAATAAAAATGTTATTTGAGTTTTAAATTCGAAAAAGGTAAAAAAAGTTTATTGTTTGAATTTTTTGAGTCATCTTTGAGGAGAAATAATATTGGTAAATCCTACTTAAAGGTAAATCAAATCCATCTTGTAGTTTTTACGCAAACAATTCACTTGGCAAGTCATCGAGTTCGTCAAAGCCGATGCCAAATGTAAATCTACTTCATGGCACTTCATTTCGTTTTCAACTTTACAAATCCGTGCAGAATAAAGACTAATATAAGAATCAAAAATTAGTGGGAATAAGTTTCCAGATCGTTTTTGGTTTGCTAAAGGTTATGACTGAAAGCTCATTGAATAATAATAATAATTCATAAAATCGATTTGCAAATTGAAACATGGCGTAGTTCTTAAACGACAAACCTAATATACCACATGTTCGCTGTAAGCAGTAAAAAAATGGTACAACTACAGTGCTGGCCTGAAATTAGGACACCTCAGTTTTTTGACGATAACTTTTCGGGTTTGCGATGAAACGACCCAAAATTTTTACTGTCTTTGCCTGTGGACCATGGAAAAGTTAAAAATAATTATACACAATTATCGGAAAAGCGGAAAATAGTCATATAATGCAGGTTTTCACTTGGTCTCGAAATTAGGACACCTACAGTTTTCTACAATTAAATGATCATTTTACTGTTGTCTGCAGGCAAAATCGGTGTAAATTAAAGCCTTGTGTACTTATTGATTTTAAAAAATTAGTTGTAAGTTTATATTTGTTGACTGGACGGAACGGGGAGGAAATCAGGACTAACTGCTGTCGAAAAACAAAAATTGATATTCTTAGAACTCATGGCCAAATTTTAACTCAGATTTCGAGTGCTATAGAAAGATCTCAACATGCTACCAGAAGTTATATTCATATCATTGAAAATTATGGCTTGAGAACCTATGAAGAAATGGAAAGATTCCTTAACTGAGAGAGAAAAAGGATGATTGTCCGCAAAATCAGCAACTCTAACCCTTCCGCTGCTAAAATTAAAGCTAAGTTTGGTTGAGAGGTGTCCAGGAGAATCATTTCAAGAGTTCGAACATCGCCAAAAACGATCAACTATCAAAAAATGCCGCATAAACCCTCCCTGACTACAAAACAAACTGGCAGGACTGACATGGGCCAGCGAGAGGATGTCTTGGACAGACAATTGGACGAAAATTGTCTTTAGTGACGAGAAGAAATGGAATTTAGACGTCCCAGACTATTTTCGCCACTACTGGCATGACTTGAGAACGAAACCGAAATTTCTCTCCAAACATCAATGTTGGGGGTGGTTCAGTAATGATATAAAAAGCACACTGGCTTTTGCTGAGGATAAAATAAAGTCTGAGGACTATATAGAGATCCTTCAGAAGCACTTGGTTGGGACCGGCTTCAAACTGGCTGGAAGAATCTGGATTTTTCGGCAGGACAACGCCCACACCCATAATTCGCAGATCACAAAAGCGGGGTTTGCTGGCAAGAAAATGAATGCTTGGCCCAGGCCACCAAGAAGTCCTGATTTGAACCCCACAGAAAATCTATGGGGTGCCTTGGTTCGAGGAGTGTACGCTTAAGGCCGTCAGTTTTAAGCCAAAGAGGAGCTCAAAATGGTTATACAGCAGGAGTGGGATGAGATAACCGTATCAGAAGTCCAAAAATTGATTGAAAATAAGCCAGAACGAAATTTTAATGTTATTAGAAGTAGGGGGGATCAAACAAAGTATTAAAGTTTGTTTCAATTGTGTCATAATTTCGTGTCCAATGCCAAAATGAATTTTGCTGTAAATTAAAAAATTTTTTAATGCAAAATGGCGGGAAAGTATCTTAAAATGAAGGTCTTGGACAACTACACCCACAGTAAAGATTTGAAGGATTTCTCTTACTTCAGTATGTATATAATCAAAAATTTATAGGTGTCCTAATTTCGTGACCAGCACTGTAGAGCATTTACAGAGTGAAAGTCCTCAAAAAATGAATATAAAGTAGATCTTTTCAAGTGAATGGACAAAATAAGAAAAGTTTCACAAGTTTCCTGCTCGGTTATGGGTTGTTTTTAAGGAGAGAAATAAATTGACTTGCACTCTCCTTTATCTCCTCTCAGCTTTGTCTTACTTTTCCCAGCCGGATAAAGTCAACCCAAATTTCTTATTATTTATTTGAAAAATTTTTATAAAATCTCTGAGTGAGGGCTTCTTGCGATTTATTATATTGTAGCTGTTATTATTATAATTTTTTTTCTAATTAAACGAATTTTATTTAGAGCTAAAGCAAAGCAATTTTAGTGTGAAAAGTCTCGTGGGCGTGGTGTCATATTGTCCTTGTTGCCATAGAGACCTGTGGTGTTGACTCGTTTTTCAAAAATAAAATAGTAAACAGAATTTGAAATATTGCAAAAATAAATACGGGACTTTTAAATAAGTATTATGAAATGGAAAAGTTGTGCATTGAGTTTAAAAACTTTAAGCTTCATGACTTTTGAAAACCGGTAGCATTGCTAAAGCGAAAAGCGTGTAAGCACAGGGAAGTTGTTGACTTGAATTTTCAGTGCATGATTTTGAGAAAATTGCAAAATGCCACGGAAAAGCACAACAGCACAACTACGTTTTTTAGGCAAATATCTGCTTAAAATATATTAGTATTTTGAATAGTTTAGGCTGTGGTTGACTGAATTTCACCGAAAGGAAGACCAGTGTTTAATTTCAAAGATAGAAGAAATTAACCTAGTGAAAGAACCCTTTCACCCCTTCGGGAACACTTTATATATGAGACGTCATACGTTTCTTTAGTCGAGTTTAACATTATGTTCTGATACGTGAGCAAAATTGAAAATATATTTCACATGTCCGTCGTTGTTGTTTCTTGAGAGAGAAATTTGTATCGGTTGCAATAGAACAAATATTTTCAAAATTTTGATAAACCGGGTTTTTGAGGTACCGAACCAAAATGGCAGAAAATAGATGTTTTGCATATTTGATCAACTCAATATTGGTTACAAAATTAAATTCTATTTAAAACTCCCAAATCTGCTTTAAATAACTGTTTACCCAAAGGGTTAACACAATGTAACTCATTCAAATTATTGCGGATTCAGAAGTAAATTCAGAACTACGACTTTCGTTCAGAAATCAGTCAAATATTCTTTAAAAAGTCTTATAATGTTGGGAAGATAACGTTTTCTAAACTTGAAGTAGCTAAAATCTATGTGATCTAAAACCTTTTTCTTATAATTTATCACCTCTCCTCTCACCTCCATATTCTACACTGTTCCTTCTCATTTTTTTTTTAAATTGTGACGTAGATCAACGTGATGCTGCATTTTAAAAGCTTTTTGTTAAGACTTTAAGCCAATTCATTTTTTTTAATAACCTTCTCAAGTTTTTACTTTTTTTTTTTTTAATTTCAAAGGAAATCCATCAACATTGAAGTATCTATTACTGTTAAAATTTAGCCTAATAATTAAATAGCCGTGAGGAATAATTTTACAAACGAAATTATTGGATCGTGCTTTTCGCGGATGGTTTTCCTTCTCCCTGATTACTTAAAACGTAGCTTTGACATCACAAAATTTGAATTGAAACATCTTTATTATTCTAATATTAACCGTTTGGCCGCTGGTCGTCGATACATCGACGATATGAACGCCGGTCTAAGGATTCAGCTGAAAAGTTTTTTTTCCAATTTCTTTCGTAGTTTTGTTTCTTCTTTGAGCTTAAATATATTTGTCTGTCATAATGTGAAGTTTTCAGTACAAAAATAAAAAAGAATTAACAAAATATTTGACCAAGTTATGAGTTTTGAGTTAATTATCTCAGTTTTTTGTTTCTTCCATGCACTTTTGGTACATATTGTGAGAGGAGGTGCAGCGACTCAAACCGTTAATGAGTTTGAGGCAATTAAATTATAAGCATTGAGGGTGTTCAACCTGTTACTGATAAACTGAAAGAAATGACTGGTTTTAAAGTCTTCGCTAGAGAGTTTTAGCATTTTCGGCGGTGACCTTTTTGAGTGAACTAAAAATGAAAAGAGTAATTGGTCTTGGTAAAAATAGAAATACATCGATCATGTGAATACACAATAGAAAAAAAATATCTTGGTAATTTTTTCTCCCCATGCTAATGGCCATCTGCCTCTAAGCAAGACAATAAGTGATCGATTTAGCTCAAAAGGGGCTTTTTATCTAGGGAACGGAGCAGTGTTTTAGCCCCAGAAGTTGGAAAAACAAAATAGAGAATAATAATAAAATAATAATAATAATAATAATAACAACAACAGAAATCATACCTTTGGTGATCGGCACATTAGGCCTTGAACTTTTTAGTCTCCCCAATAAGCTGACAAAAATACCTGGCCAAGCAAAGGATTGGACCGTGCCAGAAGTTGTGGTGACAGGCACATCATACATCTTCCGTGAGGTGCTGAGAAAACATCATTCATTCAACACTTCCCTGAGGATGCTTGTTATACCTTGGAACAAGCTGTTAAATCTTAGCTCTCCAGTGAGCTTTTTATTCTGTCGAACAGATTTGAAAGGCGGGTAAATTGCTGAAGGAAAATTTAACATTAATCATTTTCAACTTAAAACACGGAGATTTGTAGAAAGAGAGAGAGAGGAGAGGTGTAAACTGAGAAACGATGGCACCTGCCAAGGATATCGGCTAAACGCTTTACGAATACTTGTTAAACGTGGCGTTCGGTTCGTCGGTCGAACGGTTTTTCTCTTTGGAAGATCTTTCGATTTAGGCAAGAGTTTCACCGAAACTGCTTTCGTAGTAAGTTCTCTTTCTGGCAATTGACGTTTGCTGAGTTATGTATTTGTCGGGAAGTAAAAATTAAAACGTTACTAGTTTCTGGCTCATGACAGTGATAATGATTATGGTGGTGGAAGTAATGGTAATGACTTTTCATTAGGAGATAGAGAAAGGAGAGGTAACGAAAAACGAAGGGGTTAACGGAAGAAATCGAATGTTCGTGGAATATCGTGCGTGACTTCACAAAATGCCTGGAATAATTTTAAATTCGGATTCAAATTATGAATTTGGATTTCGTTATCATACATTAAAGATTCTTTGGAGGAGAAGAAAATTTTGGCATTTGAAATATAAACGATACGACGAAAAATGCATTGGAAAAGTTTTCGCGGTTTTTTTTTATTAATTTGAGGACACGCCTACTATGTTCCCTTTTTCCTCTGGAAACGGTAATAACATTTTGGCTCGACCCTTTGGGCAACATCCAAGTGATCTGAGCTCGTAAATCTTTAACTGAGGGGGGAAATTCATTCCCAAATATTTACAACTCCCAAAGGTGGTTCTTAATAAATTTCCTCATTTTGTTTTTATCTGCCCTAATGTTTTATTTTAATTTTTTAGAAGAGCATGCTTGTAGTTCCGCAAAGAATTTTGAACTTTGATAAATGATTAAAGATCTTCGAAAACTGCAGGGTCTTGAAGAAACACCACAATTTGTTATTTATGCATTTGCTTATAGGCGTTTTATAGTGTAAGAATTGTTACGTTTAAATATCGAAAGCAAACGCCTTGCATCAGCTCGTCAAATATTAGCTGAAAATTTCCAACCATAATTGTATTTTTGAAAGGTTATCGAACATTTTCAGCAAAATATTTATTGTAATATTTGACTCGTCCTTCGCGGTATGCAGGTTTTCAGCATCCTTGTGATAATTAACATTATAGTGTTAGAGTTAAGTGAGGCCTAAAATTTCATTTTCTATTTAAGTGCCAGAATAACTAATTTTGATGAGATTTTGGTTTGGCACAAAGAGTGTTGTTGCCAATTTAAAGTCGAAGACTGTTCACTTTTAATTTCTTTCCCATTAATAGTTTCTATCCTTTTTACATTTCCAAAAAGTGAAATATATTTAAAGAGAGACGGATTAGCATAGCAGTGTCTTCTAAAATTTAAATCTTAAAAAGCAAAGTAAGAATTTTATCAAACTTATTTTTTAAAAGAGAGAAACAACAGGAATTCGGGCGGTAAATGTAGTGAATTAATGAATTTACGATTAAAGTGTAAGTTGCGTTAGAAATTACAATTGATAAAATCGAAGAAAAATCTACAAGAAACATTTTGATAGCTGTTGTAATTAGCCAAAGCCAGACAACTATATTTCTCTTAATTTCAGTTTTTGTTAGGGAAGTGAGGGAACCTTCAAAGGCATCTGGGAAGTTGGCCCAGATAGTGTGATTTTACCCACTAAACCCACACTCCCCTTGACACATAGTGGACAGACAGACAGACAGAAGCCCGGCCTATCCTGGCCAGGCAGACGGACGGAGGACAGACAAGAAAAGACAGAAAAAGAGAGAAGTGAAGAGAAAAAGAAAAATTCCTTTTTTTTTTGAGGCTGAAGAAGGGAGGAAGGCTATAAGGTGAGACGGACATTTATAATGGGCAGGTGGGTGATGACTTAATTTCAGTTAAAATATATGTCGAAAGTTTAATTGAATAAGAATTTGTCCCTTTTTCAGTTTTCCGTTTACTGTCATAAAAAAAGTTTATATTATGATGTGTGTGTTACGGTAAAAGTGATAAGTGATTTTTTTCTATAATTCCTGGCAATAATTCACAATCACAAACTGAGCTTGGTTAACGTGATAACCTACTGAATATTTATCACATTTACCGGTTGTTTTATAAAACTTTCAACTCGTAACGGGAACTTTAATAAAAACTTGCTCAGATGCTTATCTTTGTCAGGAAAGTGATATGAAATGGCTAATATATGAGATGAAGTAGTGATAGAAGCCAAGCCTCCGAGCAAACTTCAATAAAAGTTCCCATTACTAGTTGGAGGTTTTATATTTTAGCCGATAAATGTGATAAATATTCAGTAACTTTTCACTTTTAAGAACTTAGTGACTGTTATACTCATATTTCCCTTCAAAACGAATAAATCTTTCGCTTTTTTTTTTAATAACCTAAGGTAAATAATTGACCGTTTTGTGTATTCTGGTTTGAGGTGTAGTGATGCAATTATTGAAAATATTTTGGCACTGAAGAGAGATAAAGGTAACAATGGTTGAAAAAACAAAACCATCATGAAAATATTAGTAGTGTAAATTCATTAGTGTTATAGCCAAGGACAGGTCTGATCATCGGTTATCTCCGACCCAAGAAATCGATATTTTAACTGGAAGAAGAAATTTTGAAGGCTTGTGTGAGATCAGGTAGTTTGTTGTTAACATTTTCTTATGAAATAAAAAAAATATACAAAGTTTTGGAAACTTTTCAAAGGTCTAAAGGTCTCTGGACATTTTTTAAGAGCCGTTTTTTGACTAATCGAAATTTTATAAGTTATAGTATAAATTTTTGGAAGTGTTTTACAAGTTTGTTTATAAAAGGGAAGATTATTAATGAAATTGTGGTGGAAAAGGGGAATTCATGCAAAAAGAGCATGTTTAAAAAGTAAGGAAGAAATAAAATCGATATCTGTCAACGACTAGAATGAGAAAATGAGCCGAGAAGGAATCCTCTTTGAAAAAAAGGCGAAATGTTCCCCTCGATTTGAATTTTGATTTGAATTCACTGTTAATTTAGTCAATGGAACGTTTTCTTTTTGTTCTTTGCCGCTTACCCTTTCCTATACGGCGCATTTCCAAATTATTTTTTATTTATTTTTGACTTATTTTTACGTCTGTAATGGAATGTAACTGCAACTTAGAGTATGGAAATTTTTTTGAATTACAAATTATTCCTCAATTGATCATCTCTGTCTCCTACTCACCCTCCTCTTTCTATCCTCGTTTTGAAATTCGGAAGACAAAAGGAAAAATGGGGGCTAATTTTGTTTTTAATATATATATATAATAATATTGTACTATTATCTGTATCCTTAACCTTTTGTGTAAATTTGACGTAGAAGAACGTAATCTATTTCTTCAGACGAAGTTTAACATGACAAGTTCTGATGTCATTTAAATCGAATCAGTAGTTAAAATGTTGATTGTTTTTGTTTTTGTTGGGGGAAGGATTTATCAATAATTAAATATTTTGAGTCTTAATCCCGTCGGGCACCCTTGGGCATAATAGCGTGTGAAAGAGAATATGAACTCACGTCCATAACTTAAAAAATAACCAAACACTATTGTTTTCTGTGCCTCACGATTCAAATGTTTGGTCATTTCGTACTATGACTTCTGACGCAGACAGACTAATTTGTCGACAGCGTGTTGGGCAGGAATCACGAATTCATTCACATGATTCATCCCTCTCCAATGGCCGTCTTTGTCTACTCGTTTTCACACTTCATTGACGTCATACTAATCGGAGAGGAGTTTTACAGACATATTCCCCCTTCATGTCCCAACACCCCCGGTCCCAGTACTGTGATACTTGTATTCGAAAGCTAAGACTTAATATCGGTGAGTGTTTTTGCAAAATACCAATCTTTAGAACATTACAGAGATTAAAAATTTTATCTTCTTACGTATACGTAAGTAGAACGAAGTATAACAAATCAATTTCAACAAACTGCGTGTTTTAATATCCATATATTGACTTTAAATGCGGGGGCATAGTGTAGTGGTTAAATTTCCTGACTTGGACATTATGATCGAGACTTCGAATCCTCCTTCCGTGTCCTCTTTTACCCAAAAGTGAAAAACGGGATTAAAACCACTATATTGGCTTTAAATTCTGCATGGAAAATTAATTCGAAATGATAGATTTGCTCCGACTTACTGGTACTCCCACAAGCGACATCTGCCGACCCCAAAGAATTAACATAACGATCTGGAAAACTGACAGTGTTATCTATTGACTTTATTTTTCTCTTCGTTTTCAGGCGAGCGCATCTTCGAAACTGCTTGGAGAAACTCAAAGAATTGGTGCCCCTCGGCCCCGAGGCTTCAAGACATACAACATTAGGACTCTTAACGAAAGCGGAGAGATTCATAAAGGTGGGTTCTTACTAACTGTAGTAGCCGCAAAACCAAGATGCACTCTGCTTATCTTGAGACACTTCACAAAACAATCACCCATTTATCGAATAAAAAAAGAAATATGAACGTGTTGTCACTGGTGTTGTCAGACGAAACTTCTGCCAAAACTCAAAACTTGTGCAAAAGTTAAAAATTTCTTTCCATATCTGACTGAGTAAATAATTATCTGGTAAATGTTTAATGCTATTGTTAATGTTTAGAAATTATTTCTAGAGGAACGGAGGCTTTTAAAAGTGCGATTTCACGAGAGTTGATTGATGTTGGGGTTGGAACCCAAAACTCAAACTTTTGTTTTGAGAAAAGGTTATTGTTGGTAGTAAGGTCCACAAACTAGCCAAACTCATTTTTCTCATAAGTTTGGCTGTCCTTTTTGGGTTGAGTATTTAAGAAGGAGTGGGAAGTTTGATTGGGAAAAGTTGATGATCTTGTTGATGTGAAGTGGAGGTCTGTGTAGAATGCTCTTGCCCTGTTGGAAATGACTCCAAACTTTTCCTCCCTCTCGAAGTATTTATAATAAGTATTCATATAACAATAATTTTTTTTTTTTTTTCAGAACCTCGAAGACAAAGTGAGACGACAAGCCCTTCTTTTAGAGCAAATTAGAAGAGAAAATCGGTATCTAAGAAGACGAGAAAAAGAGTCTTCAAACACAAATCAGTCATTTGAAACGAGGTTCCATTTCTGATCCTTCTAAGAGCAATCAGACTCGGCAAGTCCCCGCACTAGAGCAAATACAAAAAGAGAATCGGTACCTCAGGAGAATGGAAAAAAGTCTGCAAACCCAAATTGCCCTTATGAAGCGACGCTCACTCTCTGAGTGTTCCACGGACACCGTTTGCAGTAGAAGCACGAATCTGTCAACCGGATCCCCATCAATATCGGAATCAGGTACAGTTCTTCTTAGTGAGGAACACATAATTGCAATTGTCGTAATTTCTAGAGTTTTACTTTGCCCTTATGAAATGTTGTACTTTTGCAGACGAAGTGGACGTAATTGGATACACCAGCAGTCAAAGTGACACCGACGACTATTGCAGCGTCCAGTCTTCTAGCGACAGCGGTGTTGCTATGTCAACCAGCCCTCTAACCCTCTCTGAAATGGAAATCATCTAGGTAACCGCCTTTTTCTCGACTCAAACTCAAATCTTACCCTTTATTACGTTTTTCTTACGATTTCTTGTTTATTAAGGTCGAACGCTAAACCTTGAAGACCGTTTGAGATTTTATCTGCTTTACTTCCGCATAAACAGCATCACGAAGAGTGTGCAATGGATAGCTTAGAAAAGAAAACAGGAGATTTGATGGATTTTTATTTCTTTTGAATTTTTGAGGAACTTTCACAGTAAATATCTCTCTAGTCAGCACCTTTCTCTTTTTCCCATCCTTTTTCCTCGCGTCCTTCCCTTCAGTCTCCTTGTTGCTACTAATAGGCCATTAGTTGGACCCCCAAGTGTATCATTATAAAACTGGGAATTATCTCCGTACTTTCGTCTAATCCTTACTCTTTACTCTTCTACATTGTAATGATATGTCGCCAGGTTTTGTGTCTCGTGTCCAAAATGATGTTTCGTAGCGATATACTTAGTGGGAGGCGTACACGTTTTCGTGCTTTTACAATCGTTTTCTTCCTCCCTCACTTTCCTAGTGTTGTTGCCTTTTGCTGAACGATGCGGTTGGTGAAAGGCTTTGAAAATTCTTGGGGAATGTTGGGGAGGAGAGGGGGTAACGAAAAGAACATCTCCGGTCATTGTTTAGTGTTAAGTTTTAGCTGCGGCAATTGGGATAAATTTAAAATATTTATTAAAATTTAAAATATTTTATTGTATCTATGTATTTTAGGAAATTTTTATTTTTTTATGTACTGTTTCAATCATGTCAAACACTGTTTTCTTTATAAATCTAAATTTGTAGTTTGAAACATTTATTTATTTATTTATTAGTTTATAGGTGAAGGAAGGAAGAGGGAGGTGACTGTGAGATGGGAACTTCTGCCTAATGGGAACGTTAGAACAAGTGTTGCTAAATGCCTTTCTTAAAGCCCTTAAACATGAAATGTCTCTGTAAATTTGATATATAAAGTTTTTCACAAGCCGCGTAGTTGATATTTCTAAACGGTCACTTTAAACACTGCAAGACACGACACGCACATAAACGAATCGAATTCACGGCGAAGAAAAGCCGATAAAAAAAAACCGCAAACGTTTCGACAACGTACGAGCTGTTGTCATTATATGTCGTAACTGACTACTGAGTGTTTTTTACAAGACAATTGTAAACTACAATTGTAAAGAAATTGGAAAAAAAATTTGAGAGACGAAAGTAAGGAATTTGAATGTATAAATAAAAAAGAAGGAGCAATAAACACTCAACGCGTGGCAGTCAAAGAGCCGATTTTCATTTTAATTTTTTGAAAAAACCAAAAAAACTTTATGTATCAAATTTACAATGAACTACCACAAAAGGCTTGCAATGTTACAATATATGAAATGCCTTTGTTTATCGTACTCGAGCCCACAATCACTGGAAATGAAGTAGCACGTGCAATGTACGTATGCTAGCTTCCAGTCTCCAAGTTATAATTCTAACTCTTTTTAGCCTTACAAAATATCATTAGTTATGTGCTTTAATGCGGTAGAAATGCCCACTTACGGTTACACTTTTCTTTTCGAATTTGTGCAAAATGTCGTGCGCGCAAAAACAAATGATATGAAAGTAAAAATATTAATATTTTTGATTCCTTCGGATGGAAATTTTTGACTATTTGATAGGTTTGATAACGGCCGGATTTACGTTTCCCTTTGACACGGCCAAAGTATTCAGTTTTTTGTTCAAGGCATATATTCTCCTTAATTACAGACTACAGTTTAACCTGAAAACTATTTGGTCCTTTATTGGTGATTTTTATATTAATATACCCTTGGTCTTGTACAACAAGAAGATGTATGACCTCTCTTCTTTCCTCTGATCCAAATTCGTGCGGCTCTTCTTTCCCTCTTCAGTTCCCCTTCTCTTCCCTTTTTGGGTCATCTTCATTGTTCACAATGTGGGCTTAAGTGGACAAAGAGAGAGAATTTGGTTTTGGATCGTTTTTATTTTTAACAAAAGTTAACGTTCGCTTTCGACTCAACCCTTATGTTTTCAAAACTGTAATTCTGAAGAACGTAAAGGGCTGAGTAACCTTTTAAGAATATGTTGTCGTTTATTGGAGATGCGACCTAAGAATTGTTGGAGGAAAGATAGAAACCTGGAAACCTGTTTGAAACATGAACCGGGATTGATGGAACCTGGAGGGTTGAGTCGATAGGAACGATACTAACCATAGTCAATCCAAATTTGAGGAAATTTTATTTACATGTAGCTTAATATAGTAATTAAGATGATATTATTTTTTAAATCAATTATGGATAATATTTTAAAATTTATTTTTATTTACTATTTTGAAAAAATTTTAATTTTAAAAAGGAAATTAAGTAATGAATATTTGATAACATCGGGCAGATCTCAGCGGTCGATTTACAGTTTAATTTCATTTTGGTATAATCCAAACAATTAAATATTGTGTACATTAATTTAATTTATGTAAAATCAATGCATCACGAAATTATGTAACGGGTTCCAACATTCATCTAAACGAAAAACTATGTACATTAATGTGGAAAAAATTGTTACCTTTAAAAAACAAAAAGGACCGGTCATCATTTTAACTTCTAGAAAAGGAAGGGAGATATTGAGCATGATTAAGTGAATTCAATTAGAAGAAAGGTTTACGTTTTGTATTGCAATTCTATGGAGTAACGAATAAAATTTAGAGAAGTGGACAAACTGCGTCAAACACCTTCCTCAGAATTTTGGTTTATCGTTTTTCCTTTCGGCTGCTGCTGTTATATGATAACATCAGGTCTAACGAGGATGTTCGTGATCGATTTTCTTTTTGTTTACTTTGAACTTATTAGTCTCTTTCAATGTGCACAAACAGTCATTCTCACCGAATCGACTTCCTCTTTACTACATACAGAAGAAAAAGAAAAAATGATCTGGCACAAGTAGTCATGGGTATACATGAATTTCCATCGATGGATCTGATGTTAGAACATTCATGTTGTTGTCTTCTTAAATGTCGAGCCGAATTTGAAAATTTAATTAGCATGGAATTCTCGAAATTTTTTATCCAGATGAGTTATGTTTGGCGAGTGAGAGAAATAATTAGCCTTCGTCATATCAGACGTCGCAGTTACTTTTATCATTAAATTATGACATGGAGTAGGCAGAAAGACGCCATCCTTAGAATTCCATGTTAAATTAACCATAGCAAAAGGTAACATTTTTTTAAAGTGAAATTTGTATTAAGTTAATTTAATTTTTAAAAAATTTATAGTACGTGAAAAATTTCTTAAGATACGAATGATTTAAAATTTTGCCAGTACCTGACACGAATTTTTTTAAATTCATGAGTAAGACAGCACCACTTTTTTGTGATGGGGACCTTGGATTAATGTTTTACCTTTAAAAGAAAAAGAAGAAAAGAAAGAAAGAAATCTATGTTCAATTTAACCAGAGCTAGTTTATATGTTTTGTCTTTCCGGGGATATAGTGGGTAGGTCACTGTATCCACGCCCAAAAAGGAAACACTTCGCGGATCTAGACTTTCGGTTCGTGTGTATTGTTTGGAAGTGAAATTTCACGGCTTGTGAGGTTGTGGGTCCGATTTAACCTTTGGCCAAACAAACCATCTCGTAAATGGGAGTAGTAATCGAAATGGACCGGCTTTTGAAGTGTGTCGGGTGGTGTTTCAGACTCTGTTTTAATCTTCCTGAGTGGATGCATGGGTCTGTTAAATTCGCAAAATATGTTACTTACCTCCCACTTTAATTAATTACCAGCTGGTGCACTGCCGGCCTTTTCTCACCTGTTTGTTCGTTTCGTCATCGTTTCTTGTTCCAGTTGATTTCTCACACAATACGCAAACCGTCAATTTGAACATAGCGTTGGCTTTCAGAAAAGCTTTCCCCAATTTTTGTAAATAGCCTTAGAGGTAATCTTGTTGTATTTGGGGAAATTTGAGCCATGTTATGTTAAGAGGTAAACTTCAGGAGAGGAATGAGACTGCTTTTCATGCGCGTACTACCACGAAGACGTACTAGAGAGAGAGAGAGAGAGAAGAATAAAATAGCATTCACCAGGAAAAGAAATAAAAAATAATTTTAATAAACGAAAAGTACAAAAAAAAATGTTTCGCCCCGTTCAGTAAATGTTGGGGTATAAAAAGGTTTAGTGAGGAAAAACGAGAAGTAAACTTAAAATAAATTGTGTTTGTGATATTTTCCTTCTCTTCTCGTTATTCCCTTTTCTGTTGTAAGGACAGGTGAACGGGATTCGAGAGAGATAAGAGGTGGTGAAGGAGACGGGAATCTTCACCGCTCACCCTCTGTCTTTCCCCCGAGAGTCCCAGGCAGTTTGACCGGGTTGACATTTTCCTCTTTTCAACTTTGTCAAACGCAATAGTCAAATCAATTTTCGTTTTTTCCCCCTAAAATGTATTTTTGTTTTTTAATTAAAAGTTCTAAACTTTTTATCAATTGAATGTATTAGAAAAATGAATGAGTTTGAAAGAAATCGTTGAAAGCGGAAGTACAACAATTTATTATGATCTCAAATACAAGAAAAACAAGAGGAAAAAACGAATGAAGTCAAATTTTGTGTTTTTAAGGTTGGAAATTTTAAATAAATAACACTTGTCTGCTTTAATTATAGTTGTAATAACGCTGCAATGAAAAAAAAATTAAATGGTAAAAAATATACTTTTGAAATTTTTATTGAGAATTTTTTTCACACCTTTTCATTTAATATCTCATTTTATGTAGTTTTAATTTTGCAGTTTCGGCTTTTGCCTTATGGAGAGGAGAGGGTCCTAAATCGCTCGAAATTCTTTTTTCTTTTTATATCTTTTTAAGTACCGGAGGTTGTGGGAGCGGCGCAACGGAGGAAAATTCCATCTCCTCTCACAGCATTTGTACCTGCGCCCGGAGCTCCTCCACTTCCATTTTGAGACAATGGTTCATCTTTCGTTCTCTTTTGCCCACAGACGGTTCCTCAACTTTTCCGTTGCAGTCTTCATCTTTTCGGTCGCATTTTTCAGCACCTTCACGAAAGTTCTTTTGAGGTTGATGAGATTTGTTGCCACTTTACCGACAGTCTCCAAAGATGTGAGTGGCTTGGGAGAGGTCGTCAGAAACTTGGGCCTCTTGAGTCCGTCTGCGTGAGTGTTGGATGACCCTCAGCGTAAAGAGACTGTTCGGCTCTACTTTCCTTCTCGTGGCGATCGTGCTCCCGTTTGAGGTTCGGCAGCACCACTTACTCTCCCGTCGACTCTCACTACCTATTCGTTTTGAAGCTCAGTTAACATCTCCTCCTCACTGTTACTCCCCGTTTTCATAATCCTGGTTGTTCCTCTTTTTGATCCTTCGATAGCTGAATCGTCGTCCTCGTCTCCGTACTGAATTTCCATGGCTGGCTTGTCATCGATTGTGAACAACCTGGTTTTTACAGCAGGGTCATTACCGGTAGTGGCTATCGTCGAGTCGGCGGGTGTCACCGGGTATACTCTGGGCCATTTCCCGCCCCGTCTAACAAACAGATTGACCGACGGCACATCGGGTAGCTTACCTGGCTTTTGGAGGAGGGGTCAGGTTCGTCTCTTTTCAGATGGACGGGAAGGTTCACGTTCGAAGACAGGTACCCTAGACCAGTGGTGCTTAAACTTTTTCCGACTGCGACCCCTTGATATACATTAGGGTGTCCCAAAAAAATAAAAAATTTTTATTTAAAGACGCATACCCTCTTAATTTTTTTACAATGATGTTAAAACAATCGCAGGTGAAATTTCAAGTACTTAGGACGACAGGAACCCGTGCCGACTTTCACCGAAACATATTACTACTTAAGGGCTTAAGTGAACGTAAGCTTACATGTTGCTCTGGTTGTTATATTGTTAGTAGACTTTCTTCTTTTGATTTTCGAATATCTAAATTCGACAGTAGTTTAACACCCAGCGAACAGCCACAACATTTGGTACTTGGGCTTGAAAATGAGCTTTTATGGCAACAGAGCGTTCTTTCGGTTTGCCCCACGAATTCTTTGAATTTAGGACTTGCTTATTGAAAATTCGTCAGTATTATGTCCTAGTGTATCAATAGTTGCTTCGAGGATATGTCGTTGTGGCAATTATTGGATCCGCGGAACCAGATGGACCACCTACCACAAGGGTGGAGGATTCGCCGTGGTAAAGTGAGGCGGGGTCGTTGTAGTGGGAGCACAGAGGCCCAACAGAGGACTCTCGGAGTCTGATCCCTCCTAGACGCAATCCATCGTTTCCGACTTCGACCCACGATAGTGTTCGGCGACTGCAACACCAAGTCCACGGCTTGGGATTGTCTCCGGGCGACGGCTCGATCACTGATCTAATTTTCCTCAGACCTCTCCCATTGCCGTCCTTCAGAGACGTACTGGAGGGAGATCTATGAAAATCCCAGTCTATGTGGGTCATTGAGGCGTTTGATGAGTTTGAGATACACTGCCTGAGAAACACTGAGAGAAATCTGTCTCCACCTGCGTGAGTCAGAGTCTGCTCCTGTCGATGCTGCGGAGGTGCTGGAGGCTGTGAGGGGCAAAAGGAACTTTTCTGCACCAGGGCCTGATGGCATCCAGAATGTTTGGTGATAATTTATCAAAATGTAGTTTTTTGCAATATTGCGGTGTGACAGTTCTTATTGACTTGTACCTTGATGTGATCCTTGAAAACCTCTTGACTTGGTTTTTAATTTATTTTATTTTTAGTCGTGGAAGTAAATGCAAAATCATTTGCTTACTGTGCAAAGATGGAATTGATTGAATTGATTTTGATGTTAATGACTCGAAGGACCGTTTGTAAACTGATGATTAAATTGATTGAGGTGGCTCGAAATAAGACACAGAAATTAGTTCGATATTAACAAAGGTTTTCGATATATTGAATTATTGATATATACAATACTTTGAAACGATAGATGTGATACAACAATTTTGATAGATAGTACGATGATAAAACGATTACGATTAGATACTTTGATCAAAGAACGATTACGATAAACTTCATACGAAGAGAACACGATTACGACTTCATTAGTACAAAAACAAAAGAACGAATGATACAAAAAGGTGTACATTTCTACAAGATTTTTCAGGCACGGGTTCTCTGCTCTGACGGATTTCCCGCGTTGAAGACGAGCCGATCGCACTGAAATTGTAACATTAACAAATTAAAAAGCTCTTGCCTATTTACATTTTACATAATGGGCATTTTTATTTTCACTGTAGTATCTATTATGTAAAAATCAAAAAGTTTAAACCACATTCTCCAAAAAGAATAGATTTTAGTGTATGTTGGCCGGCAACTGATTACGTGTAACTGAACTACCTTGGCAGCTCAAGCGACCTTCGTTTTTTACTTCTCACCTTTGATTGACTCAGAGTTTAATGATAGATAATAAAAATGATCTCACTAGGGATTAGATAAAATACTCTTACTGAGTCATGTTTTTCATGATCCTTTGTTTATGGCATCATGTATAGACTAATTAAATATAAAAGGCTTATACTCGTCAACGTTTTGGAAATTTTTTTTGTCCTCAATAAAAATAAGAATTACTTGTTTCCGAACGTAGTATATCATTAACCTACTGATTGTATGCGTAACGGTATCTTGTGACAAAATATACCATATATATTATAATATACGAATTTTACATCATTTATTATTCATACATAGTGCAAAAGTCATCATGAAGTTAAACCTCTTTTTCAAAAACTAGTTAAAAAGGACTACCAGAACGCCGGGTTTTGATTTCCTCTTTTTATAAAAAAGAGATATCAATTAATACTTAACTCGTGATTATTTTATTATACATAATTATATATATCCTAAGACTTCTACCTTAACATAGGCGGAGAGGAAAGTAAAAAAATTAGGTCCTCCAAAGGTGTCCTACAAGGCGAATCAGCATCCCCGCTCCTGTTTAATCTTTACATAAATGACATCGAGGACTATTTAAGAAGTAAAGGAATAATAGGAGTAGACATAGATAGTCACACAAACATACGTACAATCTCGTATGCTGACGACCTGGTCAAAGTGACAAAAACCCCAATAATGGCCCAGAAAGCGCTAGACGCACTAAAGGACTACTGCCAAAACAACGAACTAAAAATCAACAACCAAAAAACCAAAGTAGTGGTGTTCAGACCTAAGGGAAGATTTAAAAAAGACTTAAAATTTGCAATAGACGAAGAACCCATAAACATTGTCAATGAATTCTGCTACTTGGGGGTAACGTTTTCCTCAGGATGTTCATTTAATAAAGCAGCAGACCACGGAATTGCAAAGGCAAACCTCGCGCTAAAAAGGGTCATTCAAATTCTGTCTAGATCGAAAGCGCAAAGCCCGATTCTCGTGAACGACTTTTCAAATCTATGGTATCAGCGACCTTATATATGGCTCAGAAACCTGGTCCCTAAACCACTCAGAAACTGGAAAAAGTGAGGAACAATTTCTTCAAAACAATTTTTAACTGGCCTAGAACAACTCCGGGTTACATCATAAGACACGAGACGAGCTCACAACCTGTAGCATGCACTGCCTTGACGAGAATACTGAAATGGTGGAAGAACATACACGGGAAGGAGGAAGACAGCCTGGTCAAGATATGCTATAACCACCTAGTAGCCTTAGACAAATCCACAATAACGCCTTACAAATTAAACTGGTTTACGCGACTAAAATACATCTTGACATCCCTGGAAGCTAAACCTGAAGAGAATAATCCGGAGAACCTAAGCCCAACTGTAACGAACTGTATAGTAGAAAAGTTTTGGAAGAAACTCAGGCAACAAGATCTCGAAAGAATTCAAAAATCTAGCTACAACCCAATGTATAGTCTAATCAACGAAGAGAAATCGCTAAAGTACCTCACTGTGAACGTACCCCTTACGTGGATCAGACTAGTCAGCCAAATGAGAGTAGGGGGCGTCCAGATAGCCAAATTCACAGCCAACAACTGCTTATACAAATGGGTCAAAACAAACATCTGCGAAGTGTGTAACTCCAAGAAATCAGAAACGCTGGCACACCTATTCTTCGAATGCCCAATATACAAACCTCTGAGAGAAAGACACAAAAACAACCTCGTAGACCCAGACACCCATGCAGAAGAAAATTTGATTATACTCCTAAGCAACCTCGATGCCGAAAAATTAAAAAATATCTATGTGTATATGGCACAGGCGCTAAAACTAAGGAGTTTTGCCTTGTTTGAATAACTAGTGTGATTACTGTAGAGACTCGTTTGTTCCAGGTAATAGTTTTCACTCTTGGCGTTCTCAAAGTGTGCTATACTGTGTAGTGCAATTAATTTTATCATGGTTTTTTTACCCCAAAATTTAATAATTCTTAATTTTTGCAATACAAAACTTTTTATTACGAATTTATAATATACAATAAAATGAAATCATTCTAAGCGATAAGTAATATAGAGTATAGTTCAAAGATAAAATAGAATTGCATTGGACTAAAATATTTTTTGTGGGGTAAATAAAACAATTATTATTATTATAACTCTTGTAGTCAACGATTCTCCTGTTTATTTAATATTATTAACGGTATTAATCTGTTCGTTCCAATTTTTCATTAATCATGAGGTCCTTGGCTCTTCATTCTTCTTACAAATCTTAAGGGTATTCCAGAAGTCGGTGCCAAAACAAAACTTCTTTTATGGTATTTTAAGGGAATTGGTGTTTCATTTGTGAGTTGTACTTTAAACTTCGATAATACTGATACCAGCCCCACTTTCGTCTGCATTAGCCCGAATCTACTTCCTAATAATACGAGAAATATGTTTCACTTTTTTGTAATTTAGTGATTTTTTTAATGAATTTCATATTGAAATAAATTTTACTTACCAATGCAATTTCTTGGTCCCTCGCCAAAAGGCAGAGACGTGAAAGGATGTCTTTTAGCTTTTTCTTCTGGTGAATATCGTTTTGGGTCAAATTTTTCTGGGACCGGAAAATATTCGGGATCTCTCTGTATTCCAAATACAGAGATCATCACAGGAGTTTTCTTCGGTATCTTGACACCTAATTCCGGAATTTCATAGTCTTTATTGCAAAGGCGAAACAGCACTGGCACTGGCGGATGTTTACGGAGAGTTTCTTAAGAAAAATTATTTGAATCAGTATATTTTTAAATAATAATAATAATAATAATAATAATAATAATAACAAGGGGATAAGTGTATCCCCCCAAGAGAGAGCTCAAAGCCGTTAAGCTGATTTCTAAATAATAATAATAATTCAGGAAGTTTGGTCAAGTGATAGGCGCAACTTCCTTTCAGGAAAATTTATGTGTCATCATTCTGTGTGCTATTCTCTTTCATTAACTTCATAAAAACAAGTTAGCACCTCAGGTTCACAAGAAAGGGTTTCAGGTTGTATCTAGAATGATTTATGAAACTAAAAACGTTAAACACTGGGTTCTTACACCGCGTCATATTAGAACAAAAAGCCAACGTTTCGTCTACTTCGACAGCTGTGAACATCGGCAGGGCGAACACTAAACTGAAAAGAGAAGAGAAAGGAAACGACTACTTGGAAGTAGGTAGGAAAGGGATGGGGTCAACGGACGAGGAAGGTTGAGTGGAGATAGGACAGGTACAAAAGGGAAGAGGAAGACAAAGGAGAAAGAATGTAGAAAGTTTCCACTGATAATACGCGTATTGTCAGTGACAACTTCCAGGGGTGTCAACGGGCGGCAGTTGGGTGGGGGTGGGGTGGGGTAGGTTGGGGGCGCAAAAGTGGGAGCCAAATAGAGCTGAGGGGACGTCTCTGGTCTCTTCTTTTTTTCTTTTTTTTTGTTAGAGGGAAGTGAGGGAACCTTCAAAGGCATCTGGGAAGTTGGCCCAGATAGTGTGGGATTTTACCCACTAACCCACACTCCCCTTGACACATAGGGGACAGACAGACAGACAGAAGCCCGGCCTGTCCTGGCCAAGCAGACGGACGGAGGACAGACAAGAAAAGACAGAAAAAGAAAGAAGTGAAGAAAAAAAAATTCTTTTTTTTTCTTTTTTCCTTTTTTCTTTCTTTGAGCTGAAGGAGGGAGGAAGGATAGCTACAGGTGGAGACATTTATAACCGGCAGGTGGGTGATGATGGTCTGGGACACAGAGTTGAAACAGGAAGCAAAGGCAGGATCGTAAAGGGAGGAGGAAGGAAGTCGGAGCTCCTGGGAAATGGGGACAGTGTAGTGTAGGAAGAGAGGACAGGCCGTCAGGATGTGGATGGAGGTTTGGGGAGAGGTGTTGTCGCAAGGACAGTTTGGAGTCAGGGATCGGCGGAAACGGTGGAGGTAGGACAGGAATGGTCTGACGGTCAGGAGACGGTCGTCGGGAAGGAAGTCTATGAAGGTGCGGCTGGATTGGACTTGGTGGAGTTTGTGTATTAGCTGGATACGAGAGGTAATAGGAGGAGGAAGGAAAAGAGCGCGGAGAACGGATAGGGAACATGTGCGATAGGAACGGGAGGCGGAGACGAGGAAGGAGCGCTGGATACTACCCAGAAATTTCTTAGCGTAGGTGTGATCGACGGCGGAGCTCCAGATCTCAGCGCCATAGGTGAAGATTGGGAGAAAAGCAACGTTATAAATGGTGCGCCAGAACGTTAGGGATAGTGTGAAGTAACTGGCCGCAGCAGCTGCCACTCTATGGGTGACGTGAAGGGCCTTCGCACGAGTCAGGTGGCATTTCCACGTCAAAGATCGATGAAGAGTTACTCCCAAGATCTTGACGCTGGGGACTTCGTTTATACTGGTGCCGTCCAGTTTTAGCACCCCCTGTAAAGGGCGACGGGTGAATCTCACTAAGTGTGTTTTCGCCGCAGAAAATTTTAACTTATGCTCATCGCCCCAGCGGGAGACAAGGTCGAGAGGCCGCTGAGCTTGATTCGTTAACATCTCGGCAGAATCAGCCGCGACAACGAGAACATCGTCGGCGTATGCCTGTACAAAGATCGACTGCCCGAAGGGGTCTGGTCTCTGTTGAAGTTTTGTGGTTTTTCGGCTATCTCGATGGCCTCTCTGTAAGGGAGTAGATTGGGTTTGGGAACTCAGGTTAGGAGTCGGGTGTTTTCAAACAGGATAGTATGTCTGGTGTTTATGGAATGCGCCGCAACAGCAGATTGATCAAGGTGGGAGAGGCGAAGGTGTCTCTGGTGCTCGCAAGTGCGGGTTCGGATAAACCTTTGGGTCATGCCGGTGTAAACTTTGGTGCATTCACAGGGGATACTATAAATGCCGGGAGAGAGGAGAGGATCCAAGGGGTCTTTGGGAGATCGTAGGATTTGGGAAATTTTGGTGGTAGGGAAGAAAATGGTTGGGATATTGAAGCGAGTGAGAATTCTGCTGATGTGGTCGGTGATGCCTGGTATGTAGGGTAGAAGGACCTTGCTACGGGAGGCTGGAGGAGAGTAGTAGAGAGAGGGCGAGGTTTACGGGGTGTGAGGGCGTTTGTGAAGATTCTGTTGGAGTAGCCATTGGCTCGTAGGGCTTTTCGGAGGTGTTGGAGTTCTTGGTCTATGGAGGAGGGATCTGAAAGAAATTGGGCACGGTGGATTAGGGTGGAGATGACGGAACGTTTTTGGGAGGGGTGGTGATTGGAACGGGCGTTGAGGTATCGGTCCGTATGGGTTGGTTTACGGTAGACGGAATGGGACAGATGGCCGTCAAGATGTTTGGTAACCAGGACATCTAGGAAAGGGAGTTTGGAGTTTGATTTGCACTCGAAGGAGAAGCGAATGTTAAGATGGATGGAATCCAGGTGGTTTAGGAAGGTGTCCAAAGTAGCCTGTCCGTGGAGCCAGACGACGAAGGTATCATCTACGTACCGATATCAATGCGAGGGTTTGAGAGGAGGAGAGTGGACGGCGGTCTTTTCAAAGAACTCCATGAAGAAATCAGCCATGACGGGGCTTAGGGGGCTCCCCATGGCCAGCCCTTCACTTTGTTCAAACAATTGACCACGATAGAGGAAGTAACAGGAAGTGAGGCAGTGGCGGATAAGGTTATATCCGGATATTATTGGGAAAATGTGAGGAGAGTAAGTTCATGGTGAGAGCGAAAGGCACATTAGTGAACAGAGAAACTACGTCGAAACTGACTAGAATATCGGTGGGTTGAATTCGCAAGCCAGAGATTATCTCTACGAAATGTCTAGAGTTGCGGATATGGTGAGGAGTGTTACCGACAAGGGGGTTGACCAGTGTGGTGAGGTGTTGAGCTAGGAGATGGGTAGGAGAGTTGACGGCACTGACTATGGGACGAAGAGGAATGTCTGGTTTATGGATTTTGGGAAGGCCATAGATACTAGGAGGAAGGCAGAAGGAGGGAATGAGTTTGCGCTTGACGGCTGGTTCCCAATCGGTGTCTTTGATCGGGGTGGTGGTTAGTCTCTGGATGCGATTGGTAGGATCCTTCTTGATGGTTCGGTAAGGGCCGGAGGAGAGGAGTGCGGACATATTGGAATGGCAGTCCGTGGAATCGACGACCACTGTGGCGTTGCCTTTATCGGCGGGGAGAATGATAATGTCCCTATTGGACCTGAGAGACTGGAGAGCATGAGATTCAGTGAGAGAGATGTTGGGTTTGGGGGGTTTCGAGCATTTGAAGATGGAGGCAACGTCAAAGCGGATTCCGTTAGATATTTCATGGGGAAGAGTGTCTATGGAGGATTCGATAAGGGAAATAATGTCTTCAGCAGGAATTTTCCTGGGGGTAACTGCGAAGTTAGGGCCTTTGGACAGGGCAGAGACCGCAGCTCTGGAAAGAGAGTGAGAAGAAAGATTGACGAGGATCTTGTTTTGTGGAAGTCTGTCATGGGAAGGGCGTGCATCTAATCGATCGAACTTTGGGGATTGGGTATCGGTTAATCGGGATTGGTGACGATCAGTGTAAAGGGTGGTCATGTTATCTAGGGCATGCCAAAGGTCCGGAGATAGATGATGGGAGAGGAGCAGGTGTAGGTGGAGGAGGCGCGTGGAGACAGTGTGTAATTTGGAGCGGGTTGCATGGATTTCTTGTCTTAGGAGGGCTAGGCTGACACGATTTAGGATATGGGAGACGGCAGGAGAGTGGAGATGATGTTTAAGTTTGAGGAAGTTAGGAATGAGGTTGTGATCACGGCTTCGGGAAAGAAAGGTTAGGTTGCAAAGGGGGTGTGTTAGTCGTTTCCGTAATTTTTAAAAACTCAGTGTTTAACATTTTTAGTTTCAAGTTCGACTGACAAACAATATAATTAGTTATCTAATCAGAATTAATTGATTTATCACGCTCTCCAAACATTTCCCACCTCTTCCGTATCGTTTCCCTTAAAAACTTAAGATATGTTTATATTACCTTGAACAACCCAGTCTAAATATTCCATTTCCATAATTCCCTCGTAAGTTATTTTCCCATCATATTTTTGTAAAACGCGATCCATTTCATCTTGTAGCAGTTGTTGGACATCGGCGTTGAGAGCAAGTTCATACAAAGCAAAAGTTAAAGTTGTTGATGAAGTTTCAAATCCAGCTACGAAGAAAACGAAAGCTTGGGCAGCGGCTACGTTGAACGTGAATTTCAAATCTAATTTTAAATAATTTAAATGCACAAGAAAAAGGTCATTTTATTTTAAAAATTTCAACCTAGATATAATATCAATATAACTTTTTTAAATAAGAATTTTACCCTCGGATGAGATATCATATCCTTCCAGGCTTGTAGGAATGATTCCATCGACATCTTCAATATTCCCTTTATTCTTTAGTTGAATTAAAAGGTCCATGAAATCATTTCTTTTTACCTGATTTTCTTCTCGGTATTCAATTGTTTCTCTGATAGCGTTTAAGAAAAATTCCGAAACATCTTTGGGTGTAATTGGAATCTGAAACGTTAATACATATATTGATTTTGTCGTGCCAATACTTTGAATAAACTCCAAAGCAAAGACAAGAAACACTTGAATTTGGTTTTCAGCAGAATTGATCAAACGATAACTAATTTATAAGTGAATGTTTTTTATAATTATTTTATTAATTTTAATGAGTTTTTCCGAATATGATCCAATTATTGCGATTCCTTCACATAATTGAAAGTCACTATTGATTTGTACTGGTGTTAAGCACTGTGATGTTTCTTCCTCTGTTTAACAAGCCTCTAATAAAATAAGTGTGTACACAAATAAAATTATATTTTGTTTTTCCTTGTGCTCATTTTATGTAGTTTTATAATAAAGAGGAAGTGCCACGGTGTACCTTTACAGAAAGACCCCACATAGACTCGATCATACAATAAATAAAAACCAAGAATTTTGGAACTTTAGGAAGAAACAGGCCAAATTTACATTTAAAAATCACAGAAATCCTATGAGCACAAATTCCTACTAAATTATTGTTGAAAAGTGTTAAATAGATTTCTAGAAATGGGGATGTTTCTTCTTTCTAGGTTATTTATGTAAATTTTATGTGATAAAAGTGTTTTTTTTCTTTCTTTTTCCTAACAACATAAAACTTTAATCTGTTCAAAGTCAAAAGCTGAGCTATATGTATGTCTTTGCTTAAGTGTTTCATTTAATTAAATAATTAGAGTAGAAAATAACTTACTCTGAGTAATTTGAATAAGTAAGGCGAGAGATTAAACAGAATACCTCTCAAGACGTTGGTCGGAGATACATCGAAAATTTTCTTTCCATATTTTCGAAATTCGGATTCTGGGTTTTTGAGTGAATTGGTCTGAATTCCAAAGGCACATGAGGAGATTATGTCTGTCGTGAATCGGGACAAGATTTCCTTTACCTCTACCACTTTCTTATTTTCTGCCTTTTCTTCCAAGCAGTTCTGGAGTTCCTCTCCGCATTTTATCATTATGGGAAACATCATTTTCATTTTACCAGAAGTAAAAGTCGGAGTCAGTTTTACTCTCAAATTCCTCCACTTTACACCCCCTATGTTGAAAAGATGATCTACGAAAAAATATTAATATTTATAAAATAAAATGTGAGTCGAATTTAGACAATTGTTTGACGACAGTGCATTGTCGTATCATAACAAGAAGGAAAACAGTGGCATTTAAAATTGACAAATTCGAAAAACGCCCAATTTATACATAATTTATATAACGTAATTTCGCTTTAGATTGGAAAAGACAAAATATATACTGTATATACTGTGTATATCTATCAATTTCAGGATTGAATTATTGCTCATTTAAACTTACTTGCGAGCGGATCTTGATCGAAGTCTGATATATTAAGTCTATCTCTAAAATGGTTGAAATCCCTGGTCAATATATTTTTAATAATTTCAATGTCATTGACGAGAAGAACTGGATTGATGAAATTCCAAAATCCCACCATTTTTTGCTCTTTCCACATTCGATACATATCGGACAAGATAAAAGCGAAATTTTCTGTAAAAGATGCTTGTGAAACGTTGCCTAATATAAAAACAGGGGGTAGATGAGGTACACCTTTTTCCTTCCAGAATTTAGAAGCAAACATTTTGAAATACAGATAGTATACGAAGATGATAACAAAAATTGTGAAGTAAAGCTCCGACCACCACGAAGTAAACAAAATCGCCATTTTGACACTGTTATAGGGACAAATCGCAATATCTTTATTAAACGAGAGTCACGCACATACTAACTGAATACAAAAAAAACCACTCCAACTTGCATCACGTCGAGAGTGACCTTCTCACACACATCATCATTGATGACGACAGTCATCAAGATCAATTGAGTTGTTATCAGTCGCGAAAAACGCAAAATAACGTTAGTCTAAAAAATTGTCACCCGGTGAACCAGCAAATCCTGACTAAACTTGAGATTATGTGAATACTTTCTTTCGAAAATACGCCAGAATACATTCAATATGACAGCATTGTAGAAGATGAGGCAAGTTTTGATGTCCCTCTTTTTACTTTTTACAAAAGACTTGCGGCGGTTTTTTCTTGTCCGAAGGAGGAGGCACACCTGATGACTCCTGTACATCGGGTGTTCCGACCTTGAGGGTTTACCGACTAACCCCCGACCGCTGCCTCTTTGGAGCATTGAGAAAGTCCGCGAGGCATTCTTTTTCCACAGTTGAAGTTTTCGTCGGTGTTTTACAGTAGGTCGGGTTTCTTGTAAGGTTAGCCTTTCTGCTCTCGCTCGTTGTATTATTTTCTTTTCATGACTTCCTTGCAGAAATCGGAGAATGCTGTCCAACTTTCGGGGTTTTCTATTATCCTTGCTACTATATTTGGGAGATCTAGTTGTTTTAGTCTCTCCTTGAGTATGTTCCTTTGTTGGCTCCATTTGTAGCAGTGGTTCAGAGTGTGTTCCCACGTATTCGCTGTGGCTGCTGCAATGGTCGCACTCACTGGTGTCCCGTTTTTTGATTCTGTGTGAGATGGAATTAAAACACCCATGTCCTGTTAGTATCGGGATCATGTGGTGATTCACTTCCCCGTGTTTCCGAGTTTGCCATCCTTCGAGGTAGGATGACGTCGCCAACTGGTTTGTCGGAGTCTTTGGAGAGCTCTAGTTGCTGTCTCCATTTCTTGCAAGTTATTTCCTGCGTTAATCTTCTTAAGTGGCCTTTGGATGTTGCTCTCCGCTGGGATTCTTCCCGGGGCTTCAGCAAGAACTGTGAGAGAGGAGGTGCCGCCATCAGTAGTGAGGCTGCGGTGGAGACCATCCTGTATGCTCGGCAGATTCGTTGAGCAATGCGCCGCTTCAGATTCCTCACATCTATTTGTAGGACTTTATTACTTTTGGCGGCGTCGACCCAGATTTTGGAGTCGTAAATCGCGATACTATGTATGCTGTTCACGAACAGTTTTCTTGTCCTGTTATTTGGCCCATCGATGTTGGGAAGAAGTTGAGACAGCATTGGCGTCGTTTTCTGTCTTCTGTTTGACGTAAACGAAGTGTTCCCGGAACTTGAATTTTTGGTCCATGATGAGCCCTAGGTATTTGAGCATTGTTTTGGGCTCGACTTCGTCGTTCCCAATGCGAAGAGGACTTTTGTCTAGAAGTCCGTGGCCGAACATGATGATTTCTGTTTTTTGAGTCTACACGGTAAGTCCGAGTTCCGTGATTTTTTTGATCACCAGAACCTTTGTGTCTGGTGTCTGACAACTTCGAGGTTTTTCCTAGTGGCTATGATGATTGTGTCATCCGCGTAGCATATTATCGTCGACCCTGCAGGTGTTTTTGCCTCCAGGACTGTGTCTAACGTTATGTTCCACAGTAGTGGACCGAGGACCAATCCTTGTGGAACGCCACACGTGACCGACCTCACGTGTTTTCCATGCTGGCGGTCTGTGAATATTATCTTCCTGTTGTGGAGGTAACCTCCTCGCCAGATATTCTGGTTATGCTCTTAGAGGCCATCGCTTCTCGGACGTATCGTCAAGAGATGGAGTTGAACGCGTTACTCATATCCCATGCGATTACGATGGCAGTTCCTCCTCGCTGTGCTGTGTCTTCTATTGTCCTTGACTACCTTGGTAGCATCAGTTGTGGACAGATTCTTTCTAAATCCAAACTGACGCGGCGAGAAGTTTAGGTAGTCAGTTATGCGACGTCTGATAAGTTCTTCGGATAGCTTGTCATGGTCGTCGAGTAAACAGATCGGACGGTATGATGATGGTTGTTTGTTCGGTTTGCCGGGTTTTTTAAACAGAACCATGGTGGCTATTTTCCAGTTGGTGGAAAGCTTTCATTCGCGCAGACATCCGTTGTAGACTTGGGCTAAGATTCCAGGAGATTTCTGTACTATTGCCGCTGTGATCTTCTTTGGAATGCCAGAGGGACCTGGGGCTGTGTTGTGAATCATCTTCTTGCCAGCCTCCGGATTTCCTGTTCGGATAGTGCCCACTGTTCTTCCCAGCAGTTATTAGGAATTGGGCAGGAAGCTCTTTGTCGTTTGGGAGTAAACCTTCTATGATGTGGTCCACTTTGTTCGGCGATAGTTGCTCTTCTCGCCAGCATTTCTTCTGACAGTCTTACTCAGGTAGCCGAACGATACAGACGTGTGTCCAAGTGCGGTGTGTAAAAGTAAGCCTGATCGCGGTTAAATTAAACCTTTTTGTATTTTTGTGTAAAGTGCCTGTGTAGGTTTTGTTCTGGAATAGTACATTATGGAGAAAATTCAAGCAATTATGGATTGCGCTGGAAAGATCTCTAAGCTGGTTGAACAACTTGCTACCGGGAAAAGGGTCATAAAAGAAGAAATTAACTCTGAGGTGGGAAAAATCTTAAAATAAGTTAAAGAAATAAAGAAATGTATTGAAGCGGCGGAAAGAAGACGCAGATCAGATGAAAGGACCTTGTCTGACATCGCCAAGCAAGCAATCGGAGAACTCGTAAACTACCAGACCTCCAAATCAGGTATGAGTTATTCCGACATTGTCAAGAAAACGGAGAAAAATATACCGGCTGAGGAGTTGGTCATTGTTAAAGTGGAGAAGGCTGAGGACTTCATGGCAGGATGCAAGAAATCCATCAACCCTATATCAATACAAACAAGAATAAATAAACACGTTAAACACTGGGTTTTTACACCGCGTCATATTTGAACACAAAGCCAACGTTTCGTCCACTTCGACGGCTGTGGACATCGTCAGGGCGAACACTGAACTTAAAAAACTTAACGACAAGACTGTCTTAGTGGCTGCTCACACAAAAGAGGAGCTAAACAATTACACCAGGTGAGGTTGAAAAACATTTCAAAGACGTTAAAATACTTTCTAATAAAAAGAAGGATCCTTCTATCGTAATCTACAATGTTGCGGGCCACAATGCAGAAGAGATTTCCCAGGCGTTGGAAATGGTCACTGGTGAAAAAACGTCACATATTAAAATTATAATTATAACTCTGGGGTACAAAAAATGCGTTTTCAAAAGACACATTCCGGTGGTGCGTTGCTTCAAGTGCCATCGTTTGGATCATATGGCTCATGACTGTAAGACGCCCGAGGAAAACGACAAGATCCCCAGAGACATAGTCGAAAAAAGTGGCAAATACCCCAACTGCTTCCTTGTAGCGGTCGCTTAGAACAAGGAGCTGAAGATACAAGATCTCAGTGAGGACCATATGAGTTCAATCCTAAATGAAACTTTTCTACAAAAACCGAATCAAACATCATAAAGCATTATCGTGGCGAAACTTTGTCCAGTTGCATTCCAGGGCTTGTAACAAACCTACAAAATCGCTTCTGGGAAACTTTCCTCTCTCCAATTTCCAACTCTTTCAATCAATAAAAGTCCCGTTTACGACAAAAAAGAGAAAATCAAAGCTCTCATGTCATACTTTTACGCTAATGAGTTAGACAAACCCAGTTCTGTGAACTACCCCGTCCGTGAGGGTAATCACCTTACCTTAACAGAATAAGACCTTGTCCTCATCATAAAAGGCTTAAACAATAGAAAGGCACCCGGGATTGACAATATCCCAAACAAAGCCATAAAAATTCTTTACATAACAAACCCTCAACTCTTGCCGACCCTTTTTCAAAAATGTATTAATATTTGTTACTTCCCAAATATATGGAAGAAGGGGAACATCAAATTTTTAATTAAGCCAGGTAAAGACTTGTCAAAACCGAATGGTTATCGTCCGATATCACTTCTACCTGTTCTGGGCAAGATTTATGAAAAACTTTTAAATACACCCATACCTCGCTTTACGGCCTAGATACGTTCCACGAAACTTGGTCGTAAAGCGAAAAGACGTATAACGAATCAATTACATGCTAATACAAATTCATACAAATTCAAAGGGATTTGTTCCAAATTTGTTAAGTGCAAAGAAAGTTCCTCCTTAGAACAATCAAAGGTTACTCGACCATTTCCTTTGAAGCCGTTGATGTGATCACCCGAGTTTCGCGTGTGAGTGCTTCTTTCAAAACCGTGTTTTACTTTCCAAACACCGCTTTTATTTGGCAAGCAAAATAACGGTTGAAGACACTCAGTATAAATTACAATTTAGTGAAGGTGATGTCTTTCATACAGATAGTAATGAGCTAAGTGCTTTCAAAGAAATCAACAAGCGCGTTGAGGCCGATATTTTTGAAAAGTGGCAAAATCAGTGGGACGCGAGTGAAAAAGGTCGTATTTCCTATAGACTTTTTCCCTCAGTAACAGACAGGTTTAAACTCAAAAACATCGAAAATAACTATTATACAACCCAGGTCCTGTCTGGACACGGTAATTTTGCCGAATACAGTATTTACATAAACTTTTGATAACTGAGACTGCTATCTGTAACGAATGTGATTAAAAGTAAATGATAGTATTGAACATTTCCTAACTGAGTGTCCTAAACTGAACGAACTCAGGGAGAGATATAACATAAATGAAAATTTTTACAATCTCCCACTGAAAAGTTTTAATGAACGAAACAACGTTTCAGCTTTTGTTTTCAGTGCAATGCGCAAAAAATGTAAATATTAATTTTAAAAACTAAGGTTTTTGTTTTTGTTGTATATAATTTGTCCATTGACAATCTATACAAAATGGACATACTGTAATTGAGAATTTTGTTGTTTTTCAATATGTATTTATGAATGTGTAAATATACTGAATTTTCAAAAAGCCATTCTTCTGTTTCTTTCTCTTGACCTGTATTGATTTGGTTCTATCAGAGAATCAGCTCTTGAACGTCGTGTTTCGTCCTTAAATTTGCCACAATGAATGCCAAATTTTGGAATGTTTGACGGTTTTTATGCCGTGATTCCGAAAGGGTCGATCCGATCAATTCCAACCCAAGTAGAGACGATATAGTCATGAAGAAAAAAAAATTTACTGATTGAAGGTTCAAAAGGTTTCGCTTGGAGGCCTGAGTCGATGTAGTTCTATCGGAGAATCAGGTCGTGAACATCCCTGAACATTTGCCACAATGAATGACAGCCACAACGTACAAAGCTCGAGCCTCTGACATCTGTTGACTTATCAATTTATTTGCCTCTTACGTCAGCAATGATGCGCAGCCAGTTATCTTCATAAGCAGCCTCTAAGCGCAGTTTTATTTCGGTCGTACTACATAATGACAATTTTGTATTTTTTTCCGTGGCTTGAATTTTTTTCATTGTCTTTATCCTGCCTTTTGGCTTACTATATTTATTTCAAACTTGTGGGTTCGAAGTATTGGCAAAGAAAAAATGTGTTTCAGGTGGATCCGGTTTTCCTTTTGGGGAATAACTGGAAAACACTTTTCTCTGAAAGTATAGGTTTTGTTCATTATAAACGGTACAAACAATGGAAACACAAGAAATTGGTAGGATTTTGGTCCTTCACGACTCCTTCACTTCTAGTCACTGACCTGGAACTTATAAAAAGAGTATTAGTTCGAGATTTCTCTCATTTTAGAGATCGGAACATAAACGTGAACGAAAAAAGAGATCCTTTAGCCGGTAAAAATTAATTAATTGTAACTATATTATCCAAATATTTAACTTATACCAATAACATAATGGCGTATAACTAATATTTATCATCTAACTCAATATCATTTATCATATAACTTAGAGATAACTGTTAATTATATAATAATAGTGTAAGCTAAAATTTCACTAAAAACGTTAAAATCAAATTCAGTTGAACTGAAAAAGCCATTCTGTATTTTCTACATTTGCTCTAACTATTTATTAATAAAAAGCTTTAAATATGACCAGTACAAGTCTTTGTTTGTAAAAAAAAAACTTATTTGGCTTGTTCAGGACATCTAGTCAACTTAAAAGGATCAAAGTGGAGAAATCTAAGGGTTAAACTAACACCTACGTTTACTTCTGGAAAAATGAAAATGATGTTTCCTATTATGATTGAATGCGGACTTCAGATGCAAAAGTATTTGTTACCTTTTGCCGAAAATGAAGAAATTGTAGAGTTTAAAGAAATACTCGCTCGCTTCACGACAGATATAATTTCGTCGTGCGCATTTGGCATCGAGAGCAATTGTCTTAGTCATCCTGATTCCGAGTTCAGAACTTACGGGAAAAAAATTTTTGATCCTGGATTTCTATTCCTCATTAGATTTATTCTCACTAGTTTCTTTCCTCGTATTAGAGACATTTTAGGGGTGAGTTGATACTAAATTTTCTATTTACAGTAATATTTTAGCTAGTTACTCATCACGGCTTTGCTTTTCTTTCAGATACGATCAATTCCCAAAGATGTATCTGATTTTTTCTTGAAAATCGTGAAAGAGACTATGGATTATAGAGAACATAAGGGAATCAAGCGTAATGACTTTATGGACTTGCTAATTCAACTAAAAAACATGGGAGAAATAAGTGACGTTGATTCGCCAGATGATAACGAAAAACACACACATGATAAAGGTAAAATTAGGTTAAGACTATTTTCACTCTTTATGACGTACCAGACAAGATCTCAGTAAAGCACCTATTAATACTTTTGAAATTATGGTTTTGAGACGTGGAAGTTTGTACAATTTTTTTATTAAAAAATTATTTATTTATTTATTGTCTTAAATGCCAAATCGCGCTCTCAGATTGTGCAAAGGAACATTCCCATATACTTACATATAAGGACAGATACACAAGAATAAAGTAAAACAATGACACATATAACAGGACATTAAATAAATAGAAAACGAACTTTCAGGTTGATAAACTATCATTTTTCCTTGCCTCGTATTTTTCTCCTTTCCCTCTACACCCAGTATATATACAGTGGTACCTTGGGAAATGAATGTCCTAATATACGAATTTTTTGAGATAGGACATGAAATTTCCTAAAATTTACACCTCGACGTGAGATACAAATTTGGGATGTGCGGTAATTGCATAGGTCAGGGGATGGCGAACCTTTTTTGATGTCCGTGTCACAAAGCCATAAAAATTCTTCTTTTCTTTTCTTTTCATGGACCCGCTTATCCGTTAGGGTCGCGGGGTGAGGGAAGCAATCAAGGACTTCCAACTGGCACGATCTTCCGCTATTGAAGTCAGAGAACCCGGGGTTATCAGGCGGGATTCGGCTAAAGCCTTCACCCCCCTGAGCCACCCCTGCCGCGGACGGCCACGGGGCCGCTTTCCTCCCGGGCACTCCGACAGGACCCGACGAACCAGACGTTCTGGGGGGGGAGCCTCTGAACGTGCCCAAACCATCGGAGGATGGATCTCTCGATCCGGAGAAGAAGCGGCTCGACCTGAAGCCCCTCGCGAATGGTTGTGTTACGACACCTATCCAGCCTCGACACACCAGCCACCGCTCGGAGATACCTCATTTCGGCCGCTTGTACCCGGGATCTGATCCTTTCGGTCATCACCCACACCTCATGACCATAAGTGAGGACAGGAACATAAACGGATCGGAAGATGCTGAGCTTCGCCTGGATGCTCAGCCCAGCCCTCCTCACTACAGACCCCCCCAACTGTTGCATCACTGCGCCAGCCTGGGCGATCCGAGACGCGATCTCTGCGTCCGTCCTGCCATCACTTGTGAACCAGACCCCAAGGTACTTGAACTTCTCCACCTGCCCCAGCGCGGCTCCGCGAAGGCGGATGTCGCACTTAATGGGCTTCCTCGAGATCACCATCACCTCCGACTTGGTCACGCTGATCCTCATCCCGGTCTCGGCACATGCAGCATCGAAACCGTCGAGTGCCCGCTGGAGTTCAGACTGGGTGGATCCCAGAAGGACGAGGTCATCTGCATAGGCAAGATGCCCCACCTCCAGGTCCCCATATCTGAAACTCTCACTTCCTCGGCTGCACTGTAGCATCCAATCCATATAAATTATGAAAAGGAGAGGCGACAGCATGCACCCTTGGCGGAGTCCAACGGACACGTCGAAAGGCTCCGACGTGACGCCATTTACCCTAACGCAGCTCCTGCATCCCCCGTACAATGACCCGATGGCCCCCAAGAGGGAACCAACGATGCCATATGTCTGGAGGACCTCCCAGAGTCTCCCGCGAGGAACCCGGTCGTAGGCCTTTTCCAAGTCGATGAAACACGCAAAGACTGGTCGGGCGTACTCCCAGGAGCCCTCGGGGATGAGCTTCAGGGTCAGGAGCTGGTCGGTCGTGCTTCTTCCGGGACGGAATCCACATTGACTCTCCCCAGCCTGTCCTCGATCACGGATCTGCAACGGGCCTCCAGCACCTTCGCAAAGACTTTCCCGGGGAGACTTAGCAGGGTGATGCCCCTTTAATTGGAACAATCACTCCTGCTCCCTTTCTTAAAGATTGGGACAATCACCCCGGTCTGCCAATCCTCCGGTGCTGTTCCTCCCTGCCAGGCCACCTTAATGACGCGAGTGAGCCAAAGGACTCCCTCTTCCCCTAGCGCCTTCAACATCTCGGGCCGGATTTCATCCACACCAGCAGCTTTGCCGCTCTTGAGCGATTTAATCGCCCGAACGACTTCAGCCACGGTGGGACTATTCTCCGCCCCAAGTGTGGCACCGGTTCTGCCACCCTCGGTGCCCTGAGTTGGATTGAGCAACTCCGAGAAGTACTCTCTCCAACGAGCAAGGATGGCCCTCTCCTCAAAGAGGAGAGTGCCGTCTTGGATTTTACCCTCCAACGGCACCCGGATTCCTCCCTCTGAGGCGGCAAATGGTCTGCCAAAACTTTTTCCTGGCAGATCCGTAGTCGGATTCAAGCTGCTCGCCGAACTCCCTCCAAGCCCGCTCCTTGGCTGCTTTCACAGCCAACTTGGAAGTCCTTCGCGCCTCAACGTACCGGCCTCGAGAGAGTTCGTCCTTCCGGTGTAACCACACCTTGAAGGCTTCCTTCTTCTCTTTAATGGCCCGCCGGACCTCCGGGTCTCCCCACCACGGAGTCCGCCTGCAGCCACCGGCCGCCACGCCAAGCCGCTTCACCCCACAAGCTGCCTCCGCGGATAAAAATTTAAAAATTCTTTTTAAATCGGTGACGTGCCACAAATAATTTTTCATTAATTTCTATCAAAAAAGATAACTTATTAAAAAATATAATTTTGTTTTTGTGGGTCCCATCCAAATTTTCAAACGTGCCATTTTGTGGCACGCGTGCCATAGGTTCGCCACCCCTGGAATAGGCGATCAGTAAATGGCAAAATGTTCGCTCAGTTTTCTTCTCGCCGCTTTGAGATTCAATTTTTTTGACATACGACAATGATTACAGAACGACATAAATTCGTATCTCTAGGTACCACTGTACTAGCCCAGTTTCTATAAAGAACCTTTGCCTTTCCTCCCTAAGACTATGTCTCTATCCTTAGGATCAAATCTTTCCCTACTTCAGTCAATTGCATTTTCCTTTAATATGTCACTACCCGCCATAGAACTGGGATTCTCTACCAATCAAGAAAAATAGTTGAGGATGAATCTGCAGATTTTATTTATTTTTTGCAGTGGGAATACACCGAACCTTTCAATTTAATTAGTCCGAATTTAATTGCAGGAAGCATTAACTATCATTTGGTATAAAACTATAATAGGTTTTTTCTTCATTTATAATTTTTTGTGTTTCTTTTTCTTATCTTCATCACTTTTTACGTCCTCTTTTAATTACTTTCTCTGAACTCTATGAATTCCATTTTATTTTTAAATCTTTCATTAGTTCAGCAGCCTCTTAATAATAACTTTACTCATTAATTTTATTTAATTTGTGTCCTCTTATCGGGGTTTACAAATAACAGAACACAATACGTCTTATCCCAATGAATTTGGCGCTACCTGGGATGGCGAGAATTTTAATTTATTTGTATAAATGTTTACGGGATAGAGTCCCCCATTTCTTTACTTTCCGACCTGGCCCAAATAAATGGCTAAATCAGAGGTTTTGGGGTCGTAGACCCCCTGCCATGTTCTTCGGTTTTGAATAGCCCCTACTTACCTGCGACCACAAAGCGAATGCCTACGTCCTATAACTTATACAATTTTATAAAAATTTGTTATAAATTTTTTACTTCATTGGCACTTTTATGAATAACATATATGTCTTTATATTATAAGATAGTACAATGTAACTCAACATGTACTATCAATGTATCTTGAGATCCTCTATCATATACCCCATTTTCATTTCATAAACCCCCACTTTTTTTCGCTGACATACCCCTCGCAGGTTGTCAAATATATAGACCACTTTGAGAGTCGCTGAGCAAAATAAATACATAAATAAATTAATAAAATAAAACTGCTATAGATGTCCGAATAAATACATAGAGTAGATAGAAAAACGGAATAATTAAATAAACATAAATCTTTAAAATAACCATAAAGTCTAAGTAAATAAATAGTGAGGGACAGCTGTGTGCGATAAAAATAATATTAGAACTTCATATATTAAAGAGGGAACCGCTTTGGGGGGGTGTTGTCGTTTTTGTTCCCTTAGTTCCCGCACTTTGAGCAAACAGACCCCCAATTTATTTGCCACATTTACGTCTTTTGTCTTCAGACAATGCTTCCAGTTGCAGTTATCAATCGGCAGCCCCAGCTTAACTCTTTCTCGTTTTGTTTCCCTACAGCCCCCAATCACATGCCACTCATCATCTCATTCTTTTCATAAAGGACACATTTTCTTGTCGTCCTGTCTCAGAATTTGAGAGTTCCAGCCCCTCAATCTATACCATGTTAATCCGGCTGTGCATCCTTTGTTTCCCAAACACGTATATTTGGTCTTTGTTCAGCCCCAGATTTCTCATTAGCTTCAGTGATTTCATTTCTTTTATTTTCTTTAAGCACAACTCTTTACCCTCCTCCTTCAGTTTTATCTTGTGGTTTTTTTAAAATAGATTCTCTTTTTTCCCCGCTATTCCAGAGATCACCTAAGTCCAGACTTTCAAACCTTTTCCGCGCAAGCTCACTCCAACCATCTTTGTTATTTCGGCTTTGTCTTAGGCACAGGCTCTGTGTGGTCCGTTCTTCCTTCCGCCATTTTAGCCTCAACGCATATCTCACCCATCTTTCATCTATCTTCTCCATTAGGTACACTCTTCTCGCTTTCCACAGGATACCTTTCGTATTCTTCTTTTAATTCCTAGCACATCGCGACAAAGGTCGACGAGTTGTTTCTAAAAATATGGCTCTTGTGCACCCTTTTTCATTTTTAATAATAAATCTCGTAAAACGGCCCTGTTATTAGTACTTCAATGTAAACTATGTTTATATAATCCCTTGTTGTTTCCCTTCACATTCCTTACTTTCCTGTACGGCGTGAAGCCTAACCCAGTGCCCGTAGATCTTTTTTGGTCTGTTGGATCCTTCTTGGATTTGGATCTGCTTTGACTGATTACTTTTGTTAAATTCTCGAGTCCTTTTATATAGTTTTCGAAAATTTTAAAGATAATTTTTTTTTTTACTTCGAATCCTCTTTCCGCATCCTGTTATACTCAAAAATTAAGGGCGAAAAACGGCATTAAAACCACCACCACCAAAATTTACAAAGAATAATTTAACATAAAATGATTTTTTTTCAGGGCAAAAGTTCAGCTTGAATCAAGCGGCGGCCCAAGCATTTGTGTTCTTTGCCGCCGGATTCGAAACTTCTTCCACTACACTTTCATTTGCTTTCTATGAGTTGGCTGTTAATCCTGATGTACAACTTACACTTCAAAGAGAAATCGATATAAATTTAATGAATAATGAAGGGAAACTCTCATATGAGGGGATATTAGAAATGGAGTATCTCGATTGGGTCGTACAAGGTGGATGTTACTTACTGAATTGTGCTCTTTTTTCTTTCTTTTTGTGTCTTTTTTAATTTAGTTTTTACATTATCTACATATCATAGAAGACTTGACCAATACTTGATTCCTGTCTTGGATACCGTGGTTTTTAATTAATTAATAATGTGAGAGGAGTAGTGTAGTGGTTAAAGTTCCTGACTGTGACGCAAATGTTCGTGAGTTCGAATCCTCCTCTCACATTCTGTTACACCCCCCCAAACCAAAAAAAAGGGTGAAAAACGGGATTAAAACCACTTGATAATTGATCAATAATCATAAAATAATCTTGAAAGTTGATAAACATTTATTTATTTGCTTCTTTGAATAAAATTTAATTTTTTTTTCTTTTAAATTTGTTATAGAAACTTTGCGAAAATACCCTCCATTGACTTTGATAGGAAGACAGTGTAACAAAGACTATGAGATTCCTGAATTGAATGTCAAATTAGAAGAAGGAACCAGACTCATCATTTCCATTTTAGGAATTCATAGAGATCCTGAATACTTTGTAAATCCCGAGAAGTTCGACCCAATACGTTTTTCTCCAGAAGAAAAGGCTAAAAGAGATCATTTCACGTCCTTGCCATTCGGAGAAGGGCCCAGAAACTGTATCGGTGAGTAATTTGAAATGTCTAATAAAATTTTTCACTTTAAGGGCACTCAAAATATTTGTCGTCTCCCACTTTCAGGCAGCAGGTTCGGTCTCCTTCAAACCAAAATTGGTCTTGTCTCAGTCCTATCTCTATTTAACGTTCAAATATGTGACGAAACACCGATACCGTTGGAGTTTAACAAGAAAACTTTTATCTTGACTTCGACAACTGGAATTAAACTAAAGCTCACAAAAAGAAAATAAAAATTTTCTACTATGAGGAAATGGTAAGTTGAATATCTAAGAAAATGATATTGTTTATAACAAGTCATGTCAATATAATTAAATAAAATAATTTTTTAAGAATTATCAAAACAGTTTAAAAATAGCTTGTTGCTGAAGGTATTTTGATTTAACAGATTCTTTTTTTCTTGAAGTTAGTGCACGTTTGATACTGTACATTATGTTTGAAATTCTCTTATTCCTCTAGTTTGGATATTTTCAACGGAATCCCATTTTTTACAGTGTATATTATTAATTTTCGACTACAAATTGGCTTCTTTGGAGTTTTGGCTACCGCTTCAAATTTGTAATTTGCTAGAAGGTTGGCTAATCCTATTTTTATCTGCATTAAGGCAAACCTTTGACCTGTAAAAAACGAAAAAGCGCCTATTTATTTGAAACAATACTGGAAAAAGCCTTCACACGACTTTTTGAGCTGGCTCTTCAATACCACACGGGCGAACTATCAAACACAAAACATTGTTAAAAGGAGTAATAGCAGTATTTTTTGGCTGGTAATGTTTTGTGAGTTTTTAACTACAAATAAAATTCTAATTTTTCTTCCAAAAATATCATTTTAAATTTATATGTGACCTTTCTTCTCCTATGTTAGTATTAATATAATCCCTGCTTACCATCTCTTAAAACTGTACCGTAAAAAAACTTGGTTCCTCACATATATTGTATATATATTGTATCTTTATACTCATGAATTAACAAAATAACTTCTAACAGGGCCACTTTCTACGTGAACAAATAATTCATGATATTTTAAATATTTTTTGCATTTTTTCATTCATTTCTTGTTCTTCCATTTTTCTTGTCGTACTGTTTGAAATCTTACCGAGGCATTGATGTGGACCCTCTCCAAAAGGCAGATAGGCATAATGGTGCCTTGTTCTCTTAGCTTCTTCGGTAAAACGCTCTGGATCAAACTTTTCAGGATCTGGATAAAATTCCGGATCCATGTGAAGTCCCAGAACAGGTATCAAAACAGGAATGCCTTCTTCAATTATAACGTCAGAGTCAGGTATGTGGTAAGTTTTCGCACAAACTCTGTTAAGTATAGAAACTGGAGGATATTTTCTTAATGTTTCTGCAATAAGAACGATCAAAGGTTAGATTTGGCATGTAACCTAAAAATATTTAAGACAAAACATTTAAATCACTGCAGAAATTCTAGTTTTCTTTATATTACAGCTGACCTCTTCTAATTTAATTCAATTCAAATTACAATACAATTGATGGAAGAGAGAAACCTGTGATTTTAATGTTTCCTAAAACTGAAATATGACTTTTAAGGCTAATACAAGTACTTATAAAGAAAAAAAATCATTTTGAATGATATTTTATTAACGTTCTGGACGGGATATTTAGCATAAAATAAACTGTAAGTTTATTGCATTGGTATGGTGCAAGGCCCGATTACTTACCTGTAATTTTTCAGACACCCTCAGATTTTATTTCCAAAGGTTAAGAAAAAGAAGGAGAAGAAGAAGAAGAAAAGAAGAAGTAACTAAAAATAATGCTCACCATCTACAACTCTTCCTAAATATTCCATCTCAAAGAGACTCTCATAGGTGATTTTTCCTTGAAACTTTGACAAAACTTTTTTGATCTCCTTTCGGGCTTTTTCCTGAATTTCGACGTTTAGTGCCATTTCGTATAATGCAAACTGCATAGTTGTAGCAGAAGTTTCAAAACCCCCTACCCAAAATATAAAAGCCTGGGCGACGGCGTTTTTAAATGTGAATTTACATTTTTCTACAAAAACCTCTAAAGTTAAAGTTAAAACCACAAAATTAAGAGATTTGAAAAAATACAAAACAAATTCTTACCGACAGCTTTTGGATCATCATTTCCATTAATGTCTTTGATGTCTGCATTTTCAAGATAGCCTTGGTTCTTTAATTTGACAAGTAACTGCATGAAATCACTCGAATCCATTCCGTTTTTTTCTCGAAATTGCATTACATCTTTCATAACTTCTAGAAAGAAGTTGGTCACGGGTCTAGGGGTTGCCACAATCTACGGTACGGAAAATATGCAAAAAGTTTTCTTTAGTAAGAGTAGTTTATGTGAGTACTTGGACATTTGCGTTTCATTTTCTCCTGATTTTTTTGCTCATTCAGCCATTTTCTCAACATTTACGAAAGATCCGAATTGGTTGTTGAATTATGAGTTCTTAGAATTTTACTATCTCGTACAGGAGAAACCACAAAAAATTGTGCTGTGGTTTTGTACGACCTGAGTTTGAACATAAAAATTTGAAAACTGATAGCTACAAAAATTTTTTTCTAAAAAAAAATTGTTAAAGCAGTGTACAAGGTGTATCACAAGAAGTCGTTATTAACTCAGTGTCAGTTACTGTATTAAATCAATATAGTCAGAATATTTCCATAAATCAGAAGCAAGTATGGAAAATATGTCGGCATAAGAAGTCATCTTGATCTTTTAGCAAAACCGTTGTTGACCAACATGCGAACTTTCCAATGGATTCAGAGCTCCTTTGAACAACTTGAGTTTCAAGTGTTTGACTAAATGCTCAATTGCCACTCGGCTTATAGTTATACAACTTTTGATGTGACGTAATGTTACTTTTCTTATCAACAAGTATAACGCACCTCTTTAAAAAAATTTACTTTTTAATTTCTTTTCAGATAGTCTGAACAATTATTGGACAAAATGCGCTTAATTGAGAATTTCTGTTACGTATTATAATGTATATCACAGTAGAGAAGACACTGAGAACATCATTAAAATAAGCAAGCAAAAGAGTAAAAAAAAGTAACAGATAGTCACTATCTGAGAGAAGAGCAAAAGCGAGAACAATCTTAGTGTCTTAGCACTCTTAAACAAATAAAAGCGTTGAGTAAAATGCTGAAGTAATTTGGGAAAACCGAGTAGTAAGAAAACACTAAGAATTGAAACAGTGGGAAACCTTTAAGAGTAAAAACTGAGTGAAGAATCCACCGACTTATGACACTTTTTTGTCCAAATTATACCACAACAGCAATAAAACGCTGTCACTCTTGTACATTTTTCTACAAAATTTCCTTAAAAAAAAGCAAATACTCACCCGAAGCAAACCTGCTAAGTCAGGAACAAGGAAACTAAAAGCAGCTTTTATGACTGTGGACCAACTAGGCTCAAATATTTTCTTTCCCAGTCGTCGAAACACCGATCTGGGATTTCGAATGCAATCTGCTTGAAGTCCCAAAATGCATGAAGCGACAACCTCGTGGGTGTATCTGACCGTATACTCCTTTGGTTCGATTATATCCCCTTGCTGAGCTGAGCTTTGAAGAACTTTTTGAAGCTTTTCACTTTTTTCACTCATCACCTCAAACATTTTTCTCATTTTCCCAGAGCTGAAATTTGGTGATAGTTTGGTTCGAAGGTTTCTCCATTTGGCACCGCCGATGAAAAAGAGATTGGCTGTAAAACAGTTTTAAAGAAATATTATCTTATATTAATAATATCAAAGTCACGTTGGTAACTCGTTTCCACTGTTTCCTTGATATATAAAGAAAAAAGTCTGGTCTTCAAAAGATCTGAGTGGAACAATAAATGGAGGTTTTTTGGCATACACTTATTAAGAGCCAACAGAAGCTTAGCCTTGGATTCAATGTGTACTGTTGTAGCGACCTACGGCCGGGACCTGAAACACCTGGGCTGGAGCCTCGGGGTTTTACATTCCGGCAGTGTAACATCATCCCCATGGCAACTCGTACACACAACTTTTTCCCATTTTCAGTCACATTATAAACCACCAACTGGCAGGCAACTTTTTCGTCCTTTTTTATTCACTAAAAGGCATGTACTTATAAATAATTGTTTTTTTTAAATCTACATATATATAAAATAGCAAATGTCCGTTTGTTCTTTATGAATGTTCTCGAAAACGGCTGGACCGATCGACGTGATTAAAAAACAAAAATTCACCGTATGACACGGTAAGGATTACTTGTGTGTCTGTCATTTAAAACTCACCTGAAAGCGGATCGATTTTTTCATTGACATAAAGTCCGCGATCTCTGAAATAGCTGAAATCTCGAACAAACATTATTTTGATCAAATCCGGGTCCCGCACCATTATGTATGGCCGGTGAATTACCCACATTCCATTATATCTTTCACCCTTGAATTTGTCGTATATTTCTTTGAAAACTTCCCCGATGTGTTTAGAAAATCCAACTTTGGTGATATCTCCAAGAGGAAATACAGGTTTCGTGACTCGAATATTTTGATTCTTCCAGTATCTGTACTTCCATTTGAAAAAGATGTAAGCACTGGCTAGCCCCAGAAGTCCAACCGATATGAGAAAAAGAATTAACGCGTGAAAGAAACCAAAGATGTAGCTTGAATTCTGTAAGGAGAAGAAAGGAAGCAATTTAAACTGAAAGGAGTTAGGGGGAAATCAAGGAAACCCATTAATCAATTTATATTAATTTATATAATAGAGAAATTATAAAATAAGTAGTTTTGAAGAAGTCTAAAAATTAATATTTTAAAGAAAAGCGTTTCAAATTCTATTTTCGTCGCTTACTCCTATTATATTTCAGTTCTTTCAAGTCTAAATTAAAAAAAAAGGCGTTCAAGAATTAAATAAATTAGACGCAAAGAAATTATAATGAATTTAAGAAATAACGGCGGAACAGTTGAGTTGAGTTTTTAACTTTACTTAAGTAAAGCAGAATGCAGAAATTGGCATCGAAACTAGAGTATCAGTTTCTTGGTCAGTCGCTTTGACCAGCCAATTATAGGCTTTCTGCCTAAAGGATTTTATTAAATTATTATATATAAGTAATTTATGGAGAATATTGTTAAACGGAAAGTTTGAAATCAATAATAAAACTACCTTTTTTTTAGTTTTTGCGGCAAAGAATATTGGAAGGCAGACTTTTTGTGATACTGAATTACAGTGCGAAAAATATTTCAATTGTTTAAACAAGTCAATAACAATTTTCAAAAGATGTCTTTTTAAGAAGAAATGTTGAATAGTAAACTTTCAACGTCACATTCTCTACACAATATTAAAATTAATTAAGGGAAAATTTTTTTGTCTCTTTAATTTTAGAGACTGCCAATATATTTATAAAATATATTGCCCAAATTTTTTATCTGCTATTTAGGCATTTTAATAATCACAGTTTGTGAGATGAAACACTATGGAATTATACATTTTCTGTTGATAAAAATCAATCACCAACAAAAAAAGGTCCATAGTAGAAAAAAAAAATTTTACTCACCACTGACCAAGGAGAATTGATTCGAGTAGTTAAATTTGGTTAAGATGGTATAGCGGCCTGAAGCAACTGGTATTCTCTTCAATGATTTATTCATTTCTTGCCTTTTTTTATTATTATTATTATTATTTTTAGGTTCTCGGGCAATGATCTAGCGGTAAATACATTCTTACGAGATGAAAAGAATACAAAAAGGAGTAAGATGAAGAGTGGGAGAGGAACAGAAGGGAAGTCGTGATAACATTAACACATATTAACTTTTAAAAAATTCTTATTTAACAAAAGGTAATTTACGTCACTAAAAAGATTTCCAACGGTCTTTTACCACTGATGTATAATATGAATGAAAATAAAAATTTCTTCCTTTCCTTTAACTCTTTGACGTACATGGGATAAAAATGATCCTTTTATTAAAAGTCATCTCTAAGGTTTATTTTGGACTGGAATTGGACGAAACCGGGCTTAGGGGATTCAATAGATGTCAGGCTACTAAAACATGATGTTTTTTTTGCTGACCCGTTTGACCCGGTCACCTGGTAGGGCAAGAAAAACCTCCTTTTTTGAGGGCCACGGTCGTTTCTGTTCTATGTCAAATCAGTAAAAACCAGCAAAAATTTTTTCTAATTTTTTTTCTCGGTAATTATTGTTAACTGAAGTGTGTACATTCCAAAAATCAGCGTGCCGTTGAAAAACATGCAGAAATAAGCAAAATATGACGTCATAAATGCTTTGGGACATATATGTCCCTATGTACACTAGGAGCACATTGAGAACCGTATGTTAAATAAATTGGATGAATTAAATGCTTCATTTTCGAAATAGATTGACTCCATTTTTTTTTAATTTTTGTTCATTTTCATGTCAAATCACTTGATTGGCATATGATCACAATCAAAGGGTACAACATTATGCCCTACTATGTTAGAGGGAAGCCAATAAAATGGGCTTATAAACTATGATGTAGACGTGATGCTACTACGGGACATTTATTTCAATTCAAACTATATATTTTAGCAATAAAACTCTGTAAGTTTCGTCGATCACACCTTGGAAAAATCAGTTATCTTGCATTTTACAGAATCATCAGCCGAGCAACTTCATTTTACCAAAGTCTCCGACCACGGTGAAGAGAACAGAGGCAGGGTCACCTAACATAGTTGATGTTCTCTGTCCTGTGGTAATTCACGAATACAGTTAAAGTAGGGGTGAAACTGACATAAGGGCCATAAGAAGTTGACAGAAAAAAGACAAGAATGCTATCTCCGCATATTTTTTGATTTACTCGATATTGAAGTGAATAATGCATATATCGTACATCTATATGGACAAATGAGACACGTCATTTTCATGAGCCCCCCCATGAAATGAATTGAATTACGACATACATACTGATAGGTGACTACAGGCAGCAGACAGCAAATTATTCCCACAATGTTCAAACTAAAAGACGTGCACAAAAGTCAAAAATTTGTGAGAAGCCAGAGCACGCCATATGAAATAAAAGAGGAAAACGAAAGAAATACTTCAACTGTGTGCAGAAAAAATTGAGAATAGAACAGATAAAGTATATTTAGTACGTCAAATACATTTGTCTATCAAATCAGCAAGAAACTGCTTTGGAAAATTCGATAAGTAACAGTTAAAGAAATTCGGTGAAAAAATGCCTTAGTGTACATAGGAACATACAGGTCCCATAGTATATTTTGGGCCCTATGCATGTAATTCTTCAAATTATGGTATAAAAGTGTTTGTTGCCTTCTTTAGACATATCTGTCTAGAAAAAATTATCAAAAGACAAAAATTGACAAAAGTTTTTTCTCAAACCGAATACAATGAAGTAACCCTATTAAAATTAATTGTAATATCTGCGAAAACTTAACAAATCAAAAAGTAACCTTTAGGGCAGACTATATCTAGCAATTTAAGAATTTGAAAACTAGGAAATAAAAAATTACATTTCCCTCGTAACCTAACCTTTCTGATTCCATATAAGAATAATAATCATGTCTGAATATGTAAAAAATATTTCTACTTTTACTAGTGCGATCAATGAAATCAGTTGAGAAGTGAATGGTTAAAAATAGTTGAATTTTAATCCCCGTTTTTCACCCATTTTTGGGTATAACAGGATACCGGAGGAGAATTTGAACTCGCGACTATAACTACTTATTCTGACATTTAATCAATACACCATAGACCTCCCGCCAATGGTTAAATATATATATATATATATTTGATAGTAAAAGAAAAGACATTTTTCACCTGAAATCGAAATAACATTTCTGAAGACTCTTGATAAAATCACTTCACCTTTGCTTTAATTAGTACAACCTTCGCCTTTGATATTGAGAATCGAAATGAGGGAATGTCAAATCGATCCTCTGCGAACAATTTGTTGACGAACTTCTTTGGCAATTGCCAAATCAGTCAATACTTAAAATTACGTAAGACTTGAATTCTTGTTGACCAAAGCTCGCGCAACCAACAATTTCGAGGACTATAAAAATCAGACCACTCTTGGCGACTTGCGGCCATCAACGAACAACAAATCAAGTATTAATTATTTATCTAAAGTCAAGCACTTAAGCCAACTCGAGATTTCACGAAAAAAAATTTTTTCAAGTCTTTTTGGTCTCTTGTTGGTCTCGTCTTGCTTTCTGATAACAATGTCAGACTGCAAAACTTTATAAAAGTTTTACTAAATTCTAAACTTACACTTGAAATCAGAGTAACAAGCTTTTAAATTTTTTTAGCAAGCATCTAAATTACTATAGAATATTATATATATTTTGGGATATATTAATATTAATAGAATAAAATTGAGGCTAAAAAAACTGGATTCTTTAGTTTTGTTGTGTCCAAGTATGTTTTTAATTATTCAGTCATGTTCCCCCGCTCCTCGTCTTTCTCTTTAATGATTTATATTAGCAGTACAATACTAAAAGATTCAATATTATAATAATTAACGGAAAATCAAAATGGAATTTTAACGCGTTAAAACAGACACATAAAACAGAAAATCATCAATCGAATAAAAGTAGCAGAATTTAAATGGGAGCTCATAAAAAACGTAGACAAACTTCAAAGAGGCATTGTCCAATACTTTGTTCAAAAATTATAACTTATAAGTGAACGGTGGAAGTCCTAACTGTGTAAAATGTAAAAAGCTCGGACACTGAACTGAAAGTAATGTCCTTCAAAACCACTTTTGCAGGAAAAAAGGTTCCTTGAAGTTTTTTAAATAGACAAGGATTTTGAAAGGAAAATAATTATAACGAGAAAAAAGTAAAATTGGTATTAGAGGAGGTTTTGTTGAGTTTTTTATTAAAAATGCAAACTTGCCTGCAACAGCTAAAATGTATATTTTGAGTTCAAAGACGGGGTTTCCTTGCAGCCTTAAAATATGAGATTATATTAACTATTAATTATATCACTATCGATTATATATATACAGTTACAAAAAGAAAATTGCTGTTTCATCCCTTTTTTGTCATATCTATAAAAGATTATGAACTTAGAAAGCATAGAAAACCGGTGTTGTTGTTTACAAAGAAATAGCTTCGAAGGTACGTAAGTTTAGTATTAATATTAATAGTCGGAGAACCCAAAAAAAAATGTAGTAGAATTAAATTGTCATTAGCAGGGCATCAAAATGTTAACAAAGTCAAAAATGGCGTCGTAAACGGCTCTTTTATTCCAAAACGCATGTTACATAAAACAGATATTCTGAAACATGCTTTATGTAAAAATTTTATTATTAAAAAATAAAAGAACTCGGCAAAAGACACAAACAATTGAAATTGGTTCCACGAAAAAAAAGAGCAAAAACATCAAAAGATTTAAAGAATAATCCTGTCACTTGATTTCTAAAAGCTAAGAATGGCATATTTTTGAATTTCTCGATTCCACTCCTGTACGTTTTATATAAAAATAAATTGTTTTGCTTGGTGAAGAAAAAAATGTCCGAAAAAGTCATTAAAAACGAAATACGAACTTCACCTACAGGGCTGATTATTATTATTTTTTTGTTGGAAATTCAAACTATGGAAGGACGTTTAACACCAATTTCCAATTTAAAAATAAGGAGTGCTATTTGCCTAATCTAGTTTATTTGCTTCATTTTTCTAGCTTCTGAGGCTAAGACGGTAGTCTGTTGACTAGTTATTTCTTAGATAATTTTACTTTAGTGGTAGAAATTAATTATTTCTCATTACTCGAAACAGGTCTCGTGCAAAACTCAAAATGAGAGGGTTGAGGTGGTTGTTATTTTAAATATCATTATTAAAGTACATCAGTTAGAATACATTCTGCAAATGCTCTTAGTATTAATAATAAAAAGAACTATTATATCACTAATTTGACCTAAAATCAATAAAATCCGTGCATTATGATGTACAGATAGAAGTACAGTACAGAAACTCCCAGTTTCCGTTGTGCCAAACTTTTTCACAGATTCACCTTTAAAGGTCTGAGTTTAGAGTTTAAAACGTGCATATTTGTTTTTAAAAATTACGACGGGGGTGAAAAAGAAAAGGCAAAAGATGTTTTGAGCCGTATCAATGGAAAGTTCTCCTAACCCAGATTTCCTTAAAAAGAAAAAGCGAAGGGAGGGGGCAAGATGCATACTGGGTGAGAGCAGATTTATGTAACACAATTACCTAACGATGTTTGGCAATATTCGAGAAAATTCTTTAAAGTCTTCTGGACTAAGTAAAAATAATAAAACTCTAAAAGAATCTTATGTAATTTCGTACCCATAATCGGGAATTTTTATTTGCACTAAATAGTCCCGCTTCGGAAATATTTTACACCAGTTTTTATTCGACAAAATATTAAAGGACAGCTAATTAATGTCATATTTAACAGCCCACAAGTTCACGAGAGAATAGATCTCAATTATTCACAATAAAACTGTAATTTATCCACACTTGAAATATACCGCAAATGAGAAGTAATCAAATTTTATCTGTCACACATATGAAAAGACGTTATATATCTAATATTTTCTCAGCCACCTATTTTTTAGTTACTTTTAAATATGATAGAAAACTTTTTTAGTGTTTCGAATAAAAAGCGATTCAAAACTATTACTAAACCGTACATATTTATTTCAAATCGTTTGATTATAAAACATCAGTTATTACCATTTGCGGCAGCGTTTTGATAAAAAAACTTGCTAGCATCTTAAACAAAAAACAAAACTCTTTTTTAAAACTCATTCTCAAGATTAATCTATATTCAAGTTTTTTCCCCGTTCAATGTAATCTTTAAAAATCATATTTCAAAAGCCATGTTGCTCATTTTAAAAAAAGTTTTACGATCTGAAAAATCGTTTATGTTTCAGTCTCCTCACTTATTTGTAATGTTTTGTTTAAAAGACACCTATATTGATAAAAGCTTTAAACAGAGGATTCGAGCGTAACGTTATTAATGTTGGAAAACTTCAAATCAAGTAGTATAACGGGAAAGCACAAAACTGTTAAGAGTTACCGAAGAACTTGACTATAATATTCGAATTTAAATTTACATTGTAAAAAAAAAATTAACATTTTAGTTACCATTTTGCCGGTCGTGTAGATTTTCTCGCCACAGGAATTTGGAAGCATTAGCAGCACTCAAAAATCAATAAGTAAACACTGCTTACAGGAAAAACGTCTAAAATAGTGAGAAACGATTTTGAAGTCGCGGCGTAACTTTTCTTGACTTTTTTCAACAACTTTTTTCTTGCAATGTACACGATGGCAAAGTTTAGCGTAAAATGAAGAATTGATAATATTTCAAAAGATGGGATGCAAAGAAAGGAAGAAAGAGTAAAATAGAGGGAGTGAGAGGAGGTCATCCATACTCAAGGAGCTCTCTTGCCACGTAAGTGCCATAATGTTCTGTACAGTAGAACCAAAACCTCTTTTTCTTCTTCTTCTTTTTTCTTTCTTTCTTTTTATTAACGCACACAGAGACGTAAGCAATGTTTAATAATTTGCCTTAATAAGACATTACACTCAGTTTTTCAGAATTTTTTGGCTGGATTGCACCAAGTTATTACAGCTAATGTGCTTAAGATTTTTTTTGCTCCTGTTTTTATTAATTAAATCACATGTAGTCTATTAAAGACACCCACATAAACTAACTTCTAATAGTTTCGGTTCAAGCGTAAATGACACCGAAAACTAAAAAAATAGGAAAACTCCAAATTAAATCCATTTGTATTCTGAGCAGAGCAAAGAGGAGCCGGAAAAAAGAAGGGTGAACAGCGCTGAGCGAAACTGGTAAAACATTAAATCTTTCATTTATATCCAAATACCAATTATCTAAAAACCATTTTTTTTCTGTTTCCAATAACAACGACTAGCTGTCTCCAAGAAAGGGGCTATAAGTTGTTTGTAGGATAAAAGGATTAGAGGTTTGCTGTTGTTTGAATATACCGATACCCAGACTCCAGGAGTTTACAGTGGAAAATACTGGGTGTAAGTAAGGATGAAAAAGATGAGGAGTAGCGACTATTGGAAACGAAGCTTGCGGGCGAATACAATAAGGAGTGATTTACTATTTTTCCTATTTAATATCGTTAACGACGCAACATCAGAGCAACACATCTAGACTTATTGAATTTATTTAATTGTAGTAAAAATTGTTAGGGTAAATACCACGTAAAAAGAGGCCAAAAACACCATATTTAAATATTATTATAACTATGTTTCAATTTTATGCTGTATCGATTCTCAGGGGGATAAAATCATTGCCAATATCGCACAAAATTTGAAAAAACAAACTTTGTAAGTTATCGGCGAAATGGTTTAAATGGAGGCAAGAAGGAAATCGAAGCCAAAGGAAAAGGAGGTCAGGTAAATTCGACATAACAGCAAATTCAACAATAGCGTGCGGATGCGTTTTACTTTCCATTGTTGATTTAGCACAATTCGTTTTTCAATATCATTAATTACACTATCCAAAAAGGTTTTTTGTCCTTTTAAAAAAGATGTATTCAAAAAATACCAAATTCTATTTAAAAAAATATCCAGCTGTGAAAAAAGCAGAGGGCTCACCGCAAAAAATTTACTTCATATCAACCAGCCAAGTTTAACGATCAATTTTTTTCCTTACTTCTATAAAAGCGTTAAATCAAACCTCGACTTTTTTCCTAGAAATGCTCTTTGTCTCAAAAGAATGTCTGAATATCTGTTCTCTTGTCTGATCAAAATCTGATGCGCTTAGTAAAGAAAAATTGCCCCGAATTTTACTTTATTTTGTTTCTAAAGTGGTATTGAGAACCGTGTCGTAAAAAATGAACAAATATTGTTATAAATTATACTTTTTTTGGAACCAAATTTATACTGTTTTCGTTAAATAAATGTCAAACTTCAATAATCTTTTTTTATGAGTCACGTCCTTTCTTTCTTCTGATCTTCATTTGCTCTAATTTAGTTGATTGTTCAAAACTAAACAATTAAACGCCGCGTTGAAAACTGAGTGAATGAGTTAGATAACATGCTGTATCTGAATAAAAAATTATTGTTAATCACTATTACTTTACCATCATTAGTGAATGATTTGGTAATACTAAACTCAGAATTTAAAAAAACTTCATTTTCTTCTCCATCTACGGTATTTGCATGAGGATCGTGGTTTTTACTTTTCTAAAATCGTTTACAAATAAATTTTGCTCAGAACCATTTCTAAAATACCTATAATTGTCGCATAATATTATAATTCACATTCATATTATTCATAAAATTTAGAAAAGTTAAGGTCTGCAAAATAACCGGAACAAAATTTGTGTCAAAGTTGACTAGTTTAGGAAAAAATATTTAATTTTTTTGTTGATCTCTCTCGAAAAGTGAAATCCTCAGGAACATGCCACCTTTTGGAGCGCAAAAGAACGACTTAGGATCGTAAACTGGCGGAACTCGAGTGTGTTTTTTGCAAATGGTCACTTTATAATTGGCAAGAATATTGATTAAGCCCACCTTTATTTGAGTTAATCCAAATCTTTGACCTTGAATTGAAGAAAACATATTAGGTACTCCCAGAAAATATAATAGCCAAACATATACACTGTATCAATATTATTTTAAATAATCAATTTAAAAATATTTAGAGTAAAGAATTTTCACAAAATTATTGAGACATTTTTTAACGAATTTTGTTATGGTTATTTCACCATTTTACTCGTAATCATTCAATTCCTTAAATAAAAGAGGATAAAAATTTGGGGGTTTCAGTAAAAACTTAAAAATATATATAATTTCTTATTAATGCAAGAAACAATAAAATTACGTGGTCAAAAAAAGCACTAAAATTGGGGCCATGCCGCGTTTCTTACCGATACAAGTGCGAGGGCCTTCTCCAAAAGGCATGTAAGTATAATTAGGTCTGGAAGCTTTCTGTTTCTCGGTAAACCGTTCTGGGTCAAATACTTCCGGTTTTGGGTAATAACGTTCATCCATATGAATTCCATATATGCTGACAGACACCTGCGTACCTTTTTCCAGAACAACTCCACTATCTGGAATTTCGTACTGTTGGGTGCATATCCTGCTGAGGTTAGTAGCTGGTGGATATTTCCTCAGTGTTTCTAAAATGGTCACATTTAAGTTCATTTGCCTACAGAAACCGTAGTTATTCAAAAGGAAAAACTATTGTTACCATCGACGACTTGTCCAAGGTATGTCATCTCGTAGATAATCTCAAAACTCAATTTTCCTCCGTATCTAGAGAGAACTTGCTGAATTTCACTTCTAAGTTTATTCTGAATGGTCTCGTTCATGGCAAGCTCGTAGAGAGCATACTGCATAGTGGTTGAAGAAGTCTCGAACCCAGCAGTAAAGAAGATGAAAGCTTGTGCGGCTGCTTGTTCATCAGTGAATTTTCTTCTCTTTTCCACTACAACCAACAAAATTATTGGTTTTTAAAATGTCATTTATTTTCATTTCAAACTAGTTTTATTGAATTTAAAACTATGCTATAAATGTAGGGATATTAACTAGTTTATTCTTTGATTTGACATTGTAACAATTAAAAAAACTGACTTTCCGCCTCAGGTTCTCTTCCTTTCGCTGACTCTAAGCTTGAAATGAAGCCTTCATTTTTAAGTTGAATAAGCATCTGAAGAATATCATTTCTCTTTACTTTATTCACCTCCCTATAATGCATAGTTTCTCGGATAACTCCCACAAAAAAATCAGTCAACTTTTTTGAATAAATTCGAATCTGTAAAATATAAATAACAAACTAAATGAGTGTGTTAATGAAGATCCGTAATCCTCAACATTTAATGTACCCACTCCCTTTGGCCATTAATCACCCCTAAACCTAGGGTTGGCATCATTATCTAATGCCTACATCTCCTCTCAGTTTTTATCATTACAATTTTTCAGATCCTTTTGTCATTACAATTGAAGTCCTTCATTTGTTATACTAGAGCAGACATTTGATAATAAATACTAGTACATAATGGTAAAGTTCTAGCTGTCGGGTTTTTCGCATTTGCTGTTTGGCTTTTTAAAATAAAATATAGTAAACACATACTGACCCTAAAAAACTTGGCAAAATTGGGGAACAAAAACCCGACAAAATTTCTCCAAAGCACTTCCCACGAAGACTGAAAAACTTCTTTCCCCATAGTTCTGAAAATGGCGTCTTTATTTCTCAAAGAATTTGTTTCAATGCCAAAAGCACACGAAGAAATCACATCCGTTGTAAATCTTGCTAACAAATCCTTAAATTCCACTATTTCTTCGTTTTCTGCCGGACTCTTGAGAACCTGTTTCAATTGCTCGCCGCATCTGAGAATCATTGGAAACAGCATTTTCATTTTACCCACAGTAAAAGCTCTGTTAAGCTGAGTTCGAAGTTTTCGCCATTCACATCCTCCGATAGTCAGCAGGTTAGCTTTAATAAGAGTAGACAATTTTATAAATTTTTATTTGATTATTGTTGTTGTAAAAAAGGAGGGAGTGGAACAGTCTTAGTAGCCGTAGATAAATTCAAAGTTAATTCTCATATAGAAAGTATACAAGTAAATAAAGCACAGATTACAAACGCAAAGCAAGAATTATAAAAACCAATATTATCTGAAATAACTTTTTTTATAAATCAATTGTTGGTAATAAAAAAAAGGGAGAAAAAATTAGACCGCTATCATTTTCAAAAATTTATTACTGAGAATTTAAATGAAATATTTTAAAGTAGCAATCGAGCATGTGATTTTTTTGAGCAGTGGTTAACGATTACGAAAAGAAAATTATATAATAGAATTCTAATACCTGATAATGGATCTGTTTTCTCATCAAAGTAAACTCCATGGTCATCAAAATGAGAAAAGTCAGACACTAAAATTCTTTTGACTAAATTCAGGTTGATCACTAACAATACGGGCACTGTGAACTGCCACACTCCAAAAACTTTTTCTTTCTTGGCCTCTTCATAGAGTTCACGAAAAATAACTCCCAAATTTTTCGTTCCGGCTTCCTTGAAGTTTCCAACAAGGAACTGAGGCTCTTTAAAGGGAATTTTTCTCTTCATCCAGTAAGACTTGCTTTTCCGATACTGAAAATACAGTACAGCCAATACCGTTGCAAGGAAAAAGAAAATGAGTTGCAGAAAGACGAGGAGCATTGCGAATTACTTGTATGAAAACTGAAACTAAAAGATTAAAAGTTGGTTCTTGAGATTTTTGCACCTGTTAACATTACCAACTAAAAAAATTAAGCCTCCTAACTTAAACCTTGAACCAAGAGTACATAATAACAACAAATTATTGACAAATGTCGTCTGTAGACAGATGGATAATAATAATAATAATAATAATAATAATAAATACAAGAACCTAGAAATAGAAGTGCAGCGAATGTGAGGAGAGACATCAGAAATCGTACCCGTGGTGGTTGGTGAATCAAGCCTTGCACCTCTCAGCCTCCCCAATGACTCGATAAATACCAAACAAAGGATTGGACTCCGCAAGAAATTGCACAGATCTGTAGACCACACATTCTGCGGAAAGTTCTATGAAAACGCATATCACTCGCCCGCACGTCCCTGAGAATACTGAATGCATCCCCAGGAACGTGCCAGTAACTCCGTCACTGTCAAACTAAACCTAGCGTCTTGCAAATAAGGAAATAATAATAATATTACAAAATTTTACCTAAAAATTGTTTTTAAGATTCGCAGCAGAAGTAGTAATAATGTTTCGTCAGCAAGTAGTCTTTAATGAAAGGTAGTCTTGTATAATCAAAAAAAATTTCAACTCACATAAGAGTCGGTCCTACAAATAGAACTGCAAATAAGTTGGAAAACAGCGTGGTTTATAAACTAAACTACGGGGAAAAATATATAATAGAATCTAAGTTTTTAAATATTATTAATGTGGTTCTAATACAAATAATTTGTATTGTAAGATTACTACGCATACCTGTGCCTGAGGATTTCCCTTTTACCCTTTATTAATCTATTAATAGATTTGATTGCTCTTAATTATTTAGAATTATAGCGTATTCCAAATGTAAATGAGCCAATAAATAGTTTTGGTATTTTTATATCAATCGTGAGTTTAAATCTTAGACAAACCTCTAACTCGTATGCCCTACTAACAAATTATAATCCCTTCTACATAACAAATATAGTCGGAGGCAGGTACTCGTTTTTTGATGGGAATGGGAAAAATTATAGTAATATATATAGGTAATGTATTTACCTTTTTAGTCAGTTTACGAATTCGTATAAGCTCTAGCTTTATACAACAACAATCCTCTTTATGTAAGATAACAATTTCAAATTTAAGAGTAATTTTCTTACGGTGCTGATTCAAAGTTAAGACTAGTGATTTGATAATGTGAATCTCAAAAATGGCAGAAATCTGCCTGAAAAATTTGTTTTACACTAATTTCAAGGTGAATATACCATTTATTTTAATTGAGAAATCTACCGAGTAGTTTTCAATTGTAAATCAAAAACAAAAAGAAGGAGAGAAACATTGTAAAACATGCCATGTAAAAAAATGTTTTCCCTTGGAAACCATTTAAATAATGAAAATACAAAGGATCAATTTTTCTTAGTCATTGAAAATAAGAACTGTTTATTTTGAAAAAGGTGTAAGTCCATTAAAAAAAAAGGTATATTATTAGTGATATTCCTCTTTTATATCCACTAGTAACTATAACATGTCTTCAATTTCGAGAGAATAAGTAATTAGTCTAGGTTTTAAAGGGGGATTATCTTGAAAACAAACTAGTGTTTAGTCCCAGGAACTGAATAAAGAATGAGATGAGAAGTTCAGTTAGAAGAAGATAAAGAATGTGTGATTAATTTAGTATTTTATTTCTATTTGTTAGTATTAATTAAAAATCCAAGTGATTCTTTCAATATAAAGGAAGTGTAAGAAAAAGAAATGACGTTCTGATCGTTTATTAATGCCCATAGAACCAAACACTGGTGTTACGTCAGAGAGAATTTCTTGCACACTAGGTTATTTATATATTATGCAAAATAAGATTTTATTTTAACATGAAAGCTTCGAAAAACAGCGGTGAAAAAATAACAAAGGGAAAAGATAAACTCGGTAAAATTATGTTCCATTAGGGTTTACAATAGAGCGTTAGATTTGTAACCTAAATGTCGAGAAAGGTTCTTAAAAGGATGTTTTGTACATGTTGGAGTGAAAAGTATCAACATCTACATTAAATATATTGTAATATGGTGTAATATTTAAAAATACTGCCAAAGCACACTTAAAAAACAGTATATATATATATAATTATAGTGACCGTCAAAATAATAATTTTGTATCTTAATTTCATTTTTGTTATTATTTGTAAAGCAAAATGAATTAATTTTTGTAAAGGATAATTAATGATATTTATAATAGTTACGTCGATTTTGAAATCGGTGTAACTCCATTTTCATCATTCTTATTCTAACGTCCAGTCTCCGAAATAAATGTTAGTTTAGTTACCCATTATTTACAGAATAAAATTATTAATAGCCTATAAAAATGAGTAAAAACCAGCCTGACTTGAAGTTATTCGTTTATATTTTTGAGTTGATTAATTACAAGCTTTTAATGTTCTCAAAAGAACAGAAAATTAACTCATAGCACCTTAAAAATTACATTAACCAAGACAAAATATAAAAGTCAGAAGATAAAATTCTTTCCTGAAATAAACTAAACAGCCAATAAAGTAATTTTAATACTGCTAAGCATATGTTATTTCCTTAATCTTGTAAACTTTGTTCACTTATTAGTATATCAAACTATTTTACACGGTAGATATGGTAGATTTGGTGACATGTTCCTTGATTAAAAAATATTTTATCAAAAAAGCCGTGGAAAATGTAATAACGAAGTTTATGTTACTCGTTTAAAAAATCAAAAATTGCTTCCATCAGTATATATGTCAGATGTCTAGCCCAGTTGTTGGAGCTGAATCAAATTAACAATTTTTTTCGGTATTAAAGGCCTCTATTGGTTTTACACATGAGAGAACAGGATAAATATAGAACAAAACTTAATTCTAATAAATTGAAAACGGACACTTCAAATTTTATCCGCCTTTTATGTTTCCCTAATAGGAATCTACCTTTTTTCCTTTGACAGCCTCCATTTTCGTTCCTTATGGCATCATGATTGAGATAAATGCAAGATTGATTAACGGATCAGCTTTCATAGCTGGAGAAATTGTGGAATGTTGTATAACTTTTTCCAATCCCCAGGACCCAAATCACAAGAAATCTCACAGTAACAGGTGATTTGTAATTTTTTGTTTAATTAATATTACGTGTACTGTTTGTCAGGGTACAGGACGTCAGAAAGTACAGTACAGTTAGTTATTTAATTATATCACTATCAGTGATCAATTTGTTACTGTATATTATTATTTATTCAAATTATAATTTTTCTTTTTTTTAAGTGATGTGTTGGAAATTTTAGCTCTAGCTTCAGCTCAGATTCACTGTCAGTGCACAACTAACTACAAAATGATACTGGATAGACAAAAATTAGCAACAGAAACATCTCTTACAAGTGCAGGTTTTTTTGTTTTTTTTTTAACTACTTGAAACTGCATTCACAAATTAAGTTCTCACCATTTTATTGTTATTTTTATTGATTTTTTGTTGTAGATACATCATTTGCACCTTTCAAAGGAGAAACTGGTCATGTTGTCCTCTCAACTAAACCAAAAATTCTGTTTTGTGACTTAAGATTAGCTATGGGTGAAAGTAAATCTTGTAAGTTGTTTCTTAAAAAAAAAGAAACTAATGAATATACATCATTCTCTTCTACATGAAGATTTTTTTATTTATAGTTTTATATAAAGAAACATTACCAAGTGAAGTACCACCATCTTATAGAGGTCAAGCAGTAAAATATTCTTATAAGATTACTATAGGAACCCAAAGGGTAAATTCACCAATTAAACTCCTAAGGGTGCCGTTAAGGGTTCTGGTTGTGAGTGGTGAGTTCTAATCTTAAATAATGCATCTTGTATTTTGTTAATAAATAAATATGATTTCCTGTGTTGAATTTCCTGTTTGAATGAGTATTTTGTTACTCTTTGATGACAAATTAGCCTTTATAATTTAAATTGGTATTAGATTTTTAAAAGGCGGAAAGGGAGCTTAAGAGGAATTTTTATACAGGTGTGTCTGATTCAAGTGCATGCAATGATAGTGAAGATTTAATGCCCACAAATCCGTTTTTAGAAACACAGCAAAAAGATTCTCCACTGGAAATTACTCTTCAACTGTTACAGGTATGAAAAAAATTGTAAGTTGTCCTGGAAATGAACAAGGTTGGATGTCTTGTCATAATTGTGTTTTTTTTGTTACATAATACATGATTTTAATATTAACCTTACCAGAAATAAATTCTGATGCAGAATCTGGCGTTACCGTCATGAAGGTAAAATCAGAGGATATTTTTTAATAATTCAACCAAAAACTCTGGTGTCCTTAATTGCTTCTTCTCAAAAAATCAAAGTCAAATCACATTGATACCTTTGAGCTCCCAAATATGATTCTCATTTAAATTCAACTTGAAAAATTTATTGAGATATACGTGTAAAAATTGCAGAATATAACGGCCAGACGAAGCCCTAATTTTTATAATATCACGAACGTTCATGGAAAAGTAGTGAGGTTTTGTCTCTTCAAACAAGCATATAAATTAGGTGAAGATATTGTTGGAACTTTTGACTTTACTGATGCCACAGTTCCTTGTGTTCAGGTAAAAAGTGAATAATGCAAAATTTACAACGCCTGATTTTCAAACTGTTGTTTTACATAAAATGATTCAATTAATTATTCTTCAGTATTCCGTAACACTTCAGAGTGAAGAAGAAATCCAGTCAGACTACAAGCGCTCTCCCAAACAAGGACCTTCAGTAATCTCTTACAATAAACAACATGAAGTATGTTATAGTTGGAAATACTTGCAATTAATTTTGCCCATTCCCTTTCACATCACTCCTGCCTTTTCTACAGATTTAGGTAAGTCAGATACCCTATGAAATGTTTATAAGACCAGTCTTAAATAAATGTAATAGTTCTGCATTGAATTAATATAACTTTTGAAACTGTTGCAGTTAAACTACAGTGGAGATTACACTTTGAATTTGTTACAACTTTAACGCCGACCACAAATCATCAATCTAATATTAATGATTTAGAAGACAAAACATGGCAGGGGCCTTCGCCCCTTAACATAGAAACTATGATATGGAATCTACCCATAAAAATCTTCCCAACCAATCCCCAACACATAACTCAAGGACTTCAAGCTCAATCAAAATATTCTCTTATTATATGAAAATTCAACTTCCTCGTATTTTTTAACTGTGATTTTATTTATAAGTTCAAATTTTTTTACAGGTGTCAAGCAGAACGAATTAGATAAATTAGTTTAATTTTGAATTCCGTCCAAAATTTTCTCAATACACCATCTTGTTTGCTTTTATCCTTGATTCAGGTCACGAAATTGATTCAGGTTAGAAATTATCTTGCGATCAGGTTTTGTCTGGATGAGGTTTCATTTATACTTTTAAATCTATTTGTGCCCAAAACTGCCTCATAGTACGAATTTTTATAACAGGTGAAATTGCTGAGATTTAAAACTTGCCTTTTACAAAAAAAGCAGCAAAATGTTTTACACATACTTGAGATGAACACATAAGACAACACATGACATCAATTTTTATAATTGGAAAAATTCCCTAAAGTGGCTTAAATGGAAAGTTCCAAAAACACATTTTTACTCTTGCTGACACTGTTTTATACTTCTCAGAGGTTTCACATATTAGCGACTTGTTGATATTCCAGTTGAAGCTTTAAAGTCTTGTAACAATTTCTTCGCATAGCTTTTGTGGTCTACGGGTTCTACACTTACAACATTAGTCTTCAACCTTTTTTCATCGTTGTATGATTCCATTTTAGTGCGAAATTTCATTTGAAACTGCTTGAAATTAATGTCGACAAAGTACTCCTGCTCAAAAAAATATACGATAAAAACAAATTCACATCGTAAATTGATTGCGGGAGCAAACTTTTACTTAAAATTATAATGACCTTATAAGATTCGTCCTTGTCATCAATCATTTTACCGATTGTTTCCGCACTGACTCCAAGAAGTTTTTGAGCTTCTTCGTGAAACAACGTGACCCAACTGCTACCTGTGTAATCACTCACTTGAACCTGAAAATTTATTTTAATGTAACAAATATGAAGAAAAAATCCGTAGTTAATAAATTAATTTAAGCTAATGATTTTGGCAAAAAAAAACCTACGGAGAGGAGCATTCGATATTTGAAGTTGTTGTATTCTCGATTACATTTCTCGCAACGGTAGGTTCCATTGTTCAAATCCATTATTTTTTTTTTACAATCTTCAATTGGGCAGGCTTTGTAAATGCAATTATCTGATTTGGCAATAAGTACATTGACCACAGCTGAAAAATAATCGGCTTTGTCGCCTAAACCAAGACCCTGAGAGGTTAAGTCTCCCAATAATACCCAGTTTGAAATTGATCCTGAAAATAATGGTTTATGCGAATAGCGATATCACTAAACTATGACAAGAAAAAATATATTTGAAACACGTTTTTCTTCCAGGTACCTGTGCCAGAATTCCCTTTGTTAGAAATGCTTGAGTGATCTTGTATAGAGCCACCCCCAGACCACCAACCGCGAAGTTTGTGAGCTTCGTCTACGTCTGGATCTTTCTAAAACATTCAAAAGGCAAATTTTCAATTTACATGAGTGATTAACCCCAAAATAACCATTGAGCCATTTACTACAACCAAGTTCTGTATTTTTTTAATTCAATTGTTGTCATTTGCTTAATTCACTAAAAACTGATCATAAAGTCTGGCCAATTATTTTTTTTTAACAAAAAGGAAGCAAGTTTTTTAAGTTAAAAAAAAAAAAACTGAAAATTCAGTCTTGAAATCTACGGTTCCTATTGGTTTCGGCTTCAGTGGTATTCTGAAGTACCGCATTCTGTAATTACAGAAAGCGACTCAATAACTTACCAAAAGCGTAGAATTCATTTGCACAGAAAGACTCTTTCCTCCCATAAATTCACTTAATTTTGCTCCTTTAACGGCCAATACAGGATTTCCAGTGCAGTCGAATTCAAGTGCTTCATTTCCCCATAAAGTCAGTGAAATCTGTTGAGGAAAGAAAATAAACTTTAAGAACGGCGTTTCTTACTTTTTTGTTATTATAACTACCACCTGTTTCCAAGCATAAGACACTGTAGTTTTTCCGACTAGTTTTCAACGGTTATGTCTTGGAAGCAAACCAGCATCGATTTTAAGAAGGCGTTTCAAAAGAAATATTTGATTTCATTCAAGATAAGGTAATAACTCACGGATGTTCCACTTTGATCCACTAAGGTGACCTCACGCTTTTTCAGCTCCCTCCCCGAATTTCGTGCAAATATAGTTTGAACTTCTGTGGCTTGTTTGGCAATTCCAATAACATCTATAAACAAACATCCAGTTTTATTGGAAGGTTACTTTATTATTTTTGGTTTGTTTCAAGAAAATAAAAAATATCTACATACCAACTACAGAATCAACAGGCATTTCGGTAAGTTTGAATATAGGTGTAAAATTGTAAATTGCAGAGGGCAAATTTGCATCATCTTCGCAAGGCTGCACCTAAACAAAAAATTAATGCAGGATAAATTATTTATCAATAAATTTATAAGAAGGAAAATTCAAAAATGAATTTTCTTTTTTTGTTTACTTAACTGTAGGTGACTTCAAAATAATAAAATTCCAAGACCAAATACCAATTTTTTTTTTGTAATGACACACTAACTATTTTAACATTGAGTGGCCCATCAACAACAGAGTAAATTTGAAAGAATTTGATGTCACTGATAACTATACATACCTACACTTGGCCTATCGATAATATATTTATTTGATTAAAGCAAATAGACAAACTGGTAACCAAGCAGTACAAAGTTAAACATACTTACAAAAGAATCATCAAGAAAAGTCATTTCATAATCAGCTTGAGTAAATTTTTTATTGGCAGGTTTTACTGAACAATTGCTCACCAGGTAGACCTTGTTCAACTGTTAAAAAAAGAGTGAAATCATTTTTTATGACCAACACAGTAAAGCAGTGCATTGTAAATTATAAAGACAAACCTGCAGAAGACTGGAAAACTTGTCAACAGCTGAATTAAATCCAGTGCACTTAATTTCCCCAGATTCATCAGTAAATACAACAGAGAATAACTTTCCTTCTCCTTTTGCTGTTGTGTAAGTCCTAGGTGGCTGCATATTTGTCACTCTTGCTTTGATGCACCATCTGTTCTGATAAGGACTCAAGCTTGAAATAGGATGAATGGTACTTGAAACACTAGGAGACATTCTTATTTTGGCACTAAATGAAGTTCCTACAGCAAAATAAGAGTTATATGCTTGTAAGTAATATTTACCTCTCAGCATTTACATAACAAAATAGTAACAAAACATACAAATATGTTTATATTTAATACACTTGAAAAGATCAGATGTCACCTACACAGTACTGAGGTCAGTCTGTTTTCTTAAAATAATTATAAAAACTTTAAATCACACCCTTTTTGAAATAATGGTAACTAAAAGGCATTTCTTACACCCAGAAATAAAAAACAGAGACCATTAATTTCTTTTGCATAAAATGAATATGAATGAAGCAACTGAATTGAATTAGAAAACTTACAACTAAATATTTTATTCATCTTTACCTGGAACTGAATTGTTTGTGGAACTTGGTTTGGGCTGTAGCTGAATTTGCTGTTGTGCATTTCCACGCTCTGAGCCACAGTTTATACTATCCTCAATACTAACAGGATTTCCAATTTTGATACCAACCTCATTCCCCTTTTTTAAAATGTCAAGTTCCAAAATAACCAAGACTCTTCTGCAAAAAAAATTAGATAATTAATAATGAATATAATATGTTTTAAAGTAATAAGTGATGTGTTTAAAATCACTACCTACCTTTCTTTGTCTGTACTATTGAATATTGTAGTAATGTATCTGTTTATTTTAATTACAGTAAATTCAGAAAGTTGACCACTGCTGACCAAGTCATTCAATTGAGTTGCGACCATTGCAAAACTATTGTGATATTTACCATCTGAGACAAGTAGTCTATATCTTTCTGTAGAATTATTGGAAGCTAACTTTTTACTTCCCTGAAAAATAATTTGTGACAAAACAAGTCCTTTTATTTTTGAAGAAAGAAACCATCCTATCTTTAACATACACTCACTTTAACTTAGGTTTCAATAAAATTAAATTTTGTTTTTCATTTGTTGAGTTAGTGTGTTTTATCACAGACCACAATACTTTTAATAATAGTAATCAAAAGAAAATTCTTTGCAAACAATATTACTACTTTGTGGTTACTTATTGAATGCCTCATTACGACTTGACTCCTTTAGTCATGGAAGTAATAAAATGACAACTTAGGTAATGTTTTATTGGTTTCTTTCAGTTTCAAATTTCAAAAATTTCAAATAACAAATAAAAAAAAAAAAAAAGGGCACAGAAGAAATTAATAATATAGAGAACGAGTGGTGCAAATAACTGTAAGTGATACAAGCAATGTCAGTGTTGGTTATGATCAAAATGTAGGCACATTCAAATAATGAAACATATTGAATTCATAATATTAGATCAGAACAGAACAGTTTCAACCCAGGTGATGTCAAACTGACTTAAATAAAGTAGCTCTTAATTTACTTTGATAGGAATTCTCACATTACATGGCCACTTGTTCATGAAAATACTTGTCAATTGACAGAAATGATAAAAATGATAAAGGCGCAAACCCCACCATTTGCATTGACAATTATATAATATTAATTACTTTAAGCAGACACAATGTCTTACCAAAACCTGCATAATAGGTGAGTCATAATCTTCACCGGACATAATGATCTAAAAAAAAAATTGTACATTTTAATTAAAACAACGAAAGGTTAGGTAGAAATCGACAAAGTTTATATGCAATACTAATTGAATGTTTCAAAATACCTTGAGTGCTCCCTCACTTAATTTTAAAGCCATTTTTTTGTTTACTCAACAGCACATACGGCTAAACTTGAATTTAAGAAATGAAAACACAATTAACTGAAATGAAGTTTGGCGCTTGAAGCTCCACAAAATAGGATAATGGCGGCAACAAAGGAATCATAAAAAAGGACTGTTTACTTGTCTTCTGCTTTAGTTCTAACGGGTTTTCCACTTACCTGTTAAAATGTATTTTTCGAGGTCAGTTGTCTGTTTCTGTTAATTCACTTGAGGACATCGAGATGTAGACGTGTTGAACTAAATTTTAAAGTTTGAAATGTCCAAACCGTAAATCGTCGTTACTCACTGTTGGAATTTGATTGTAAAATATGTAAAAATGTTTGCTAGAGTAACATTTTACCCTACCTTATTTTATAATGTATTTATGGAGAAATTCACTAAGAGAAGGTGGTACGACAGGATTGATGAGACTGTTATATTAGGTGCTCTACCATTTCGAGGAATGACAAATAAGGTATGGTTTTTCTATTATATTCACCATTTCGGTTTAAAACAAACTTCAATTTTAATGTTATAAATATTTGAATATTTTGGTCACCCTGCAGCTTCTGCATAGCTAAATTGATTGCAGAACTCAGACCATTAGTTTTGATTAAAATATGATGTACAATTAGTAGATCTCTAAATGTTTTTTGACTCTTATTTCTGAATTATTTATCTTTGATAAAACTCTTGTTCAAATAAGTTTGGAGAAGTAGAAGTTTTGGTGAGTTTAAGTTATGTCCTAATGGATTTCTATTCAATTAAAAAATTAAGTGTAAACTGTTACTGTCTTTAATCAGAAAGTCTTTTGATGAAATTTGAATTTGCTTTTCATAAATTTTTACAGCTATGCCAGTTAAATCTTCATTATAATTTTTAGAACTGTTTATTTCATGTTTATGCTTTCCTTGACTTGGGATATATATTTTCCTATTAAGTGGACCAATTTAACTCTATATGGTATTCTGAACAAGTGAATTTTAATCAAGTTTAAATTTTAATGAATTTAAATTTGACCCACTCCTATAAAAATAGAACATGAAAATGGTTTTTAAAGTTAATGATGTTAGTACTAAACCAAATTATTATCAATACCAATAATTCATTATATCAGATGTATTTTAGAAGTTTTGTGTTTTAGAAGTACTGAATGCCTGTTTATCTTTTTTCAACTTTTACTTTTATTAGAAGCATTTCTTCAAAAAATTGTGCATTATTTTCAAAACTGAATGGGCAAAAATTTTTTAAATGAATTTGTGAAAATCTGGTCACCATGGTAAAAAATTAACAAAGTAAAAAGACAAAATTTTTAAGCTGTGCCACATTTTTAAACAACTGAGACCATTTACTAGCAAATAGGGTTAATTTGGTGCTATGTATCAGTGTCATTAGTTCTTGCAAAAGGAATGAATGATTGGAAGAATGAATTAAGAATGAATGGATAATTTTATTTTTATTTTTTTAAATCCTCAGGGATGTCAAGGTATAAAACTTTCCCATAGGTAATTAAGAGGACTGAGGCTACAATGTTTATAGCATTTTAGTTTTATTTTAATAAAGGTGACTTTCAGGGTCACAGTATGATAATGGCACATTATTATAATAAAAATAAAAGGGCTTTTCTTTGAAGAGAAACAATCTTAATAGTTCAGGTATAAATAATGACAACAAGTACAATAGTTTCAGTTTAAAAATAGCAAAGCTGTAATTTAAACATAGATCTCATCACTGGGTCGTAACTTGGTTCTTATTGTCATTAATGTAAAGGAATTTTTATTTTAACAAAATAACTTCCATAGTATGTCAAGTCATATGTAATTGTTATGATAAGAAAATGCAAAACCTTATTCGGTTATGAAAATAACTAGCTCCGTACTATAAAATATTGAAAATCTCTAGAAGACGAATAAGGTAAAAAAAGGAAGCTGAAGAAAATTCTTATAACTAAAAGAAAAAGCAATAAATTTAGAGAAATCAACTTCTAATACAGATTTCACCTTTTATTATTAATATATATTAATTATATTATTATATATTAATGTATATTAATAATATAGTTTTAATAGATATTGTACATAAACATTTACAAATTTTTTTAATTTGCCGTGTATTGTTTGAATTTTTGTCGTCCTATTTAAATTTTTTTTCGTTTTTTTTGTAATAAAATTTTGTTACAGCTAATTGAAGAAGAAAATGTCAAAGGGGTTGTCTCGATGAACGAAAACTATGAATTACTTCTTTTCTCGAACACCCAAAAAGAGTGGGAGAAATATGGAGTTGAGTTTCTCCAGCTCAGCACTGTCGATATTTTTGAAACTCCTTGTCAAGAAAAATTAACAAGGGGTGTTGATTTCATCAACAAGTACAGGAAAATGAATGGGTCAGTTTATGTTCACTGCAAAGCTGGGAGAACCAGAAGTGCAACTCTGGTTGGATGTTACTTAATAAAGGTAAAGACAAAAATAAATTCAATAGTTTTGTACCTGTTCTTAGAATAATTATTAATTTTTTGTTCAAGCATTGTACCTAATATCAAAATACAGGGTTCAAACCTAGAATCTGAGGAAAAGTATAAGCGAACTTACTTGGTCCTTCCTTTTATACATTGCGATGTCGAGGTTACGTAAACTTAACGAATTAAAGGCTGCATCTCGTACTTTTCGTAATTCTGGTAGGCTCTAACCGAATGATATTGGCGTTGTAAACTTAAGATGAAATTTCTGCATTGGGAGGGGGACCAAAGAACGTTTTTTTACCTTTTATGTCAATGGATTTTCTCCCCACAGGAACACTCCTGGAGTCCAGAAGAAGCGGTGAATTTTATGAAGAGCAAGAGGCCACACATATTTTTAAGATCAGCGCAGTGGGAAGCATTAAAATTATTTTATTTTAATAATATAAAAAAAGGAAGATAACCAAACCGTTGAAGTTTTACCAGTACATTATCTCAGCATGTGAATAACCGCAAAACAAAAATTTCAATTTTTATACATATTTTTAATAAAATTTAGCAAAATCTTATGATTTTTTTTTAAAGTATTAAAATTTATGGTTGATTTGAACGTTGTGTATGTTATAAACTGAGAAGTCTATGGTTTCACGCTTCACGACAACGCTTTCAACTCCCTACCTTGGGAAAGTATACATAGGGGCCTGGAACGATACAGATACGATACGTCCCCCCCCCTTCATCTTCGCTGAGTGATAAGTGTCTTTCTCCCCAAGTTAGGAGGATGGCCCAAGCGATTAGGTCATTCCTGCCGAACCTTGGTGTTATTGGAGACGGGGTCCGCCGTCTGTACTCGGGGATGGTTCTGTCTAAGCTCTTATATGGGGCTCCCGTGTGGGCCGGTGAACTTTCTAAGTCCAGGACCTCTCTTCGACTCGTCGAGAGAATTCAACAGCTGGTCGGTCTCCGACTTGCACGGGGGTACAGGATTTCCGGTGCATTGGCGGGCGTACTGAGGGGTGTTGGCCTCCGCGCTGCATCTCCTCACTTAGTCAGGAGGTGATCCTGCTGAAGGAGGAGGCTGAAAGAGTTCGGGAAAGGGAGGGTCGCAGTACCCTCCGGATCGCACCCCGGATTAACTTGGAGGGGTTTCCTGTATAAAGCGTTTGCGGGGAAGCGGTCTGGTGAGTGGACCAACTCCACCGAGGGGAGAGATTAGACCTATAAGAGATATAAAGTAATCGCCGGGTGAGGTAAGATTGCGAAAGTTTTCGCGGGTTCCCGGGACTTACTGTCCGAGCCCAATTGGAATCCACCCAGGGGTTTTAGTGGGTTCAAATACTATTTACTCCCTCGTACTTCCCCAAAGGCAGGACGGACAAACTTTGAGAGATCTTTCCTGGCTTTAAAAAAAGTCTATGGCTTTAACAAGAATTTAATGTAATTGTTTTCCGCCCCGTGCACCGGCCCACCATTATCTGTTACTTAAAAATCTAATGCAGTTTGTAAAAAAATTACAATTGCCAAAAAATTTGCCTTCAATAAACGATTGCTTCCCTCACCCCGTGACCCTAACGGATAATCGGTTCGCGAAAAGTAAAGTAGTAAAGTTTGCCTTCAATAAAATCAAAATTATTTGAAAATTATTTTCTCAAGTCTCAAATTAATTTTGTTCACAGGTTTACATTTGCCTTATTTTACTGTAAGGCATTCAGTCACATTTTCTTTTTACAGGGTTGTAAAGGCTGTTTGTATTGCAGTGTTCATGGCTTAAAAACAATGTAACTTTGTTTATAAACATTTGAACATTTTACAATGAGCAAGGTTTAATTGAGCAATTTGTGAAAATTTGTTTATATTGTAAATGAGAAAAAATATGAAACCATCTCAAAATTTTCACTTGTTTCATGATTACTCTCAGATAGATAAATAAATATGTACTCAATGTGCAAATTCCTATTGAAGGAAACTATCATTACATGAACAAAAAGTTATAACTTTGAAAAAAAAAAGTTTAATAGTTATAATTACAATGAGAACTTTTCTTTCTAATTACATATATTAAGCTGAATTTACAATGAAAATGATTATGGCTTCATTAAAATCATGTAACTCATAAGATTTGAACATTTTTACAATGGAAATTCTTATTTCTTCCATACATTTATAATAGTATTGGCTAATCCAATATCGTTATAAATCAGATTTAAAAGTCCTGCAAATACCACTATTGAAAAGAGGTACAAAAGACCAATACCAATCTTGGGTGCTAAATTACCAAATAAAATTGGCCTAATATAATCCACAATAATAGCCTCTATGCCACTGAAAAAAAAAAAAAAATGTATAACTCATTAGTCCAAGTACCAATTTATTTGAATTAAATAATTAAAATTTTTTAAAAAGTGTAATTAGTTCAAAAGCTTACAAGTGTGAATGCATAACTATCAATAAAGCCAGAATTGTATCCAGCTGCTGACAAGGATTAATTAAAGCAGCTGGTACCAAAGGTAACAAAAGGACAGAAAGTATCCTTTCAAAACCCCAAATTTTACTATGATCATGGCCTTTGTGTTCAGCTGACTTCATCAATGTTGTTGAAAATTTTTTTCCAAAGCTTTCAGGAAACACACACTGCCTTTTATAATTATTAGAAACGTCAAATTCTTTAAAATGATTCTTATTTAGTGACAATTGATGATGATACTGTTTCTGATAATAGTAAGGCTGCGAATTGACGTAAACTGTGCTCGATCTTAAGATTTGATTTTTCAAATTTTTTAAGAGTTGAACTGAAAAAAATTTCAATCAAATTTCGTCAAACAATTTTATATTTGAATATCAATTTCCTTTTTTATGTCATATAAGACCCAAAATTTACCCTTAATAGGAGATGAAGATATTCCACAAACAAGTCTAGATAAAGCCATTTTCGTGACAGAGCACAATAAAAGAAGGGTTTGAGTTTAAAATTAAACCGATGAAACTTAAATACTATATGAATATTAAATTTACTCAAGGTAGCCCAAGAGAAAACTCAATAATTTAAGAGCAACGTAAAAATTATTGCAAGCCAATGGCTAAAATAACATCGAAAATATTGTAAGTCAAAACTGGTAGCAGAAAGCCAACTTGTCGACACGTAAATGAGCGACACCATTAGTTTGAGAGTCGACTTCAAGATGGCAGAAACTTTCAAGTTTTTTTGAATTCCGGAATCTATAAATATTTTTATTATGAATTTGAAAGTATCCATGTACTTCTTTTTGTTTCGAGAACTTTTTACTAAAAATATATTTCTCCTCTTTTTATATTTACCATATAAAAGAAAGTATTGAGAAAGTATGGTCAACATTAAAGTTGCAGTAAGAATAAGGCCTTTTTCAAAAAGGTAAGGCGACCGTTTTTTTTTGTGAGAGCTATCATTTACTTAGTTTTTAAAAATATTCTTTGATTTCACTAAATAAAACTGAAGCATGTACTAGTTAGTGTTTTTTATTACACATATATAATCACTAAAGCTGGAAGCCGTAAATATATGCGCTACTTAATTAATATGTACATAACCGATAGGATCATCCTAGTTCAGGGATGGCGAACCTATGGCGCACGTGCCACAAGTGGCACGTTTAAAAATTTGGATGGCACGCACAAAAACAAAATTTTTTTATTAATAAGTTATATTTTTTATAGAAATTAATTAAAAATTATTTGCGTCACGTCACCTTTTTTAAAAAAAAAATTTATGACTCTGTGGCACGGACATCAAAAAAGGTTCGCCATACCTGTCCTAGGCAATCTGCAGAATAACGAATTTCTGCATTTTGACGACGGCACATGTATAAACACTCGTTTTAAATTTTTTAAAAACTTCCCTTGCTAACTACCACTTGCCCTGCTTGCTCTGTCGTGTTTGGAACACGAGACACCATTTAGTTTATCAAATTAGTTTTGAGGGGTTATATCTAGGGAACAGGCCAGTATCTTAGCTTAAGGAACGGTTTGGATGAAGCCCCAAGGAGGGCTGGAGCCAATATACAACAGGTTGAAAAGATAAAAGGGAAAAGCAGGATGGGAATAAGAATGTTTGACTAAGAGATCTATGTCTTTTAACACGTCTTAGGCCGAGGGCTTTTTTTACCTGGGTGGGATAAAAATTAATTCCCTAGAAACACTAAACCAAACTTTGATTTAGTGGGAATGACTTAGTATGCCAAATTTACCAACGCTTCTAGACAATACAAGACTACTGAGAAAATAATAATGCCACTATTTAAAATGCTTAGTAATATTTTTAAAAAAAATGAGTCCCGGATAATTTATTGATATTTTCCTTATATTGATATTTGCAATACCATTTGGGCGATAACCATAGGATCTCGGGTTCCTCCAGCAAACATTATGGTCGTAATCCATCGATATATAGAAATAGTAAAAGGGGGCGATAGGTTCAAGTAAATTATAAACACATGGTATTTGGGTTTTGTATACCTCTGATTGCAAAAAGATCATTTATTATTTAAAAAATTCGAAAGTAATGTGTCAGTGGCTTAATTCCCCAATTTCTGTACCTCACCGGAAATATGTTTGGTGTTCACTGCCAAAATGCATTCAATCTAAATTTAGAATCCAGAGCCCCCTTTCAAAAAAAAGTCACGTGAAAGAACAAAAAATATCTTTCCCCCTTTTTTATTTCATGTTCTATTTAGCCGAAAGTTACCGGTCTTTTTTTATTTGTATTGGTGAAATCTAAGAGAGAGGCTTCTAAAGTATCCCATTTACTATTGTAATATGTTCATGTTTATGTGGCATGGGTACAAAGTTAGAGTTAACACTTTGACGTCCGCTGGCCTCACCGTGGGGCCATAAAACACCAATCGTTGACCGCCGATGACCCCACAGTGGTGCCATGAAATATTCACAAGCACTATTGGCTGAGCCCCGGTGACGTCACATTTTGAACTTATTGCGCATGCGTCGCTGGCGATCTTATGGTTATTTACACATGTAGACAGTTATCGCTGAAGTTCATTTGTTGTGAATTTAAAATATTGGTGCTCAGACAGCACGAGAGTCAGATCCACTGGCACATAAACGAAAAACTTCACGTGAGACTTGCTGACGTCATAGTGTTAATAAAGATTTTTTAAATTTCAAAAATAAAAGCTTGATGAACGTTTCTAAATCAGTTCTAATTTTTGATATAGCAGTATTTACCTCTCTATATTAGAACAGATTTTTAAAATCTTAGATCTCAGTTAGGTTTTCTCCTATTTTTTCCTAATTACAATATATTAATATTAATATTGTACTTCTTAACTGATAACATGTAGATAACTGGAATTTTGCTTCTGTCAATTCATTAACATTTGAAGTTATTAAGATACTTTACGTACTAAAATATTTCGTGAGCAATACTGATTGTTAATGTGACTGCCGAATTTTGAAGTCCAAAACTTCAGTCACATAATTTTAATACCATTCAGTAATACTCACGTTTCTTCTTTTAAACAAATTTCCTCGGAAGTTGTTCTTGTCCTTAATGATTGTTAAAAAAAACTACTCAATGGATTTTCAGAGTATACAATAAAAATATTATAGTTTCTTAAAACTCTGTCAGAGTTTCTAAACCAAAAGAATTGAGAACAACTCAGGATTTAGCTCTTTCTCGGAAATTGTGGAGTAATTAATTTTTTTGCTAAAAATAAATTCTCCCACACATGAGAATACATTGGAGATTCGTCCTTGACGTCAACAGAGTTACTGAAATTTTACCTTTCTTTTGCGACTAAAGGTTCTAAGTGCCTCTGAAGAGATTATAAACAGGGAAAAAATCAGAAGGAAAATTGAACATACTTGAAAATTCGAAAAACTTGTGTTTCAAGTATATGAAAATTTTTTTAAAATTTTCCTTTCAGAGAATTGGCTCGAGGAGATAGTGTGATTGTTCAGCGAGAAAATAAGTCCATAGTTGTCACTAATCCTAAGGTAAGAAAGTTCATCTTATAATATTATACTAGATTCATTGCCCAACACTCAGAAATATCAGTAAAAAAAGTACCAAATGAATTTATTTAAAATTTTGACTGAAGTAAGATTTAACTGCTGCTGATACTTAAGAGAAGATCAGATGTAATGTTTGTGCTAGGACCTAATATTTCGTTTTATAATGTACTTTGAAATATCTTTAATATAAAGTCCGACATGTAGGTTTTAAAGTTTTCACTATTGCAAGACTCCGCAACAATTTTTTAATCATTTTTAAAGTTTGACATCACTGATAAGTTGCCAATGGAACGCCGGAAAATCAACCACGACTGTTACACCTCATTTATACACCTCTCATATATATATATTTTGACAAAATGTGATACATGTGTCTGCCATGTCTCTTGATTTTGACCTTAACCATCGGACCTTTTAATGAGCTTTTACATTGTTTAGTCCGTTTCCAGCCAATAAATAAGTTTCAGACCATTCAAGGCTCATGTTATGACTCCGTTTGAAATTTTTCGTGAAACTACAAGAAAATTGTAAATGAGTTCGTTGTGCTTATTGTTTGAGCTCTACATGCAACTCCAAATCTAATTTTCATGTTTTTTTTCGCTTAGGTGCCTGAAAGACAGGAAGGAGATAGTCGTAAAAAAATTCGTAAATTCGTTGCAGACTTTTGTTACGACTCGAAAGATCCTGAGAGCTGCAGTCAAGACGTGGTAAGTTCTTTTTTTGTGTAAATCGTTATGATACTCGTTTGATTTTTTTTTAATTCATTTTTTCCTCCAAAGGTGTATAGGGAAATCGGTTTGGAAGTCCTCGATTCTATGTTTGAGGGCTACAATGCATGTGTATTAGCTTATGGTCATAGTGCTTCGGGGAAAACGTATACAATGATGGGAATGAAGGATGACCCTGGCTTAACACCTAGAATTTGCCAAGGATTGTTTGACAGAGTGAGGCAGAAGCCTTACGGCAGTAAAACGCAGTATCAAATTTTTATCAGGTAATTTTCAGTGTTAAAATCAAACCAACTCCTAACAGTCATTTTTTGGTGCCAAAATATTATATAACAAGACCTTTAAATTTTCATTCAAAATTCATCTTGAAATCTATGACATTGGTTTACAAGCAATGCAGAAAGGACGAATGCTAGTGTTTTCCTCAAAAATTATTTTAAGAATTTCGATCACCTCCTATCGACACAATTTATCGAGAGTAATTAAAAGAGGCGTCGATTAAAAGTTTGAAAATTCCAAAAACAAACTTTTTAGTCCTAAATTTTTCTTCACACGAAAACTGAAATTTTCTAACATTCACTCATAATTAAACTACTCAAAATTTATGTTTACAATTCAGAAGTATTTACACCCTTGGTACTCAAACTACGGACCACCAAGTTTTACTGAGGGGCCCAGAGGCCCAGTGGAAACCGATTGAGTAAAATTGGTGAAAATTTGGTTGCTCATTGTTAAGCCTGAATTATCTGAATTAAGGAACCAGTACGAAAATATTCGGGCGTGTGCTCAGAAACTGCTCAACATATCTTTATGAGGCAATGTACAGAAAATACATAAATACATACAGAAACAGACTGACAAATGTACATTAGGGTGTCCCAAAAAAATAAAAAATTTTTATTTAAAGACGCATACCCTCTTAATTTTTTACAAAAATGTTAAAACAATCGCAGGTGAAATTTCAAGTACTTAGGACGACAGGAACCCGTGCCGACTTTCACCGAAACATGTTACTACTTAAGGGCTTAAGCTAACGTAAGCTTACATGTTTTTCTGGTTGTTATATTGTTGGTAGACGCATTGTTTTTGAATAGTTAGGATGTCAGTGTAGTTACGCAGTTCTACACACGTTATATTTTTAGTCGGAGACGCCAGACATCAAATAATGAGCTCGAAACTACCCTCTAATTGGCAAGTTTTGGCAGCACTCTGCTTTACAGTACTCATGAAGTGTATTTAACTGTCAAGGAAGGCCCAAACTTTGCTATTCATGAATGCATTATCTATTGGGAAAAGGTGCACATGGCGACCAATTTTTTACCTAGTTGTGTGGGGAAAAAGTCAAAAATGTGTACCAAGTTGGAGGAACATATAAAAAGGTGCTCAAAAAAACACAACACGAATTTGAGCAGCGTCGACAAGAGTTTGTCAACAATTTAAATAATTTGTTTGGTATTGCACATACTTATACGCTTCAATTAAGAAAAGTATATGAAGATACAATCATCTTGCAGCGTCGCCTGGTCGCCTGGAGAGAGAGCCTGGTCGACCTGGTCATTTAGCTGGAGTGGACAAAAAGTTGACTGATACAGAGGAAAGAGTGCGCGTCAAAACTACCGAGGAAGAAAAACAAAGAGCTAAATATTTTTTTGCATCAACTCCTATGACACCGTCCTCCAAACCGTCACAAAGGGATTCGTCTTCTGATTCAAACGAAACGTAGATTTACAAGAGGATTTGCATAGGTATAATGACTGGGGATACACTGCCCAGGACTATTAAAACCCACACTGTGAAGGATTTCATGACTCCAAAATTAGTAACAGCACTAGACAGGGATTCAGTTTTTAGCCTCAAAGCAACTATTGATGCACTTGGACATAATACTGACGAATTTTCAATAAGCAAGTCCTAAATTCAAAGAATTCGTAGGGGGAAACCGAAAAAACGCTCTGTTGCCAGAAAAGCTCATTTTCAAGCCCAAGTACCAAATGTAGTGGCTGTTCGCTGGGGTGTTAAATTACTGTCGAATTTAGATATTCGAAAATCAAAAGAAGAACGTCTACTAACAATATAACAACCAGTACAACTTGTAAGCTTACGTTCGCTTAAGCCCTTAAGTAGTAATATGTTTCCGTGAAAGTCGGCACGGGTTCCTGTCGTCCTGAGTACTTGAAATTTCACCTGCGATTGTTTTAACATCATTGTAAAAAAATTAAGAGGGTATGCGTCTTTAAATAAAAATTTTTTATTTTTTTGGGACACCCTAATGTACATGCAGACGATACCCTCAGGGTTGATTGTATGCGTCGAAAACCGGACTTGTAAAAGATTTTTTTTGGTAAGTCGTGTGGCCCAGTTGCAATGGTCGCAATGGAATTTCGGTCTGAGATGAAAAAGCTTGAGTACCAAGGATTTACACCATATTTTAAAGTTTAGTTTTTTTTTATTTGTTTGTATTGTCCTCTTGATTTCTTACATTTTCCGTTCTAAGTTTGTTATATTGTAGTTTATTCTTGCCTTCTCTTTACCTACTATAACATTTGATAATGATTCTGTTTACAAAACGAAAAAACGGGATAATTTAATGCTTTTTTTCTTCGTTAAAAATGCTAGATTCTAAGATAAACTAAACATAGTTAAATTATAAACAGAAATTTGTGAATAGAAATGAATGCAAAGTACAGCAACTTAATTATATAACGAAGATGTTCCTGTGCGAGCAGTGAGAGTAATACATTTAGTACATAATGCAAAAGAAATTAGACAAGGAAAAGGAAAACAAACGATAAAGGATGTTGATGTGAGGGATGGTACACGTGTAAAGAAATAAAAGCAAGTATCACTGGGTAGCTCCCTTATAAAACCTATACAGATAGAAAACAATTCTGACTAACCTGCATGTAGAAGTTATTAAACTGGTCATCAACCATAAGTTCGTTAATTTCTGTTTAAGTCAACGTAAATTTTTCAATATTTTTTTCCAATAATAGTTATAGTTAAAAAATATAGACCCATAAACAAGAATACTATTGACAATGCATCAAGCTGCTCATTCAAAAGTGGACGTTCATCGCCTCTACGTAAGTCGTCGAGAAGATGGAAGAGGTCTCTGGCAGGTCGAAGGAAGCATCCTTCGGACTGTTCAAGGATGACAAGTTCTTGAGGCAGATTACAAAATCACACAAGAAGTGTCTATTTGGAGGCATTTTGGGATTGGCCAACAAGTTCAAGGAAAGAAACGATACCAATTCACAAGAGTCTTTCAAAAAAACACAGAGATAGAGAAACGACTCCACGGACAACCGAACGATTTTTTTAAAACAACTGAAAGCAACATCTCCGACCACCAATCGTTTATGTGGTTATAAAGGGGTCGAGTGAAGCCAGAAACCGAGGCTCTTCTCATAGCATAGCGCGGCACACTACCAGACGTTTAAGACAAGGAATTACGAAAAGTAAATCTCAAAACCTCTACCGTGATACGGCACGAACAAATGCCGTATTTGTTCGAGGGAATCTGAGACGTTTGACCATCGAGTGTCTGTCTGCCCCATGACTAAGCAGGAGTATGTAAAGCGCCATGACAACATCTGCGCTTACCTGAATTGGTTTATTTGTAAAGAGTTTGGGGTGCCTGAGTCACCATCGAGATGTTACAGCATGAGTCCAGGAAGGTAACGGGAGCAGAGCAGAGCAGAGTATTATCCTTTTATAATACATGCCCATTTCAGATGATCTCAACACAATTCCGAAAGAAGCAGAGAAACGCCTGAAATATAAGAACCTGGAAATAGAAGGGCAGGAGATGTGGGGAGTGAAAACAAAAATCATACTTGTAGGGGTAGGTGCATTAGACCATGCAGTTTCCAGCCTCCCAATAACTTGGCAAAGATACTCAGTCAAGCAAAGGATTGGGCTGTGCCAGAGCTTATTGCACTAATGCCCACAGTACCCATCTACAACCCCGGAAAGTACTGTGAGAACGTACATCACTCCTGAGGATGCTGGTGTCATCTTGAGACCTGTTGTTAAATCCGTTATCGACAAATGTCATTCATAGTGTAGATATACAGATTAATGATAATGACAAAAATAATTCTTAAACGAAAATTTGTCATTTTTTTTGGTACTTAGTTGTACAGAACTATTTCAGTCGGGAACCTATGGTCAGAATTTATTTATGAGAAAAAACTGAAATAAATTAAAGGAAGTCAGATTAACTTCTCGTAATATGAATTATCCAAAATGTGATTAGTCAGTTTCTTCTTATGAATATGATATATTTTTGATGTAGAGACTTGTTTCTAAAGACGTCGAAGTTCCTAAATAGTGGTTGGCAATGTAAACGTTTCGCATCTGTATAATATTGTAGTGCGAGGTATGATTGTCATCCCTGAAGATTCAAATTCTGAGCTTTCTTCACCATAAGAAAGGTACTAGCTTGCGGTTCAAAGAAAAAGAAACGCTTTTATTGTCATATTTCACTTAAAATTAATAACGTCCCACTAATCAAGCAGATTTTTTCCCCTAAATCATCGTGAAAAGATAGAATCTAAAATTAAAAGAAGATAAAAAGGTTTAAACAAAACAATAAAGCGTATTGTGAAAGCAATAAACCTGTCACGCAATTAAAGCAATCAGCTCAGGTGGAGAAAGAAGGAAAGCAGAGTTACATATATGAAAATTAAGGGCGAAACAGTTTGTGGGAAATTTCGGATTTTTTTCCGCGTTTACTCACCATTTAAATCGTGTGAAATAAAATTCGAGTTTCGTCTTTTCCAACTTTCAGTTAAAGGATATGCTTGAAGAGTGATATAACTAAATGAAAGCTCCGGTAAGTGTTCCTCAATTATTATTTTGACCCAAATATAATACTTAAAACCGTTCATGGTTTACGATTACGACTATTTTTACTGACTAGTAAATATGACATGTTGGTTTACCTAACGTTTGGCCCTTTCTGCGTTTAATATTAAGAAATTGTTGTCATAAAAGATGCGGCTGCGAAACAAAATGTGTTTCACGTATTCAACCTTCTGTTCCCTCATATTTTAACAAATACTAATTTTAACTAAACTGTTTCTAAACGATTTTGTATAGAAAATCGTTTCCTTTTTTATTATTTCTTTTCAGTTTTGATTATTTTGTAAAAAAAAAATTTATAGTATTCAATATAAAATGTACTGAATTCTTCAAGGGTGCACGACATAAGATCATAACTTCAAAATGTACTAAAATCCGTTAAAAAAAATTGGAAATATTTTTCAGCAGAACTTAGTAATTAAAGGAAATATTGAATTAGTGTTAACTTCCAAGAAGAAATATTAAAACGTTTTAAAAAACACTTATTTTTTACTTTAATATGAACTACATCATTTTATGGTTGTAGAGTTCATATCTATTCATTCTATGTAGAATTCATGTTCATTCATCTACTTGAACTACAATTAATTAATAAATAGGAATTTGAGTTTAGAACTTAAGCCGTATTGTGGTCAATATAAAGGAATTGTTGCACGTACATAAATTTGTACACAAAATAATAACAGACTCCAAAAAGGGGCCTGGTAGGCGAAAGGCTAGAGCACTCGCCTATCACTCCATGGGCCGTGGTTCAAATCCCACCTGGGTGCAAAATTCCTTACCTTAAATGTTTTCTTTCAATTTATCCACAATGTTGCTAATGTTCAGTCAGCTAGTAAGTTTTCAACGAAAGGTAGCTGACTCATAATCAGGCATATTTTCAACTCCTTATATTTTGTAATAACTTGCTCCAACAACTAGGAGTAAAAAATGACTTGAAAACATCAGAGAATGATCCCTAGTTGGCCGAAACGAAAAGGAAAAAAATACAGACTCCATAACCGACAATAATATATAAACAGGAATGAAACAACTTCAAAATAAACTGACATAAAATTCGTGACTTTAATGAGAATTGAGCCTGCCTTAAAAAAATTGTCCAGGGTTGTTTGTCTTGCCTTCTTGTCTATTTCGTTCATCAGTAATTTATAACCGCTAATGACTGAGTTATTTCCTCGAGAAACTGTTCGACATCAGGATGGTTTCCAAGGAGGATGTTTATCCCTTTTTCAACAAATTTTTTTATGTTTGCTGGTTGGATACAACTGGCACTGTCTTTTCATCAAATGCCAGTTCCGCTTTTAACCGAAAGAGCTCCTCATATGAAAGAGGTTTCCTATCACCTTTAAGTAGATCAAGCACATGACGTTCGTTCAAACCTTCAAAGCCGAGATCATGTTCTAGATCCATAATTTTTGTAGTTAATTTCAGGAAGGAAATTAACTTCTGTACCAGTACTTTGACACATTTTGGCCGTTATATCGAAACATTTTAGGCCGTATATCGAAAACGTGCCATAATTGAAGAAGGCCGTTATAGCGAAATGCCGTATAAAGAGCGGCCGTATAGCGTGGTATTTTTGTATTAATACAACAGTTTGTGATTTGTATTTGATAAACTGAAAATGTTAAGACTAAAGTCCTTGTACATGTAGTGGGCCCGTCAATCATCACAAATGTTTAGACGTTGCATGTTCGTGTCTATTCAATTTCTTACTTTCAACAGATTCCTGTTGCCATGATTATATTTTTTACTTTCAAAGCAGCACGAAGCTTTTTTGTTTCGTATTGTTTTTTTTTTTAAATAAATGCAGTTTGCTTCATAATGAAGAGAAGATAATAATTTCTAGTGAAAATTAATTGAAAGAAAAACGGATTATACCGTATCACTTTTATTTAAGAATTCCCTTTTTCGCGCATTGTGCGTAGAACTTAATATCGTATTTCACTTTCATGCGGTCTTAAAAATTATTGTACTTCAAAAGTTTTTTTTTATTTATTTTATCTACTTTTAATTGTACAAATGATGTATACGAATTTTATTGACGATGATCTAATTAAAAGTTGTGAGTACAGTTATAATCAAACTGGAAAAAAGTAAAATTCTATTTCTTCCGGTTTGGTGTTTTTAATCAGTCAGTCACTTAGAAGAAACCCTATTTTCTGTTAGCCAAAACCATAGCTAAATAGCGCAAGCTAATTTTAAGACGGTAAAAGACCACTTAACTCGTATTTAAATGAAATAACTTAAAAATATTATGACTAACTTACTGTTTCACGGAGATATAGCAATCCATACAGTTCTATGAATTCTGGGAAATAAAGCCAAATGCTAGGAAGATTTTTTCCTCAAATTAATTTTCTGCCAATTAAATTGCTTTGGATTGAATATTCATGCGAGAAACTAGATCGGGAACTTACCATGGGCTCAAGAAATCCTGCCTTGGTGACAACCCCAACGGTCATTCTGAGAGGGAAAAGAGGAAAACCCTTTTTTACCTTAGGCTTAGTACTCAACGAGAACGGACCATTCAAACCTAATTTGCAGCCACATGAGCCATATAGTGCATCTTAGTTTGCTATATCTATATTAGTAATAGATTTATTTTTCGAACAATGATCGTATAGGCGTATTTAAGCGCTCTTCCAGCTTCGAAGGACTAATCTTAAACTCAAAAAAATACTTTTCAGTTTTCTAGAAATTTACAATGAAAAGGTCAGAGATTTGTTAGCAGATGATGAAGCAATAGCAACCACAACTAATTTCTCATTGCGTGTTCGAGAGCATCCAAAATTAGGACCTTACGTGCAAGGTAAGAATCAAATTGTGACAGTAAAAGCAGTAAAAATGTTCACAAAGGACTTGGTATGATATTTAAAAATTTGGCTTGTATTTGTGGAAGTAATTTCATGTTCATATATTGGACAACAACGGATATTGGCCAAATAAATTTGAATGTTTCTCGCAAATTAATTAGAAAAAAATTAGTTAATTCCGGATTTTGAAAACATTAGCAATGTTAATTAAAAGAGTATACGTATAAAAAATGAAATGAGCTTTCTACTACTCTTGTGAAGATGAACATTAACATAAATTGTTGGGAGGGAAATTACACAGGCTACAGGATTAAATGAATATTGCCAATAATGGATTATTTCGCTTGACTTCCTAGGCGTACTAATACACTGTCATCACTTACTTTTGTTGCTAGAAAAAGTGGCGACAGAATGAGCTCCAAAATGCAGTCGTGCATTATACATATTAAAAACTGTAGTGAATAACAGTAATTATGTATTCTATATAGCAGCGCTGCTTAACTTATCACAGTTAGCGGGTCGTATTTTATTCACCAAACATTTCGGGGGCCAAGAAGGTTGATGAATGAAAAGTCAATTTATGTCACGTGAAAATAAACATTTTATTTATACTAAAAAGAAAACTTTTAAACGTTCGCAATATATTTATTAATGAGAACATTGCGGCCGTAATTGTAAAAAAAATATTATTAATAATAATAATAATAATATAGTAAAATAAATTTTTACTTAGTAAATGTACTCGCGGGCTGCCAGTTGGACAGCCCTGCTATACAAATATCCACTCGAGACAATGACAAATTTCAAACTCCACATTGCTTCCACAAACTTCCACAGTTTTGAGTCAAATTTTAGTTAAATACGAGTAGAAGCTCTTTCCTTTCCCAAATGTTTCAAAGTTTTTTAACAACTACTGAAGATGTCCGCAGGTAGAAAAGCAGATAAAGAGTTGGATAAAGGGGGGAGTTTCTACTCGTATTGTATTCAAAATTTGAGGCATCTTGATAGGCAAAAAACTGATATAACCCTATATCGCTACTCAGAAATTTTACTTTTGTTTTTTGATTATGTTTAAAATTAAAACTGAATATTTATTATTTAATACGGACTGATTAAAACGATTTTTTTTTCAGATTTATCTCAGCATTTAGTTAGTGACAAAACAAAACTTTTAGAACTTATAGAAATCGGTAACAAAAGAAGAAGTACATCAGCGACCGAGAATAATCTTTACTCGAGTAGAAGTCACACGGTTTTCACTATTCTCTGTAAGCAAACAGGGGATGAAAGTGATAAATTTAGTAAAGTTCATTTGGTGGATTTGGCAGGAAGGTAAAGTGTTACAGTATATAGAAAGAAAAGACTTGACTGAAGTATTATATTGTGTACAATATTCTACGCTTACTTTAGAGATTTAGTCCATGGAAATTTTCTAATTAAATATCTTCTGTACTTAGTGAAAGGGCGAACGCAGTGCAGAACAAAACCAGACTAAAGGAAGGGGCAAATATTAACAAATCTTTAGTCACGCTTGGAAATGTCATTTCTGCTTTGGGTAAAATTTGTACTGAGCACATGTAGACTCCCAACAAATTGCTGAATTTTTAACAGATATTTTGTTTCAGCCGAAAGTTGTGAAAATTTCTTTCCAAATAAGGAACATTCCGCTCATTCCAGAACATGGCAGCCCTTTGTTCCCTATAGGGACTCTGTTCTGACCTGGCTGTTAAAGGACACCCTCGGAGGAAACTCTAACACGATTATGATTGCAAGTATGCTTTATTTCCTCCGCTATCAACATACTGCTTACTTCCCTTTCTGACCTTAAAATAAATTACCTTATGATTAATTGGACTGTTTTTTCTTTTAAACGAAAAAAGGAAATTATTATTATAAAGAAGAAGCTACCCTAGTGAAAACAACATCTGAAGTGAACATTTTGTTTAGAAAGTTCAGCGAATTTTCCTGTTTTACCAGCTTTTGGTAAAATTGAGAATTGGCATCAACTTAAGCACCCCGTGCTTAATAGTTCACATGTTACTAATTAACGATTGATAAATTGATTATACAGCTATCTCTCCTGCTAGTAGCTGCCTAAATGAGACAATCAACACTTTGAGGTATGCAAAAAAAACCAAAAGAATTGTCAACCAACCCGTAATAAACGAGGATCCCAAAGTCAAAACGATTCGAGAGTTAAGAGAAGAAATAAAAAGGCTGAAAAGCACAATAAAATCTTTCCAGTTGGTAAGTCAACAACCTTTACCATGAGCTAAGGCTCTTGTTTTGTCTACATAATTTTTACTTGGATTTCATCAATGAGGTTATTTGTAAATTTTTATTCCAGTGTCAGAAACAGTTTGAATCCGGCAATGAACTGTCAAACTTGATCAAATTTGTGAAACCAACAAAAATTAATAGCGAGTGGCTAGATCCAGGAGGCACTCAAGTTATAGTATGTGGATCAGCTCATGGAGTCTTGCCTTGGCTTGTGATTCACACTAATGTTACTAATACTTAAAAATAAATTGAGCAGGTGAAAAAAAAAAGAGACCTTCAAAAGAGAGGTTAAAAAAATATCAGGGCTTCATCAAAGAATCAAATGTTAAAGCTACAAGGAAATATAGTTTATACGAAACACGTAAAATATTTACAAAATGAAATTAACAATTAACACCAAATCTAAGGAATGCATTTCAAAAGTTATTTTTGAAAAATGTATCCCATCGCACACGTTAGCTGTTTCATTTTTATTATTATTTTCGAATTGAAGCACTTTTCATTTCCTATTATTAATGCAATAATTTCAGTACTTTTTCTCACGAAAAGTAAATAAATCATTTTTTCATGTTGTTTTCAGAATGAATTGGAACTACATTTCCAGCAGAACAATTTACAGAGGTAGGCACATCAATTATTAGCCTTTATTCTTGTAGTGGCTCAAGTTTGAAATTAAAAAATGCTCACAGTTTTGTTTCCCTTTTTCATTGAAAATATCTTAGACACTCTTTGAGAATTGCATGCTTCATCATATTGTTTCTCAAAAAATATTCACAAAAAAGTATTTCTATCAAATGAGATTTTGGCGCATTGTATGGCAACGATTCTAATAAAAGAAAGCGGAATCAACACTTTATAAATGAGTAAGCTAAGTGTAGTGATGTTTTAAAATGAACAGTATCCAAGGTGAGCAGAGTCAAGGAACATTAAGATTAATTTGATAAGCTGCTGGAATACACCAGTGACCCTCATTAAAGTATGGACTAAAGGAACAAAAGGGGCATTTCTATACCTCCCATCAAAGTATACTAAGATAAGTTATCCATATCGGGAAAAATTATTAATGAAGACAATCACTGATATTGGGAAAGAATAAAACAACTATAATAATTATAATAAACTGAAGGAAATTGTTCTTTATTTTTTTGAAAGGACCGTCGTATCACTTTGGTTTTTATTTAAAACATGAATAAAGCGGTGGAAAAACTGTTCATAATTATTGCATTAGTACAGTTTTTGAAGGGCTCATAACTATTGTACATTAAAAGTACAATCAAAAGTAATTCATCTATTTCCATCTAAAATCGGAACCATTATTCAAATGCTAAAAACAATAATTTTTACAGGTTACATGGGAAGAAAAGTGAGGAGCAGAACAAGATTGAGAGTAAAGACGAAACCGAGGAAAGTTTGATTTCGAACATTTTAGTGCAAACGGGAGCGGACTCTGAAGCAGTGCATGAAAACAAGGTCGTAATATGTAGAACGGCCTCAGTGGAAAACGATGCGTGTAAAATCAATGATGAGAAAGAGTCAGATGTTAATGAGCAAGTTTTTGACAGTAGTGCACCCGAAGTTCAATTTTTTTCAGATAGTTTAGAAAATTCTTCGTCTCTGTCTCTTAAAAGTCCAAGTCAAAGTGACGCGGAGAAAAGTGAATTTGAAGGAAGCGATTTTGTGAAGTACATGGACCCAAGAAAAGAAAAAAATAATTTTTTATCTGTAGTAAAGACGCCCAAGTCGCAATCAAAAAGCCAAAGGGAGTCAAAGTTGTGTTCAAAACGCGATTACAATTCGTGTGAAAATTTACCAAAAATGCTCCACCGAAGTCGACCTGACCTAATCAAAAGCATTTTCATTCATTCTAAAGAAGAATTTCCACCAACTAGCAGTCAAAGTTGCACTGATATATCAAATTTTAGTTTAAGTACCAGTGAAAACTCATTAAATTCGTCAGGAAGCGTAGACATGCAACCCTCTGATAATAAATTAGTTAAAACTAATGAGTCCCGAAAGGGATTGCCTTTTCTATTGGATAAAGGAGTAGGTAATGGCCAAACACCAAAAAGAGGCAAGACAAAAAACAACGAATCATTTCAAACAGGATCAAAGAAAAAGAATAAGCGATCAGAAATAGTTGAAGCCGTGACTACTCGACTTTACGTTTCGAAAAGAACGCCTAACAATAGGAATGAATTAATGCGAGGATCTGAAAAAGATGAGTGTGAAGATGAAAGTGAGCTTGAGGAGTTAAAACTCTGCAAAAGAGCACGAATGAAATTGTTCGACTTGAGCAGAAAGCTGGCCATGACGAGAAGACTAAAGAAAACTATGGATAATGACACCCAAACCGATTTCCAGGCTGGAACGATTCGAGTCAAGGAAAAATGCGTACTAACAGATCAAAGCGGAATCTTAAAATTTGAGGAGAGTGGAACGAATACGTCGTCTGACGAAAAGCCTAAAGAGAAAATTGAAGGCCATACGGTAATGAATCAAGTTTTCATACCTCGATCGTCCAACTTTGTAGTACAATGTGGAAAGAATTTGAGAGTAGAAATACAGGGGGAAACAAATAAATGCGACTTAGGTACTCAGACTGATTTCGATGAAAAATGTTGCGCGAACGTTGGCACTTCATCGTTCCCGCAAAATACAGAATGGTTTTCTGATGATAGTCTAGATTTGAAACAAAAAACCAAAGTTTATGAAGTAAATATTTCGGAGCACGACAAGAAATTAGAAACGAAGTTTTTCTCTCAAGAGAATTTAAACTTAAGTTCGCGTCCGCAGAGTTTAAACTTTAGATCACAAGTGTCTCTAGCTAATTTAGAAGGCAACAGTTGGAAGAGTCAAGATTTTTTCATCCAAAAACCACTTTTAATATGCAAGAAAAATTTTTCTAAAGAGCACGAAGTAGACCTGATGAAGGAAAGGTTTAAAAAATTATATAAATATAAAAATCCAACAGAAGCCTTCGCTGAAATTCATGGATCTGCAGTGGATCACCAAATTTCACCAATTTTTCAGAGAAATCTTTTGAATGAAGAAACCGTCGATCATGTCGATAATGTCGATTTCAGTGCTTCGACGTCAACCATTACTTTCCCTCTTACAGCTGCAAAGGAGATCTATTCAAGCGAAAATTCATTTACTTCTGCTGAAAGCATTGATGTGTCCTCTTCTGGTGAAACTTCTTCGGAAGACTTTATATTTTATGAAAGGCCAAAAGATAAGGAGTCGGGAAGTCGAATGAAGATAGTTAGTGATCGTGAACTATACACAATAACGGAAAACAGCGAACAAAGTGATCTTAGTGATGCGTTCAGCCCCATGCAAAAGCAAGAGGGCTTTATAAAGGCTTCGCAAGCTACAGAATGCGTGTCGCCTCTCCCGAAAATATCTTCAGGTAACAAAGGGCAAGATCAGCGGGAAGAAAAACGTTTCGAAAACATGTGTGCGAATGAAATGAAGACTACAAGCCAAGTTGAGGAGATAAAGCGTCCAATTAATATAACAGATGAGGAAGTTGCTTTTTGTAAAAACTGTCAAACACTGGATCTGTCCATCGCAGATCATTGTTCAAATGATTACGGAGAATCGATTTCAGGTTTTGGCGAGGGAGATTCTACTTATTCATTGAAAAGTTTTGACACATTCTCTCATAACCCAAGACAACGCCTCAACTCGTCTGAAGACCCAGCCAAAAACACCCATGAACATTTAATGGTGCCGAATCCGGGATTCATTCCGGCTTACGAGAGGGTGTCAAAAAATTTTGAAAACAAAAAAAATGGTTTATCCAAAAAGGATGCTGAACCTTGTAGTTCAGATTCGAAGTGTTGTGTTGCAACAGAAAATGGACCCAAGAGAAATTGTTCAAAAGCAAAAAAAGTGAACGGAATGAATGTTGAACGGGTGAATGCTAAAGAACAATTTCTCAAGTTTGATATATTGAATTCAACCAAGAATTCTTCATTTAGCATTGATACCCCTTTTTTGAGTGGCCCTTCAAAAAAGGATCAAAGCACAGAAGCTTTGTTTCCTTCTGACGACAGTATAACTTTTGTTTTTATGGGCCCAGCAAAACCGGAAACGTCCGTTTTGATGGAAATTGTCAGAAGAGGTTTAAACAAAAATAACTCACCAAACATGTGTTGCGAGTCTACAAGTCGTGGAGTGCAGTGCGATTCTAAGTTGATGAGGTCCGTGTCGATCGACACGGCACTATTTGCTCTCTCTCGAATTGCTAAAAGCCATGAGCCATGCGTTAGTATTCCGAGAATCAGCAGCCTAAATGCGTTGGTGGGAAACGAAATACAAACTGTATTTAATGAGAGAAGATTGAAAGACGTTCGAGAAAGCAGTTGCCAATGTGATCTTGACACAGAATTTTCGAAAGTGGAAACGACCAATGGTTCTTTGGAGTGTTCAGGATACTGCAGTGCAACTCAAGAGCGTCAAGCAGAGAGACCCTGTGTAAAAATTAAGAAACCAGGAGATGAAGAGAAACCGAAAAAATCAGTTTCATGGTCAGGAAAACCAAAGTGTAAGAATACCGAAAGTGTCATGTCTCAAAACAATCAAGTCTCCATTTCGACAACCACGAGTAATTTTGGCTTGGATCATGGCCGATTAGCTGAAGTGAACAGAGATGAATCAGATAGAGAGAATCGTCCAATTTTAAATTGGTCATCTAAGGAAAGTGCGGAGCTGGATTCTAGTAATCAAACAAGAAGAGTTCGATTTTCAAAACCCGAAAGCTTCGCTGACATGTGTCAGGTAATGGATCATACACAAGAGGCGTTTCACTTATCGAAAGACGTTCCTGCGTTTATCCGAGAAATGACACAATTTCTAAGACATTTAAAGAGTCTCTCCATGAGTTACGAGAAGTCTATCGAAGAACTTACCAAACAGACCGAAGACTTAACAAATCCTAAAAACACCAACCAAAATAACGAAATTAAAACTTCATTGAAAGAAAATTCTAAAATATGTGAAATTCAGAAGAAAATAGATCAAACGACAAGAAAATCCAAATTAGCAGTGATTTCAAAAGAAAATACGATTCAAGAACCATGCAGTTTTACTTGGCCCAGACGTCGAACCACTGAGAAAAAACCACCAACAGGAAACTCGACGACGAGGTATTGCTTGGCCTCTACAAAGTTCCCTCGATCGCCTCTCCTTTCGCGTTATAGTGACTCAAGTTCTAATGCATTTGTAGATTTTACTAGGCACTCCTCTTACTCCAACAGAAATGTCTCTGCCATCTCTAACTTAAATAGCTCATCCCTCTCGGCAGCCGTAAACAATTCCTGCGGTGGCGAGAGTCAAACTAGACCATCCAGTTCCCGATCGAATTATTCTAACGGAAGCCGATATCCTAAAGATCTTTCGTGCTCAAGTGTGTATTCGTCAATGATGATCTCTCCGCGGCCAAGTCTTCCTCTTCTTAACTTCGACTGGATATTGGACCTAGAAATGGATTTGGAAGAATCGTGTCGTCGATTAGAGTTAGCAACTGAGGGAGATAGAATCAGACAAAAAATTTCCGAAAATAAAAGAACTCGATTCAGTTACGCAAATAGAGACCCAGAAAATTCTTTCGCAGTGGATAATGAGTCACAATGGATATGGAGACAGAATGAGAGAAAGAATAAAATTGGATCGAAACTTTTAACAAGAAGGCAAAACGGAAAATGTTTCGAAATCTGCAATTGCAGGAGAACACAAATGAATAACTGTATGTGTCACTTGTCAAATTCGTATTGTTCGACTTTCGAGTTGGATTCATTTGGACCAGGAAGCAAACACTGCCATCAACTTTGCATGTTTTGTCGAAAAAAAGATTTAGAAAAATATTTCTCGACTCCGAGCTTAAATACGGAATGCAACTTGGATCTCTGTCGCCTCAGTTGTTATGGATATTGCCCATGCTCTTCTGTTAGATTAAGGAATGTCTCATCCAGCCCAAGAGCCTACATGCAGAATCTTCTTAATTTGCGAAGGAAAATTGTAAAGGAAACAAAATCTACAGATCCTAACTATCAAGGTAGGAAAGTTACTGCAGTTTCCTGAAGTGATTAAGAATAGATTGCTGTCTTAATAAAAGAAAAGGTCAAAAAAAAAAAAAAACGTCAAAAAGGGACGCCAATATTGAGATAAAAAACGAATAAGCTGATTTTGATTCACAGCATTTATTTAAGTCTTATAAGACTTATAGCTTCAGACAAAACCATTTGACAATCGCATAAACCGATTTCAACCAACAAAGCTGTTCCTAGGCATAAGAAAACTAAGCGACCGCCTAGGGCCCCGACTGCCGAGGGGGCCGTTAATTTTTTTTTTCTTAAGGTAGCGGACAGCTTATTACATGCCCATGTATTTGAGAAGTACAATTATAAATTTTCTGTGGGGGCAGAATTATCAATATAATGGCTAGGCGCAAGCAAAGACGAAACAGTGATTGGAGGTGAGTGGGATCTAAATCTCTCGCCTGAGGTACACTTTGCAACTTCATGGTTCACTTTTGCTTTCCACTCGGGGAGGGGGGGGATCCCCGGACCTTTTCGAGGGCCCCCAAGAGCCTAGGAACGGCTCTCCAGCCAAATCTTGTACATTACAACTATTGTCTGCTTGCCAGCTTAGAAGTTGCTAAAATACGTGAGATACGTGATGTGACGATAGTATTTGCAAAAACCTTTTTAGAAAAATGGGGTAAAAAAGTGCAGTGATGACCAAATCAATAATAAACATTATTATTGTTGGCATTATTAACATTACAGTAATTACTGTCAGGAAAAAAATTCAGTTCGAATTTTTTTAACTGTTGCTCAATTGTGTACCATTTCGCTGGAAACGGTTAACAAGGAATTTTTTCCAATTTTTTTCTCCCAACTTAAGAATTAAAATCTTTTTTTCTCTTCATTTCTATTATTACAACAAAAAAAACGTTGACGAATTGGAATATGGTAATTATCGGTTTTCTAATAGTGATTAAATATTTAGGCGAAAACTTACTATTTAAGTTAAATATCGGTTTAACCTACCAGTAGCTTCAGAATAAAATCCAAATCTAAAAACAAATATCAATATAGATATAAGGTTATTGACATAATTTCACCGTTTGGTTTTTTGAGTCTGTGAACTCGCAAACAATCAAGGGGACCAACAAATCAAAAAACAAAGAAAAAAAAATTGTTATAAAACTTAATAAAAACCGTCGGCCTGATTTTATTTTTAATTGCAGTTATGAGTACCAGCAATAAATATTGAATAGAAATTGTAGTAGCATTACTTTTAGTATTTTATATTATTAATTATATGTTATAAAATTGTCGTATTGATGATATATAATTTTATTCAATTGATGAAGCAACGTCGCAGATTAACAGATATACTGTATATACAACTTTACTGTTGAAACTTCAATTCCAAAACTGTGTGCTGAATGAATTCATACAAAACCCAATTTTACACAATCAAAAAAAAACTTGTGTAACACTTAAAAATCCTTTTGTTATTCAGTAAAATTTTCATGTACATTTAGTACAGGTCTGACAGATATTATTTGAAAATTTTAAAAATTACGGGGAAAACAATTACTGTATTTCTTAAATGCATCCAAACAATTCATTTTATTTATCCTCCAAAAAGCACTACAAAGGATCACTTTCACATTTTTCAATAACCCATTATACAATTCATTAAAAGATTTCTTTTAGTCATTTATTAGAACTTAAAACTCACAGTTGCTTTTACCGAAGACTAGAGTCACTTAAAGATCACTTCAATTCTGCGAATCAAAAGTTGAAGATTACACCTGAAAAAAATCAATTAACACTTTACTCAAAGCTCCGAAAAAATGTTTCTTCAAAGTGAGTATAAAATTAATACCTCTTACACAATTCATAAGGAGTAAATGTCTACGAAGGAAAAAAAAAAAAAAACAGGTTTGACGGACTTACATTGCTTAAAATCGTCAATAAATTTAGCCAAACTCTTTTCATATGAATACTTAAAATTATATTGACTAAAAACAAATGACTAGATGACTGCTGACGTTTCGAACAAATTAATTGAAAATAAAGCTAACTTTTCACATTTATTTTTCAAAGTATTAAAGCCCAAGCATAGTCTACTTTGGATCCGGCTTTCCCTCTCTTTTGTTCATAACTGCTTATGAAGTGAACGTAAAACGTAGAGTGTATATTTGACACAGGTCATTTACAACATTGGTGGAGTACAATTTTACAATCGTACTCCCAAACGAAGTTCAAGCTCTGAAAGCCGTTAATTAACACGTGAACCTTAAGGTCCAATAAAGGGGGTTATTAGCAATAATAAAAGTTGTAAAAACTTGCATTACCTTGGTAATAATTTTTATAACAGTCTTGGTTTCCTTCAGTTAGGCTGGGGTCGTCTGAAGTAAACGATCAGTCCTAAAATTCCTACTAATACCGTAATCAAATAAATGTCCCAATTGGGTCCAAAGGTTCTGTTCAAATTAAACAGCAACAACCATTCGTGCCAATGACTCTAAAAAATAATTTTTAAAAACTGTATTAAAATTTATATTTTATTCAAATCAAAGAATTTAAATTTTGTTCATTAATCCAACCACGGTAATATCGCAGTTTTTAACGATTTAACTTACTTCTTGGAAATATTTCATACTGAATAACAAAGACAATTTCATTAGTGCCAACGCTACAGGTACTTTGGCGTCTGAACTTGTTTCTGCAGCCATATCGTAGCACCTCTTTGCTAGATGCATATCCTGTAATTACAAGTCTTATCTTTTTACGCATTTGTAATGACAAAATAACTAAAACAATATTGGGTTTTTGCACAATTATATGGGCTGGCTTTTGGCTTTTGGCTTTTTTTTAAATAAATAATGAAATATGGCATAGCATTTCAATAGCTAGCACGAGCGAGTTAATGGATGCAATGGTCAAAGCTAGCTTTCAATTTATTGGGTAATAAAAGAACGTAAAAAACAGTAAGTAACAAATTTCAACCAATAAACAATGAATTATCGTCAGTTTACCCTTCAGCTCATAATTTTACCAATATAACCTTTACTCTCCTGCTTAATCCTCAAGTTTAAAGTTTAGATTTTAAAATTAGACCTTTGCCACACAAATCGTATACGTTCCTTATGTTGAAGCATTTCAATATTTTTGTTGTTTCTGGCGTAAAGTACAAACGGTTGATTTCAATTTTTCAGACTTTTAGGAAATTTGCTAACAAAATGCGTTTACCTGTTGCATACCCAATCCCTGCTCGTGCATGTACCCTAAATTAAACATGGCCTGAGCATTTCTTTGCTGATCGGAAGCTAATCTGTAATGAGTAGCGGCCATTTCGTAGTCCACAGGAGTTCCTAATCCGTAATAATGATAATCACCCAATTTAACTTGTGCGGCAGAGTAACCCTGAGAGGCAGCCCTGCCCCAATAAAGTAGGGCTCGAACATAATTTTCATACTCTTTGAATCTGGGAACTTCACCTACAAAATATTATTCCAAGTATAAAAGTAAATTTTGCTCAATCCTTGCGAGAAACATGATCTATCGTCTAAGAAACTTGCCTCGATCCAACATAAAAGCAGCGTTGCTTTGAGCAACTTCATATCCCAATTCAGCTAACAGGGCATAGAGCATGAAAGCCTCATCGAATCTTTCTTCCCGGTATAACGAATGAGCTTCCATTAGTTTTTCTCCCCATTTTCCTCTTTCGGCTACATTTTTGAACAATTCCACGGCCGTGGGACACGACCTTATCATTCCCGTCCCGGTTGCGTGCATTTGTGCCAAATTATAAAAAGCCAAAACGTGACCCGACTGAGACGCTAATGTAAAGTATTTATTGGCGAGTTTGTAATCGCGGCGTACGCCCTGACCACCTGAAATTAAATTAAATTTGTTACAATAGCTTTTATTTGACAATAATACTTATCAAACCTAGTATCAAAACTTAAACTAAAATACCCGTAAACTTACGGACTTATTTTTCTTCAAAACAAAAAGGGAAGGGAAGACAAAAGATGGTCTTTAAAATTATTGAAACAAAAAAACTAATATAACATGGAAGAATTTTTGTTTAATCCCCAACGAAAACGACTGCCTGTCCCCGAGGAAGAGACCATAAGTTGTTGATAGGACGTAGGGTTTAGGGTTTGGGGTTTGCTGGGAAGAACCAATGGCCCCGGGAGTTGACGGGAGAAAGGGAGAAAGGACAGGAAGATGAATAAGAGTAAGTAGGGTGAGGAGAGGGGTGGGTAGGGAGAGGGATTTAGGATAGACAGGAAGGTGGAAATAGTAGTGGGGAGTTGTTAAGGAAGGGAAGGTATAGGTTGAGAATGGAGAGTATTGAGGGGATAGAGGAAAGGATAATCAATCAATAAGATTGGTGGAAGGAATCTCCTAAAACATAGAAGAATTAGCCGTAGAAAATATTCAGGATAGCTCTAATTCAAATGCAGGTTTTAATTCAAAAAAGAAAATAATTGGAGAAATTAGGAGTGAAGTGAATTTACCACTTTTTTAAAAATCATATATGAGGCGATTCGACATCTTACTGAAATACGATCGAAAACTTACTGAAATACATATTTCCTAACTGTAGTTGACCGTCTACCCAACCCTGCTCTGCAGCCTGAGAAAAGTATTTTAGAGCTTTGTTGTAGTCTTTCTCGACGCCTTTGCCATACAAGTACATCAAACCTAATCCACTTTGTCCTACAGGGTTACCCAAGTCCGCAGCCTTCTTAAAATACTTAAATGCCGTGACATTATCTTGTTTAACGATGTCGCTGCCTTCTAAAAATATCTAATTTTAAAAATCATTATAAGTTAACGGAATAAAATTTTGCATCAATTACATATTACAATATTCACCAGTTTGAAATACGCATAAAAGTTATATTTTCCCCAGCCTGGTAAACCTCAGAACTGAATTCATTTAGGCCTTTATCTACTGAGATTATCTTTTGCCAAATCAAGTTTGGCACTGTACGGCTGTACGCATACATGACTGCACTTTCACTTTCTAAAAATTTTTCACGTATATCCGGAAAAACCATTTGAATAATAAAATTAAATTTAAATTCAATTCTCGAACAAATGTAGCAACTATTAATAATTTGTGAAAAAATTCGGAACGTATGCAACTGCTTTTGGACGTATAGCTACTAGACACAAACACACCCACAATTTTATTACCTTTCCAAGGAAAGCCATTGCAATAGGATTTCCAGCATCTGCAGCTTGTAAGAAGTAGTGTAAAGCTCTCTGGTGATCTTGTTGCACACCTCTGCCCCCTTGGTAGTGAAGCTGTCCCAAGCCCACCTGAGCTTGAATATCTCCTTTTTCGGCCAATAATTGGTAGTATTCGATTAAATCGTTGTCCAAAATTCCCGAGTTAAATCCTGGATTCTCAACTTCTTCAAGAAGGCGAACCCTCTGAACGGCTGTTCCTCCAGATAAGGAAACTTCTTCGGCAACTGAAACAATTGTTAAATTGTTTCAACTATAGCTAAAGATAATTTTAAAATAATGTGTTAATACTTTGGTAATTTCTTGTGTGTTACGTGAATAAACTGACCGTTAATTTTGAGTTAAATTGTGGTTTTAGAAAGAAAATTTTATATATTTTCAATATGAATCGAAGCCATTTTTGTAACTCCTACAGTGGACACCTGACTGTATCCTTAAAAAATCCAGATAACTCAGAATTTAATTTGCACATTTTATCAAGCAAAATAGCAAAATGTCAAAAACTAAAAAAATGGCCATTGAAAAAAAAATTAATTTTAATACATTTTGATTTAATTTTTAATAAATTACCTTTATTAGCTACTTTTCGATAAAAATCCAATGCTTTTTCGCAAGTAGCCGCAACTGTGACACCAGCCCAGTATCTGTACCCAAGTGCCATTTTGGCCCAAATACTGCCTCCAAAAGCTCCAAAAGTATAGTGTACTAAAGCATGAGCCTGTGATGCATTAACTCCAATTCCAGTAGCATATAAAAATCCCATTCCCTGAAAAAATTTTTATATTCCAGTTTTCGAATTAAAATTACTGAACAATAGAATAATAATTTTGAAACTAGCTATTGGCCATTATAGTGAATGAAACACTTCATTTTTTAAAAAACATTTACTATTATATAAATGGTTTTGAATTCATGAATTCCATTCCTATTTTACTGATTGACAGAATTGTATGACCCAGTATCACAAATGTCAGGGTCAATAGTAAATTTCTAATAAACATATGAAAAATTTTAAATTTTCCACTAAGAAAAAAAACTATACCAAAAAGGGTATATTCAAACAAAACTAAGTAAACTTAGATAAGAAACACACCATGTGTGCATCAGCAACACCTTTTTGAGCTAATTCTTCAAACGTATTTTTGGCTGCTGAAATGTTTTGAGGTAATGGAGTTCCTAGAAGCTGTGCCCAAGCAATGGCAATCCGAGAAGATATATGATTCATTGATGCAGAAATGTTTAATAAGTGGTATGCTTCCATTTTATTTGGTCTTGTGGCGCCTAACATTTTCATTGCCTTTTCATACATTTCAGTTGCTGAAAAACCAAATCATTTTTACTAAATTAATTGCACTACTGCTGCAATAATTGCAATAATGATATTATTTTGTTAGTGCATGTAAATTTGATGTTTTAAATTAACCAGTGTTATTGGAATTTTCCCTACTGAACACTAAATAAAACCTATTTAATGCAAAGTCTGATCATTAACAATTATTTTAACCATAAATGATAATTTAACTAAAAATGAAACCAAATGTGGAAAAATAAATTTAATTAACAGATTATTTATTACATTTAATTGAAAATTCTTTAATTGAGTTGTTTTTTTTTCCGATGTCACCTGTTTTCTAGTTTAAGGTGAGAAGTAATGAGTCTAAGTAATGGGTGCAAGATGAAATCTAAGTACAGACTAGTGTCTTGGCCTTAGGTGCAGAAAAGTTGCCAGTTACAATTCCATAGTACTTTTTTTTCTTAGCTAAACTAGCTTAACTTTACCACAGTTTTGCAAAAAGCTCACTTGAACCCTTTTAATAAACACTAACATCATATCAGGTAAATGATTACTAAAGTGATGGTGTGATCCAACAAGAAGGTCACTCACAGTTTAAACATTACTAAGTGTTAAAGCTTTTTTGAAGTCCCTTAATGATAATAATCCTTAGACAGATGGATAACATTTGTCACAGAAATAAATAAACTTACCCTCCCTTTCTTCAGTACTTAATTCTACGGGTTGTTCTGATGCAGAGGCATCCTGTGGCTCTTCCTTTGGCAATTCATTATTGTTTGTTTCACTATTTTCTAAATCATCTATTTCTTGTTCTACCTCCCCATTATCAATCATTTTGTATGCCTCTACTTGAGCTACAAATTTTCTAAATAATTTATTTTGGGCATTAAAAAATAATTTTAAAGCTTCTTCAGCTTTATCAGGCTCCTCATAATTTTTGTCATCACTTTCTAAATTTGAAATTTCAGGAACATCAATGATTTCATTCATTTTAGCTTTCAACTGTTTAAAATTATTTATAACATCTTTTTTAATATCTCCATAATTTGAATCATTTGGTTTATCTGAGTCTTTTTTATTTCCAGAATTAATCTGTTTATGTTCAGAGTTTATACCTTTTTTAGATGGATCTTCTTTCTCTTCTTCATTTACTTTCTTTTCTTCTTTTTTTTCATTTCCAAAAGTTATTGTGCAAACACACAACAAGTAAAGTATGAGCCACACATATTTGTGTTTCATTGTAACTGAAAGTAATAATAAAATCTAGTAAGTATACCTGAAAAAAAACAAAATTTCAAACTTCTACCTTTGTTATCATTTAACTGATAGGATAATTATGAGAAATTTTTATTTTGATTAACTCCTTCAGATATCAGATAATTATTTGTAAATTCTAATAATGTTCTGTAAAATGAAAATAAACCACTACCTCAAAGAAAATTAAAAGATAAAATAGTTGATATGAGTACACATACTGCTACAAATATAGGTAGATATACAATTCAAAGTTAAATTATATGATTCTTACCAACACAAATTAGCAGGCATTAAATAAAAAATTGGGGTAATGATAATTACATAAATAATACCATATATTTGAGTCAAGGGGCTCTACACGAAAAGCTACCAAAATGACAACACAATAACAAATCGTTCCGAAACAAGTAAAGGCACTGTCTGCATTTAGAGCACGAGATGTCAATTCTACTTTTTTACTATATTACAAATTTTTATGAAAGTTGTATATAAATGTTATTGTACAAATAGACATACGTGTTATCCCCGGGTACTTGTCAACAAAATATGGCGGAGAAAAAGCAAAAAACCCTTAGAAAATTTTCCAAAAACTAAACCATTAACACTGGTTACTTATTCTTAAAAAGACCACATGTTCTCGTTAGCTTTTTGATTAAAAAAATGTATCTACCATTTAAATGACGGGGAAAAACATTATGAATTTAACAACCACTTCACAGAACATTATGAAACTGTCCAGCAGGCATTGTGAACACAGTTTCTGCTGAAAACAAGCACAACATACATTTAACTAAAGCCACGTCAAACGGGGAAAAAGCCACGAGATTCTTTTTTAATTAATCCTCTAGCTACTATTTTATTCGAAAATTTATCCTTCTTAGAAGTTCTTATATTAATACAAAACCCATTTCAAATGACGATGTTAATTTACTAACATCATTCTTAGTCTTACGTATATACATACTGTATATATATAAATGGTAACAGGGACCATAGAGGGAGAGAACGAACGAATAATGGAATACAGGAGGCATGACAAGCGAAGAAATATTCTTAAATAGAATAATAAAAATAATTATATAATATAAAATATTTTAATTATATTCGGCCCGCGAGTCCATTTTAGTATAAATAAATTAACTTACTCCAACGAATCGAAGTGAAAATGAGTTGAAAACATCGTGGTCCCTAGTTGGCCGAAACGAAAAAAAGAAAAAAAAAGGTTCAACAAAGGTAGTTTTTCTCAGCATCAAATTATTACAAAATGAGCAAGCGAGTTTGAGTCATTATTATTTTGTATATTTCTCAGGTGGTAACTTAAGTTTTCTGCTCTTTTGCTTTTACAAGTATTTTTTAATATGAACGCATCCACACTAAGTAATTTTTTATTAAATTCACTATTTTCCTAAATTCTGTAAGTATTTTTTTAAATCGTTGGTTACGTGTCTCGATCAGTACTCTTTAAATGTAGAGGAAAACCGCAAAATTGGGTTTGAAACAAGATCCGTCATCACTATCCTACTATACCATGAAGACAAATTTGAACTAATAATGGCTCTCAGTTAAAAACATCCAAGACGTGTGTTCATTGCACGCTCGTTCGATGCCAAGAAACCGGGAGCAATCAGGGTCGCCCATGGTCAGGAAGGCCAAGGGCAACCACGACCGGGGAAGCCAATGTTAAAATACTTACTAACAAGCGGACACTTAACAGCGCCAGAAATTTGGGCTGAAATAAACCTAATCACGTTCAAAACCTGTGTCGCTTACAACCATAAAGCAACGATCGATGGCCGCTGATATTAAATGTGAAAGATAAGAAACAGTCAGTAGTTATAAACTGACCTTTATTTACAGTTTACCGTTCTTCATAAAAATAGTAATTTTGAGGCTTAGATAGAATAACTTTTATAACAGCTTAGAAGAATTCTTTTGCTGGAAAGACAACAATTTATCCGTCGCATGGATTAAGAAAGAACACAGCGAGAAAATGAAGAAGTACTAGAAAAGGAGAAGAGAAAAGGTTGAAATAACGTGGTCCATAGACAGTCGAAAAAAAACCGAGTTTTCAACTGTTTGATATGATTTTCTAATCATGTCACAATTTTAAGTAATTACTTAAATATTTCAAAGAAACATTTGAAAATAACAAGAGTTAAACAAACATTCAAACTTTGGTCCAGTATTTACATATTTTAATTAATGTTTAGAACTCCAAACCTTTTTGTCAAACTATGAAATTAAGTAAAAAGGCCAACAACGCTTAACAGTGAGAGAAATAATGATAAATTAAATTTAAATATGAAGTTTTTTCTACACAATTTTAAAGTTTAAAAAAGTCTAAATAAATATTTATTAATAAAAAAGATTTGTTAAACTACAGTTAAGTACTTAGTTTCTATTTAATATGGACTACCCAAGTCCATACAGCTCTAAAAACTGAATCAAAAGACTATAATATACCTTCTGAAAAATTATCTGGGAGAAAATTACAGTAGAGATAAAGTTTCTGGTATGTCAATCAAGCCATGACAGAAATTAAAAGTCCTAGTTTATTTTGAAAATGAAAAGATCTATAATTTAACAATTCTGCAGATCAATTCATTGAATTGTGGCCATTCATTGCCACAAATTAAGTACAAAACTGAAATAAAGCACCTATGCCCAAAAAAATACTTAACAAAAAGAATGTATTTGTTTAAATTTGGGACCGCTGATTAGGTACCTCTCGTTTTGTGAAATATTGAAGTGCCATTGAAACTGTTCCTAGTTCTAGATTAAACAGAGGATTAACAGGAGAAATTTCATTGATTTTAAACCCCAAGATGATTCGTTTTTCTCCAGAATGTTGTGCTATTGAAAGACCACTTAAAGTGTAACATGTGTGGTAAAAATCTCTTGTTCTGAAACAAAAAGCATTTTTCATATTTTAATAGTTTGAAAATAAATGAAAATACTGGGAAAAAACACATTTAAAAGGTTTTTCAACTTTTCAGAGCCATTACGAGTTATGAGCCTTTAATAACATTAAACTTCGACAAATTTCAGGTCAAGCCAGTGAATTCTCTCTTACCCTCCCTGCACTTTCGGGTTTCTTTAATTGCTCAGTTGTAGAATTATACGTTTCGAATTACAAATAAATAAAAGAATTTCGTTATGAAAGGATACAAAGGCAAAGAATTGACGTTAAAAAATTTTTGCAGTTGTAAGGAACAAAACGAACTGCTAATCAGCACTAACCAGTCAAGGTGTGCCCCTAAAAATAATTTGAGAAGTTAAAGAAAGAAGGCCATCTTTGTAATTTTACTTTTCTTACCCGATGGTCAAGCAATGGTAGTAACTCTTTCCCTAAAACTGATTTGACAAATTATTTGACCACACACGCTCATCACATCAAGTACCTCAAAGTCAAATAAAAAAATTAGAACAATTTTCAAAATCATCAAACACCTATTTTTAAAAACCTTCCTTAACAATAGTCAATGAAATATGCTCGGCAATCTTTGTATTTCTTTAAAAAAAAAGGTGTAAACACCAAAACCCGAACCTACTTCTCCGAAAATCATATCCCTTGGGAAAAACCCATATCTGATCATTCATTCTGTTTCCAACAAAGGCAACGTTACAAACTTTTAAATAACCAAAAAAATGGCTCTGAACCCCAAATTACGTCTTTAAAACCTAACAACTTTTTCACTAGCAATGTGTTCTCAAGACCCATCCTCTTACACATTCCTGGTGTAAGTGAACAATGGGCAAGTGGGCAACGGAAAAGTCATTGAACGCTAGTTTCCATGAAACATAATATTTCTTTAACCACTAAGTGGAAAGGTAACTCTTCCACTGAGGATGCCAAGACAGAAGACCCGTCAAAAAAAAAAAATCTCACGAAGAGTATTAGACAACAAAACAACCAGATGGGCATAAGAAAAAACATTCTTACTTCTTTGGTTTATCAACAAGACCACCTGAAGAATTTTGACAGCAAATTAAAATGTATTCTTGCAGAGCTTCCTGATGGAACATCCATCGATCGTGGTCGAGAAGGTTATCAACATCAAACTTGGATAATATTCCATGAATAATTGGAAAGAGTCCACCTTGCCAAAATGAATAACATCCATCCACAACTTTATTTGTTCTTCCTTGAAATCCACCTTCAAACTTCATTTGTTTGTTTACTGCCCACCTCTGAAAATTAAGTAAGACTGAATTTCAAAATCTTCAACTTAATAATGGATTAATATGTTGATGTTCATTTGAAACATTTTTCCATAACATCTAAATAGGAGAACAAGAAACATTTAGCTTTCTATATGGAGAAAGGATTTTTAATGAAAAAAAGAATAAAAGCAAAAAGTAATGGACCAAAGACACGTTATTTATGTAATTTGAAAAACAAAAAAGAAACCACACTGTATTTTATGAATGAAGAATATCAAACCCTTTCTTACTGCGTAGCCTTATTCCCTCTTCAAACTTCCATTTGATATCCTACAGGGAGATTCAAATGTGAGGGGATCTAATGTGGAGTCTGAGCTACGATTTTTCGCCCAATGCCATGCCAAGGAAAATGACTGAAAAAATCATGCTGGAGATAGTCTGACCATAATTCAAAACTGATATGTCTGCAAGAAAGACTAATACACAAAACTCTAAGAGCCTTGGTGATCCCCTTTCACCTTACACCAGAGATCAGCAACACGCGGCCCGCCAAGCATTTTTAAAATTGAATTTATTTTATCGACTTTCTCCCATCAATATAATGTCATAAAATTAAATGTAATAAAATGGTAGTATCAATACGTACTAAACCAAAAAATTTTTTTGTCACGAGTTATTCACTTGTCGGCGACTTGTTCAAACATACAACACGAACGCGCCGCGTTTGTGCTTATTTGTGTTTGCTTCGGTCAGACCGGTAACTGTTAACTAGCAATTTTTAGCAATTCTTATGTTTCTTCAAAGGCGTGAGTGCAATATTGTTGTCAAAAAGGTAATAGTAGAGTTTTTTTTATTCAAAATTAAGTTTTCCTACAAATTTGTGCGGCCCACCCAAAATTTTTTTCAAATTAAATTGGCCCATTGATTAAAAAGGTTGCTCACCCCTGCCTATACTATCAATGAAAACTATTGTATAAGCAATTTCCTACATACCAAAAATTTTTTCATATTTAAGAGATATTCCTTGTTAAGTAGGACTAAAGCAGCAAGACCACAAAATGCATATCCTCCATGAGCCTCCATATGTGGACTACCAGAAAATCCTCCTTCATAAGTTTGACAGCTGGCTATCCATTCTGCTGAATTTTGAAATAATTCATCAGTATAAATATTTGTTAATTTTGCCACTGACACTGCACAGTAAATGCCTCTTAAGTCTACTTCTCCACCCTCATGTATTTCAAATGATCCATCAGGTCTTTTAAGTTTCCACAAAAACTTTTGTAGTTTTTCTCTGTTAAAAAGAAAACAATCCTTAAAAATTTCAGTGAAGGTAATATTAGTTCCATATTAAAGAAATTAGTGCTGACCTGTCAATAACATTGAAAGCTTCTTCAGTTCCTAATATACATAGTGCATTAACAGCTGCATAAGTACATGCTAAATGAGGAAGCTGACCAGGTCCCCCTCCAAACCCACCTTCAGGACTTTCACACCTACAATTAAAAGACATTTCACTAAAAGGACCATATCACTTAACAATATGATGATGTAAACAACTTTAAAGAACTCATGGGGCATAGGATGTCACCAGTTAGAAACTAAAAACTAAAAATGAAATTTTCTGTACTCACACCGTTTTATAAACTGAGCAATTTTAGACACATCATGAGATTCTAACGTGTTATTTAATAAATCCAAAGAATGTAAAATCCAATAACACAACCAAGGTCTACTGGCATCAAGAGATTGGTAACATGATGTCAGATACGATAAAGATGTTTTCAAAAATGAAGAGTGTTTCGATTTCATTAATTGTGGAGGAATATTTTCAAACACTTGAAACAATTTGTTTACTGAATTTTCCACCTTTATCTAGTAACAAAAAAATATTAATGAAAATCAAATTAATTTTATGAACACTAACAAATTACTTCAAGTCAGTAATATTATAATGAGCTGGCTCCTTTTATGAAAAAATATTTAGTGATAGCAACTGACTAGTGCCCAATTAGACACACATTGTAGTTACATTTTTTAAAACAGTTAAAAATACTGTTAAACTGTAACTGCTTGGGATAAGCAACTAACAGCAACAGTATAATACAATGTTGTCACTCAGTGTACTTGCAGCTAATGTGGATAAAGATGGAATCATTTCTAATTCTTGCTATAAGCAATAATAACCTGAGGATTGAAGTACCAATGTCAATTATTCTTTAGTACAAACAAAAAAACAAAAATAATGATGAGATAAATTTGGCATATCTATATGATGTTTTATAGTTCTTTTACAATTATCATGTATGAGTTTTTACAAATTTGAGTATTTATTTTCTATGCCCCAGCACAAAAATTAACCTTATACAATTTTTAAGATCTTATTCATTTTTTCAATACTCAGTTTCAGATTTTTGTTTTTACCACCTAGTTAACAAAAGAATCCTATTCCTTTTTTTCTACATAAATTTACTTCATAAACACTTAACAGAACACTACATATTATAAAACATGTTCATTTAAGTTCAGTGTAAAAGTTAAGGGTAAAAATAAAGTTAAACAAACACTGTTTAATAAGCATGTTTGAATGATCATGATTATTATTATCATTATTATTTATTAACTAAAATATATGACTTGCGTTCAGTTAAACAAAAAAAGATAGTGTTAACTTTTAAGAATAAAAATTAAACTTTAAGGAAAAAAGTAGTCTTGTAAATTATTTCAAGTAATATGGTTAAGCTTTATATTTAACACAAGTATAAAAATATTCATATTTCTACCTGTTCATCAGAAGTTTCGGACGAAATACCTTCATCATCAAATCTTTCTACAATGATGTCCCGTAATGGCCTAGTACTAATATCCATTTTTTGTAAATTATAAAATTCTTTTTCTAGGCAACTACGGGAATATAGAACCACACAACCTGAAACGAAAGTCCGGATCATAAAATTTGTGGGTAAACTGAGAAGGCTGTGAAACACTTGCCATGTAACTCTGATAAGAATAGGCTTCTAATATGCCAATTAAAAATTCTCTCAATGCCGGTTTCCCTCAATTTTAATTTAGCTTTTTCCTTTTTTAATTAACAAATATTTCAAAAGGGTATGAAATCTAACGTAATTTTTCACCAACCATTTTAAAGGATGTTTCGAATTCACGCTTTAAAATATTTAAATGAATGTTAAAAACCAAGAGGAGGCAAATCGTGAAGTCAAAACAGAATGTTCTGATAATTTTCCTGTTCCGATCGTTTTCCGTTCCTAGAACATTGGTCCTTTATCAAATTTCTAGGGTTATAACACTGGTTCGTTACGTATGACTGCGTAAAAACCAAGCTTGACCAACTACTTGTTATTATGATATTGGAGATAAGTGACAGGTTATTATGAACAGTAGTCGGCAAAGCCGTCATCCAAAATAGCCAAATATAAACAATACAAAACTGAAGTTTAACTGAAGAGTCATTTTTTTAAATTTAAGCTTTACCTTAGTAGAGACATTTTGGCGCGCAGTTATTCGATGAAGTTTTGCGGGCGACTATCCGTGCTACTGCGCCTTTCTAAAAAATCTCTTCTGTAAGCTTGTTTCAAAAATGTTTACTCGTCTCTTACAAAACAAATTACTAAATAATATTCCGTGCTTGCAGTAAACATTTCGTGAAAGAACCACGACTTTCCGATCCCTGAAGTAGGATATAAAAAGGTTAGGCCTAAGCACCGAATCGCCTCTTCCGAAGTCACTTTGTCCCCACCAACCTAGTCCGAGGTGCGGGCCCGGAGAGCATCTCTCCCGAACACATTCGGCCTCCTTCTGTTGTCCCGTCATTACCACCTCGCAGAAGGAGAATTTCTCCAACAGAAGCCTAATTTCTCTTGCTGTCGAGGATCTCCCGTAAGATCGCCGGCAACGACCAGATCTTGTGCGATTATGTCTCAGAGGCATCCCATCTAACCTAGAGACCCCACCTTAAGTGGCTTAGCCAACACTTAAAAACAAGACTGATTTCCCTGAAAGCCTATATCGAGGGTTTTTGTAGAGGCTTTAAATATTTTCCATTGATTCCATTTTATTTCCTACTCTTTCCAAGGCACAAAGAATTAATTAGCACTTTCAATTAAGTCAACAGAACTGGCAATTATAGGGTTGTTCTCATTATTATTATTATTTGCTGTGATAAACTGTGTCCTTTGTCCAATGAGTGAATGTTTTAGATTGTGTTATCTAAAATAATAGTACTTGTAATACTTGTATTGTCGTCGTTTATTATTTCTCTGTGCAATTATTCGGAGGAAACTTTCAAAAACAAACACGGAACTTCGTTAGTTCTCTCCAAAGCTAAAAGATTTTTGATTGAAGTAACTGACTTTCTTTTGACCTTTTAATAACGTATGTTACAATTTGTTAATTTTGGCAAAGTCAACACTTATTATTGTACAAAATCAAACAATAGATTTAATAAAAAACTAACTTAAAAATAAAGTATATTTTCTTTGACTATAATGTAAGCACAAAATTATTTATTTTCAGTTGACTTGACATGGAATCTCATAGTCAGGATATCACCCAATCCACACTCAATGACATCACCTGGTTTGACAGGTCCTGCACCAGCTGGAGATCCAGTCAGAATCAAATCTCCTGGCTCAAGGGTGATATATTGTGATATGTAACTGATGAGGGTTGGTATTGTAAAAATAACATCAGAGGTAGATGAATCCTAAAAAAATGGAAATCACTGCTATCAGTAAAATTTTCATACCTTTGCAACAATCTTAAAGCTAACACTTAATTAGGTGCAGACTTATAACTAGCTCTTTCACTTTCTTATGATGGTCAAATAACTAAGCTGATTGAGTGTATTGAACTGACTAAAGGTAATTTGAGTTCCTTTAACTTTTCCAATGGCCATGATTTTTTTTCTTTCCTTTTTTAAGGTGTTAACTACAAGTTGCAAACCCAAAGAAAAAAAACTGAATCAGATATTTAGAAGAAAAATTTGTCAACCTTTTGCTTTTTTTAAATTAACGTTTTTTAAAGAAATTTCCTTTTACAAAGGTTAGCATGGCTCAAGAACAAACTCAGAATTAAAAATTTGCTGAAGGGTAAAAATTTTAACAAAATAGGCAAGTACCTGTTCTAGGTTGAAACATATATGAATATCACCTATTTTTAATATACATTAAATAATGTATATTGTTAAATATGCATTACATATCAAACTAAATATCAAGTAACTTACTTGTTCAATCTTATCATTTACTTTGCTGAAAATTCTCACATCTTCAGGATTTGGCAGCTCACTTTTAGTAACAAATCGACTCACAGGACAAGATGTATCAAATGCCTTACCAAGACACCAAGGCAAACCTTCTTTTCTACTTTTTGCCTGCAAATTCATTAAAGTTGAATTTCATGCTTTGAGCTGGACTGAACAAAATGAATTTTATAAAGAGTAATATACCATAAGTCCAGCTTCTGTCATATCCAGGGCTAGACAGTATCCTCCTACATAATCAAAAGCATCATTTTCAGTAATGTGTTTTCCTTTTTTACCAATTATGACTCCCAATTCCACTTCTTGATGAACATCAAAGTTCTGTGGAACCTAAATTAGAAAACAATGAATCATAAACAATTTATTTTAAACTGTATAAATGTTTATTTCAATCCATTGTTATTTATTCAAAGTCACATTAAAGTAATGGGTTAAATTTCAAAACCCTACTATTCATTTTTAGTTTTTTTTGTAAAAAATGTTTTGTCTTAATAATTTCTATTCAAAATTGACCCAAAAATAAAAATCTCCATTTAAGGTTTGAAATTAAGACCACAAGTGATTTATCCAACCTTAATGCTAACTTACTACTATGCTTTGGCCCTCAGTGATGTAAGATGAGGAACATTTCAGAAAAATTATGGGTTGTTTTGGAACAGGAAGATTTCTAGATACAATTAAAGATCTAAAACATAAAATCAGTAAGTAAATCCGCAACAATGTAAAAATTATGGTATGATATTATAAGAAACTTTAATGGTATAGACTTAAAGGTTTAAACAAAAGCAGCCATATTAAGGATTAGTTTACCTATAGTTTATTCCAGCCCCCAGAATTTTTTTCCCAATTTTAACAAATTCATTCAATTGTGGATGGCCCATATCTGAAAATGAAGGTTTTTGTCGTCTTCATTGATTCTGGAAAGAACTAACACCCTTTTTTAAGCTTATCTCCCCCCAAAATTAAATTATAATTTTCACACCCTTCATTTCATATTTTGATATGTACGAAAGATAAAACGTCAATTCAAAAAGTGATTTTTTGAAAATAAGTTACCTTTTACGTATAAAAAACGCCTTATTTGTTCCCTGGGGCGCTGTAGAATGGTTAGCTCTATTACCGACCTTTGAACTTTAATCGAGGTTTGTTAATTTGTTGCCCGAGGTGTATCGTCGGGTTCCTTTTCATCACAAGTTCGCCGGTTTTTAGATTATTCAAACAATAACCTTCCTTAAATATGAATCCGATATTTTGCCTACGAATGCACAAAAGAAAAAAATACTATTATTTTGAAGGGATAAATTTTTTGAAACGTGAAAAAATTTACCATTTATTGTTGTACAAAATGAAAGCGAAATACAACGCATCATCTTCTAATTTTACCAAAGTTGGCTCCCTTTGGCATATCCTCAACAAAACGATTTTGATACGCACCTAAATATTGAAAAACAAGGTGGATTTTTCCTTTCTTTTCTTTTATTTTCTTTTTTAAAAAAAAGCAATTATGGCTTATACTGATAATAGGGTGGGAAATTTCTGGTGTTGTCCAGGCAATGGGTCGGCAACTTGCGGCCCGCCAAGGCACCAATATACAGTGGAACCTCTCAAAACGAGTTTAATTCGTTCCGGAGTTTTACTCGTAGTGTGAAACAAGTTTTTTTTCCAAATAAAACAATGTAAACTAGAATAATGCGTTCCCGGCCGAAAAACATGAACAAAGTAATTTTTAGTATGTAGCAAAAGAAAAGGAATAGCTAAGAAGCTTGAGAATGTAAAAATAAAAGAATTTTGGGTGGTAGTGAAGAAAGTAAGACAGGTAGAAAAGATTTAACTTTGAATCTGCCCCCATTCGGAGTTTTTTCTACCTATCGGGGGATTCACCATGTAAATGTCGCCAAAAATTGCTCGTTATGCAAAGCATTACTCGTTATGAGACATTTTTTTGCAATTTATGTCGCTCGTTATGTGAATTTCTCGCTATGAGAGGTTCCACTGTAATTATATTTATATTAATACATATGTAATTTGAATTGTATTTTCTTTTTTTTTCTTTTTGAAATTATGAAAGTTTTGAAAATGATAAAATTTTTATTTTCTGACAGAATTGTTAATAACATGTCAATAAAAAATATTTTTTCCTGTATTTATTTTTGAAAATATTGTTACATAGACTTTATATGATATATGTAAAGCAGTACTCATGTTACATTTGAACGTACAGTCCGCACTAAAATAATTTATTTTGAAAATGGCCTGATGTCCAAAAAAGTTGCCGATTACTGGTATAGTTTGAAACAAGTTATGTTCGTGAGTTCGAATCATCTCCGACATCCCGTTATACCTAAGGTTAAAAAAAGGTTTAAGTTGTAACGATTTTAACGGGAATCAAAGCAGGATTTAAAAACTAGCGAAAAAAATTCACTTTATTTACCTTTTAAATTTTAATTTGAAGCAAATTATAAATGTGATTAGAAATTTTTTAATGGTATAATTTATAAAGTATAGAAAAAGGTTTCAATGTTCAAAAGTAAAAACTTGCGGAGATGAAACTGAAATAAGTCATACGTAGAGGGAAATGCGCAGATCCTGGAGAACGAACGAGGTTAATATGTCGACAGTAATGTAAAATAAGATCAAAAATGCAAAAATAAAATAGCCAACGCTAAACTGTCTCATCGGGCGGCACGCACACCGGTGGTACGTACGCATTTGATTGCGATCTGAATTAGACTATTTGACACTGAAAACGTTAAAAAATGAAAATTAAACGTTTATTCATTAAAAACATTTATTATTGAGGTAAAAGCTGAAATAACCTGCCTCATTGGAAAAAAAACGCAAATACTCGCCCCGGCGCGAACCTGTTAAATAAAACTTGATAATTTTAGCAAAATCAATAACTATCAGACTTTTTTAAGACAAAATAATGGTGATGTTTGTCATTAAATTTACCAACACAGAAATAGGGCTAACAAATGTGTAGTCTTCCCCATATATTCGTAGATCATTTTATTTTTCATTTTACTCAAGAAACTTACAAAAAAAATTACATTTGTTTTTCTAAGTTCTTATTTAATTCTATTCGTTATTTAAAAGAAAAAATCTATTTGTATATTCTATTGCTCATAAGTTTTCTTTTTTCCTTTTATTTAAATATTAAAATATTTTATTTCAAGGCATTGCCAACTTTGCCAACATTACCCGTCAACAAAAAATGTAAAAAAACAATGATTCGAGAAAATAAATCGAAAATAAAAGGTGGTTAATTGTTTACATATTTTATGCGGATTTAGTGATGAAACGCTCCTCACTGCTCTGAGATATCCTGGACGTTCTTTTTAAACTTTAGCCTTTACAACACAACTTAAGCACTCCACTAATCGACATTAATTTTCTGATTTCTGAAAATACAAAAGTCTTTCTTTATATTTTTCGCAAAGAATATAAAAATCTTGCGCAACGGCTGAATAAATCCTTAAAGCCTAAAGTTGACAATACTTATATATTTATACATATACACGTACTTCACACTGGAGATGAGCTAGATGGTTTTCCTTCAATGCATACGATGGTAAATGTTATAAAGTGGTGGAAGCGGCATTATTAAATGATGAACAACTCTTCCGCTCCGGTTTTGGTTCACTGGACGGTGTAGAAAAAGGTGAACTGTTAGCTTTTAAAGAACAGTTTTTCAGATGCTCTGATTTCTTTCTCTCTTGACAATCTGCAGGCACCATTGGCTTCACTTTGACTGATTCTACAGGATTTATTTTTCTTTTGGCATTGTACTTAAAATTTGGATTGTAGTGAATAGTTTTCACTCTCATTTCTTCTTTTTCGGCCTCGTTGACTACTGTTATTTCTTTAAATTCAAAAATTATTTCCAATTAAAAACTTCTAAGGAATCAGAATGTCTTATTAAATTTTCGCGGGATTGTGTACATAAAATGAAAAACCTACAGTTTTTTGAATTTATTACAAATAATTCAGTTTTATCACTGAAGATGCCAAAAGCTGTACATCGGTCAAAAGTTTGTTTTTGGGTTTCCAAGGGTTTAGTGTGAGTAGCACTTAATTGATTTGGTTCCAGTGATATTAATAGAGATACTGTATATAAACGTATACTGTATAGACTTTTATCCGCGGCTACTAATAAACGCAAAAAACTGTAAGTGTTTGCAAACTGAAGTCAACATTCTTTCTATAAATTATTTTAAAGGGTTCCCAAAACAAATTTAAAGTAAATTCCCTCACTTCAAGCAAACTTTTAAAATTTACACCATTCCAACTAAGAAAAAGACATTTTGGTGGGTGCACACTGAAATGTAAACTGTACATCAGTAAAATACCACCTATTAACCAGTTTAGTACAGACTCTCATTTCAAATATTAGCTACAATTTTACAATTCCTAACAGTGAATTTTCAGTTAGGTATAAATCTATAAATTTTTACCTTTGTTATTAATTTTTCCCAAACTTTTTTTAAGAGCTTCCACCTCTTGTTCTAACTGTAGCCTGTGAATTTCAGTGCTTTGCAGTTTCTTATCTAAAAACTTTAAAATTTCATTGACTCTCTCATGAATAGCCAACACAGATTGAACTGGTGTTTCATCTTTTCTATAAGAAAAAAAAATTAAAAACAAAATATTAAGAAACAGTGGTTAAAGGCCTAAAGGATGTGTTATAAAAATACTGATTATTGAACTAAGAATTGCAATTATTATACAATCACATTATAATAAGCTCAATTATATATTTAAAATCATTAATAGTGAATAATTTCTTTACAAACTTACTGCACATGATTAATAATTTTTTTCAAAGTTACTAGAAGTTGGGAATGGAGTTTTCACAGAATATCCATTACTGTTAACACTTCTGTCACTCAGAGTATAAATTTTTAATTTAAGTGGCTCAAATCTTGCTCTAATACGATCATAAGTCATAAATATATGATTGAAGGTATGAGTTGATTTGTTGTTGGCAGCCACATTAGAAGACAGAAAGCAAGCAACAAAATACTGACACCTAATGTTGGGTAAAAATTCAAGTAATGACTGATGTATTATCATTTCATTCAAAGAATTTGGTATAAGATGAGTGTTTCTTCGAAATGAATACCACCCAACTATTTTGTCTTGTAAATCTCCTGTATATTTTTGAAGTTTGTTTTTGTTTATGAGTCCTGCATTACCAATAATATCTTGGTCATCAATGGGAATGCAGTGCTCAAGATCTGAAATTAAATAAATTTTATGTATTTATGTTTATTATCAATTTAAAAAAATTAAGTTACTAACATAGTACTTACAGATAGCAGTCTTATGTTCACAGTTTATTTCATTTTCATCTGTCTTTCGAGATATAACTTCATTACAAATCTGTCCAATTAGAAGACCTTTCTGTAAATGCATAAGTCAAAACAATTTGTTTATATAGTACTCAAAAATTACACAGAGACACACCTGTACAAATCAGGAATTCTACAAGAAATTTCGCTCACTAATTAGCTTCCCCTCTTGAAAACTATCACTAATTTACCATATTATAACTGAATAGTTATAACCATAACTGAACAAAAAAGTAATTTTTCATAAGACAAGATTAGTAAATAGAAAATTTTCTGCAGTACTAGTGTGTTCGAGGAAAAGCGATTATTACGAGAATACTGCTCAAAAATCACTTTACAGAATACGAATTTGGTTTAGAAATTATAACAATATAACCTCACCTGGTCATGAACACTCCTAACTGTTTCGTATAACAACAGAGATAGAGAAGGTGCATGACAAGACACGTAAATTTCTTCATCCATTTTCACTTTTGCTCATATAAAAAATTAAGTGATAAACAAAACAAAAAACCGCTTTTAAAACTCAGTGAATATTTCCTTAACGGCACAACCAAATAACCTCACCAAAATGCAATGCCACCGCATTTCTTTACGAAATGGAGCGCTAGCGAAAGAATGATGTCAAGTTTAAATAAGTTTTTGATAGAGTTTTTGAAGTCGTTATTATTATTATTTTTAGCTTAATCATTAAAAACATTTCTTGGGTAGTTTTCATTTTTTGTTGACCTCTGAAGTACATAAGTTTATGATTTTAAGTTGAATTACAAATGAATTTAATCAGGACCTTTTTGTAAGGAGGCTGCGAACGCGACTTCATTGCTGTTTTAGAGTTCGTTGTGTGAAATCATTCAAGCTAATTTAATACTTGTGTTTAAAAAACCACCAAAAATGGCAAACGTGATTTTTTTTAAATACGAAAGTTTTGTGCTAATTTATTCACATAAACATAAAGGATTCAATTCTTGGTGAGTAAGTTTAATGAGGTACAATTTATGTTTTTATGTGGATAGTTATGAATTATCTGTTTTGTTATATTTGGCACTTAATATCCCATGATTTTATAATTTGAATTCATCCTTGAATCAGTGGGTGTTGTTTTCAGGTTATAAATAAGAAAAATGAGGATCAGAAAATGTGTGGCTCTAGGAGGAGCTGTCCTCATATTTTTGGGTTGTTTAATTATATACAGGATGGCAGATTATACATTATATCCACAAGAAGACACAGGCCACAGATTTCAATCTGTATGTATTATTTAGGTCAATTTTAGTTAATAAGGGTTTGTCAATTAATTGTATTTATTGCTATTTTTATCAAATTAACCCAATATTTCTATGTAGTATTGGAATGAACCCATGTGATGTCATGTTTTTTTCATAGTTGTTAACAAGGATTCTTCTAGTTGGAACGAGAGGAAAAATTATGTCAGATAACTTATTATTTGGAATGATGTTGAGAATAAAGAAGGGGTGATAACAGAGTAGATACATTTCTATTCTACATTTAATCAATAATATATTATTAAAAAATATACAAAATTATATGATAAATTATTTTTACTTCAAAACTTGCAAAACTGTATGAAAAAATTCTGAAAAATAAATGTACTTCATTTTTTTCAGAAGCCATTACCACTTGAAGAACACATTGTTTATAACCCAAAAATAAACCCGGTTGGTGGAAATAATGTTGTTAGCAATAATAAAATCATTCCCCAAATTACAGAACATAAGAATCAATGTAAAAGACTTAAGAATGATGTCAGTGGAAAAATTCAGGTAAGGAGTATTTGCTATTATTAACTCAATCTATTTTGACTGAAGTATAATGCCTTGTAAAATTGTTTGAAAGTAAGACCTTTGCAAAAATTAAAAAATAATTTTTTGAATGAAGCTTTACCAGTTTCTAAATTTTACTCTGGCAGTGATTCAAATTGTACAATTAATGTTAATTTGGTGTGGCATATATAAAATATTTCTTCAGATGTCTGAAGTTTACAAGGAACTGAAGTTTGACAATGTCGATGGTGGAGCTTGGAAACAAGGTTGGAACATAGAAACTGATCCTCACAAATGGAATTCTCAGAAAAAACTAAAAGTTTTTATTGTTCCACATTCACACAATGACCCTGGATGGTTAAAAACCTTTGAAGATTACTATACAAGTGAAACCAGAAATATATTAAGTAACATGTTGAAGAAATTAACAACAGATTCCAACAAAAAATTTATTTGGGCTGAAATTTCATTCTTTTCTCTCTGGTGGGATGAGTTATCTGAGGGAGATCAGGAAAAAGTCAAAAGGTGGAAATTATTTTATTTTTTACTGTATATTATTCTTTTTTTATGTATTTAGTTTGTGTATTTTTCAAAACTAATCAAAAGCAATGTTTTAAAGGCTGGTGGAGGAAGGACAGCTTGAAATTGTCACTGGAGGTTGGGTCATGAACGATGAGGCAAATACTCATTACTACTCTATGATAACACAACTTACAGAGGGACATCAGTGGATAAAGACAAACTTTAAAGTTCATCCAAAGTGAGTTGTCAAGGGTTAAGTGATTATTTTGTGAATGTTTTTGATTGTTAGTGTTAAAAAATGTTAATGGTTAATGTTTTTTAAAAGGATAGGTGTGTAAAATCATTTAAAATTTGACAGAGAATTGTTTTTCTGAAATTCTACTTTAAGGTACTACGTTATTATCTTTCAAGAGTAATAGGGAAAAAATGATGGATGAATGTACGATTCTAATGTTCTGATGTATGCTTAGTTGATTTTACAAAGTGTTTTAAGAAGTAAATCCTGGTCATGCTTTCTTTAGCCTTCTGCCATTTTACAAAATAAATCAAGGCTTAAATTTAATTGTTAAGGTTATTGTGCGTTGCATTACTTCAAAATCTGTTGTAAGCTTGATTCTAGACTGAGGTTGATTTTTTCTATAGGAATGGTTGGACCATTGATCCATTTGGAGAGTCTTCAGTTATGCCTTACTTGTTGAAAAAAATGGGTTTGGAAGGATTAGTCATACAAAGAGTTCATTACTCTATAAAAAAATATTTTGCTCAGACAAAAAATTTGGAATTCCAGTGGAGACAATCTTGGGGTAAGAATTAAAAAAAAGCTGACAATTTATCAAATTGTCATAGCACGTGCTAAATTAGTAATTATGGTTGGTAGTCACAGTGAAACTTTAATTTCGCTGAGTTGTTTCTTTAAATTTTGAAAACCTCTGAATTACTCTTATTACCTTCGTTGATTTTCAGATGAAAAAGGTTCAACTGACTTGCTTACTCATATGACACCTTTTTATAGTTACGATGTTCCTCACACTTGTGGTCCGGATCCCAAAATTTGTTGTCAGTTTGATTTCAAACGTCTACCAGGAAACGGCTTGTCTTGCCCATGGAAAATACCCCCAAAAGTCATAACAAAAAAAAATGTTGCCGTCAGGTAATGAAGTAAATTACACTACTAGTAAAAGTAAAATAAAAAAAAAGAAATGTATTTATAGAATGTTGATGTTGCAATTATCAACATTGTAATAGTGTAGACAATTCGAATGAAACCTAAAAAATTTTATAATCAAACTTTATACATTTTTTAGGGCTCAAATGCTTTTGGACCAGTATCGGAAAAAATCAGAGCTATACAGAACAAACGTTGTTTTGGTGCCTCTAGGCGACGACTTTCGTTATCAGTACCCGGCTGAATGGGATAATCAGTTTGAAAATTATTACAAAATTTTATCTTACATAAATACCAACCCTGATTTATACACAGAGGTGAAGTTTGGTACTCTTTCTGATTTTTTCAATGCTCTTAAAGAGGAATTGGCTGTTGCAGAATTTCCTACATTAGTGGGTGATTTTTTTACTTATGCAGATCGTGATGATCATTATTGGAGTGGCTATTACACCTCTAGGCCTTTTTATAAAAGAATGGATCGAATACTGATCGGTTATCACAGGTAAATTAAATTTATCCTTACTATACTACACTATTCTCAAGAGAGGAATTATGGTGAATGGCTCTCCATATTGTGTGTGAAGCCAATGTTAAGCATAATGTCAGAAATGAAACCTAAATTACTCTGATGCAAAATCGGTAGAGGAAAATCCCTTGACTTATAGTGTGAAGTAGATTAGTCTGAATTCAAAGAAATATAGTGAACAATTTGGTTTGATCACAATTCAAGGGGTGTGGTGCGTGGAATAATTGCGCCTTTTATTCTAGGGCCGCTGAAATACTATTTGCTTTAGGATGGGGCGGGAAAAAAATTACGAACGCAAACTGGTTGTTAAAGCCCCAAAATGGGTTTGCCAAAATGCTACGAGATGCTCGCCGAAGCCTAAGTCTATTTCAACATCATGATGGTATAACTGGAACAGCAAGAGATAATGTGATGGAGGATTATGCCCGAAAAATGTTGGAAGCGATAAATTACTCCCAACACATAATTCAACAAGTTACTCATTTCCTCCTCTCTCCTAATCATTTATATCATTTAGACGCTGAACAAACTTATTTCGAATTTGATGATCAACGAAAGTATTCGAATGCTTCTCCCCAAAGAAAAGTTCTTATTCTCGCAGAAGGTGAATCAAAAACAATTACTTTTTTCAATTCTCTGACGTATAAACGGTTTGGAATAGCCACCATTGAAGTTTTCACTGCAAACATTGAGGTAAGTTTTTTAGCAGCAATATGTCTGTCGTGTTCAATTGGCCTGTCTCTGAATTTGCATTTTACTTGAACTCGTTTTGTAATGTAACAATTAGTTGATGTTCGTTAAAACTTTAAATAAAAAAGAGCTTGCTTTTTAATTGTCATTTTGGTTTGGTAAACATGTTCTTTACTAACGCTTAAGACATGATCCTCTCATTCATCTAAAATGTTTATTGTCAGGTTTTAGACTCTAAAGGAAATTCGGTTGCCTGTCAGATCAGTCCCATTTTTCTGCAAGATTCGGTTATGGACGATTCCAGATTTGAAATTTCTTTTATAGTTGAAGTTCCAGCCTTGGGATTGACTTCGTATAAAATAATAATGAAAACAGCGGATCAATTAGCTACGTAAGTATTTTCACGTAAAAATAACTTTTAAAGTTAATATTACTTTGCTGTGGTATAGAAATGAACGTCTTATTTAGGCAAAACGCTTTTCTCCCTTTCAAGAGCTGAAGAAATTTTATTTGGATTGCATTCGATACAATAAATAAATAAAATATATTCAATACTTTGGGGAGAGGAGATAAACCCGAAAGTCTTGTTTCTATTATTTTTTGGTTCCATTGTTAAATAGTTAGAATTTGGTACTTTTTAATACTTTTGAATTTTCATTCAATCAGTTGTTTTGCAAAAACTTTTTTGTTTAACTATGTGGGAGATGGTGAAATAACAAACGTTTTTCTGGTGTCTTTTGAGGTGGTTTTTTTTAATCCCACCTCGAAATTTTACTGCTGCATGTGAATAAGTCTTATTTACATAAAACAGTCAATAATATCTTCAAGCAATGTGTTATGCACTGGGTTTCCAACCCAAAAATACGCCCGAGTGGAAGTCATTGAACCGTGCGGAATGGCCTAATCTTGAAAAGCAATTTCAAACAGGTTTCGCCTTTGACAATTGCTTCCAACAACAATAAAACAACTGTCTTCAAAAAATGATAAGCAGCTGCAACCAAACGAATGTAGTGAAAATACAAAGTTACCCAACCACTCTCTTTGATATCACTGAGATTTGATAAGTAATTCGGAAGTCCTCTGGAAGTTATCCTCGAAATCCAAAAAAAAGCGAGCAGACTGTCAATATCAGGCCAAAACACAAATTTGTGGTAAAAAAGAAACAAGACAAAGGAGTACAGAGTTGGCTATTTCTATTGTGGAAGGGGATATACCAATTTTATTTTAATTAAAATTCGATAAAATTACCGTGCAATTTTTGGGTCTATTTTCTATTTGAAATCCCGTGCCGCATAATGGTAAAAGAAATGGTGGTATTTTAAGTTGCTTGAAAAAAACATTTATATTTTTTTTTCCAGTAAAAACTCGTTTTCCAAAATTAAAGTCATTAATGGAGTTGGTCCTGTGAAGCATGCAAAAGGCTTTGAAAACGTTGAAACTGCTGATGGAAGGGAATTTTCTATAGAAAATCATTGTGTTTTACTATCTTTAAGTGAAAATGGGCTTCTCAAGTCTGTTACTAATAAGAATACAAAGGATTTTGTCCCACTTCATTTGGATTTTGTTAGGTAACTAAAAAAATTGCTTACATTATTTTATTGTTAGTAGTTTTACATTTTGGGCTCCTCGCGACACCCAAACATTGACCTTCTTTCCTGATGTGAGCATGTAAATATTTCAGATTTAGACCTGTTATATGGTCTGTCCTTATTTAGTCTGGGCGATCCTACTACTACTATTACTAGCTAACAGCTCTGTCTGCTTTTATTATTTCTATTTCTATGTCTATTATTTCTCAAAAATTAAAGTAATGTAGACTAAGTTTTTAAAGTTAGTATACTTCACAAAAATAAATTATTTTTGTTTACCCCGACCTCGGGTGGCCTTCAGTTTGTCAAACTTATGATGGTTTGACAGGGTAATTTTCGAATATACAAGCATAGCCCAATAAGCAAGACCACTATACTATTAAATATTACGTAATTAGTATGTTTCTTACTTGAATACTTACAGGCTGATTATTGATGTTCCTTTTATTTTAGATATCTGGCTCGACCAGGTAAAGAAAGCAGTGGAGCTTATTTGTTCTTGCCCGAAGGGGAGGCGAGCATTATAAGAGTGGAATTTCCTCTTATCAGAATTTACTCAGGTTCTCTGTTTACAAGAGTTGAGGTCAAGTTTCCCAACGTTAAGCATTTTCTTCAAATATATAACAGTCACGAATTAGAAAATTTGGGGATTGAAATTGTTAACGTTGTGAACATTTTGAATGATGACAATTACGAACTTGCCATGAGGTTGACCAGTCATGTAAAAAACGGCGACGAATTTTATACAGACCTTAATGGATTCCAGGTAATTTATAGTTCTGTATATTAGAATTTAGTGATTTAATGACCAACTTAAAAAAATTTTACATATCGTTGTTGAGTTGGAGTAAATAGTTTTCATAAATTAATTTCTCTCATTTGATGCGATAGCCTTTCATAAAACTGTGTTTTGTTTCCACTTTAGATTGTGAAAAGAAAAACATTTGCCAAATTACCAATTCAGGGGAATTTTTATCCAATGCCGACGGCATCTTTTATAGAGGACGAAGCCACAAGATTAACAATTTTGAGTGCACAGCCTTTGGGAGTTTCTTCCCTTAAAGAGGGTCAGTTGGAAGTTTTACAAGATAGAAGACTTAAGCAAGATGACAATCGTGGGTTAGGTCAGGGTGTTTTGGATAACAAAATAACACCAAATCTATTTCGGATTTTAGTGGAAAAACGTCTCGAAAACTGTCAAGTAAGAATTACACATCTAAATGTCTTCAGTGATTTGCGGCGTTACGTTACGTCCCAAATGTGTCATAAATTTTTAATTTTTAGGATTTTCCGTCACTTTCACGCAACGCTTATTTGTCATCGCAAAGTTTACTTTACCCTATTGTTAAAATGATTTGGAAACAGGAAACGCAAAATGACCTTCGTGAATCTTATTCACCAGTGGCCAATGACTTGAATGCTGATTTGCATTTGGTTTCTGTGAGAACCTTTGATGAAGAAGAAATTAAACCATCTGTTGGTTTGGTATTTCATCGACCTAATCTTGATTCTTGCTTTGAAGGCTCATCGTCTTCACCAGGCAACGGAACTGTACGTAGATTATTTTTTTCACTAACAAAATATTTATACTTTTCTAAAACTTTTTTTTGTAAATTAACAGCCTTAATTTATTGCCTTTTCTCTTGTGACATAATAAATAACTCTATAGTCTGTATGTCGTGTGCCTAAATAAATATCTCTAAAAGTATAACGTTTTATGAATAATTATGGGAACTTCACGACCTAATGGCAAATTCAATGATTTGCACCGAGGTCGAATGCCGAATCTGTGGACAAGAAAAGCTTCCGGACCGTTAAAGGGTAAAGGAGTTGGCTAAGATATGTGCCAGCTTCACATTAATGCGTTCCAAATCTTTGACCCGGTTTTGCAATCCACTCATAATGGCTACTAATAATCGTAAGGAATTTAGCTTTAATCCTAAAAAGGTTTTTTATTGAGTATGCTCTTAATGTTTTCAGATCAATATAAATTCATTCCTTCCAAATCATTTTGGCGATAAAGTGAGAAAAGCTTCACTTTCATTTTTGAGCGAAGAAAGCAAACTAAATAGAAAAGAAGATCATTCATTATGCTATATGGACTTCTTAGCTCTAGTGTTATCATGATTGACCTGGAAATGAAAGTTTTTAGTGTCTGAATGTGTATTTTATTGTATGATATTTTAGTTTGGAAAGTTCCTAGAGCGATTTAGAACTACAACAGGTAGTGAAAAATAAAACTCCATTGAAATCATTAATTACTTGTATGAAGTGTTACATACTATAACGTTAATAGTGCATTTTAATTAACTTCACCAAAGCTGCTTTAATTTACTCAATAAAAATGTCATAAATGGTCATCGCATACAAGAGACGTAACAGAGTGTTAAAAGCGGTTTTAAGGATAATGTGATAAGTTAAGTGAGAACTCTTTTAATTCAAGGTTTTTTCCTCATTGTAAGAAAACAAAAATACTTTTATTTAATGAAATTTATTAAGAAACTAAGGGCACGTGAAAAGCGATCATGAACTTGTAACATTAGTTACTTTCGACTTCGGCGTTTGTACAATTTATTTTTTATTATAAATATATGAAACATTAGCCTTTAAAGATCGGCTCGTAAGATTCAAATAATTAACCCATTAAACAGACAGCAAAACAAACATCTGAAATTATTTGTTTATAAATCTGTAGACAAAAAAATTTTTTCTGGAGGAAAAATCTGAGGAATTTTTTCTGGAAAATTTGTTCTGGAGGATGAACCTCCAGTTTTCATTTCCATTTGTTTTTGGTGAGCTTGTCTAAAGAAGCGAAATATAAAGAAACATTTATGGTTTCAGTCGTGACTTTTTCATCTCAATTTGTTCATGTCGACTTAAATTTGGTTTTTGTTACAATTAATTGTTAGTCTTTAAGTATTAAATTTCTCTTGCGCAGCCTAATGCTATGTGAACAGTGCTTTGTTTTTTAAATATATCATTAGCAAGCTTTCTTATAAACAGCAATTAAAAGTAAAGTCGACTAAGAAGATTCATGATTACTATAATTCAAGGGTGACAACTAATCAGATTTTAAAATGAAATTAGTTTTTAAAGACAAGCTTCAGATATAGATTTTGTTTTATTAGGTCAACATATATTAGGCAGTTATTGCGCAATTTTCAGTTCCTATTTAATAGAGAAGGTTTGAATGTTAACTTTTTTGGCAAGCCACGTCTGAGGTGTTTTTTAACTTGTCGTTACTTGAATTGATTTTGTTATTCGGTTATTAAAAGCACCTGAAGATTCATCATAATAAGGTAAAAACTCTTTCTCTGTTGAACAGAAAACTATATTTATACTTAGTTTTAATTCTGTTAATGAGACTGAATTGGATTTAAATTTTTAAGTTAATAAAAAACATATCTTTATACCACAAAAATTTTTTTGAGAAAATGTATTGTGTCTTATCGGTTAATAGTGAGATTTTTAAAAATAAAGAAAATAATAATAGAAAATTGTAGAAAAGAATATTAAAGCTATTAACTTTCTGCGAAATTTTATTGTGCTCGCAAATTTCCAAGTTACTCCAAGCGAGTTTCCTCGCTTCTTTTTGGTTTTTGTCACTTTATAGGGGTACACGAACGGTGGAAAAAGTGGTCTGAATTGAGTAAAATGAGGTTTCAAGAAAATTTAATTCACACTTTTTGGCATAAAACAGGAATGGCGAACCTATGGCACGTTTAAAAATTTGAGTGGCACGCACAAAAACAAATTTTTTTTTTTAATAAGTTCTTTTTTGATAGAAATTAATTAAAAATTATTTGTGGCACGTCACTTATTTAAAAACAGAATTTTTATGACTTTGTGACACGGACATCAAAAAAGGTTCGCCATCTCTGGCATAAAACATACTTGTCAAAGAAACATTATCTAAAAGTTTTATGCTATACTTTGCAGGTGGAAAAATAAAATGACTAATAGGCATTGGTAAAAAAAAGGCTACTTCCCTCTTCCCCGTATTCTCTCTGTCTACTAGGTATGTGCATGCTATTGGTTTACTCATACTCTTCTACAGTCCCAGATATTCAAATAGATTCCATAAGTACATGTGCATTCTTTTTTATAAATGACGTTAAAGATTGTAAAATTATTATTATTATTATTATTATTAAAGTTATTAAAGTTTACCCCTATTTTACCCGTAGGGTATTAGGGAGGCAATACAATAAATAAATAAATAATGTTCAAAGATCACTCATCCAACATAAAGCTCCTAAGTTTGAGTGCTTGCGCCACAAATAAATGGACTTTTTTTGATTTTCTCTGGGTCAGGACCTCCTCCGAGAAGCGAGAAAAAGTTGTGCAGTGGGGTGGCTCCTTCCTCCATGTGTGCTTGGAGATGTGATGCTCGCAAGGGAGCGTAAGCGGGGGCACTGGAAGAGGAAGTGTGCTGCAGTCTCTTGAACATGGTTATTACACATTTCGCAGATTCGTGTCCCATTTGTACAGGCAGTGGTTTGCCGTGAGTTTCACCCTTTCCGCTCCATTGACTCTCAGTTGACTGAATGTCCTAAGAAGGCCAATTCTGACGTTGTACTTAAGATATTGTGGCTGGTTCTCCCAGTCGAAGTATCTGTACAAAGGACAATGCGTAGAGAAGTGTATTCTCTCCATGTCTGAGAGTTGCTGTTCTTCTGTATATCTTTGTGTGAATGGTGAAATTGTGGACTTAATTGAATTAGCCGATTGGAGCCAGTCTAGATTAAAGTGGAAAGCACTGGCCATCTTTTTAACTTCAGAGACCCAGTTACGTTTCATATCCCCTGCAGTCCCTCTGTCTAGCTCAAGCAGCCTGTTGAAGCAGATTTTTGTGAGGCTGCCGCCATCCATTTCTTGCCACAGTGCTTCGTACCATTTTAAGATCCTGGTTAGGAAACCAAGATATTTAAGATTGTAAAATTTAAATTTCATAACTGTCCTTTATTCCCAGCGCAATTTCTTAACTTATCCAACAAATTCCCTTATTGAAACGGAGCTCTGCCATTAAGATAAGAATATTTGTAAAGAAAAATTATTGCATTTGCTGAAGTAGTGAAAGACCAAATTTTACACATAGGGGCTAGCAGTTAAAATCTTATTTTCTTAAAAAGCAACTAGGATTTCGTAAGAAATTCGACGAGCCTGCCTGCGCCAACACTGTTGAACGAAGTTTAAATGGCCGTGCGAGTCAACAAAGTCCAGAAACAACTTAGTACTTACAGAATTTCTTGAACTGAATGAAAACGTCTCGAAAGTGTCCGTTTTTCTTTTGGAAAGACAGAAAGATCTGAGAACGCAGTACCAGTCATCCGCAATTTTTCATCTCCCGGTGACTTTAGATTGTCCAAGTCCATACCCTAAGACTAGCTGGCCCACGCACCTCCGAAGCCGTTTTGTTCTGTCCCGGCCCCCAACCTAGGTGAGGGTGTGAGCCCGGAGGACATCGCAGCTCTCCCTTTCCCGAACACGTTCGGCCTCATCCTTCCTCAACATGACCACCTCACAGGAATAGGCTGTTCTCGCTGTCGAGGATCCCCGGTAAGATCGCCCGCATAAACATCCCCTCTGCTCTGTTCACTCCGGGCTTATGGCCAGCATATGCTCTCCCGCGCCCTCTAAACTCGAACAGTGGTGGTAAAGCGCAGTCAACTCCCCCTGGATTGGACGCGGATATCTCCCGAAGCACCCATGACCCCGGAAGATGTGTGCTGTGGCCATAAGTGAAATTTCTTGCACAATCCAAACCCTTGTTTGGTCAAGCATTTTTGTCAAGTTGTCGGGGATGCTGAGGGATGCAAGGTCTAATGCACTTACTACTACAGGTATGATTTCTGTTTTCCTCTTTACACTACTGTTCCCCTACTTCTAGGTTCTTATATTTAAGGCGCTTCTCCACTTCCTTTGGTGTTATTTTGAGGTCTTTTGGAACGGGCACATCTAGGATCTAGGTTTTTAAAAGGATAACTCTCTATCCAGCCCTCACTACCTTCTTGGTTTCATGCTCATATCACTCTGGTGGCAACTCAGGCACCCCAGATGTGTCAATGCAGGTAAGCGCAGTGTTGTAATAGTGCTTTACAAACTCCTGCATGGCCAGGATGGGGCAGGCAGATACTAGATGAACAAATCGTTTAGTTTTCCCCAAATAAGTAAAGCACTAATCCTTGGTAGAAGTTTTGAAAAGTACTTATTATTATTATTATTAAAATAGTTTTCTGTCACACACAAAATAAGAGAACCTTACAAAAAAATTTTTGAAGGACTGCAGCTCAACTGTAACATATGGTCAAAATCTTGATTATTATTAAATGCACTATGACTGCCTTTAAAGTTTAAATTGTGATACAAAAGGGAGTACAAAAAAAAATTAAATTTTATGTTATACAAATTAAAAATTCATAAAATTAAAAAGAACATAAATTTTTTTAACTTCTTAAAAGAATAATTTAATTGGCAGTGATAAACTCCTTAAGTAAAGTCTCTCCTTTATAAGGCTCACATTTTTCGGATGACAGAAAGCATTAATAAGGTGTGTTGCAATTGTAACTTCGTCATTTAAATTATGATTATAATCAAAGTTTTCACTTACTGATGGATCATAATCATGTAATTTACTTTTCTCAGCAATGTAAGATTTAATGTCTAACAAATTAATTTCAGTTACACCTTCACTAAATTTAAATTCCCCTTCATTATCTTCTTTCAATGTATAAGAATTTTTTCTAAATTCTTGACAGTTTCGAACACATGCTTCCACAGTTTTAAACATACAAGGTTCTTTTAGTAAATCATACTCATTAGGATTTAAAAGCTTTTTGGCATCTTCTTTTCTAAGATTTTGACAGATATTGGAAACATAATGTCTAATCAATGATTCTTCTAGTCTGCTTTCATGATCAATGTCCTACAAAGGAAAAAAATAAATTTCATGAAAAGTATTTACCACATGAGTAGCAAAATATTAAAAATGTTGTGAAACTTAAAAGTATGAAGCTTTTGAAAGTTGCATAACTTTCATATCTTTCATTTCAAGCTTACATATGAAACACAATAAGTGATATTAAAGTGTAGAGTGGCGCCAATGTGAAAATCGCAAAGGAAACTACAATACATCTGTTTTGAAAAAGAATATAAATTTGAGTCAATGGAGTTATTATAATGAAAACTTACCATAGGAACCCACATATTTACACTAATTGCAACTTCTAAATTTTCTACATAATGCCACCAATGCCTTGGTACAAAAAGTACATCACCAGGTGTAAGAATAATTTTGTAGGCTCTTTTAATTCCTGACAAAAAAAAGTAAGCATACATAAGAAAAAGTTTTCCTTAAAAATTAGTTTCATTTATTATAAACTTACTAAGTAACTCATTATTTGGTGTGTAAAAGTTGTAGGAACTGTAAATGCTTGACTCTTCATAAGGCACTCGAACACTGTTTAAAAAATCTGCCTCTTCTGGAGGTATTAATATCCACATTTTCCTTTAAAAAAAAACAAAATGAAATATGTTATTGTGAGAAAGTAGCATCAAACTTCACTTCAGTAACCCTAAAGGTTCAGCCCCATCCAAATTTAAATGTCAAACACAGCATACTGGTTAAAATTTGACCCACATATCACATGTTACTTAATTTATCTCACTCCTGGATACTCATATTTCACTTATTACAGACACTACCCCCAAAAAAAATGATTTAAATAGTTAGTTTTCCCACCTTCCAAAAATTTGAGCAACAAAATTGCAACCATAAGTATCCATATGACAGGGAGTGTGAGCTCCTTCATTTCCAATCCACAAAGTTGAATCTTGCCCATTGGAATCAAACAACTTTAAATCATCCCATTTTATATCCTAAAATAAGTCGCATATCCATATGTTAATATGAAATGGTGGGAAAAAAAATGCCTACATGTAGTTTATTTCAATTGTGTACTATTTAGGAAGTGAATTAGTCTCATACATTTAGTAGCTTACTGTTTTCAGGGAAAACATCCTTCATGTATTTGTAGTCAAAATAAAGCCAGCTTTCCTGCTCTTCAGAAGACAGTTCAAAGAAGTTTTGCATTGTGATTTCCTTACTATCACACATATTTTCCCAGTAAGGACTCTGCAAAAAAAAAAGTTCAGAATCTTAAGAATATAGAAATTTTACTATAAGCAAGTGCAAATGTTACAAACGAGGCACCAAAGCAGATTACCTTTCTAAATTTTTTAAACCCTTGGCGAAACTTTAGGGTTCTGCCTTTAAACTCATTACACCAATCATTTTGGTTATAATTTAAAATTTTCCAATTTCTAATTTTACCACGCATAACTAAAGGCAATTCGGAATGAAGATTCAAAGGCTTCCGATTGCATTCCATAGTTAAAAAAGGGCAATAATGACAACACCTTACTTCTATGATATAAAGACAATTAAATTTTTTTCAATATACCATTACAACATTTCATAACAATCACTCCGATCCAATCCAGGATGAAGAAATTGTAGCGGAAGCCGCATGTTTATAAATTTAATTTAGTTCATATTTTGGCCGCTGCAAAAGAAAATATATCATATCTGAAAAAAATCAACTTATTCATGAACAAGTGTATTTCTTTAAATAACATCAGAATAGTGAACAGTGATTTCTTTCATTTCAACCATGTGGAGTAGTGTCAGATTTATATCAAACCCTTTAATAACATGCTCAAGATGGATGACTGAATCTAAAAGAGTGAGTCGAAACGCAGTCATTGTTTTCGGTTCTGTCTTTGATGAGGAATCATTTATTAATGAAACAACGCTTTTAGACCACTTATGTTTTCAGACGAATTCGTGAAGTCCCGTTGAATAGGCTAAATGCAAAATTTCCAAGAAAACTTAAGAGATCATCTTATTATTATGAGGTGATTGAAAGGAAAGATGAAACGGAAAATCCTGAGATTGATTTAGTTTTGTTAAAAGATATTCCTGGGCTTGGAATGATTGGTGAAACAGTTAAAACAGATTATTATACTGGATATCACGAATTGTTGCTACCTAAATTAGCCATTTATGCCAGCTTACCTGAAGCAAAAGAAGTGTCTAGGACGAAGGAAGAAGTGCAATACAGCTCAATATACAGTAAAATTGTGAGTATTATATTGATTGGAAAATTTTTAACTCTCATTACCTTTAAAGATTTAGAATGTTGACTATCATAGTTATACTTTATATGACTGTTAAATACTACACTTTTATATGAATTAATATGAATATAAGGTTTAAAATATTTTTTTGGAACAAAATATCAATATTATTTCAGGTTGGTAATTATTTAGCAAGCCTGGCACTGCCTATTTATTTAAGTCAAGAAACAAAGTGGACATTGGAGCCTTGGCATATCAAAGTTGCCTTGAGAAAGGCTGGAATTATGACACAGGAAGACTGCATTTTTCTACCAGAAAAAGAAATTTCTGGACCTGATTCTTCACTAGAAAACAAGGATTTTGTGGTAAAATTAATTGTAAGTTAAAATTTTATTCCCCTAAAAACACTAAAACAACAGTTAAATTGTAATGGGTAGATATTTTAAAAACTTAATAATAACCTCCAAGTTATATAAATTGGTATAAATCAGTTATTAATATGCATTAATATATACTAATAGAATTATACACTCATACCTCGCTATATGGCCGCTCTTTATACGGCATCTCGCTATAACAGCCTTCTTCAATTATGGCAAGTTTTCGATATACGGCCTGAAATGTGTCAAAGTACTAGTGCAGAAGTTAATTTCCTTCCCGAAATTAGGCAAAAAATTTTGGATCCAGAATCTCAGCTTTGAAGGTTTAAATGCCCTTCATGTGTTTCATCTACTTAAAGCTGATAGGAAACCTCTTTCATATGAGGAACTCATTCAGTTGCAAGCAGAACTAGAATTTGATGAATTGTCAGAGCCTGTTGTATCCAAACAGCTCACATCAAAAAATTTGTTGAAAGATTTTTGCTGTTTCGAACATGGAATAAACATCCTCCAACATCGAGAAAGTAACTCGGCCATTAGCTGTTAGAAACAACTGAAGAATGAAATAGACAAGAAGGCAAGACCAACAATGCTGGACAATTTTTTTAAGCCAGAGCCATCCTTGCCAGTGAAAAATGATTTTACAGTGATCTGTAGGTCACCATTTCTTCATTGTCTTCTGATCAAAGCCATTTTAAAAAATTATGTATGTTTACATATACATAGTTTTTCACATGAAGTTGTTTCAATTTTGTTTGTGGATCATTATGGGTTTTTGTAGTCTATTATTATTTTATGTAGAAATCTATGCACTTGTTAGTTATGTATTTTTGATTTAAATAAGATAAAATGCATTTTGAATGACACCCCATGTTACATTTTTAACAAATTTGGAACCAATCCCATTGAATTTATATGAATTTGTATTAGAATGTAATTGATTCGTTATACGGCTTTTCGCTTTACGGCCAAGTTTCGTGAAACGTGTCTAGGCCGTAAAGCGAGGTATAGTTGTATTTATTATTATAAATAATGCTAGTAAATTGATCTACTTATATTATAGAATGGTAAATGCAAGTCAAATGTATAAATGTACAAATGAGACTGGAAGAGGATAACAATTTTTTTTTCATTTCATCTAGTGGAAGACTTCTTTATTACAAAATATTATTGTACAATCATTTAAATTACAGATGAACAAGGCAGAAACCTTTAAAATCAGATGTAGAATTTATCAATGTACAACTGAATCACAAATGGATACCCAAAATGCTGACTCTTTGGATTCAGAAAGTGAATGTCTTTTTCCAGAAGACACAGAAACAGTTCAGTCCTTAATAAAAACTCAGCAAGAATATAAAAAAGCTAAACTGATGAATGAAAAACTTCAGTTTTGGAACAAATGAAGACATTTAAGAATGATTTTTTCAAATGTATTTTACAAAGCAGAAATTAAGTGAAATGTAGACGGTGTAAAAAAGTTCATTCAAAAGTTAAACTGACAAATATAGCACTTGAGAAGAGAAAAAAAATTGATATTTTGTGGTAGTCAAATGTGAGTTTTTATATTGATTAAGAGGTTTAAAAGTTAACAACACCATAGTAATTTCTGCTTTGCAATTCAAATAGTGTTGTAACTTATGCAAATCTCAAGATACTTAAGAATAAAACAGTAACTTTTGTTTGTCAACTTCTCTTAACTAAAAACCTATTCATCTACTTAATAAAATGTGGGCAATTTGGTTTACTAGGTAATATTTTGTAGTATTGTTAAAACTGTTCCGATCATTTTACATCATTTTTAACTGTTAAAAAACTTGAAGGTAGAAACAAGTCTTAGTTCCACTCTGATGACACAAAGAGCTAGCTTAGAAAGAGGCAATTGTTTTGCCACTTTTTTGCTGTCTTTCGGACACCGTGTTATTTCTTCCCATTCTTCCCATTTATCCGTGTTAGTGATCGTGTTAGAGGTCGCAGTTGGAAAAAGTTCGCGCACTGCTGGTTTAGGAAATACAGCTAAAAATAGATCCTACCTAAAATACCCTTTTCCTAATGATTCCATCCATTGTCTTTTTTTCTTGCTAGATACATGCGGGGACGTGCTCCCAAACAAAAATTGACTTGTTTGAGAACAACTGAGTACTTTATTTAGTCATGTCCTTTAAGTGAACAAATTTTTCGTCCTTTTGAGTTACTCTTTTTACATAAATTTATTTTCTACCTTCATTTCATGATTTCTTGAAATGTTTTTTTTTAACTAGTTTCCAGTTGTTTAACTGAGTACAAAAAAAATTTACCTTGACATTTTTACAGTCAATAGTTAGCATTCAATGAGAAAATCTGGTTTAAGAAATGGTTATGTAAACTAGCTGACTCTTTTGTTTAGAAATGAAATGTTTGAATGACAATGAGTAATATATTGTAAAGTGAAAACAGGATTAAGAAAGTTTAGGCCTAGTTGAAGTGCACTTTGATTATTTCACTTTCTACAAAATTTCCAGAAATACTTTACCCTCAATAGGGAAAATAAAATTGACTTGTCCTCTGTTAATAATTGTGTTTTTACAAAGCAACTGAATGCTATGGAAGTGATAAGGAAATAGGAATATTATATTCTGAAAGGGTGTGCAAAGTTCCCCAGATTTCACAGTAAACTAATAAATCTGTAATAAAAGACTTAAAAAACTATATTTTTCAAATAGCTGCTTTTAACATTAAATACATCTTTGAATCTTAAAATTCTCTATTACTTTTTAATTTTACTATTTACTGTACTGGCTAGTAGTATTGAGCATCTAAAAAATTCAAAATATATAGAAAATAGAAATAAGTTTTTGCCCTTTCTCATACATCTATTATATATATCTTTCTCTTCCTAACATATAAAATTTTCATCCATTTACCAGATTTATCCATTTTATTTAAGTACTATGAAAATACAATTACAGCAAGTGTCAAATCACAGAATAAACAATAAATATGAAGATAACAAACCCAGCTCCCATTAAATATATACCAAAAATTCCTCAATTAAATAAATAGTCATAATAATAAAAAAAATGAATATCAATATTACACAAATAATTCAAATAAAAAGTCCTTTAATAGCATTAGTTCTGTTGCTAATATGTTGACAATTTCACAATAAGTCATGGAGTATAAGCTTACAATTCAAGTTAATTTGTGAATAGTTGAGTGATCTTTTATTCTGTCTAAATTGTCAAGATTATTCCACCATTTATGAAGAAAGTGTTTGGCAAATAATTTAAACCATGGTGAAACAGGATCTTTTAAATTATTTAAATACTTGTCAAAGTCATTTTGAGCTATAAATTTAACACCTAATACTTCCTCAGGATTAGGTGCAAGATCCACATCCTTCAGTAAGAACAAAACATAATCCAATTCATATTCTCCCCATTTTGCATTATCATCACACCTATATATAATTCTGGTGATATAATGAATGTCTTTCAAACTGGTTTGCCCTTTTGGTATGCCCAATTCAATACTCATTCTTCTCTGAGCTGCACATTTAACCCCAATAGCATCATTTTCATTTCTTTCTTCTTCAATTTCATAAAGTGGATGGCTACAACATGCATTTGCAACATAATTTGGAAATGTCACCTTGTGGGGTGATCTTTGTTGAAGAAGTATTTCCCCTTTACTATTAAATATAAATAAACTGAAAGCTCGGTGAAGAATTAAGCTTCCATCTTCTTGAATTTTATGACAATCAAGCTTCGAAGCAGCTCCCAATACATGGTCAAATTCATCTACAATTATGCATTGCTCATTCATAGAAGCCTCTTGAAGAGGGCTAATTTTACGAGATTTTGCTAAATTTGACAAGTGTCGGCGAGGCAGACTTAGCAAAAATCTTGCGGCGCTTTCAAACATCGCGATTATGTATTTTGTAAAGTTTTTGAACAAGGTCTAAAACACTCTTTTAGATTAAACTTTGAGACGTTTCAAACTTTTTTTTTAAACACCATTAAACACCCAGAAAGACTGGCTGTAGCCTAGCCGTAACCCCACAACAGAAAGACTCCAACGCAACTTTCACCACTACCGTTAACAGGACATGAAAATGAAAGTTTTGCTAAGTCGTTGAAAGGCACTCCTTATAGTTTGAAGTAAAATTTTACACTGCTTCAAAAGTATCCGAATTCATTTGACGATGCTAATATTTTAAAATAAATCACTAAAAAAAACTTTTTCCAATCGATACGCCAATTTAACGTTGAAGACAATAACCTAGTTAACCAATTGACATACTAAGACTTCGACTTAGCTATCTCTAAGTTCATTGGAATGTAATTTTAAAATTTTGAAGGCATTTTTTCTTGTGACACGTTCATATGTATTGGCGACATGAAATGTAGTCTGTTGTCGTAAAAGACGTGTCCGTTTGGGACTTTCAAGAAAAAATGGTAGTAAAAAAGCTCACAGAAAATTCTGGAGCAAATCCTTCTGGGTGGAAAAGTTTGATTATTTTCACAGTTTTACTTCTAGCATGGTTGGCGGGTTTTTCATCGAGATTATTCGCTGTGATACGTTTTGAAAGCATTATTCATGAGTTCGATCCGTGGTAAGATTTCATATTATAAACCGGTATGATAGTGGTCCAACGTTTCTTAACATTTAATAAAAACAAATAGTATACTTCAGTAAAATTTCATGGGGTTAAATGGGAGTAAGAGTCAATATTAGAATTAGCGTAAACTGGAAGTGACAAAACTACCGAGTTATTTCTAAAAGGGAGAGAAAGAACTCTGTTGAATGGCGAGAGAGGTAGCAGGCCCTACAACCAAAAGTGACCAATAAACTTAATTTTATTTTCAATGTGCCACTTAGAATTTTTTAATTTGCTTACTTTTGTTTATAAAAAGTTATTTAGCATGTAAGAAAACCCTAACCCAGACCCTTAAAATAAAATGATCAAAAGTTTTTTTAATTTATGCCATAATTTAATCTGTTATTGTTTCAGGTTCAATTATCGTTCCACAGCATACATGGTCAAACATGGATTTTACAATTTTTTAAATTGGTTTGATGAAAGAGCATGGTATCCATTAGGTAGAATAGTTGGTGGAACAGTTTATCCTGGTTTAATGATAACCTCAGGCAGCATTCACTATATTTTGCATTCTTTAAACATTCCAGTACATATAAGGGATATATGTGTTTTTTTGGCACCCATTTTTAGGTAAATTACTTTTAATTTTTGTTTCTGTTTTATAAATGTGTTAATTTAGAATTAAATTCCATAATAATTTGTTTTGTAAGTATTAAATATGTATTTTTAATCACTGTCAGAAGTTAATAGTTTTTTAAATATATGAAAGTGTTGAAAGAGTTATTTTGTTCATTTAAGGACAGAATCTGTTCTGATTATTAAGATAATCTTTAAAATAATCAGAATGCTCAAGATATTGTTTCATTTGTGAAATTACCTAATTGAAAGTGTGACTTTCACAAGTAAATTTAGTTGGTAAATTTTTGATAAGGTTTTTACTGGAATAACAATAAAATTAAAAATAAATAATACATTGTTAATATGTACATAACCTTAATAAATCCTTAGGATCTGCACATTGTATATAGTATACCAATTACTTAAACCAGGGATGGTGAACCTATGACACACATGCCACAAATGGCACAGTTGAAAATTTTGATGGCGTGCACAAAAACAAAATTGCTATTTTTTAATAAGTTTTTTTTTGATAGAAATTAATTAAAAATTATTTGTGGCATGTCACATATTTAAAAACAGAATTTTTATGGCTTTGTGACACAGACATCAAGAAAGGTTCACCATCCCTGACTTAAAACATTACCATAGCAAATCTACAGATTATTTAAGTAATGTGCACATTAACTTGTTTCACACTTCATGGTAATATTCACCAATTGAATGATGACATAACTCTCAACCCTATAATATAGGATGCAGTGTTGGAATAATGACAAGCTTGTGCAGGGCAGGTTTTTAAAGTAGTGAATTTATTTAAAAATTGGTTAATACTGTTAGTGATGATAGTTCCAATTTTTTGGGTGTTTTACCATGTCCAAAATTCAGGTGTTTTTCAAATATTGTATTTTATTTTGTGTGGTATGCCAAATGTACAACTATTAAGAATAAAGAAAATTGTAGGGAAAGTCTGTAGAAAGTCTTTACTGTATCATTTGATGTCACAACTCGCAGCTTTTAAAATATGAGTTTGAAGCATTGTTTTTTTTTATCATTTAATTGATTTTAGGAACTTACTCCCTGTGAGATCTTTTTAAAAGATAAAAGATTGAATTAGTCGAGATGATATGTGATAAGTGATTTATGATTGTATTAACAAATCCAATTTCAGATGATTGGAACTTATTTTTAATTATAAAAGTGCCTTCATGTGTTTTGCTACATAATTTAAATTTTGCTTCAAATTTTCATTATTTTAGTGGTTTGACTGCAATATCCACATATTTTTTGACTAAAGAGCTATGGTCACCAGGAGCTGGACTCTTTGCAGCCTGTTTTATTGCCATTGTTCCTGGGTACATCAGTAGATCTGTAGCTGGAAGCTATGACAATGAAGGAATTGCTATTTTTGCCCTTCAGTTCACTTATTTTCTTTGGGTTAAATCTGTCAAAACAGGATCAATTTACTGGTCTAGTTTAACTGCTCTCTCCTATTTTTACATGGTAAGATTCAATTTTAAGATATTAGTTCCCCTTTTTCTGTGATTTTACATAATAAATGATTTTATGAGTTTTGAGAAAATAAACCAAAAATATTTTTTTCATTCTGGTTTTAGATGACTTTTTAAATATTGTGGTTCAAAAGTAGTAAAATTACAATTTAAAGCTTTAATAACAAAAGATTTTTAGTTAAGCAATTTTTAGATTTTCTACTGAAAGCTTATTTTTTACTGAAAACAAAAGGTTTTGGTCATAAAAAAGGAGCTCCTAGTAAATCTCATTTATAAGGTACTTGTAAGAAATTATATTTATATAATATACTCTAAGAAGCATTGTTTCAGGTGTCAGCATGGGGTGGTTATGTTTTTATTATAAATTTGGTACCACTACATGTATTTGCTCTTCTGGTTATGGGAAGGTATTCCAATCGATTATTTACTTCTTACACCACATTTTATGTTCTGGGACTACTTTTAAGTATGCAGATTCCCTTTGTGGGTTTCCAACCGATTCGTACAAGTGAGCATATGGCGGCGTCAGGTGAGCAACTCTCAGTTCTATATTTCAAACCATTTTATTAGTTTTTATTTGTTATTTCCACTTCTGTTACGCAAAAATTATGTAAAATTGTATTTTTTGTGAATTAGGAAAGATTAGATAAGACTAATTAAAACATACTCCAAAAAGAAATGAGTGTATATACATTTGAGTAAATAACATTTCATCATTGGATATTTATGTCACTTAGTCCTTAAGAAAATAATGCATACAGGGGTGTTTGTATATATTTAAATTCATCTTTTTTCATTATTTCTTTTAGGAGTTTTTACACTCTTGATAGCAGTGGCAGCCTTGAAGCATGTTCAAGGGATGTTAACAAAGGCTGATTTTAAGTATGTATTCATTGTCGGTGGAATAACCTCGGCCGTAATCGTCTTTGTCACTGTAGTCATTTTAACATACTTTGGAGTTATTGCTCCCTGGAGTGGACGTTTCTATTCTCTTTGGGATACTGGATATGCTAAAATTCATATACCCATAATAGCTTCAGTATCTGAACATCAGCCAACTACTTGGTTTTCGTTTTTTTTCGATTTTCATATCTTGGTAGCCACATTCCCTGTCGGTTTATGGTACTGTATAAAAAAACGTCAACGATGAACGAATGTTTGGTAAGTTTTTCTGTTCGATCTCAAAACTATTGAAATCGATATAGAGTCCCTTTGAGTTTTTAAATTTTTGCCAATTGGTACTAAATTTTTTTTAAAATTTTTTTTTAAAGTGGTTTTGTATTCTTTGAGTGCTGTCTATTTTGCGGGAGTTATGGTCCGTTTAATTCTCACTTTGACTCCAGTGGTTTGTATGCTCAGTGGTATTGCATTTTCTATGCTTTTTGATCTCTTTCTCAAAGAAGAGGAAACTGGTTCTGCTTCTGATAGTGATAGTGAAGATAATTCCAGCGATAGGCCGAATAAGAATATGTATGACAAAGTAAGTATATAATTTTAACTAAAATCGAGTTATTATATTTAGCAATAATATTTTGGAAGAAAAAGATTTTGAGTATGAATTATTTCATAAATGCCTTTAGATTAAATGATCTATGACAGATTCGTCTGAAAAATTAATTAATTTTTTACCGACAATAAGTTGAGATGGAGAATTAGAGATTCCTCAAAAATTGTTTTAATTTTTCACGCCTAATTCTAAACTAATCATTTAAGTTCACATGGCTACTTATTCATTTAGAGCAGGGCTTCTTAAACTATGGTTCGCGACCCCAAATGGGGTCGTGTAGCATTCTGGGGTCGCGAGAGATTTTAATGTCGAATATTTAAATACCATAATTTTATACCATCTAGATGCGTATTTGTGCGGGGTCACACTTACACACACAAACAAAACTTACAAAAAGCTTTCGAGTGACTCAAACTTAAAACTAAAATTTCCCAAAAAAGGTTTTGACTGACTTCCGGATCAGAACTGCATTTCCCGCAACTGAATTTCCCACAATCGCTGATAAGGCGTTAAATATTAAAGGCCATTCAATAAATGCATTCAAAAAGTGCAATTTTGATGAAAAATAGGGTATGTAATTTGTGTAACTGTAATAAATACAATTTTACAACTTTTTGCGTAGTTTTTAATTTTAGATTTTTGTATGTTTCTAAACGAATTTTGTAACTATAAATTTTCATATGTATATGTATAATGTTAACTAAGTAATAATTCACCAAAAAATATTCATTTATCTTTCTATTATATTTATATGAGGTCGCCAGGAAACTCGCAATCATAAATTGGGGTCGTGAATGAAAAAAGTTTAAGAAGCCCTGATTTAGAGGATAGAGAAATGGTGTCAAAGCTTAAAACTATTGTATATATATTTTTCGTAATAATATGGCGGGATGTAACAATCCAGTGTATTATGTATCGATTAATAGTTTTAAATTTGAGAAGTTTTGCGCGGAAGTTTAACTTCATTAATGTCATTGCTTGCTGTTAAAAATCCTAGATACAAGCAGGGTTGAACGTTTTATTGCAGGGTGGAAATGTTTCTGTGTGTAAGAGTGTTAAAAAAAAATTTTTTTTTAGTTATAAAAAAATTGTGTGAATATTATTATTTCAGGCGGGAAAACTGAGGAAAATGAAACACGAACAACAAAAAGAATCCGATGGACTGGGGTGTGAATGTGAGAAGCATTGTCACTATTGGTGTCGTGCTTACTTTAGTAATGTTTGCTTTGCATTGTACGTGGGTCACAAGTAATGCTTATTCAAGTCCCAGTATAGTTCTTTCTTCTTATAGCCAAGATGGGTGAGCTATTTGCTGATATATTTGTCATATAAAATAATTTCATGCATTATAAAAAAATTTTCTTTAAAGCATATCCATATCTCTATGGATCACAAATTGATTTTCAATTACAATTTAAGAGCTGCAATATTTTATTCGATGAAAAAAGAATACTTCGGTAAAAATAAAATAAATAAATCCAATAAATCCCAATAAATCTTTATTGGATAATGACATTTTTAGTCTTATTCAAGTCAAATTTTCGAGAGATTTCTTTTTTATTGACGCTTCCGTAGAAAACTATCATTTCGATGTTACATAAGTGTGGAGAAATGTGAAGCAAAATAATTTCAAAGTACTGCTGCGTTTTACTTTTTCTTTTTGAATTCTTAATTTTTTAGTTCTAGGCAGATTTTGGACGACTTTCGTGAAGCGTATTTTTGGATTTCACAGAACACCGACAGCGATGCCAGGATTATGAGTTGGTGGGATTACGGGTACCAAATAGCGGGAATGGCCAATCGGACTACTCTAGTTGATAACAACACGTGGAACAACAGTCACATCGCATTGGTGATTATTTTTATTTGATTGATATTATTGTCTAGCTATATATATGTTTAGCTATTGTTTGCGCCGTTTTCACACCGAGCATCCAATCGCGCGCCTAATTGGACGAACGTTCGAGAGGGTCGGGGGTTCGGCTAATGCTTTTACCGCATACCGCTTTTCGCTTTCGCCAAAGAAAGTAAATTGATGTTCAAGTTTTATCTTATCTGTTATAACGTTTACGTGAGTGGTGAGTATTGTGAGTATCCCATCGAACCTCTCCTAAAACCCATCCTCACCACACGCTGCAAAGGAACAAGTGACCGGTAAGTGGTTCTTATACTTTTATTTTATTTTTTTTTCACCGCTTTAACCTTCCTAAGCGGACCCGAACCGCAAGTTGTAGACGCCACAACAGCTATATTTATGTTTATGTGTTGCTATATTATTGTGTAGTGGGATGGTTTATCCAAAACTCATAAATCATGCTATTTTTATAGGTTGGTAAAGCTATGTCATCGAACGAGAGCGAAGCATACAAAATAATGACGGCCTTAGATGTTGATTACGTGCTAGTGATTTTTGGCGGAGTTATTGGGTATTCAGGTGATGATATCAACAAGTTCTTGTGGATGGTGAGAATAGCTGAAGGAGAACATCCAAAAGATATTCGAGTAAGTAAAGCGTGTATAAGTTTCTTCTTAGGCCGAAGTAATGTGCGTAAGAAAAGGCAAAATTAATGCCGGATTAGGCGTTTGGGAAAAATTTTCAAATTCAGGCACACTTAACAATATTTAAGCAAATAGACTTTGTGGTTGTTATGTGTTCAAACTTTCGAACGAAGAAAACCCTGACGATTCAGAGTTGATTCTCCCTGTGGCGGTCGCTGATGATGAATAAGGAAGGTTGTCAATGGACAATTCCTTTCATGCCTTAGAATCACCCATGTGGTGATGAAAAATGGTAAGGTTAATAAACGAAACCACTGATTCCTGAATTTCCAATGGTTTATTAATGAATCGAGACAGTATTTGTAGCCCAAAAGGGGTTGACAAACCGTTATTCAATTGAATGACCCATCCGGGCGGCCCATTAAAACAATGAAACATTTGCTTAGCGTACCTGAGCCTTTCCACAGATGTGTCATTTTACAATTCGCAAATATTTACAGGTATATGAAATGATTCATTCGGGCTGCCTTTTGTGCCATTTTCCTTTTCTTCTTGAGCCTCTTGGCCTTGAGCCGAATGAATCACTTTACAATGAATTAATCAACATTTACATTTCATGCCCGCAAGTCTGAACATTATGTATTTAAATTGTGGCCCAGTTTTTTGCCACCAAATTTTGTAAAAAATTGTCATCCTTTTCGCTGGTCCTTATATCCCGTATTTCCAAAAAAAAGCCAGTGTTTAACGTTTTTAGTTTTAAGTTCGACTGCCGCCGAAACCTAACTTCAATAATTTTATAGGGTGTATTTTAACATTCAAAATTGAAATGAATTTTTAATATATTGCTAGCTGTGGCACTCAAATTTGAATGTCAGTTACATAACCTTGTCCTCATGCAATGGGTTAACTTAGAGGTGGGCAAACTAGGGGTCGCGAAAAAATTGTTCGGGGTCGCCAAATTTTTGTAAGCTGCATTATGCTTGATAATTAACACTATGACGTCCGCAAGTCTCATGTAAATTTTGTCGTGTCGGTGCCGGTGGAACTAACTCTCGTGCTGCCTGAGCACCAACATTTTAAATTCACAACATATGAACTTCAGTGGTAATCGTCCACATGTGTAATAAACGCCAGCGACGAATGCGCAATAGATTTCGAATTTAACGTCACCGGCGCTCAGCCAGTAGTGTTTGTGAACATTGCATGGCACCACAGTGAGGCCAGCGGACATCATGGTGTTAGTATTTGTTAGCTTTGATGATATTTTTATTCGATGAAATGAAAGAAATGAGCGAACTATGTATTTGTGACCATGTATCTCAAGGAGTCGCCAAAATTTTTCTCTACTGAAGGGGTTTTGCAGCCGGAAAAAGTTGACGCACCACTGTGTTAACCTATGTTTCTCTAATCAGTACATAGTTAACTACTGATAACTTTTTAAAGTTGAGTGAGACACTATATACATTTTTCTGTGTTAAAATTTATGTTTAAATACTTTAGATTTAATTGGGTACTGAATAAAAATAGAATCGAATGAGATATTGAGAACGGCATGGTTTATATATAATTCAAATTTTAAATAAAGGAAGTATATAGAATTGTGGTAGATAATATTTTAGTTGTATCAAAATTTGTTTGATTTCAGTTCTGTCTTATTTTATTTAACAGGAAACTGATTACTTCACAGACCGGGGCGAATTCCGTGTGGATTCTGAGGGTACTCCAACTCTCCTCAATTCTCTCATGTACAAATTATGCTATTACAGATTTGGAGAATTGAAAATGGATTACAGAAATCCCTCTGGTTTTGACCGAACTCGAAATGCTATTATTGGTAATAAAAATTTTGAATTGACTTATCTTGAAGAAGCATATACTACAGAGCATTGGCTAGTCAGAGTTTACAGGTACAATAATTGTTTTTATCATTTTTAAATACAGTGCTGCCTAGTTGCTTTTTGACATTATATGTAATTAAGATGATGTAATGGTAATAATTCATATTTATCTAAGTTTCTGTTTCCATATGGGTTAATCAAAAATACTACTTATCAGTTATGATCATTTTGTTGCAGGGTAAAAAAACCTGATGAATTTAATAGACCTAGGATTCCCGTTTCTGCCAGGAAAATCAAAAGAGTTAGAATGTTTATTTCTAAGAAGGTAAGTTGACATAAATTGCATCTTTTCAGTAATTCTTTTATGAAGTTAATGATTTTTAGACGAATAAACGCAAGAAAGGTTTAATAAGAAATAAGCCGATCGTCGTAAAAGGCCAGAAATTGGCAAAACTATCCTAGTAGAGTGATTCATCTCGTCTATTGTGCCTATGGTTTAGACTGAAAAAAAATTCTGGATTTTTTATTGAGAAAGTGTGCGGCGGGCATGGAATTTTTGCTTGTTATTTGCTGTATATTAATAAAATCATATTGTATATATTTTGAGGTGTCACTTAGTTTATTTATTTTTAATAGAGATTTAACATGATTTAAAAAATTTTTTCCTGTCTTCTAAATGGACGGTTACATGTTTATAATAATATTAAATATCAGTAGTAGTTCATTTTGTAACACTAGGTCAATATTTTGATCTCTTTCTATAGAGACAATATTTTGAAGGTTTTGGCATGTTGAACCGCTTAGTTAACCTTATGTGACCCATCGGAATAAAAGTTTGTGATTACATTTTCTAACAATATATATTGTGTTGAATTGTAGTTTTACAGTTTTTGTTTGTGCTTCTCTAGATAAATTAATGCATTGCTTTGAAGAAGTGACATTTTGTCGACTCGAAAGAAACAGAAAGCATATATGATTGATAATTTTTTTTTTTATTTATTGATTCAAGCAACTGAACATCTTGTTCATCCAGCTTATACTTATCACACTTACAAAATTATAATAACATAAATATTACACTATGAGGACGTAGAACTCCTTCAGATCTAGTCCTCGTCCCGTAGCAGGTCGATGAATTTTCTTCGCTGAAGTCTCCTTGCTTCTGGCGACCGAGCTAAGTTTCTTAGTTCACCATTTTGGTGGGACAGAAGGCGCTGTAGGTGCCTTCCAGCCTGCTCACGAATTTCTTCCTGCACCGTCTTCATTTTAAATCCCGGTGGAGGTTGTCATTTCAAGGAGCGTTAACTGAGTTCCTTAGTACTTTATTTTGGAACCTTTGGACCATCAGAGCATTGCTCTTGCTGGTACAGCCCCACAACTGCGCTCCGTAGGTCCAAACCGGTTTTAAAATTTGTTTATATATAATGAGTTTGTTGTCGAGAGACAAACCTGATCTTCTTCCCAACAGCCAGTACAAACTCCTGTATCTAGCGTTGAGCTCTTGAATTTTCTTTTTGACGTGTTCCTTCCACCTGAGTCGAACATCTAAAGTCATGCCCAGGTATTTGGCCGTGTTTTTGTTCGGTATGACTATTCCATTAATCAGGACTGGCATGGGGCTAATCCTTCTCAGTGAGAAGTCGACGTGCGTTAACTTACTTTTGTTCAGCTGGATACGCCACTTCTTAGCCCAAGAGTTGACTCTGGTTGCCGCTCTCTGTAGCTTGTTAACTGCTTCTTCCGCAGTGTTCCCGGATGTTAGGATGGCCGTATCATCCGCAAACGTCGCCACTTGCACCTCATCGTCGCAGGGCAGATCCCTGGTGTAGAGAAGATAAAGAGTGGGGCCCAGGACGCTGCCTTGCGGAATATGATTGATAATGGAGCATGATGGAGTGCCCCACGGGTCTTCGCCGATGCTGCTAATGAGCTCGTTCCACTCTTGTACTTTGCGTGGCGAATCTCCGAAATACGTTTTTAAATACTTCATCTTATCTATCTAGGTGTCTAACCTATAAATAGCTACCTAGCTGTGTTTTAAAATAATTACACATTAGTGAGAAAGTATTAAAATTTATTTAAATCTGTGTAAAAATTTTTACCGAATTTATATATATTTATATATATATTATATATAAAACTCACTTGAGTAACAATAAAAACATCTTAAATGACTGAGTTATTATGAATTCCCGGCAATAATAGAATAGTTTTTTTTAAAAAATTTCATCAACTCTTTTCTCTTAATTTTTTCACACGATTAATGTTAAAATTTCGTCAAAAAATTCAAAATTATGCTTCACTACTAAATGATTGTTCGTTTGTCCACATATATCTTTCGTCGTCTTGGCCTTCTGTTTCACTAGCATTCCCAAGAGGCTCGGATGGCAGACTTATTTTAGAACGACATGTTTGTGCAGACCGATGCCCAAAAGCAGAAAAATATTCAATAGCAAAACAAATAACATCTTTTGGTTTCATGAGCAGAACGTGTTCAACAAAATCAGCCAAAATCCGTCTCAGGGGCTCACGCTGAAGTATATGTGACCGATGTGTCATTTTTTGAAGATCCTACAAGAACCAGTCAAATCTTAAATCAGTAATTATTTCATTTACAAACTTAATCAAAAGTTTTCCTTTTTCTTTTAGAAAAGTACTCTGTTACTACCACTAATCACTAGACTCTTACATTAGTACGGCTTAATTAATAATCAAGTAATTTTTTTTACTACTGACCACCCTATCGAGATAAAGAGAGTGAAGTTGAAGATCTCTGTGCCAAAACCTATGAAGTTGTGAAGTTCCATCAGTGAAGCAGTTTGTATTCACTTCAATATCTGGATCAAAGTGAAGAAAACATTTTGAATTTGACCAAAATAAATAAATAATTTGTCCAGCTCTCGTTAATGCCATTGTCATGGTAACACTACATTTCTTGTGATTAGTTATATTCCTGTAAATCACTAAAACTTGTTTTGTTTTACCGTTGATCATTTGCTCGCTTAGTTTTGTTACCTGAAATGAGTCACATTTTCAAGTTTAAATCTATAAAAAATCATGGGGACAAGTAATTCAGCTGCAGTTTTAAAGAAAAAAAAACAAGGAATGAATACAATTTTGAACTTATGAGATACTTATTTTTAGTTTTTTTCGCTTCTGGTTTGAGAACTTGGTAAAAAGATTTGTACCAGTGCGGATGGCCAGGAAATTCATAACGCCTCACTTCTACTCCATTTTTTTCCTAATTTTAAGCTTGTAATAAATGGAAAAACGTTTTGGAATTAAACTGACTAAAAATAAAATACGTTTTTGTCCGCTAAGGATAAAAAAATTTATTCTAGACATTAGAAACATTATTAGTAAAAAGAAGGGGATTATCAAAATTAAACCTTACTACAACCAGAAAATGAAGGTTTACAAACTTTTTCTGTAGAAATTTTTTGTAACAAAGACTTTTACAATTAACAGTGGCTTTTCACAAAACGGAAATAAAACTTACATAGTAATTTCGACAACGTTTTCCATTTGACAGAATTGTTTTTAAACATAATATTCCTTCGTATCCTTTTCTTGCTAGTTTTCTCAATAAGACCGCATTTGCACATTCGCCAATTAAACCCTTTAAGAAAAAGAGGAGTGTTTAAGCGTACGAATATTGCTGCACAAAGTCATACCAGCCATATATCTTGGGGGTTTCACTTACGAGCGCTTCCACAAATGGAATTGTTTTACGGGTGCAGTTCTTCATCTCGCCAATTGTGTTTGTTACAGACAAATAGTACTTTGTTGTTTCTCTCAGTAAAAACATGCTTCTCTCGTGTTTACCTGTATTTGAAACTTCCGTGCACCTAAAAACCGTCAAACAATTGCTCAAGCAAGTTATATAAAAGAGTCTCTTTAACAAGCAAGAACTTCAGTATATCATAAGCAGACGTTCAAATGTTACATAAGAAAGTTTTAAAAATAATTCTGGTGGTACTTCTCGCGGGAAATCTTAAACTGAAGCAAATGACAAATTTAAAACTGTTGCTGCTGCCATTGGTAATTTTATTGCTTGTGAGTTTTAGAGAGCGCAAAAAAATTTGACCAGCAAACTTTAAAAACTAAAAACATTTATAGTGGTTATAACTGAAAATTGTAACAAAACATCGCAATTGAAGAAATGTTGATGAAAAAACAATGTGACCCCACGACGGTCCGAAATTATGACGAAACATAACGTTTTGGGTAAAATGAAGTCTCTTCTCTTTCCCCTCAGATGTTGCGGGATTTTTAGATCCTCTGGGTGTTCGAGATCTCAACATCGACGACTGTGTCTCTAAACTTCCCCCAAGGAACACTACTTTCTGGCTCCCTTTCCTAAACCTAATAATACGTGCTCCCTTGCCTTAGTTCAGGGGTCTTCAACGTTGTACACATTAAGGGCCAAGAAAAATTCTTTTTCTGCACAGCGGGCCCGCACCATAGGTATTTTCATAAGAATTTTTTTTTTCGGCAATGGTCAGGATGATTAAACAAGTAGAAAACATTTATTTATTGAGCCACATCAACAAAAGGGGCAAATTAAAAATCAATCCAATGCAGTTGGTCAATGTCAGTTTTATTTTTTTTCTAAAAATTATTTTTTTTGTAGTCGTTATTGAAAGTGCTGTTGGCGGACCGCAAAAAACAACGGCGGGCCGAGGGTTGAAGACCCTTGCCTCAGTTATTACCTTTACCCACCCTATCACGTGGAAGCCCTTTTCACGTTCCCTACCAAATGAGAGCTCTTTTTCTTCCTTTCCATTTATCTGATGGATCTCCAAAACGACGACTATGACAGTATGATAAAAAAAGGTAAGAAATATTACTCCAGGTGGGAGTCAGGGTGGGGGTCGGAGGCTTCTAAGCCTCCAAATCCTACCCCGTTCTCTGATCGGTTGCCCTGAGGTTGGGGGAGGGGGAGACTTCATCAGGAGAAGTCGACTGTACATCGTTGCCAGTGAGCGATGACAGCGATGTGACAATCGCCGATTCGAGGATAGTCACTAACGGTAATGACCCTGCTGTAAAAACCAGACTGTTCACGATCGATGACAAGCCAGCATTGGAAACTCAGTACGGAGACGAGAACGACGGTACAGCTATCAAAGGATCACAAAGAGAAAAAACTACAGAAACGCGCAGTGATAGTGAGGAGGAGGTGTTAACTGCACTCAGGGATCCGAAAAAAATAGGTCATGGCAACCCCCGTGGACGGGCTGTCGAACATCAAACGTCGTGTTCTCGAACTCGAACGGGAGCAGGATCGCCACGAGAAGGAGAGTAGAGCCGAACAGTCTCTTTAAGCTGAGTCCCGTCTAACACTCACACCGAGACCCAAGATGCAGATCACTTCTCCAACTTCATTCAAACATCCTTGGAGACTTTAGGAAAGGTGGCATCATTTTCATCAACCTTAAGGGAACCTTCGTCAAGGTGCTGAGAAATGCGGCCAAAAGGATGAAGACTGCAACGGAAGATCTGTGGAACCGTCTGCGGCCAGACGACGAATAGAAGAGACTGTAAGAATCGAACCGTCGTCTCAAAATGGAGCTGCAAGCTGCCTCCGTTGCACCAGTCCAACGATTGCCGATCGCTGGACTGCACCTCGGACTAGGCTGGCTGCCAAGGGGGAACAAAATGACTTGTGAGGAGGCCATTCGGTCCGTGGACCACCGAATCGTGGGAGATGGGACTTATACTATCTAAATCCTTGTAATGATTACGGATGAGTGGCAGCGCGTTCTTAGATCTTTCTGCCTGAACCACTCGGGAGGTTTTGGTGGGTGCAAACCCGATATAATCCCCCCTCCTTCCCAAAAGATGGACAGAGTTTCCCTCAACAAAAAGAAAAACCAAGAAGTTGAAATGATATGGCATTTAAGGACAAAAACCATACATTATGGTACCAAGGTGAACCATACAATAACAAGTCTTTAAAAGGAGAAGTACATAATATGTTTATAACGGAACCAAGAAAAGCTGTTCAATTTTAACCTAATGAAAAATGAAACAGAACAGCTTCTGCTAACGTTCTGATTTTAACTATAGTTTAATGTTCACTCATCATTAATGATGAATTTCCAGAAATTGATGTCAATATTTTTCTGTTCCTCATCGGAGGTGACCCATACAGATTTTGTGTACAGATCTTTGAGAGGACCCACCAACCTTCTTGTCTTCAACTTTTCACCCTCAGTTAACTCTTGATGCTAATTAAAAACATTTTATAACCAATATACTGTAGTAAGCGATTTTTAATTTAATTGAAGAGCAAATTTAACTAACCATTACCTACTCGTAACGTATTTCTTCTAGAGTTTTAAGTTTGGGAGTGACGGTTCCTGTTACCACGGACTCAGACAATTTTCCATTGATATAGGCGCGGCTAGAAATATGAACATATAAGGCTTTTGGTTTCTCATCATCTTTATCTTCTTGGTCAATATTTAAATGAAATCGACCGATCTTTTTGCCATATTCGTTAAAAACGTATAATTTTTCTCCAAACAATATCGGTTCGACAAGATTCACGTCTAAAATTTTTTCCCAAACATTAGATCAGGAACCAAAGAAGAGTTGAAAATAGCTAGAATTTTTCCTACCGATTCCGAGCATACGTTTCGTTTCAGCAAATGAGGACAGTTTATATTTGTAGGGCGCCATTATTCACCAATGAAAGAAAAAAAAAACAGAGATAGAGAGCAAAAGTATAATGAACAACAAAACCGTTTGTTTATTTAGTCAGTTTTAAAAGGCCGTGACTGTGAATATTGAGTATATATATTTTGTGAAGGATAAAAATCAATACGTTTTTAAATCAAAAATACTTCAGTATATTCAGTACTGTAACGATGCCAAAGTATTCGAGTTTTAACCATTGTTGCTGATTTCTGCAGGGTTCGGTGATGGTGGATGATTACGTCATAGAATGGATCAATCAAATCGTTATTTTATGTAATGGTTAGTTAACTGCCACCTGTCTCTAAGTATGAGACAACAGTTGGTTTGGGTTTAAAAGAGCCCAACAAAAAGGTTGGGTTTAAAAACTCAGCAATTATGTAAATTTTTGAATAACAAAATTTAAATATCACGAGGGGGCATAAGTATTTTATAAATGCCTTGGTGGGGAGTGGCCCAAAATCGGTTCGGAACCACTGATTTATAAATCCAGTACGTATTTGGCCAGTGTGTAAGATTTTTGAACCTGTCAGAGAATTTTGTCGCCATCTGGTTACAAATTTCCCCACAAATTTTTAAGACTGTTATTTACAATGTGCATGGCGTTCAGGGTTAAGTTTCATTTTCGTTTTTATTAGTTCAAACATTGTTTGACTAATAGCTAACTAAATAGTTAAACAACGTGTTCTTTATTTAACATATTAAACTGTAAATGCATCACTTTGTGGAGTTATGTTTCGAAACCTTAGGTAAGTACCCGTAACTGCTAGTTTTGCCGTTTCGCCAATTGCAAAATTCTGTGTCGAAGGCCCGTGTAATTGAAATAACTGTTTTGTTCGTAAGAAAAATTATAACTCGATCTCTGCAGATTTTTAGGGCTCCGAGCTGAATTGCCTTCTACATTGTACAATGTAAACACCATCTTAAGGCATTTAAGCGATGATGTTGGGTCAAATTTGGATATAAGGATACCCCAAAGAATTGAAAGGAACCCTACAGATATTTTGAAGGTATTCATTCCAAGAACCATCGACTTTATTTTTAATGTTCAATTTAATATACTACAATGAATACAAATATTCATAGTAACACATTACAATACACATATTTCACATATTACAATCGAGTAGGTTTTATTTTGCCTGAATTTCAGTAATTTTTTTTTTCAGGCTTTAGAGCAAACACTTCAAAGAGATCCTACAGCTTTCCATTATAAGTACCCTGATGATCCTTATTTTGCCCCTCACTCAGCAACAGATAAAAGGTCAATAGCTTTATCCTTGGAATCAGGGAAAAAATCAGCCCAATGGATAGTTAACAATAATCCTAACTTTTTTAAAGAAAAAATTTCTGAACCTTTCATACAGGTAAAAGACTACTCTTTTTAAAAATAAATTTTATATATTTCTGATATTGTGTATTTATAATGAAAAATCAAAAATGTTTTTTTGAAAATGACATAATGAACATGGAGACAAATATAAAAATTTTTGTAATTTTAGGCTTTCACTCCCAAAATTGTTTATAATGAAACTACAGATGTGACAGAAGCCATATTAGTCAAGGTCATTAGAGAGAAAAATGTTTTGGATGCCATTGAAGTTTATAATCTTTTAAATGCAAAAAGTACTGGTAAGAACTGAATCATTCTGAAAATTCTTGAAATGAACATTCAAACTATAATATTATGTTTACATTCATGGTGGCATTTTTGCTATTTTTGAAATTATTTAAAATATATGTAATAGGTTTGAGCTTATTTGTAAAATTAGTTTGGTAAATAATGTCAAATTTTATATGCTTGTTTTCTCTTGATTCAGTTACATTTTTTTGTCAATTCTTTCAGATATTTCAAACGAAACAAAACAACTTTTATTGGAATTAGTTTGCTTTTACAATAATGGTGAAGAAGAACATGAACAAGATCTTGAGTTAAAGTGGTTTTTAAGGACTCAGAAAAAACAGTTTTTGAATACATGGAAGTTAGTATTACTCATAGTAGATTAAGTTAAATGTTGCCAAAATAAGTTTTGAAGCATTTCTCAACCTTATGGTAGCTAAGATTTTACATTTCCTTTACAAAAGACATTAAGTTAATTTTAGTTCACTTCACACATTTTGTTTATAAATTTAAATACTTACACTTATATGCATATCTATACCTTTTCTCAGATGTTCATTCAGCATTATTTGTCATTTGTCTTCTTAATACCTCACTCCCTCACATGTGGTTTGAGCTTCTTTGCTTAGCACTTTTTTCTTGCTCTCCTTAAGTCGGTATTGGGAATACTGGATTCCAATTTTGGAACATGATCTGAGTTATATTTTGAGTGTGTGGTCTTGAGATATTCATGATGTGCTGTCTGAATATCATTTTGTCTATTTGTAAATTTCCCAATCATTTCCACTCTTTTTCTGACCTGAAACTGCACTCCTCTGGATTTCACAAGGATTTTTCTTATCTTCAATCTATTCCTGTTGAACATACCTTTGGAAGAGCCTTTTAGCCTTTTCTTATATTTGTCTTTAAAAAAGTTCTGTTTTCCATATCTCTGTTTTGATTTTATTTTATTTTCTTCAAAAACCATGTAACCCAGCACCATCTAATCCAACCTATGATCCATTTGAGACATTTTTCTTGCATGGCTTCCTGTTCTTATATTCAAATCAACCTCACACTTCAGGTACGTACGTCGTAAGGCTTCTTACCAAGTCAAACACAAAGCACCTCTGAACTTATCTCTTAACATTCTCTTTCTTATGCCCCAAACCTTGGCGACTACCACAGTTTTCGTTTCTGTTTCAAGGATGTGTGGGTCTATTCTTCTTTCCTGATATAGAGATGTAACCTTTTATAGTAAAGGTGTGTTAAGTAGTAAAATTCAGCAGTTTAGAAATTTGATATACCTTTCAAATCTCAAATATTTTGATACTATTGTTTACATTTTTAATTATCCGGGTGAGAGATTAGTGGTGTGGTGGTTAAAGCGTATGACTCTTGAAGCTATAGTCGTTCAAATCCTATCCTACATCCTGTTATACCCAAAGGTGGAAAACGGGATTAAAACTCAAACTATACTATACTATTTTTAATTATCCGTACATGCGTTGTTTGGGTTTTTAACAAACTCGTTTGGTCTCTTTCTCCGTCAGGCTCTTCCTTCATTCTGTTTTATCGTTGAATTTGTTGATTGATTCACTTTAGCTTGAGATCTCCCTCTGAAAGCGCCTTCATTTGTAATAGGCAAAACATTTTAAGATGCGTAAGTATAAATTCTCTTTTTCTTTTACAGCTTGTGACGCGACGAAAGAGACAAAAACATAATGGTAATGAGATAGTCATTATTATCAGTAACTGTCAAAATCTTAAAAATTACTATTTTGGCATTTCAGAGATGATGGATTTGCTGAGACATTATTTCAAAGCATGGATCCAGATGACCCTTTAGCGTGCTCTACAATGATTCAGGGAAGGCTGAAGTTTAATGAGATTGACAAAGGATTTGAACTGTTTGATTTTGCAAGACAAAAAGACATGACACTATCTATTAGTGCATATAATGAATTAATAGCACATGTTAATGGTATTAAAGAAAATGGAAAGGAAAGATGGGAGTTCATAGAAGTAAGTTTTCAAATAGAAGAGTTCTTTCTTTCTTCCAAAAAAATTATTAAGTAATCTGCATTGGTAACCCTTTATAACTATGTGTAAGAAAAAGGGATGACATAAAATTTCTGTTTACAGGTAGGATCAAATATTTTAAAAGTAATGTGGTTCTTGAGTTAATGTTATAGAAGATTGTGTCCAGTCTGATGAATCTTTTTATTATTGCAGATACTATTGAATGACTTAGAGTCGAAGAGCATTCAACCCAATCTATACACCTTGAATGCAGTATTAGAGTCATTGCATCTTATAAAAAACTGGCATGGGAGCTTAGAATGTGCACTGAAAACTGTTAAAGAATTTCTAAAGTTGGGCATCTCACCCTCTTTAGGAAGCTATTATTATTTAAGTGTAATTTTCAAAAATACCAATTATAAAAATCCAGTAAGTGTAGAGAGGTTTTTAGAAGGGATAGTAAATGTTCTTATAGAGAGTAAATTGGAAATTCAACATCCAAGCGACATGTTGTTTTTTGAAAGAATTATGGATATATGTGCTGTTTATCTTCAAAATTGGTGTCTTGCCAGTCTCTTAAATACTTTACTTGAAGCAAATGATAATGTGAAATTTATCGGAAACAATAAGGCTCTCAACAAGTACTAGTAAGTGTTAGACTCAACATCTCATTCAAATAATTAATATTAATTTATAAGCGCAACTTGAGTGCGATTTCATATCCCTCAAGTTTGATCATTTTCATTGACATGTTCACTGACCTCGAACAGCTGGACACTATTCATGGCCGTCGAATTTCGGCGTGGTCTTGAAATTTGGAAAAAGATATGCGACGGTCCTTTAGTATGTTATATGTTTTGTGTAATAAATTACCATTTTAACGACTCGAACAAAGCCACAAAATTTTTTTTGCTTTTTAAGCATTTAAATTAAAACCCAGAGATGTATCAATTCATTGGAGAAAATAAATAATACTGACGAAGGATGTTGAAAAGGTGACCAGAAATATTCCGATGTTAGAGGTTCCTAAAGGAAAGTGATAATGATTTGTTTGAAAACGACTCAGACATCGCTAGTGACGAAGATTGATTGCTAATACTTGATTACTTAATATTGTTCGTTTAATTTAACAATGTATTATTTATATATTATTCTTCAATACTGTGTTTTTTTTACAAATCTTAAGTGTACAGTTTACACATTTAATTATGTACTTTTTTATATTTTGCCCATTTTTTTGTCTGTTGTTTTCACGATCTTTTATCTGACCTGTTTTCTGAAACTACTTCTCCAAGTCTTCATTTTGTATTATTGCTTCTTAACTTCTGACATTTTTATGAGATAATTTCAAATTGACTATTGTCTGTGTCTTATTTTTAATTTGTTTTTGTTTTCAGCGGGAATTATATCACTTTACTATTTGAAAAAATGCCTGTTCAAAGTGCAATGAAAGCGTACAGAGCTTTGGTACCTGTAGTGTATTCTCCCGAGCTTCGAGTTATTCAGGTACAATTTATTAGAGGACATGTATTAGGCATGATAAAAAAAATTAACGCATTTCATTGATTTTTGTAAAGTTTTTATTTTATTTCTTATTTTAACAGGCTATATTGAAGGTGTTGTTCAGGCAAAACTCATATGAATCATTAAATGAAATTTGGAAAGACATAATCCAACTGAAATTGGACCATAACGATGTTTTAGTGAATTTAGTCGAAATGTTTGTCGCAGACGAAGAAGAAAAAAGCGATGAAGCTTCCAGGTTTTTTTCTGAGGTCTCAACTGTTCTTTTGAAGCGCATGGAAATTACTGATGATAGAAATAAATTTAAAATGCCGTAAGAAACTGTTTTTAGATTTCCATCTCAAATTTTGTTAATAATCTTGCAATAATTTATTAATTTTTTTAAGGGTAACCGGTAAACTAGTGTCAAATATGATGATTGGGTTCGTAAAAATTAGAGATTTTCACAATGCATCGTCTGTTTTTAAGAATGTTGCTGACGGAGTATTTTCCGTAAGCTTTAGTCATACTGCCGTCAAGTTTTTTTTCGACTTTTGCGCCTCCTTGGAAAAATTTCCACAACTTCTGGTTAGTTTCTAAACCCAATATTTACACGTGTGTGTATAATATATACTCATATACTGTATATTATTTCCTAAAAGTAATTATTTATATAAACAAAAAATTATTTTAACATTTAGGACTGCCTGAGGTATGCTTCGATGAAAAATCATCCTGAAATATCCGAAATGGCAGGAAGTGCCTTGGTTCATTCGAGTAAGCTGAACGACGGCGATGTTAAGTGGCTCCACAGTCTTGTCAATGGAACGAGACAAAATGAACCATCGTGTAAAACAAAAGATATCATTTAGGGTTTTGAATCAATGTGCTTCCACATCGAAAATTATTTGCAGCAAATTATCAGTTTACCTTGGAGTTCTTTGAGCAACGGATTTTTAATCTAACACAAATCTATTTTCTTATTTGTTTAAACTTCCCTTAATGGTGATTGATGACAAAAAAAAAGTAATGTAAAGTGTTAATGCGTTGTAAAATAGACAGAGAGTAAGGTAGAGCCAGAGAAATATAATAGTTGAAAATGAAGTAGGTTTAATCAAAAGTTGGCTTTATTTTCCTTACTTAGGTGTGGTTTAGCATTTGTTTGCTGTTCAAACTTCCGAAAGGAGAAAACTTTTCGCTAGGATTAATACCACTGGGTTCACCTGGCCGGTAATGAAGGTGACGCAAAGGTATAGGTAAACGACTCATACGCTAGCCGTACGTTCTTCTGCTGGACAGAGCAGAGGGAACGTTTCTGCCGGTGGTCTTTTGGTGGATCCTCGGGGATGGAGAAATTGGGCTGAATTCTACTCCTTTGAGGTGCTGATGTTGCAGAGGGAGGAAGGCGAATGTGTTCGGGAACGGAAGAGCAGCAGTGCTCTCCGGGGTCCCATCTCGGACTGGGTTGGCCGCCTAGAGAGGACAAAGTGATTTCGGAGGGAGGCTATTCGGTGCACAACATACCTGTCGGACAGCCTTCTGCCTCGAGATCTGAGGCTGAGACACAAATTTAGCTACTTACCACACCTGTTTGGAGTCAGTAAAGTACAGCAAACATCATTAGAAAACTGTCAATTATATTGATTCATTTAATAATATAATTAAATAAATAGCAGACTTGGAATCGGTAATTACATAACATTCCCATTTGATGGTTACTTTAAACCGGAGGTTTCTTTTTTCTTCCTCTTTTCTTCTTTTCAGTGTGTGTTCCCTGCTTCTTCACGATGCAAAATCTACAATACCAATCCTCATTTTTGTCTGGAGGAACTTGGATCCCGACGCAGACCCAATGGTACCAGGCGTCACACTCGTCGCACCCGATCATGGCTGACCCATCGTCCGGCCGTCCACAAGCAGGGCAGATCCAAACTTTGTTCCCGTCCTTGTCGATTATGGTTCCTGGACTCTTCATCACGGGAACCGGTTCTTTCACTGATAAGCTCGTGGCTCTCACGGTTTCTGTTTGGACGTGGAGAGGCTTCGTCACGGATGTTTTTGGTGGCTTGCTAAACAAGGATGATATTCTCGCTATTTCCGGGGTGGGCTCCCGTTTCGTCGGTGCCACCAATTTTTCTTCCTCCTCCAGTTTTGTTGGTTTCGAAAGAAGTTTTTTCAGTTTAGGGTCGGGGGACGGAGGTCGAGGAGATGACGGACCCAGTTTCAAAGTCAGCTTGGGTACAGATACGACCATCGGGGAAGCAGATTCTTTCAGCTTCTCTTTCTTTTTTATTTTCTTCTCCTTCTTTTCTTTCAATTTGTACTCTTTGTATTTTTCATCTTTGTGTTTCTTTTCTCCTCTTTCTTTTTTAATTTTTTCCTTTTTGTCTTTCTTCTTTTTTATTTTATCCCTGTCCTTCTTTTCTTTCTTGTGCTCCTTCGCTTTCTTCTCTTTATCTCTATTAAATAAAATCGCCAACGGTGACTTCCCTTCTTTTTCTGACTTAATGGGCGAAGATCGTTCTGAAGAGGAAAACTTTTCAAAGTGATCTTTCTTTAAATCTTCAGGTTTAATAGGTTGTTGCATTAGTAGTGGAGGAGGAAGCGGAAGGTTGGGAAAATTGGGACACAAGGGATGAGGGAATCTGGGAATGAGAGGATTGGATATGGGAGGCGGGATCAGGCCAGGGCCAGAGGGAAAGTGTGGGAAGAATGGAAGAACAGGAGTAGGCATGGACTCTCTCAAACGCGACGGTTCCACTATCTCAGGCGTTTTCGGCCTTTCATTTCTTTCCATATCTTCGTCCGCATGGAGTCTTTCCTTGGGAGAAACCTTTCTCTTCTTCTTTTCCTTGTCCTTTTTCTTTCTCTTGTGTTCCGGAGATCTTTCCATTTTTCTCAGTATTTCAGGAGTTTTCGGTGTCGATGGACTTCCAGGAGAAGACAACGTGTCTTCGTAAATTTGTGACACGTCAGAAATCCTATTTTCCGTTCTCGGTTGCCGATTTTCTTTCTTTTCTTTGGGTAAGCTCTCCATCATCTCGCTGAGAGCTGATCTGGGCTTACGATTGGTGACTTCTTCGATGATCAGTCCTGGAGATCTTTCTCGGCTAACGGGTGGAACGATGTCAGCGAAGTCATGCTTTTCCAACTTTTCTGGTTTCTCTTCCTTCGCTTTGGTGATTTTCTTAAATATGTTCAACTTTTGAGTGTCAGGTTCTGTAGTGAGTTTGGCTATGGTTACTCCCGAGTCGCGAGTCTTCTCGTAGGCAGGAGGACTTGCCTTCTTCATCATGGGTTGAACGGGGGTCACGACCAGATGCGGTGACTCTGACAATTTCTGAATGAGAGATTTTTCAGAAGAGTGTTCTACAGGTAGAATTTTATTAGAACCTGGTTTGGGAATTTTGTTTTGAAAGTGAGGGTGGCGGACTCCCATTTTTAGGGCCCCCGTTTTCAAAGCTTTAAGTTTTTCCATTTCCTTCATGCTCGCCAATTTTTTAATTACCGGCTCGTTACCGGTACTCATTTTTTCCACAACTTTCTTCTTTTCCTTTTTCTCCAGTTTTGCATTTTCCTGAACTTTCTTCATTTTCTTTTCTCTGTTTACCTCAGGTGGGACGGTGGGGTACGACGAGGGCTGCGGGGAAATAGACCGAGAATCCGAAGTGGGAAGAACGACCTTTGGTTCAGGTAACTTCCCTTCTCGAGCAGGGGACAAGAATCCTCCTGTGGTCATCATCACGCTACTAATTTCCCGCAAAGGTTTGCCCTCTTCTTCTAAAAAGAGTCGAGCTCTTTTGGCTGCTGGAGTTTCCACCGGATCTCCAGGGCGTTTGAACACGGCCTGAGGACTCGCCTGGGGAGAAGGAGCTGAAGAAGGTCCTGCCGTGTCCACCGACAGCTGATTATCATTTTGAGAATACTCTTCCTCGGTTTCTAGAATAGTCGGAGGCAAGTGCTCGTGAACGTGAACGGGTCTGGTGACGACCTCCTTGCTCCCGGGTTTCAAGAAGTTCAAATGCGACTCTTTTGCGACGGGATATTTGGGCACCTGGTAGTTGCAAGGAACGGATTCCACATACTCGACGTATTCTTCTAACTCTTTTATTTCTATGCCCATCGCTGAGAAAGTAAGACCCAAATCATCTAAATTTGGTCTCGTTCGGCCGAACTGATCAGCGTACAAGTGGGCCGTTTTCGCAATTTCCTCAAGGTACCTGTTGAGAACGTCGACGAGAACTTCTAATGATGTCGTTTGTATGGCGTGCCAACCGATGGTCTGGCAGACTTGAGACACTACCATTTTCAAGGTTTGCTTTGTAAATCCCTCCGCCATTTTACTTATTCAAAATTTGCTGAACCTTTTTTATAAATTTCCTTCAGTTCTTTCAAACGGGGCTGAGCGTGCTAGAAAATAAAATAAAAACCAAATAAATGCCAAACGTAAATGATAATGGGTCTAAAACCTTAATTTGAAATTACACACAAAAAAACAAAAAAAAAAAGTTCGGCTCAGGTGATTCCTGACTGGTACATAACAATGAGGAGTGTTCTTGTTGGACTACAGAATGTGTATGCAAGGCAAAATGGGGAGGGAAAAGGCAGCAAATGAAAGGAAAAATAGAAAAGAACTATATCACAGAAAATTAAATATACAAACAATTAATTACACAAACATATAAAGAGACAAGAATTCTTTGTTGGGTTGGAAATGCTCCTCACATATTAATAACCAGATCAATTGAGAAACATGAAAAGCTCCAAGATAGTCCAAAAATAGCAAGTATAATATTTTTGAACAATAAGTCAGAATGTAGAAAATGCCTTAGAGACAATGACCTGTAAGTCACCACTTTCTTACTGTTAAAGCTCAATGAGGATTGGATTATAAATTTTTTAATTCAAATAAAAAAAGGAAAGAAACTTATGGCACACCTTAATATTAATAAAAGCAAGAACATTGTTAAAACTTTATTTAAAAAAACTGTTTTTTATTTTGTAAAAGTCACTGCAACTATAAGCTATAAAAAACATTTATTGCAAGTGTGGGAGGAATAGTGCAGTGGTTAAAGTTCCTGACTTGGACACAATGATCATGAGTTCGAATCCTCCTCCTGCATCCTATCATACCCAAAAAAAGGGCAAAAAAGTGGGATTAAAACCACCACATATTTATTGCAAGTTAACAGATTACTAAATAAGACTCACATGAAAAATAGGAATGATTGATTCCAGACAGCTTTTGTCATCAGACTGCACCAAAACTGCTAGATAGAAAATTACTCTTTGCTGAAAGAGAAAAATATTATAAATTTCTTTGTTGGATATAAAACAACAATACATATTTAAGAACACAAGATTCAACTACAGACTGCTCAAAATATGCTTCAAATGACTTCCTTGATATAACTTTAAAAATCTTTAATGTTACTCATCTTGAAACTTCCTTTTAAGCAGAACAATAAAAATGTTAACTTACCATAACAATGGCTTCATTGATTATGACATCATTTATTGTGTTCCATGGAATAAATTTTGTTGACTCGAAACGAGAATGATACACTGTAGTAGTTTGTAATCCTAATGATCTGACAATAAAAATTGATTCTGAAAATAATTTCATAAATATCAATTACTCAAAATCCTACAAAGGTATGCATTTATTTATATTTTCAAATAATAAAATCAGTGCTAAAGGTAAAGGAATTTTTGATTAAGATCATCTGGAAAGCTACCCACAAAACCCCTTAAAAAACAAGATATCTCCTCATTTTGTAATCATTTATTCAGCAGAAAATTTGTAATAAGGTAAATATATATAATGAATAGAGTTGTAGTGGAGGAAAACTTAAAGATTTTGAAGATGGGACTCAAAATAAAACCTAATTTCCTAAGTAAAAGCCAGAGAATTGGGAGAACGCCACTTACCTTTTGTAACACCCCAGAATATTCTTCTTAACAAACTAATAAATATCAAAAGATATAAAAATATGCCAACTATCTTAGCCCTTTCTGAAATTACGATATCATTTCTATAATATCCAAAATATGTGAAACTGCCCAAAACAGTTAATAAAAATAACTGAACTTTAGAAAAGACTTTAGACACTAAAATAGTGTGCTCGTAGCGAATGTTATTTAACTCTAAAGTTTTTCTACAATCTTCTTCCAAACGATTCATTTACAATGCAGAAAAAAGAATAACGATGAAAATCAGCATTAATTCTGAGAAACTAGTTTCTGATTATAATTGCAGTTAACTACGAGCGGACATCTTGAGATCACCGCCTTTCTTATAAAAATTCACTACTTCCACGTTTTTTCTATTTTTGGCTGCACGCGCCATTTTAAAAATCTATTCACATACATTAAATTCATTTTTAATGATTTTTTTTTATTTTATTCCAAGAGCAGTATTTATGGAATAAAGTAATAGATAAACATTTTATAACGATTGAGAAATATGCAGTGTTTAAAAAGGACAATATAATTCACAACCCTTTTTTTCAGATTTTTTAAGTTCCACTTTTTTCTTAAAGGGTGATAACAATTATTGTAAATTATTTTTAAAAGTTGATTGTGCACAATAAAATATAAAAGAAAAAAAAGGATTGAAGACAATGACTAATTACTGGCTGGCTGTGGCTCGGGTTCTTGGCAAGATTCACTTCGGGGCGTCGCAGTCAACTTGTTCGTCGCTCGTCAGTTTCAGCGAGAATTCGAACGAGAAGGGTTCGCGTCGCTTGTCGTTCAACGAACCGTTCGGAATGCTTTCGTCTAACATATGTGAAGGCTCAGCACTTTTACTCGCTTTTTGAGAAGGGAAATATACAATTAACTGAAGTTTTCGTGGTAGTAATGGGCCAGTATTGCTGCCGAATATCAAACGCGTGCGAAGTTTCTAGTCGGCGATTTCAGTGATGGGGTTCGGGATATGTTTGGCTTTGGCCGGTCCTGTTTTTATGGGACTTGTAGCCGAAGCCAAATACGAGATTGATAATTCCACACTTTGCTCGCCGGGGTTGTTGCTGCCCGTTTGGGAACCTCAGATTCCTTTGAGCGGGGGCGAACGTCTGGCCAGAGGTGTCGTCTACCTTTTTGCCATGGTTTACCTATTTATTGGGGTTTCTATTGTATCTGATCGTTTCATGAACGCCATTGAAATGATAACCTCACAAGAGAAGACGGTTAAAATAAAAAAGAAAAGCGGAGAATTACAGGATGTTAAAGTGAGAGTGTGGAACGAGACAGTTGCAAATTTGACCCTTATGGCCTTGGGATCCTCGGCCCCAGAGATCTTATTGTCGATCATAGAGATTATAGCTAAGGATTTTCAGTCTGGAGACCTGGGCCCTGGAACCATCGTCGGCTCTGCTGCTTATAATCTTTTTGTTATCATAGCTCTCTGTGTGGCCGTCATACCCGATGGCCAGACTCGCAAGATCAAGCAACTGAGAGTATTCTTCATAACGGCCACTTGGTCTGTGTTCGCCTACATTTGGCTCTTTCTCATTCTTCGTGTTTTTTCGGAGGGTGTGGTGGAAGTTTGGGAAGGCCTGTTAACTTTTTTCTTTTTCCCTGCCACAGTTCTTACATCTTATATAGCCGATAGACGTCTTTTTGTGTTCAAATACCTTCCGCGCATTTCAAAAGACAAAGAAGGAGAAGTAGAAATGGGACCTGTGGAGAATCACATCGATTTGGCAACGAAACGAACTGAACCGGACGAAGTGGAAGAAATCGCGGAAAACTTCGAGCAAAAATGTCGAGAATACACTGCCATTTATCAAGAACTAAAGAAAATGTATCCGGACGAAGACCTGGAAGCGCTGGAAATGAGAGCAGAGAAAGAGGTTTTAAAAAGGGGACCAAAAAGCAGAGCTTTTTACAGGATGCAAGCCACAAGGAAAATGGTCGGAGGACCCGACACAATAATGAGAAAGTTGTCTTATCTGAACAAGTCTGAGGAGAAGGAAATTTCAGAAGACTTAGACGAAGACTCGACCGTTCAAAAGGTATTTTTTGAGAAGGACAACTACAAGTTCATGGAGGATGTCGGAACGGCCGTTATCAAGGTCATTCGCAAGGGAGGTAACCTAAACCAACGAATTTCTGTAGATTATGAATCGGAAGACGGTACAGCGGAAGCTGGCTCCGACTACGAAGCCGTGAGCGGAACCCTGATTTTTAACCCTGGAGAAACAGAGCTGCCCATCAGGGTAAAAATTATTGACGACGAAGAATTCGAGGAAGACGAGACTTTTACCATTCGACTGAGCAATCTTCAGGTTGTCGATGACGTCATGAGAAAGTCAAGCGTGCCAAACCGCGGAACGAGAGGTTCTCGAGGATCCATTTCGAGCGTCAAATTCCAGTGGCAAGTTCAGCTGGGAGTTCCCTCCTTCGTCACAGTCACAATTTTGGATGATGACCATGGAGGAATTTTCCGGTTCGCCGATAAAGAGCAAAACGTATCAGAATCTGTGGGAATTTACAGTATTAAAGTAGTCAGATACGTCGGGGGTAAAGGAAAAGTTTCTTTGCCCTATTACACGGAGGATGGAACAGCGAGGAGTGGAAAGGACTACGAATCCACCAAGGGGGAGCTCATTTTTGAAAATAAGGAAATCGAGTGAGTAATTATTCTTTTTTATTTAAATACATCTTCCTATTTCATTGTCTTGTCTCGTCGAAACCAGGTCCACTTAGTTTTGATAAACGTTTGTTAAAATAAACTTTACAAACCCTTTGCAAAAGGAAAGGAAAAAATTATTTTTTAAACGGAAGTTTGCTGAGGAAAGCAAAAAAGTACTGTACCATTTTCTACAGGTCTTCTCCTTTCCTTAGAAAAATCCGAAATTCTTAGAAAACAAAAATTGACATTAAACACATTTGTCTCTCGTCATCAATTTAAAAGTAAATAAATAAAATTAAAAGAAAAAGAAAAGAAATGAAAGAAAGAAGGGAAAAAAATGGAAAACGTTGGACTAAAAATTCAGAACCAGGTCCAGACTTCGATCGAATTCAATTATTTTTAGTAATTTTTGTATTTTTTTTGTTTCACAGAGCTAGCAAAAAAGAGAGCTTTGTTTATCCTAGTTCTTAAAAAAAGACAGAAAAGAACTGAGTACTAATTTTCTCTCAATCTGATTTTTTAGTATATGAAGAGACATTCGTTACTTTAAGTCAAAGCTTTAAAATTTTCTTGTTGTTTTTATTTCAAATGGTTGGAAGAGAGAATTGTAGGTTTTGGAGAAAAAGGAAAAATTTTTAGGAGAAAAAGAAAATTCGTAGGCTTTGTTTTTGTGGAGGTTTAATATCCTTGGTAATCCTTTTAATTATGAACCTTTCGTTGAGTGTAGGCTGTTATTTAAAGAAAGAGAAAATTCAACAGAAGAGGACGAAAATGCGTCTGTTCAGAATTAAAAATTTATTTTCTTTGAAAAAATTACTTTCCGCAGACAGAACGTGAAACTGAGTTAGAAATCCAATTTTGAGATGTCAACAAGTTGGTTACTTTCCTTCGAAAATTCTTTAATTTAGCCAGAAACTTTTGGTTTATTTCCTTCTCCGACACCTCGAATTTGGTCTCTATTATCTTTCTGATTTTTCGTCTTTATTTCCTGATATGATGCCAAAACCCATAACAGTTACGGTAAGAATGATAAATCGGGTATGATAAAGCTTGGTAAATGTGACAAATAACAGAATATTTGTTACATTTACCGCCTAGTTTATAACATATCCAACTCGTGATGGGTCACTTAATAAAATGTTGACGAATTTTATAAATACCTGACAAAAGTTAATTAAGCCCAGCAGCTGTTCTCGCCAGTATCATTCTTAAGAACCTCCGAATTAGAAGTGGCTAATACATGACATTAAGAATTGAAAGAACCAAGCATCTTAGCAAAATTTTAGTGAATTCCTCATTACGAGTTGGGGATTTTATTAACTAGCCGGTTAATGTGATAAATAGTAGTAATTCGCCACATTTACCACGCGTAGTTGGTGATTACGAATAATCGTCTAGAACTGTACATAATACTCTATTATGAATTTAACAGTAACTAAACTAATTAATGTTTGCATGAACTGCCTAATTTCTTGTTTTTCAATTTTGCTGTAAACCATCTTTTTTTTTCTTCTCACAAAAATCGTTTTTGAAGATTAAACTATTAGACAGAAGGAAAAAAAATTTTTTTCGCAACTTGAGCTTTATGTAGAAGTGAATGACATTTTATTTTTCTCTGCCAAAATAAAATTTTTATCTCTAACTGAAACAAAATGAAGAAAAAGAACTTTCTTCCAGTCTCACTCTGTTTTCTTTATTCCTCATACCTTCATTCTTTTTAAATAAAACATGTCGAGTTCTTTTTTCTACAATATTAAAATTATCTTTTTTTTCTTGTAAGAGGCTGTTAATCTTATTAATAGAGAAGAATTTTTAAAAAATTGATTACTTGTTGGATTAGTTAACTGTAAAATAAAGAAAATAGGTGAGAGGGTGTAAGGGTGAGAGAATGGAAGACGAGGAAGAAGGAAAAGAATGAACGAAGGAGTCGTCCTTCTCAGCATCGATTTCCGTCATCAGGTCAAATCTTTCATGAAGAAGAGCGAATCTTATCTTACGTCTCTCTCACTTTCTCAATACGTGTGTCTTTTGAAACTTCTCAGACTTGTCGTCTCTAATTTTTCTGCAGTTGGACGACAAATCTTTTTAAAATTTTTAAATATTTTCTTCTTACAGAGAAAAACTTGTTTAACTGAGTCGGGAAGTCACTTTTAATAACTTATTCTCCATTTAATAAATTTTGGTGGTGGTTTTAATGGTGGTGGTTTTAATCCCGTTTTTCACCCTTAATTTTTGGGTATAACAGGATGCGGGAGGAGGATTCGAACCCACGACCATTTGCGTCCAAGTCAGGAACTTTACCACTACACTACTCCTCCCGCCATTTAATAAATTTTGTGAAAGTAACTGTTTTGAAAGATATGACATTTTTTAAAGTTTTTTGTCGTCTAAGAAAAAATGATTTTTTTTAAAGAAGAAAGGAAATTTATGAGGGTAAGAACAGCAGAAGAAAATGTGGAATGAAAAGGGAAAGAGAAAAAGAGAGTGAGAAGGTCGATCCCAGTTAATACAATTATAAACTGTTTTTCTTCCGCCTTTGGATGACAGAAACTCCAATTACGTTCAATCAATAAGCGAAGTTCCCATTTGTCAAACATACAAGAGGTGGTTTGAATGAACACTTTCACCCCAACAAGGGAAGACTGGGGGATGGGGTTGAAAGAAGGTCGAGCGTTTTCTAACAAATGAAAACGAACACGTGCGAAAGGAAAAAAGTTACGAGTTTACAACGAAATAACATTTGATCTGATTTTATTGAGAGCATTGAGGTCCCTTGACTCTAGTTCACTCTCACCCCCGTTCCTCTCTTCCCTCACTCCCTTCTCTATGTTCTCCTAAGAACACCCCCGTGGGGCATATCCCTAAAGTCGAGGCTTAAGCTTTTCTTTATGGCTTCGTCAACATCGAAGTTACCATTAAGGAAACGGTTCGTGTAATTTAAGCCGAGCAGTTGTCAAGGGAACGGAAGAGGAGCGGGAGGAGGAAAGAGATAGTAGACTTTTCGTTTTAGTTTAAAGATCTTCTACCCTGGTTTCACAGAAGTAAAATTAATACCGTCAGGCAATGGAAAGAGGGAAGAGTCTTCTTTTGATGAGAAGTAGTCTATTTAATTGAGAATTTGGATAACAAAAAAAGAAAACAGTGACAAAGCTAAAGAGCTGCTTTGTCAGGACTACTGCACGGGAAAAATGAGAGGAAAACGTTTTAAAAATTTTTTTTTGTAGAATTTTGCTGCAGAAGTGTGTGGATAAAAAGGGAGTGGTCACTGTGTTTAATCCTTTCTCAGTATGTTTCATTACACATTTTACGTTTCCATTGTGTTAAGAATTCAAACAGATCTTTTCATGCTTGATCCGGAGTTTGTGTCCGTGGTGACAAAAGTACCTGTTTCTTCTTTCTTTCTTTCTTTCTTTTTCATGGACCCTTTATCCGTTAGGGTCGGGGTGAGGGAAGCAATCAAGGACTTCAACTGGCACGATCTTCCGCTATTGAAGTCAGAGAACGGGTTATCAGGCGGGATTCTCTTGGACGGCCACGGGGTCGCTTTCCTCCCGGGCACTGACAGGACCCGACGAACCAGACGTTCTGGGGAGCCTCTGAACGTGCCCAAACCATCGGAGGATGGATCTCTCGATCCGGAGAAGAAGCGGCTCGACCTGAAGCCCTCGCGAATGGCTGTGTTGCGACACCTATCCAGCTCGACCACCACCGCTCGGAGATACTCTTTCGGCCGCTTGTACCCGGGATCTGATCCGTTCGGTCATCCCACACCTCATGACCATAAGTGAGAACAGGAACATAAACGGATCGGAAGATGCTGAGCTTCGCCTGGATGCTCAGCCCAGCCTCCTCACTACGGACCCCCAACTGTTGCATCACTGCGCCAGCCTGGGCGATCCGCGACGCGATCTTGCACCTCTTTCTTCTTGTTAAAAACACGCACGTATCAATTAATTCACGTTCTCATAATTATCAGGTGTTATTTATTTATTTTCGCCTCCTATGTGTTTCGGTTGTCACCTTTCCCACCTTGATGGCAAGAGGTTTACAAAGCGCTCCTTTTTAGAAACAGTTGAATTATTTTTCATTAAGAAAAACGATATGAAAACAGTCGAAGAACTTTCTTTGATTCTTCTAAAATACTAGTAGCTGATAAGGTATTTCGTCACTTCTGCTTCCCTATCCCCAGCACAATGTTATTACTGAAATTGTCTTTGGGTTTTGTTTGAAAAAAAAAGTTAAGTTATATGCCTTTCATTAAAAATAAGAAATTAAAAAAAAACAAAATGAAGGATTTTACTGTCATATTATCAAAGTAAAAGAGCTTTTTATTATTCCCTCGAACTAAAAATAAGCATTTTATTACGGACACCCAAATTTTTTTTTTTTATTTAGGCTTCATCATACTTACTGTCTAAAGCTCCGACCCATTTGTTATGTTTTGAGAAAGTTTTTCCATTTGATCATAATAACGTTAAAAATGGTGTTCCTTTAATTTTTTTACTTTCACGCCAGTTATTTCAAAGAAATGAGAGATCAATAAAAATGTTTAGGGTCACTAGGTACGTGGGCATTGAAAAATATCCCCTTCCTCTCCTTTCCATTTCCTCTTCCTCTTTCTTATTCTGCAAAAACACACACGACACGGGGCTAAGACTCAGGTTGGATACATGACCCAAGGGAATTTCATGGGTGATGCATCGACCTCCTGCTAAAAGAGAGATTCTAGTTGACTTTGGCGAACATGAGTGGGTGTGTAGATGGAAAGATGAATGGATCTATGGATTGATGTTCAAAGAAGGATTCCGTTTGGGTAGATACTTCAAAAGGTGAGGAAAAGGCGGGAAAGAGAATTCTGGGACTTTCATTGAAATCTTTGATTTTTGGCCTTTTTCCAGATTATCGTCTAAGTTTATCTGTTTCGAGTCTCCTAGGCGTTTCTGCCTTCTCTTTTAAATTAAATCACTCAAAACGCTCGTTGGTATAGTCTCACGAGGATGGCTTCTATAGTATTGCAGGCGATGGCCTCGACGTGGTAAATTGATTATTTAGATTTATTCTTTACGTTCGAGGGGTCCTGGGAAACCATCATAATCAAAAATTTCAGAAAGGGCTCACAATTTACCAAACTTGGTTGAAGGTGCCTTTCTGTGATGCTTAGGGTACAACTGAAGGAAATGGAAGAAAATGGAGTTGTTGTGAAATGTTACCTTCTACTTTGATGGATCAGGGAACCTTGAACACACCTTCGAAGAATTTTTTCAAACTAAATTCTGTTGCTCTTTAGAAAAAAGCTAAGAGTAAGCAAAGTTCACATCTGTGTCCCCGCTCATTCCCCTCAGTACATGGTGGAAACACTGACGTATTTTCAGGCCTAACGTTTGCCATTGATTATTTTTCTAAATCTATAAAATTTTGTTAATTATCGTTGATTTACGACATGCTTTTAAAACTCATTAAAAATTAAGAGCGGTTTCTCAAGGAGCGTTTAATGAGAAAGCGTTCATTGGTCGTAGCCGATCTTCTCGAAGCTTGTTAGGAAATACTTCTCTGCTTCTCTCTCAAACTATAAACATAGAGATTAGGTTAAACTCTTACCTTGGCAGGTATCTGAAAGAAATATGTGATGATTTTTGTCCAGAAGGAGTTAGGGAAAGATCACTTTTAAATTTTGAACAGACAGTAGCTTCGAATGCTCGTTATCCACTTATGTTATGTTCAGAATGCACATAAGAGAGCCTCCCAATACTGTTGAAAAGCTGTCTTATCTTTCGTCGCTTGACTTGGATTCTGTGTAAAAAAATTAGAACAAATTTGACTGACGTTTTTCTTTTCTTTTTGGACGTACAGTCGGATACCAATTGTTAAAAAGAAATTGTTCAACACCCAGGCACCCAGGAATGATATAGAAGTTAAAACTTTTATCCACTTTTCCTATCATATTCAAGTTTGATTGTTTAATCCGAAGCAAAACTTCTCAATATGGCTGGTACTAAGGTGGCGGTAAGTGTTATTAAGAAATGGACCTGTCAAGCATAAAATTTTTCGGTCAAGTTTTCTATCTTGAAAGATGGACGGTCACGATATAAATCGTTGATTTTTCGTGGAAAACCTTTGATCAGTCAATATTCTGACATAAAGTAGAGAAAAGCTTTCCTTATCAAGTTTCATCATTTTTTGTTCTGAATGAAACCCAATATGGCGTATTAGAAGGATAGAAACGTTCTCTTGACTTTTATCGACAATCTATTCTAAGCTTTGATCAAAATTGGGATTCTCCATCGTGAATGCTTTTAACGAGCTGACTTGTAACATTTGAGCTATTACTTTCTGAAAGTTAAATTTTAGGCATCTTTTTCATCTTTTTCTTATTTTTTTTTTCATTCTGCCGAATACTGGTTGAGCTTTCAGGTTTGTTTAAAATTCGTTTTTTGAAATTTTTCTGTAGTGGGGAAGGTTGTGGTGAATAAACCTTCAAAAGGGAATTCACGAAACAAATAATAAAATTATTGAAGGCTAAATAATTTCTTTTTGTTTTCTAGAAGCGTGTTATAAAAGTTTTTTGACAAAAAACGAGGATGCAGTCCTCGTAAATTTGAGTATTTAGTCCGGAACTTCTATATGAGATTCAAAGAAAGCGTAAAAATATTTATAAGTCCACTCTAAACAATACAACAGTCGCCATTTTGAAAATTCGTGCCGTCCGTGATTAATGACCAATAAATCGAGCCGTTAAAACTTTTGACCCAATAAATTTCCACAAAGCGAAGCCAAAAATTTTGCTTTTTTTTTGTCTCCCACCTCTCCCCGCACTTCTACTCCATTCTCCTTGCCCCCGTCACGGTTTCACTTGTTTTTTACATAATTTCTAAGGCTTTTCTAACGTCAATAAAATTTTGTGACGCGTTTAATACAGATAATTATGCAATCCCGTATGGAGGGTGAGTGCTAACGACACGCTTGTCAGACTCGAACACTCGTCGAAAAAAAACTTTGTCCATTGTGACATTTCTCAATAATCACCAACAATTTCTGTTTACTATTTGCTTAAACTTGGACGAAAACGGAAAATCTTACCTACGAGTTAAGTTTACTTATAAAAATGTGAGGACGGAGGAAGAGGCGAAGGAGAAAAGGCAAAGCCTGGTCTCCAAAGCTCTATAAAAATAGTCCACCTTTTCTTGAGAAAAGGTAACAATACAGAATATGTATTCATACACAATAGTATACTCGATACTCTGATGGCATACTTGGATGATGAAATTTTGGAAACGCAGGTTGTGTTAAAAATGAAATCGCGTATCTTTCTACGAGACCTTCAATTGGTCATCAGAAACGACGGGGAGTTAAACAGACTCTTATCTGAAGTAACAGTTGGCCAAGGAGGTGTGCATCTCTGCAGACACTCTTTCTAGAAGTTTCTTATGCGCCCTTCTGCAGGTCACTGCATGTCGTACCACCTGTCTGATACAATCGAGACGTGTTTAATCCTCCTTGACTTTGTATTTCGCTAAGACTTCTTTCTTACAAGCCGAGGCGTGTTTAATCTGGTCGCCACAGAAACCATGAATCTTTCTCCCCTGTATGTTGATGAATGAATAATGGATGAAACCTTGGGAGGCTGAATAAGTAACTGAGTGAGAACAGAAGCAGAAACTGTAACAAAAGCTTTCCATTTCTAATGGCTCTTTTTCACGCTGCTTTCGGAAAGTGAGACTATGAACATTTAACAGTTTCTTGACCGATAATTTAGAAACTTTTCCCAAGCAACAAGGCGCCTGCGGCCAGTGTTCAACAGAGAGTTAAATGAATGTAAACGCAATGAGTTTCCGGTTTTTGAGTTTTCGTGACCGGAAGACTGGGAGGAAGGCTCGGAAAACTGGGTCAATTGAACCCAACACCCGTTTTCTACTCTCTAGACCAGCGTTCGGGGAACCGGGGTAAATTACCCCAAATGGGGTAAAAATGATAGTTTTGTGACTAAAAAGTATATATTTTTAATTTGCTATTTTATAAACCTAGTATAAGTTAGAATTTTTTTCAACTTAAACAATTTAGCGACTCCTTGTTAGCTCCCCTCACAAGAATCAAAGCTCCTTGCTTTGGTACTGCCACTAGACGGGTGACCACGGGCCAGACAGAGTTTCTATTGAAGAAGCTCACTGGCCGCCCGGCTCTAGATGTTTAGCTAATAGGAAATAAGATCAAATAAAAAGAAAAATTGTCCAATGCTTGGCGACACTTTCGTCAACTCATTTTTATATTTACAGTTATATGTTACAGTACCCCAAATTGTCAACCCTCAATAGTACCTCAATGGGTTTCAATTTGTTATATATAAATACTTATATTGCTATTATTACAGTTATATATTATTAGGTATTACATTGATAAACTGAGTAAATGATGTTTAAATTAAATTTTTAGTTATTGTTTTTTTTCTTCAAAATTATCATGAGGGGGTATAATGTGAAAGGTGGTAAAAAGAGGCGATTTCGTTTTTTTTTTCTCTCTTCGCCATGGGGTAATATTAACTTATACAAAAATATTTTGGGGTAATGATTAAAAAAGTTTCCCAACCGCTGCTCTAGTCCATGCGAATATATACATTTATTTAGCAGAAAAAAATCAGGTTTGTTGAATCGTGTGAGTTTTAGGCTGAGGCAATAATTAATTCAAATTTATTGCAATATTTTGTCTTCAACAGAAGATGCGAAAGATAAGTGTTTTATGTCGAAACGACAACAGGTAAGTAGACTGAAGGCTTGAGAAGTTGATGATGAGTAGGCGGGAGGTTTGCGCCGTTGAACCAACTTTTCATCTAAAGAAGGATGAATCTTGATTTGTATTCAGAAGGCGCTGAGAATTTGAGAAGAAAAATTTGCCAGAAGGAAGGATAGGAACAACGCGCACGCGCCTTCAATTTGAACTTGGTCACGAACACGATTTTGTCTTCCTCAAATTATTGTGCTGTTTGTTCGTCAATTAATTTGTTTGGCCCGCCTGTAATTTTCAAACAGTAATCGCCCTGAATGTCTTTCCCTTAATACTTTTCCTTCTACCTTCTATCATTTTTTCAGTGTCTGCGTGATTGTTGGTGTTTTTCAAAAAGTAAAACATGTGCCACTCAGACGACACAGAATGAGAGTGAGGAGGCTGCCATCCATTGAACTAATTGGAAACTATTTAACTTCAAATATAGAAAATATGTTGAAGATATTTTATTCCTCGAGCCTTTGTATTGAAATAAGTAATGAGATCGTGTCGAGAAAACTTGCCGAAGAATTTTTGGTGATTTATATTCGAGGAGAGAAAATTCCAAATTACAGAAATGATAATTGATGTTAGAAGACCACGAAGAAGACAATTTCCGTTTGACTTGAGCATTTCCTTCTATCAGTTTCCTTTTTTTTTTACAAATAATCCTGATCGATAATGTGTACTTAAGTTTCATTTTATGCGGTACTTTTCCGGAACTCTCGAGGGTTCTAGATTTTGAGCGAACCTTGTGAAGGAGCGTCCGATCTAGAAAGAAGCAGGAATCCGTTTGTAGGCAGGCATTCAATCCCAAATGATCCTTCCCCCCCAGACACACTCACACTTCCCTGATAATTTGGGGACTACGATCCAAAAGACTTGTTTTCAGTCTAAACGAATATAATTTGATAAAAAATTCGTTTTCCCAGCAATGAGAAGGATGGAAACGATAGAAAATTTAATTTAAAAAGTTACTTTGAAAACTCCTCTCGTCCTAAAATGAATTTGTAAACGATTTTTTTAGAGCTTAAAATTTTCACATTAAAAATTTTGTTTCTGAAACTGAATTTTGAAGAGCCATTTTATAATCAATTATATTGATTTATAAAATTTATTGGGGAGCCGGTATAATCAATTAACGCTAAAAACTCGCGGACAATTCATTTTTTAAAACACAGATAAATTTTATAGAATTATTTGAAAAATCAAAGACAATAAATGAAAGGAAGGAAGACAAGGCATTTGGTATACCGGGAATCGATAAATAATGTATTATTCATGCCAGTGAAAGACATTTATAAAAGATTTTTCGGTAGAAAGGGATAATGGACAAACAGTACGAAAACGATAAGTGAATACTCCACTACCTCTACTTCCAAATCGCCAGAATTGAGACTCCCGACGCGTACGTTCACAAGGGAGTGAACCTTAGTTCGAAATGAGAGAACCTTGAGAGAACCTTAGTTGCATGTCATTCGAGCTATTTGAGATAGGTAGTTCTTACTAAAACAAAGGAGATATTTGGGTAAAAGAGAATGAGAGAGACAGAGAAAGATGACAGGCGAAACAGAAGGCGAGGAGACTTGTCGGGAAAGAAGGAATGATGGGAAAAGGCGAGAAAAAGAGGAAATCCATAAAGGTTAAGATTTTTATGGGGCACATTAAAGCTTTAACAATGTTGCCAATATAAAAGAGAAAAAAGGAAGCAAAGGAATTTGTGTTTATTTAGCGCATAAAATCTCTGACGGCGACCTCGGAATTTTTTTCCCATTTGAAATCAAAATTTAGAGAAAGGAAAGCAAAGAGCAAAAGGTATAAAAGAGCGAGGCCCATTCCGAGGCCGTTATTTTTATACAAAGTGTGGACATGGAAAGGGAGAGAAGAGGAGGAAAGTGGAGGAAAAGGGAGGTAAATTGAGGGCTTTCAGCTGAACAAATACGTATACGATGCGTAAAACAGGGACAAACGGGTGAAGACAAAGGGAATGAAGCGGATTTATGAAGAATAATCGAAAACGCTACACAAAAAAAGGTTAAAGAGAACGGAGAGAGAGGGAGAGATTGGAAACAAAAGATGGTCTCGTAACAACGGTGTGCTTGTCTATGTACTTTCAAAAGAGTGAATATTTTTTACGGGATTGATTGGTAGTGGTGGCAAGAGGAGGGGGTGGAAATGGGGATGGAATTGAATTCTCTTCCCGGTAAAATGATTTTCCTGAATATTTGCACCCGGTTTTGAAGAACCGCTTTTTGTTCATCCCTCATTAATGTACAAAAAATGATAAATGAGTGGTGTTAGATGGCTCCGTTTTATCTTTCTCGTCATGTGAATAATTATCAAAATATTACCTCAGGTTTTGGCTTAAATTATTTGATAGAAGAAAGTGAACAATGATATAATATGTTGCAATGATAACTAGTTCAAAAATTATGAATTTCTCAAACTCACCCAAACATTAAGAAAAGAATAAAACGAAATCAAAGCGAGGAAGGCTTTGTTGGAGGTAAATTAATTATTAACATGAAAGATATGAAAGTGTAAGAGGAGTATTATATCTCAAAAGAATCGGATGATAAAAGAAAAGAAACAAAAACTGATTTTGCCCCGTCTCGATGAGCTTTTTTTCATCTTACATAAAAGCTTTTAAGTTAAACATCGGGCCTCTGCTATTTTCTTTTCTATTTTTCACGTCTACCCCAGACTGATTCCCAGTTGTATACATTGTCCACTTTTCTTCACTGGTCTGTTCCCTAGATAAAAACCATGTAAAGACCATGTAAGAGATCATTTATCATTTATTTGTCTCACTTGGAAACAGGTGGCAGTTAACTAGTGCAACTGAAAGGCGCAAAACGATAATACAGATCTTAGTAGCTAGGTAACATTCCGTGTAAATACTGTTAAACCTCTGGCTATAACGCCGCCCTAGTCAAATTAACTCGGCCAGACATTTCGTCTTCGATCACAGTTAAAGACATCCTCTAAGACTGAGGGCAAAAATTTGAGTTGAGCCAAAAGCTTACCAGTACTAACACTAATAGTAATATTACTAACTGTAAGAAGTGATAATGAAATCATTTCCTTATTTGTTGTAAGTATTCGGAGGAAGAAAATTATAAGCCAAAGTTTAAATCTGAATTTTCAAAATAGGTGAAATCTTTCCTGAACAGAGAATTCTTTTCTTTGTTACTGTTAATTTAAATGTTATTTTGGTGAGTTACCTCAGAACAATGGGACTAAATTGGTCAACTGACCGTGACTTGACATTTATGAACTTTGGGCGCTTTCCACGCGTTTTGGAGGAGGAGGAGGTGAGGCAATGAAAAGAAACATTTTCCACATAAATGAAACACGACTCACTGTTAGGTTAGGGCTCCGTAACAGTTTTGTTCCAGCTTGTACGTTTTCTTCCGAAGGGTTGATTCGGCCTTCGCAGAGTTTTGCTCGGAAGAAAAAACCAATACACGTACATTTATACAAACTTAGTAATATAATATATATAGTATAACATAAACAAACATCACTAAACTACATACCCTAAAAATTAACAAAAGAAAACATATTCTAATAAACATAAAATTAATGAGAAAAAAATAAGCATGGAATCACTTCCTGAACTTTGTGCTCTTGTTCATTCAGAACCAAAAATTTTCCGACACTTTCGCATGAGATTCTGCCAGGAGATACTCGCATCCGAACTTCCGGGCCCGGTACACGGCCAGCCCGGGTTCAATCCCTCCATTCAACCCAACGTCGTCTCCATTTCTCTATTTATCTTTATTATTAATATTATTACCATTAATTACTGTTATTTTCAATCGCTTTTACTTGAATTTTTTTAAACCAGACATAGAGAAAACTTGTGTGATTTACTTTTCATCACATCTCCTCCATTTTCGTCATTTTAGGCAGAATATAGTCGCTACGTATTATATTAGTAGGATCGATGATTTTCTCGTTCCTTGAATTTTATTTTCTCTTTTCTGTAATCTTTTTTTTCTGAATAGTAATAATGGGAAAAGGATAAAATTTGAAAGAGAGAGGAGAGGAGAATGCCAAGAGAAAGATGAGCGAATTCCTTTATTCATCATTGTCAAGCAGACAAATGGCGCCGATTTAGGCGGCAAAATGTCGAAAACCCGAAAATGCAATGCCAGTTCGAAGTTTTTCTTCCCGTATTTTCTCTGCAACTTCTGTCTTTGATTTTCGGTTTAGCTAGTTTTTGCTCTCTACTAATGGTTGTTGCGATTTAAACTTTTTCTTTTAAATTTGTCTAGTAGCTTTTGGTTTAAAATAAAATAAAGAGACAGAAGCGATAAAAGTTGAAAGAAATTTGGCTTGCGATTTAACCACAAAATAGATGCTATTATTAGGGAAATGATTTTAATGAAAAAACTAAGAGAAGAACAATCGGAAATTGCAAACAGCGGTTAATCAGAAACGGGTGTTCTTTCAAAAGATTCTAATAGTCCCCAAGTCATCGGAGATAAACTTTATTTGTAAACACTTGTGAAGCTTCATAAAAATTCTTTTTTTTTTCTGTTTGTTTTTGTTTGTTTTCTTCTCTCTTAAAAGAAAAATTTCATCAGCGCTTCTCGTATATATGAGAAAAAAACAAGAGTACATGATTTCCAAAAATTACGGGCCCCATCCTTAGAGATTATTCCGCTACCCTTTGTGACCCATTCGCTTAATTGCTGTAGTGACCTTTTTCTTCTGAAGGTTGGCATCAACCGCACCTTCGGCTGTCTGATCCTGTTTTATCTAATGATGTAAGTTGTTACATCGTTAAAGCTGACGTCAGCAGTTCGATCGTGGGCCACATCTACAAACGGAAAGGTTTTTTATCGTTTCCTCATTTTTTCCTATCTTTTGTTAAATCCAAATCTGATTTAGATTGCTGAATTTATCTAGGAAATCTAAGAAAAGAATTATAATTCTTAAAATTTGTTTTTTTTTTAATTTTTATCAGTTGCGTTGAAAAAATTTCTCAGCCTATAAACTTTTTTTATTTAGAAGAGAGGAGAAAATAAAGTGGCCTTTAATTTACTTTCAAAAGTAACTCTTTTGAATACTGTATACAGCAATTCAGACAGACACTGATGAATTTTGACAAATATTAAGTAAAAAATAACCAAATTGGTGCAAAATTTTGCTAAATGTTAACTTCTGACACCCCGGATGGTTTGAATGTTGACTTACTTCTTCGAAATTATTACTTTTTGTACATGAGTTTTCCCTCATTGAAGTCGTAGCCTAATTCTGTAATTTTCATACATCCTTTATTGACTAGATATCTCTCCTTAACGGAGAACCAACAGTACATTTTTAACATGTCTTTGTTTGTTTTTCTCTATGTGGCACAAAATTAATGGCGTGTTTTCTTCTGCTGTATTTGAATTCCTTTTTTCCCCTTTCGTTGTCAGTAGGTTCTGCATATATGTACCACTATTAATCCAACAACTACCCATCATTCTTCATTAACTACACTTTTGTGTGGCAGGGACCTGAGTATTGAAAACAGCAATCCGTTCGCGACTGGGACAAATGACAAAGTTACGAGACATGTTCGTCTCAGTAAAATTTTTTTTCTTTAGTTAATTTCTAATTTTTCCATTTCCCTTTCTTCCCCATCCTTTTCTCTCCCGTCGACAAATTTAATTATTTTTGAAGGAGAAAATTTTTTCCTAGCATGAAAAATTAAAACCTCTTTGACAATTTTTTATCTTGGAATATTTATTTACAAATAAGTTTCACCTAAATTGGACATCTGTCCGTCCGTCTTCCTTTTACTTGGTGATAGGTATTCTTCGAGTTCGTTTCCTGTTCCTTTTTTTATTGTTTCATCGTCAAGATTCTAAACCTAAAATTAGTTTTTTTTTGTTTGTTTCAGGAAAACAATTCCAGTAAAAATAATAGAAGAAGGAGCTTATGAGAAAAATGTCGCTTTTTATGTGCATTTGGGAGAACCCAAGTGGATCGGAGGTAACGGGACAAGTTTTTTTCAGCCCAGAGGGCCCAAAGGGCTTCAAGTTTTCTTAAATTTACCGATCCCACCTCCTTCCTCTTCACATAAACAATCAGAGCACAGTATGCGTGCTCAAGCGCCATTTGACACCATCTTAAATAACGTGACCATTTATAACCGTTGCTCTTGGACAATCAACTAAAAACTGGGACAGCAGAAAAGAAGCTCGACAAGTAGAAAAAATTGCCTGAAAAGCATTGTGAATCGCATTTTAACCTGAAACAGAAAAAAGCGATGCTCACAAAATTAGAACCGAAAAGTGAAGTCTCTAAAGTTTTCGGCCTAATTAAAATAATTTAAGATGGCGGTGAAAAATTTAGTTCGGGACTCCCAACACTGTGGTTAGTTGCAAGCAATAAGGAATAAATTTCTTTGAGAACGTTACCGTCGACACTTTAAAATGAACCCTAATATAGGTTGAGAAACTACAAAACTCCGTTCTGGAAAAAAACATGAAAACCTCAGCTACGAAATAAATTTCGAGTGATTCTATTTTATCAATATTGAAAAAGTTTTGACAATGAGCCAAAATCCCCGATATGTTGGGCCGCAGCTAAATTTCTCACATGTTACATAATTGTAAATAATCGAATAAGGTGATATCAACGTGTGATTGACGCTTACGAGATATTAATTGTGACTTCCGGTTTTAAATTTAATTGCTTTTGAAAAAAAGCGTGAATTTGGCAAGAAACGACCCATCAGGAGGCTAAATTTTTTTTTTCGTTTAACGGTTATTTTCATCGCGGTCACGTGACGGCTCTGAGCCGTATTTAGAGACACCTGCCACGCTATCTTCGAGGATTCGCCCGCAAAAAAAATTCCAATGCATCTTCGTTTTCTATGTTTTTACCTTTTCACCGTTTCATAAAGACAAAGGCTTCCGCTTTTCTCTCTGTCGGTTTCTACAACAGAAACTTCTGGATCTGTTTTAATGAAAAGTTGAAAAAAATTTAGGAGAAAACTTTCCAGATTTGGTAGGCCCCCTTTTTATTTACTGCTGTGACGTTGTAATTGGGTAATGCACAACTCACTTGGGTGAAATGAAAAGCTCTCAGTCTGTCTCCGTTAAAAAGAAAATTGATTTGTGTAGGTGCTAAATAATAGTTATTGAGGTCGATAACTATCTTTAGGGCGAGAAAAATTAGAAAATGGATCTACCGACAGATAACGAAACCTACAGAAGAACACTAATTGTGACATTTGAGCGACAGCCAGTAGTAGGAACGAGGATCGGGAAAGCTCCTGACCTTTTAAGCTATTGACAACCTATTCAATGAGCCTTTCACTCACTGACTGACCTAATCCCGCTTGCAGTTCAATTTTCTAATGTCCTTTCTCATAAGCGCGGATGGTCTCAATCACTATTATTTAATTAAAATTTTTTGAGAGAATTGAGAGAAGCCTTTTGGGATCATTGACAGCCTTACGACTCAAATTCATGAACGAAGAGAAGAAAGAAAAAATTTATTTTCTAGTTCACACTTAATTGGTGACTGACAACAAAAAGACAGAGTTCCTAAATAAAAATGTTTAAACAAAAGAGAAAAACATAAATATTTATTAAAGATTTTTTAAAAGCGATTTCGAATTTTAGCTGAAGAATAAAATTGGCGAGCTGTCTTATTTGTTTACGTGAAAAGTTATGGTTGCCACAAAGTCCCCAGGCTTTAAAATCTAATTAAAAAGGCCCCATTTTCTCTTCTGAAAAACCCTTTCATATACCTGACAATTAGGGATTTCTCACTCACTTTTCCAAATAACTGGGCAAATATAAAGATGGTAAAACGGTCGGGCTACGCCCTTTACACCTTCTCGCAGCGATTTCGTATTACCGTTATTTTTGTCTGTATTTTTGCCTTCAAATCAGTGGATTCGGAAGTTTAAGTCGTTTTGGTGGGTGCGGTCGGTTATTGTGTGACAGCGCTTTTTAATCCCTAGACTCACCTTTGCCTTGTCCCCTTGATGATGAAAAACTCTCTAAACCGAGATTAGCTAGAGATTGACATTTTCTTACAAATCTAGCCAACAGAAGCTCGTCGATTGGAAATTTATCCTTTTTGAACAGTGTCTAAGCACTCGTTTGATGCCGTTTTTAGTTAAATTAAAGAAAAAAATCTTTTTTGAACCATGGTAAAATGAAAAAGCAATAAGGAAGGGATTTATGGAAAGGTTTAAAAAAAAATTATTTATTCTTATTCTTCAAATTAAAACGACATTAAAATGTAAGAAAGTCGAATGTTCTAAGTGAAAATACCAAAGTTTTTTTCCTTTAAGTTAAAGTATAAGTTTAGGTAAAAGTCGTAGTATTGATAATATTTTCCAGCGATTATTCATAATCACCAAATAAGCCTGATAAGTGTGACAAATTACTGAATGTTTATCGCATTTACTGGCTAGTCTATACAACCTCTAAGTCGCAAATGGGGAATTTAATAAAAATTTGACAAATTTAATAAAAGTGAGGTAATTAAGCAGTTAACCAAGCTAATCTACGAACCTCCAAATTAGAAACAACGAAGACACCAGACCAAGGAGTGACAGTAGACAAGTATCTGAGCAAAAGGTTTGTTTATCGCCGGAAATTCGAAGGAATATTCGACCAATTTATCATTTTTTATCGTAACACATACAATTTAAAGAGGAGTATCAAAAAATGTCTTCCTCCTGTTCCTTTGTCTAATTCCTACCTAACTTCTCATTTCAATTCCACAGCGAATATTTAGGAAGAAATTCCCTTTTTCCTCGGATGAGAATATTCACGTGGTTGACGCAACAGCAGACGATTTTAACCGTTTACTTCGAAAAAAAGGAGAAAGAAATAAAAGATGTAAAAGGAGGAGGTGAACAAGTTCTCTAAAATATTTTGACGGGTTGCCAACTTTGAGAAATAAAAAAAAATTATCAATTCTTTCGAGCTTTTTCACTCTTAGTTAATGAACCATTAATGTTATTTCGATTATGTCACTCCTCCGTCCATCGTTAAATATTTTTCGCTTGGCTATTCCCCTCTCCCCATCACCTCAGATTTTCCGTCTGCTTTTTCCACTTTCATTAAATACTTTTATTTCTGCGTGAACCATCCATTTATTTTCTCCTCTTTTTCTTTTTCTTTCATTTTTATTTTCCTTAGAATTTGTAGACAGATATGAGTAGTTTACAGACCTGTCTTCTGTTGCCTTATAAACTTCGGTTTTCCAACCAGTAAGATCCTTTTTTCATTGTATCTTTTGTGAAATAAATATTTAACTCAGGAACCCAGGGATTTCACTTCGTAAAGCAAGTGAAAAGTGTCTGGATTCGTGGGTTGTCATCAAAGGAAAATTAAATTACTACTGAAAACATTTTTCCTCACTTTGAGAAAAGACGTGACTATGTTCCCCAGATCTCAGTGTAGTCTGTTCTATACTGTATACTTTGTTTGTTCTCCCATTTTTAATTATGACGACACTTGATGAACTTTTTTTTCCTTTTCTCCACGTTTCGTTGTGGCAAACTTATACGAGATACATATGAAGTGACTAGATTACAGTATGACAAGTTTCTTTTTAATTTCAGAGTACGCTCAGCTGAATGCTAAGGACAACACAGATGACTTGACCTCGAAAGAAGAACTGCAACTTCAGGCGATTCCGCAACTGGGAAACGTGACCAAAGCCTACGTCAGGATAACCGAAAATAAGGAATTTAAGGTATCTGGACGAGCGAAAGAGGCATTTTGCAGAACCACCCTCGGAAGCCAACACTCGTTTGACAAGCAAAATGTATTTCATCAAAGCAAAACGAGTTGCCTAATTCTTATTTAACGGGCTCAATGTCCGGCGTTGAGTCACGATTAAAAAGGCGGTGGAATGGGATTTCCCATCCACCGGCGGGAAGGAGTAAAGAGCGAGAAAGAGAGGAATAGTTTTGTTTGACTGAAGGAAATTTCTTTCCGAAAAAGGTAATAGAATTCGACTAAATTCGCTCCTGAGCGAATTGATTAAGCAGAAAACGAAAGCAGGAAATCCAGGTGACAAAGATCAAGGTGAACGAGGGTAATCAAGTCGAAAAGTCTTTCTTTCTGTTCATTTACCCATCCGTTTTCTTGTTTCTTTCTTTTTTCTTTTTTTAAATTCCTCCCAATTCTAACTAGAAATTTTGTTCTGCTTTTCTAGATGATAATTGAGAAGATGGCGCAAAAATGCAAATTCTTCAGTGGTTCAGGAAAACTTTTCGTGGTGGGATCAGTTTAAAGAAGCTTTGACTCTGCGAGAAGGTAAAATTTCCAACCCTCATTTCCTTCCCAGTTTAATAAATATTTATATGTCTGAAAACGTTTCTTTCCTTAGGGGAGTAAATTAATTTTCATACTGAAAATTGAGATATGTGAAAAGAAAAGGGTCTGCAATGAAAGCTTTCACCAACTAACAACCTCTTTGAAACCAAACCTGAATTTCAAGAACGCCCCCATTCACTTTGATTACTTGATGATGCACTGATTTAGTTTTCTCTTTCAGAGGGAAGTGAGGATGAAGATCCGCCATCTTGTGGAGAATATTTAATGCACTTCCTAACGGTCATTTGGAAAGTTTTATTCGCATTAGTTCCTCCTACAGGTAATGCAAACCTTGACAAGTACCTGTAAAAACAACGAGGAATTTCCTTTTGTTTTCCTTCCAATGTCGTGTACAGTCTTCTTTTCCATCTGGAGATTTTGTAACTAATTCTCCTCGTTTACCGGCATTTTCATGTGGTCTACACAATGGTGGTCCTTGGCGTCGCAGACAGTAGTCTAGGCTTTTGACTCTGTGAACAAAAGGGAAAAGTTGGCAGTGTTGCTTTGTCCCACGAACCTGATAACAATTTGTTTTTCATTCATTGTTATCAATTTTTCTAAAATCTTTGCAAATACGTGTATCAAACGTGTATCACATGCGTCGTATGTGGGGCAGGTACCTCGAGCAAACTTATATAATGTCTCATCTTCCAACTTTTTCTCTTTTATCATCGAAATATTTGATAAGAAGAAAAATGTAGCTGTAAAACACTCTATTTATTTTCACATTGTGACACCAGTCGTCTACGACGGTTTTCTTGTTCCGCCATCTACAATACATCTCTCCTTATTATACGGTTGTTACTTCCATCGACAAAACGAAGTCTTATAAGCACTAGCCACTATTAGATACAGAAGTTAGAAAAACGAAAATTGTTGGAATCTTCAAGAGGGATAAGAAAGAAAGGAAGAGGAGGAAAAGGCGGGCACCAGAAACTCTGAAAGTCTCGATTGTTGCAGTGATTCGTTGTGGCCGATTCGCCATTTTTATCTTGTTTTACCTTTTTACAGTAAAAATGCAAAATATTTCTTAATGCATTATAGTTGACTGAAGAGAACATGGAGGGAAACAGAAAAGAAAAAAAGAAACTTACGGTCGAGTCATTAGCTTGGGTATTCTTTACGCTGTAAATGATTTCATTAAGGTATTTGGATTTTCTTTCCAGGATACTGTCAAGGATGGCTTTGTTTCTTCGGGTCGCTGTTGGGAATTGGGGCGATGACAGCGGTCATTGGAGATGTCGCCGCTCATTTTGGCTGCTCCGTTGGTTTAAGAGATTCCGTAACTGCCATCGGCATCGTCGCCATGGGAACAAGTATACCAGGTAAATTACCCCCAATTCTAACTTTTTTTTTGGTGGAGAAACCTTCGAAACCGAGGTATAACGTCTCATTAACGGTGAAATTCGGTCGCGGGTTCCCAAGACTTGGCACGACTTTTGCTTGCTGGGACAGTAAGAGAAAGAAAAAAAATTTTTTTTTGGTTTGAACGTCTAAATTGGGTTTTAGCTAAGTAAACATTAGAATTGCCGGCAATGAAAAAAAAGCAGAATTGGCTGAAACTGACGTGACGGATGGTAATTTATTAAGTCGTCTGCTTTTGGCAGAGGAAACAGGGACGGAAGTTACGTAGGTTGAAAGGAGCACCTGACAAAGGTTAAATATAGAAAGGGCCAGGGACAGAATCCTTGCTAATATTTTTTTATTAGATTACAAAATGGCAGGGCCGTGATGAGGAAAACCAACGGGATATTTGGGACAACGAAAGGAGCCTCGGTGTGGGCCAAACATTTTGACTCTTATTCGAAGGCTTGAAAAATAATCGAAAGAAACGCTCGCCCGAAATGCCTCACCAACTCACCACGTTTTTGGCCCTCTTTCCACGCTCACAACCAAAGCCGATTTCGTCACTGGCGAATCCCATCTGCAACTCCCATCCCTCTCCTCCATGTCCTCTTACGAAACAACAAAAGTACATGACTTTCCCCGGATTTTCGGCCTGTGAAGTGTCCACCTGAATGCGAAAATCCAAGTGCACCATTCAAATGCAATCCTCCTGGTTCTTGTAGACCCCACCATCCCCGCATTCCTTCCCCTCCTTCCCGCATATGCCGAATATTAGAATGTTAAAAATACGCCACCTCCCACCTCCTTCCTCTTCCCACTTCTCAATCAGCTGTTCGCTTTTTCAGCTTTGCTCATTAGCTAACAGCCGTTCGGCCCGGTATTTTTAGCATTTATCACAAGACTCCGCTCCTCCGCTCGGGCCATTTCCTCGATAGAAAATTTCTTCTCTTCAGTTTTATTTTTAACATCTCCGATGTAGTTTCCGCGGCTGAGAAACAGTGAGTTTGGGTAATGCACGACTCTCTCTTTCTTACCTCTGCTTTGAGTGCTCATTAAAATGAAAACAAGGTAAAAGTTCAACTTTTTGCTTTTCTCCAATAATTTTTATCTTTTTAATCCTTCCTGCTTTTTACAGTCCATGCTACATCACCAAAAACACAAAAAAGTCTTTTACTTGATAAAACAACGTTTCTTAAGGGACAAAAATCACACACGACAGTTACTTAAAAAAAAAATAAAAGAAACGAAAAGGTGGCGAATAATCACGGTTAAAGTTAAAGTCAATGGGAAAACGGTTTTTTCAGTACCTGTGGAATTTTTTAAGGGAGGTGTGGGGTGGAACAGACTTTATATTCTCTCTTTCCTTTTATTAATTTTCTACTTTTCTTCATCATCACTCTTTAGTCATAATTTTTTTTGCGTATTTTGTTCCTCTCGTATGACTAACTGTTTCTCTGATAAGGTGGCGTCGTCACATTTGAGCCATTCATCTCTGTTCATTTCATTTATTTTCGATCTCTTTCTATCCTTTCTTGATGTATAGCTTTTCAGACTGTTCACTTTCGTACTAAACTCACTTTCTGATTTGTTCATTCACTAACAATCAGGCTCTTAAATTTGTTAAATTTTTTTTTGCCTTAGAAAGAAATAAAAACAGCCGTGTAAAGGGTGAGTGAGTAAATTGCGAATAGGAAAGAGGTTAGAAATTATAGTGACACAACAAAATGAATAACGAATATCGGAAAAAAAATCATTCAAACAACTCGTGAAAGTTTTGCATGGAATAGAAAGAAAAGAAAAAAGGAAAGAAAGGTAGAAAAAAAGACGAGCGGAAAAAGGAATCATTGCAGCCAACTTGATAAAAAAAATTATGGCAACGCCGGAATTTTTTTTTCTCTCTCGACGACAGGCCTATCTATTAAGTTCATGTTATTGACCCGTTAATTAAATCAAACGTCGATTGTTTAAGTCGTTTAGTTAACGGCAGCCTTGGCCATTTTCTTATTTGTTTTTTATGTGCAGATACCTTCGCGAGCAAAGTGGCAGCCATCCAGGATGAAACGGCGGACAATTCCGTTGGCAATGTGACCGGAAGCAACGCAGTCAACGTCTTCCTGGGCATAGGAGTAGCCTGGACCATAGCTGCTTGTTACCACGCCTATTTTGGGGAAAAATTCTATGTGGACCCAGGAAGGTTGGTACCCTACTTTCATACCAATCTTATTCTTTTCTTTTCTTACATAGATCGCATACAAAAAACGCGCCTAAGTGCGTATCAGATGCGCGTTTACATGTGCTTTTTGAGATCTGTAAATGCACTATCTGGTACGACATTTCGGTTGCGACTTCCTCCTCACTCCTCATGAAAAAGGATCTCAACAAAGGTATTTACCGAGTGATTGCTTCATCTCCATCCCGGTCTTGGTCTCTATTTCTCTGTGAACCACTCCTTCCCCCACTAATTTAGACTTTCAGTTCAGAAAAAAATGGACATTTCGAAGAACCAATTCTGAGTGGATTTTAAGAACGAATTAAGAGAAAGAACTTTGAAATAACTTTTATCCCATGGGATCGACAACATTTGGAATCGACCATGTTCTCTTTTCTCTCTACGATTTTCTTTTTTCCAGTTTGGCATTTTCAGTGACGATCTTCTGCACGGAAGCAGCGCTCGCCATTCTGATTCTAGTGGCAAGAAGACATCGATCAATCGGTGGCGAGTTAGGAGGCCCAAAGTGTCAAAAGTACTTCACCATGTGGCTTTTCCTCCTTCTCTGGCTGACATACATAAGTCTGTCTTGCTTGGAAGTTTACGGGATCATAAAAGGATTTTAAGGTTTATCCCTTATAAGTTAATCATCGTTTACTTTTCCCTGGCTGACTTTAGTTTTAAGTAAATCTGAAGAGAGTTCGGTATGCATTTTGCTAATTGCTAATTTGTTGGCAGACGTTAAATGGTTTTATGACTATAGGGGGGCTACAACAAGGGAAAACAAACTCCGTAGGCTACAATAGCCTACGTTGACAGTTTTTAGAGTTGGACTCATGGAAATACAAATTAATACCTCAGCCGCTACATCAAGGAAACAATTTTCCCATTTTCTTTATTTTATCAAATCAAAGTGATTTTGTTGCGGAGGAAAAAAAACCGAAGCGTAACCCACAAGCCATCCGTGGTCCCAAAAAATGGTTTGAAAAGAGATTGAAAAGAAAAAAATTTGGGTTCAACCGAGGCAATTGGCCAAAATTATTTAGAAGAAAAAATTTAGGAAGAAAGCCAAAGAAAAAAAAAATCTCTCTTAATCAGTGGACTTTGTTTTTGAAATAAGCGAATACTCGAAACGGCCACCATCTCATTTGTTTAATTATTCCTGAATTACTTCTGAAAACCATAGATAAAAAGAGGAACGTCGATTATGCTTATAGCAAGCAAAGGGGAATTACTCAGATGTTGCAACAAAAAACAAATTTCTTCGTCTTCCGTTGAACGCATTCCCCAATCGGTTCCTATGAGAGGAAATGACAAAGAAAGTCAAACGACCCTTTCTTATTTCATCCCCTAACCATCCCCATCATTATCAACAGAGTGAAAAATAAACTTCTCCTGTCTTCTTTTCTCGTTCTAGTCGAGATCGGTAAGGGCACAACTCACTTTACGTCAATAAGTGAGGATGTTGGGCTGGACAAGCGTGATCGTCGTGAAAGTGTTAAAATTAGCCAACAAACTTCAAATTTATTCAAGTCCACGAATAATCATTTATTCATTTGATCATGTGTAACAGAAAAAGGAATCTCAGGGACCTGACAAACAGAAGGCAAATACGACTGGTTGTGTATGCGAATAGTCGTTAGCCCTTTGCCTGAAAAACGAATGGGAGACGTTGTGGACCATTTATGGGCCTAAGGTGGGAAGTTAGCATCAGACTTGATGTCTGATTCTGGCCAAAAGTGAGAAGCTCATATCAAACACGTAATGGTTTCCACTGATTTACACACAATCTGGTCTGTGTGATGAAGCTACTTCTGGTCACGACACATGAAGAAAGCTTTCATTGAACGTGGGACACACAATCCTCGCTCGATTCATAGGGCAAGGGGTTAAGTGAATAGGTATTTGACAAAAAGAGACGTTGACCTCGGTTCTACAAAATTCCGACTTGTAAACAAGTCACAAGAGAGCCAAGAGGTGTGTGGGAAAAGTTAAAAAATGTATAAAGAATAGGAGGATAAAAAAAACAGACTCTTGTTATTCAGTCCAATATTCTTTCTACTAAAAGCCTAATAAATTCTCTTTGATGAAGAGAATTGCTTTCTCCAGAGTAGTCACAGCCAACAAACGCCTAAGAAAGGGCCGGCAAATCAACTGCCATACCAGTAAAACCTGCGCTTGTTTTTTAGATGTTTATTTTTGACAAAAAAAACTGTCTCTAATATTCGGGCAGTAATTTTTGAAACCTCAGTGTGGAAATCTTTTCGTTTATTAATCAACTGATCAACAGTCACGTTCTAGTTCAAGCGAAGTTTTAGGTTAAATTAAGGCTTTTATATCTTACTGTAAATATTTACACATACCGTACAACCATAAACAAAAAACCTTATAAAGTTAGACTTGTAAAAAAATTGAAAATAAAAACTTTAAGGTACTTTGAATAGATAAGTTCTTTATGATGCCATTCCTTAAAACCGTGTTCATTTTCACATAAAAAGGAAAGGAAGTGGGATGAGGCTCGGACATTGACGACAACACAATCATATTACTTAAATAAACCGATTAATCGTGATCAAACATTAACATAAACATTTTATTTTGCCTGTAAAACAAGTCCGCAATTTAAAAACATAAACCCGAATTTATTTCAACAAAGTTATGAATCCAATTTGACTTACTTTTAATCGTAGACATAGTAATTGGCGTTTTGGAGAAACAAGAATGATTAAAAGTGTTAAGAAAACTTAAATGAATGACTTGGAGGAGTAGGCTCCCTTGGCAAATAGACGACGTCTGGTGGTATGAAATCTCTTCACATATTACCTTAAAAAAAATATAATGCTTTCCAAGAAATGGCAGGCCTGCTAAGGCTGAGGTAAGAGCACCCCTCTTATCACTCCAAGGATCGCGGGTTTGAATTATCCAGATTGCTTTTCTGCGGCTCTTCCTTATCAATAATGCTCATGTTCGATTACTCCACTACCCTTTCACCAAAAATTTCCTCAAAGGTTAACAACCTTGACTGGCAAGTTTAGCTTTCACACAAGATAGCTAACCCTCATTTTTCAGAGAAAAAAGAAGACTTTCAGCTTGTGATGATTAAATCAACACGCTAAGACTTGTAACTAACCAGTCACAAGACATGCAGAAACTCGCTTGAAGACGCGATGAGATCTGTAGGAATAGTGTATACAAAGCATATACATAAGGGAACAAACCACCGACTGACAGCCAGTCAGAGCAGTACAACGAGTCGGCGAACTAGAACGGCTATCGAAACGCCCGCGCTAATTTTCATAAATTTATTTGTACAAATTTTTATTTCAATATATTTTATTTTTGTTCGGGATTCGCCTAGTTCCGACACAAGTCGTATAAAACCCACTCCTACAAAATAGGACTGAAAACGAATAGAAATAGTATAGTCCATAGTTGGCCCAAACAAGGGAAAAATTTTTTCTAAGTAACAAGCGAAGGAAATTCGAATACAAAAAATTTGCTCTAGAGTTTCTGAATAACATTCCTGAATCTCCAAACATATTAGAAACATTTAATAAATAAATGAAATGGGGGAGAGAGACTTCTTTTGCTTATACTATTAAAATTTCAATTTTCAAAATTTGCTGGCAGAAAATATCGCTCCTTAACTAACCTTTTGTTTCCTTACTCGGAACTTATATTCTCTCTTTCCCAATCATTTGCTTTTTCTTCTTCTAAAGAGTCTTTTTTGCTTAAATTAAGAGTGGGTTGATTAGACGCCGCCTGTAAAACTTTTCTAGACAGTCTCATTATGCCAGAAACTGGATCTCTTCCAAAATATTTGACTTCGATTTGTTGTCCTACTTGGATTCCCAGAGCACTAGGATGGCTGACCTAAAAATATTCAACACTTAAGAGTGCACATCAGAGGCTCTAGTTCAACAGTCGAGCATTTGCTATTCTTGTATTTAAGAAAAAACAGCCATCTTAAATAGAAAGCACTACCTTTCTTTGGTCAAGTTGGGATATGTGAATGAGAGCTGGAGGCATTTCCTTGTAGAGGGTTACCATGATACCTCGCTCTTTTATCTCTACCACGGTCGCTGTGTATACGCCACCAAATTCTAGAACTGGTTCGCAGTGACTTTCCAGTAGTGACGTTATGATTTCTTTGGCTTCGTTTAACACGGTCTTATTGGGTGCAAATACAACGAACTCATTGGGTGTATCCTCCGTGATTTCTACACCATTTTCCACTTCTAGTTTCTTCAGATTTATTCCACCGATACCGACAAACCTCTTTCTTAGATGAGGAGGAACGATGATCTTCTCTGAGGCTGGCCAATTCGCTTTTTTCGAATGCCTGAGAACCAAATGACAATCAATTATCAACTACCCAAGTGTAATTAAACACAACCTCAGGGTTGTTTTCCCTGCCAAAGTAAACTGACAACCAGATCAAACACGCCTCGACTTGTAAGAAACAAGTCGTAGCAAATCACAAAGTCAAACAACATGAAACACGCCTCGACCTGTATCAGACAGGTCGTACGATTTGCAGAGACGTGCACGAGGGCGCGAAGAAACTTTTGTAAAGAGAGTCTGCAGAGATTATATAAATAGCAACTGATTGGAGTCAGTCAGTGCAGCACCACCACTCGGCAAACTACTCGAACGGATAAGGAAACGATCGCGCTTATTTTCACAGTTTTATTGTAAATATTTTTTTACCCCAATATATTTTACATTTGTTCGGAATTAGTGTGTTTGATTCACCAATCCACCTGATTCCGATATATCCCATCTGATTCATGGAGTAAAAATTAAAACGTTGGGCATTTAGTTCACTTTAACAGACACACACAAAGCAAAAGTTTCTTGGTCTCTAAGTAAATACCTAGTTGAGCTACAGACAGACAGCATATGTGTAAGAATTTGGCCGATCGCCGATTTGGCTTCCACCAGAACTTCCCCAATTATCTTCAATGGGAGACCCTCATTTTTGAGATCCAACTGAAAGGCCGTTAAATATTTTTTAGTTCCAGCTATTTTGAAATCCATGTCTCCAAAATGATCTTCGATTCCCTGAAGCATAAAAGGCAAAAAGTAAAAGATAATTTCAAATAATTTAAGCAGTAGTTGGTATCAAGACTCACCAATATGTCAGTCATTATCTTGTACTCAGTGATTTCCAAGGGATTTTCATCCGAATATTTGGACACGAGACCCATGGCGACTCCTGCACAGGGATTTTGAATGGGAACTCCTGCATCCATGAGGGCCAAAGTTCCCCCGCAGACAGTGGCCATCGAGGAGGAACCGTTGCTTTCCATTACTTCGGAGTTAAGTCGAATGGTGAAAGGAAAATCATGCGGGATACCTCCTTTCAATGCTTTTTCGGCCAAGGCTCCGTGTCCCATTTCTCGCCTTCCTATCAGTCCCGTTCGTCCTACTTCCTTCGTTGCATATGGTGGGAACTCGTAATGAACGAAAAACCTTTTTTCTTTTAATCCGCTAGAAAAATTGTCACAACAATATCACACAAATGACGTCAATGACTACAATGGTGAAAGAAAAATATGGTAGCCAAGTTTGTAAAAGGCTTTTAACCAGCATTGGCCTTTCAAAAACAAACGACCTATGTAAATGACAACACTTAACAATCTCAATAATATTCTTTCTTTTAGAAAATTCAAACTAAAAACCTTTTGATTAAATGAATTTTTCTCAATCACAACCAAAGAAATAACTTTTACCTCATTAACATAGAAACATTGTCCATTTTTAAGGCAGAATTTGCAGAATCTAGTGACACTGTGCACATAACCTGGGTTTGTCCTCTTTGAAACAAAGCAGATCCATGCAAAGGTTCAAACAAGTCGATTTCACACTTTATATTTCTTAGATCACTTAACTGTCTTCCATCACATCGAACCTCATTTTCAAAAATCAAATCTCTAAATATTCTTTTGCACTCATTGTGAAAAATTTCACTTGCAGTAGACACACTTTTATCACCAAAGTTAGTTTTAACTTCTTTCAAAATTTCATTTTCAAGACTAAAAATCTCCTCATCTCTAGACAATTTGTTATGACTATAATTTTGAAAAATAGCCTTTAATTTCTCATAAGACTGCTTCACCACTGCTTCTTTTAAATTCGAATCAACTTCTGGTAACTCAAAATTTCTTTTTTCTTTTCCACATTTATGTCTAAGATTCTCTATTTCTCTTATTATAGTTTGACATTCTTTTATTCCTTGTTTTATTCCTTTCATAAGAGTTTGAAGAAAGACATCTGAACCAAAACCTTCCATCATAACTACAAGTTTATTTTGTCTACAAGCTAATATCACATTAAATGTGCAAAAAGCTAATTCCTTTTTTGTTGGATTAATAAAAATGTTTTCCTTCTCAAGGCCAATTCTAACTGCACCAACTGGCCCATTCCAAGGTATATCAGAAATTGCCAAAGCTGCTGATGCTGCATTTATGCAAAGAACATCAGGTAAATTGCTTCCATCTAAGGCAAGTGGACTACATAAAATCTGAGTATCCCAGTTGAATCCTTTGCCGAATAAAGGCCGAATTGAACGATCAATTACCCTGGATGTAAGGATTTCATATTCACTTAGTTTTGATTCTCTCCTATAAAAGTTCAAAGGAATTCTTCCTAGAGCAGCAGCTTTTTGTTGATAAGAAACTGTTAAAGGAGTAAATGAAACACCTTCACTGTTTTTTGATTTGCTCACAGCTGTAGCCAAGACTGCTGTGTTTTCTAATGTGACAACTGCACAACCATCTGCTAGTTTTGCAAATTTCCCACTGGCAATTCTAAGGTCCTTCCTAAAATTGTAAACATAATCTCTATTGGCTTATAAGAAAACATAAAATTTTCATTTAGAATTATTGTTATCAATATCAAATTGCATTTTACACTAGAACAATTGATTAATTAGAAGTTAAAGAAAACAATAATCAAATTAAAAAAATTAATATATAACTACGTTTTTGAAATCAAAATTAAAAAAAGAAATATATATGTATTACCCATTTGACAGCTTAGCAATTACTTCTTCTTCACCAAAGCTTTTTAATTTATTACTTTCGTAATTATGTAGAATATTTCCTAGATTTGAATTAAATCGGACTTTAATAGAACTACAAGGAACAAATAAATTTTTAACGGCCTGGCAAACTTTAAAGGCACCAACATGAGAATTATATTGTCCCAATTTAAAAATTGTAGCCATGGTTCTAAAAAAACTTAATTTTTTTCATCAATACTCCCGATAATGAATCTAGTTAAAACATAATAAGTATCATAAAGTCAAAAATTTTCGAGAATCCTAACCTGAATACATGTAAACCACGATATACAAATACTATTTCCCGGTTTCAAAGAATACCTCATTCCTCCTGACCCAAGTCTGCCAACACAAGCTTTTAATTCTGACAGTTGGCGACAAGACTACACTTTTATTTTGTAAGCACAAACCACTGTCGCAACTTTTCTAATAAATTAGTCTCTATGGAATGATCGTTTTGAACGTTGTCACTTGCCACGACCAAACCGCCACATCATTTTTCCTTTTTTTCCTCATCATTTTCAGCACCAACTTCAGAAGTTTTGCTATTCTAAATTCCTAAGATGAAACTTATCCCCAAAACAAAACTAACACGGAAAAATATTGCATATTAAAGAATTTAAGAACTGCAATTTTCAATTTTTTCTCATATTTTGAAATAATTGAAACAGATTTTAGACGGTAAGTAATGCAAAAGAGAACGCCCATACATTTTCATTAATTTTTGTAATTAAATGCAGGTTTTTGAGTTTTTAAAATTAAGGGTATAAAATTAGTTTAACCAAGGCGAACGCCTCCTGGGTTAATGTCATCTAACAAAAGCGTTTAAAGCAGGGGAAAGAGTTCACCGTTTTAACACTAGATATCCTTCCCCTGCATTAATGCCACGCGTCATACTTTGACCCAAAATTTTGTTTCATTTATGATTATTTTAATATTTTGAAAATGAATTTGAATATTTGGGGGGAGGGGGGGATTAGCTATAACAAATTTTTTTTTTTAGTATACCAGTAAGTGGGATAGAGCAAATTATCAGATTCAAAGAATGACTTCAACACCTTACAAACTCTTAATCACGAATCCAGCACCTCTATTCACGTTCTCATTTCAAACAACTTGTGGTGAACAAAACATAAAGATGTATAAGTTGAGATCCACTATCATGGACTCCATTTTCATTTCATGGACCCCTAATTTTTTTTCGCTGGCATTTTTTGACGCCTTCCAGGTTGTCATAGGCCCTTGGGGGTCGACATAGACCACTTTGGGAATCACTGGTTTAAACGAACGTTAAAATTTTGAGAGAAAGAAATAAAAAATAACAAATGTAGTGTATTTATGCCTGGTCTAGAGGATTGATTTTTACTTGAGGAATAATTAATTTTTCTTCAAACAGACAGAGAAGTTTTCCTTTAAAGTATTTCGATAAATATTTTTTTAAATTTTTTTATGAAAGTGTCGACGTATAGCAACGGTTCAGTATGAGAAGAAAGATGAAAAAAAAGGAGACTGATGGAAGATGGAATGATAAATTACATGAATAAACCCTTAGAACAAAGTCGTTGAAGCAAATCAAATCGGATCCATTCATAACAAGGTGGTTATGATCCGCTCGAGATAGCTTTTTAAATACGAAAACATTTACTTTGTCCCTCCGCAGGTCCATTGATAAAGCCCCCAAATATTTCATTGAAATCCGATTAAATTCTACAACTTCCTACAAATACCTTTGCATCTCTTTTTAAATTTCTTCAAAATTTTTTGCTCCATTTAATCGAAACCTTTTTCTTTTCTTTTTTTTCAGTTTATTTCACTTGGGGTTGGTTTACGTGATACGAAAGTTACCCGAATGCTGGTCCGTCCGTTTTTACTCCTGGTATTCGTCACATTACCCCAAAAATCTGCTGGTGAACAAAACAGGTGAACCCTCCAACCTTTTTGTATACAGATTTTGCGAGATGGAAAAGGTCGCAGGAAAAACGCACCGAGTTTTATTAAAATGACGATATAAGTAAAGTAAGGAAAGGTGTTAGATGAAAGAAGATGGAGAAACGAGAGAGAGGGAGAGGACATGGTATGACCCAAAGTTCAAACAATATTGAAAATCAAGAAGCAAACAATAGCAAACACTCATTCATACATTAAAAATATCTCATAACTTGAGGAGCTCCCACACGTGATTTTAACGGATCTCACATATTAAGTGATTAATCAGTATCGGATTGAGTCACTTGTTGTCTCATCATCAAACATCGTATCACAGAAGAGTTAAATCTTTCGGAAATATTCACGACATTGTGTCGTCAGTCAAAAACCAGCTGTACTTTACGTCATGGATCGTCTTTCCACTATTATTTTCCGGGAACTGTGTGATCAGTTGACATAATTATAATTCTTTAGGTTCATACAGTAATTTAGGTTTGATCAAATTCGAAAGAATTATAATAGCGAAATGTAACGAAAGAAGTTTTCAAAAGATATTGACGAGCAGCCATGTGAAAGAACCCTGGTTACTTAAGTCACTGTTTAAATCTTTGTGGTAGAATATTCACGGGTCCCCGAGTCTTACGTTCTAGCCTAGAGGATATCCATTAAGAGGTTTTGTGACGGCAAACCCCACATACTCCATCCTGCCTCCCCCAAAGGTGGGACGGACCACCTTCGGGAGATTTCTCCTGGTTAAAAAAAAAAAAAAACGTGCTTAAATTTGATGTTGGGTGCGTCTTTCATGAATAGAAGATTACTTAGAACTGAACTAAAGTAGGAATTGAGTTAGAAATAAAAATAGAAAAATGGGATGTCGTTGTATAAATAAAGAGCCGCGAGGACTCGTCACCAAAATACAACACCACTAACTTGGCTCTTTTTCCATCAACCTTCTGGAGCCTGTCGTCAAATTCAAAAAAATATTCCAACTACAATAGTTATCACTTGAACTATTTCTACTGAATATGTATCAGAGGGCAAAAGCAAATTATTCCAGTTGCGCTGAATTAAATATGTGTGAGTCGTATCTGCCGCCATTTTTAGATTTTATGCCAGCGATCAGTAGTTGAGATGGTGATCGGCGGGTTTTAAAGAAAGATGGCCAAGAAATACGAGAGAAAAAAAAAATTTTAGGTTTGTTTACATAAATTAATCGAGACAGGTGCACTGACCGAAGTTGTGGACTAATGTGGCTGTAATGTAGAGCTCGAAATCAGTGGCGTCTTTTACCTTCCCCACAAACGAAACTCATTTTTTGGAGGTGAATCCTCGTCGTGATTTTTCAAAGTCAACATTCCGTGTACTTGGACTGTCTTTTCATTTACAAGACAATATTGTACTAAAATAATGCCAATAATTTCGGATTAAATGTCAATGGCTAACCGAGAGACTAGCTAAAATCCCTCCTCGACTCCTTATTCTTCTGGCAAGTATCAGGCTCAAATGGGAGGTATCATTCTGGAAGTGCCGCCACTGGTGGGTGCCAGACCATGTTTTGTCATTAATGAGATGTCGCTCTCATTATTGAACATTGTGGTCTAATTTTCTTTTTTCTCTTTTCTCTCTCTCTTCATCTTCTAGTTATCGTTTGGGATGTTTTCATTCCCACGTTTGTCATCCGTTCTTACACTAGACAACAGTTAGGTCGAGATAAAGATTTAGCTTTTTTGATTGAGTTTCCCTTCAAGTCGTTTAATTTAGTGAGAGCGACACGTCGGCCATTACGGTAAATTAATAATCAAACAAAAGTTCTTTTAGTTATCGAGTCTTTCTCCTCGTTATTTCTAGTTTGTGGAACAGTGATGACAAAAAATTAGGATTTTCACTCTTCTTTTTGGACACAAGTTCACAACAAAGAGCACAGGGTTAAATATATCATTTTTCTTGCACTGATCTCAAATACCGTAACCTTAGACTTGCTTTTGCAGAAGGAAAGAATCAAGTGGAATTGACGTTGGATAGCAGTGTCCCTGTAAGAGAGTTTAGCACTACCGTGAAAGAACGTCCGAGGGAATTCCTTTCTCTCAGTCTAATCTCATCATTTTGTTTTTTAATTAAATTGCTTTTGTATGAATGTTATGTTTCCAGTAGCCTCTCATGAAACGCTCTCCAAACTCAAGAATCATTGACACGGCCAGGATTTGTTACTTGGGAGAGATATAAAAATAGAAAAGAAAGAAAGAAAGAAAAAAGAAAAATAAGAATTTCATTGAGATTTGGAGAATGTATTCGGATGACAGATTCAAATTTTAAGGGAACTGACATGTAAGCAAACATCGTACACATTCCAAGTTGTGGTGCTCGGTACTTGAAATAATAATGCAGCTTCAGGTACCAGTACCTGTAGCTTTATGTTTGTATAAGGTACCTCCACTGCGATGGAAACCGTTTCCTTCGATTTGGCTCCTAATTCACTTGTTAATTATGTTACTGCCATTCTTACTGGAACTCATTTAATGTTTCTTTGACACTTTTACAAAGTAAATTAAAGGCCATAAAATGTCATTAGAAATGGCGACTATTATGACTTATGGAAGGGATTAAGTTACGTGTGAAGCGAAAGAAGGAGAGTCGAAAATGAGACTGGGTATTGACAAACTGTAAAGATTTTTCCTGTGTGTGAGAACTCAAGGGGAAAGCAAATAGAAAGCCGGGACTCTCTCATCCAGGTTCATTTTCTCATTATGTTCGAGAAGGCCAGGTACAAAAAAGAAAATTTACTTTAGCCGAGTGTACGTCCATTATTTACCAAATAAATCGATTTAAAATAAACGTAACTGACTGACTGTCAGCCACGACGAACAAACATCCCGAGCGAATCTCAAGGCTGCAACCATTTATTGTTGGGAATAATTAAGAATTTAGTTATGTAATTGCACTTTATTTTCATACTAAACAATCGGGAACACGTTTCAGGTTCCTTCTCGCTTCATCTCTTCCTTTGAATGGGCATTAACATGTGACGTCACTCGAGAGAAAAGATTCGGTTTTATGGGCCTCTGTTTTTGCCGCTAAACTCGAGTTGATCTGTTGCAAGAGTTCTTGGTGAATAATCGAAAGAGGATGTGACAAACATATAAATGATCTATCTCACCATCATCCATAAGGGAATCATGTAAAACACCCTGCAGTAGCTGTTGCCCTGGGAAACCTGACCTGTAGCAATGTTTTTGGAGCGGCCTCACGGCCTCCGTTTCCATTTTCGCTTTTCTTCGAGCTCGTTCCAAAGAATTTTATTGGGATTAAGAGAAAGAGTTTCCTCTGTCGCGGTTCCTTCAAAGCCAAAGCCAGAGACAAAGACAAAGAACACTTGGGCACGAGGTAGGCGGGAAACGAAGTGTTTGCAGATCGATTGCGGTCCCGATAAAAAAAGCCATGAGACGACACTTGTTCGGGAGGAAAGCCCTCAAAACGGAAGGCACGCGGATACGATGGCCATTGATGGAATTTATAGTACACTCACATCTCGTACTGAATTGAAAAATAAACTTGGTCGACAATCCTTTGAGTGGATCCTTCATCGGAGTACCTCTTGGACCTTGCTGTATGTCTTCTTTGTATAAATACATATGATTATTTGACCATATCATTTAAATACTTCAATGCGGTGCCACAGTTTCTCCATCGGATCAGGGGTGTTCAAAAATCCTTTTTCTTCTATTGTTATCGTCAGCCCGTGTTTGCATCATCTTACAGCCTTCCATTCCTGTCGATTGTCGTCAAAGCTTTCCGCTAGTCACTCAACAAGTTTTGTTCCTTTTAACTCGAGCCCTCCGTCTCAGGAATAAAATGAAACTTGGAAAACTCTTAACTACAATAGATGTTATGAACGTTGCGTCCACGAACACATTTAAGACTCACTAAGAGCAAAAAAAAGTTCATCAAGTCCACCCCTCTGCAATGAGTCTATGATAATCTCTTGTAATCCAACGGGTGATTTTTTGTAGTTTGTTGTTGACGCCATCCAACAGGAAAGCCGGTATGAAACACTCTTCCCTCACCCCCTCTTCCCTGTATCCCTCATCCTCTCATGCTTTTCACATTCACCCATCGATTTATAGCAACAAAAAGAAAAATTTTGCGGTTCATTAGTGCTTAGCTTAACTCTGACAGATGCCCTGGGGAACAAAAAAAAGAGAAAAGAGGTAGAAGAAGAGGAGGAGAAGGGGAGGAGAGGTGGTGAGTCTTATGGTAATTTCTATGTCGACCCTCGACGTTTAAAATTTTGTTACTCTCAAGTACGTTTTGTTATCGCAGTTTTTCAAGTACCCGGTTCTGTATAAATTTATTTTTTTTGGGGATGCCAAAGGGAAAAGGCGTTTGTGGGGTTTTCAATGCATCGACAAGACTTTTTATCACAAATAAAAATTAAAAAAAAGCTTTATTCTGGCTCTACTTCCCCACTCTTAATAGGCCAGCTGCCATTTTTTTTCTAAAGAGAAAAAAGGTTCAAGAGGCTGTCGCAATTGTTCAGCCTTTTATTACCGATAATAATGGAGAATTTTTGTGAATTTCGTTCTTATTTTAACTTTCTTTGCAACCTCGCACAAAATATGGCGTCGACCGAGTCCTTCTTTATACTTTTACATCAATTACAGTTTTTAAAATCGTGTTCGGCTGTAGTAAAGGAAAGAAAATTTTTATTTTTTCAAGTCAGCTTTGCTCTGCGTAAAGGAAAATTTTAAGCTTTGACAGGGAATGTGGCATTAGAATGTCCAAAAGATTTCAAAATATGTCTAATCTTATGTTCTTAAAAACTAATGTGCAAGCTTTCTCCTCTACGATTGTATTTGTACTGCTTTACACAGTCTCTGTCTCGTTCTTTGAAAAGGACACCTTTATATTACAGATATTTCTTGAATAAAATCACGGTGCACCTTTAAAAAAAAATTCTGTGCAATTTATGCGAAAGTGAGGGATTTCCTTCAAAAAGGAAATTTTCAACCCAAAATCAATAGAATGAAAATCCCACTCTTGCGCTGAAAATTTTTGAAACTTCAAACAACCAGTTTCCCGCCCACTCAAAGCCTCTTCACTTTGCAAACGAAAAGATCCGATGCAAGTGAGCTGTTCAAAGGGGAAAAGAATCTTTGGCGAGACAAAACAAGCTATTGAAGATTAGGAAAAGCGAAGAGACCCAAACAATGGTTTATCACTACAATTTCTTCTTTCTTTCTTTCTTTCCAATTTTCTTTTCTATTCACCCACGATTAGAAAGTAACGACATTTTTTGGAGAAACGGCTCAACGAGATATTGACTAGAAACTACTGTATTTCTCATATTCAAAATGTGAAAGATTTCCTGGGCCAGAAAATCACAGATTTTCCTGTCGTTTGTGAATCCTTACTTCGGCTTGGCCACATCTTACGAATGAAAACATTCTATTAAATCCGAATTGTTGGATTAATAAAAATAAATTTATAATTGAAAGCTAAAAGTGTTGAGTTTTTAACGGCTCATTTGACTTTCGCCCCGTGAATGTTTCTCTCTTTGTTGCTCTCTCGGTTGAAGCCATGTTGGCTCTCTTGTCGAGATTTGAGAGATTTGAAAGAGTTCTTAGGCCCACTAGACAACAATCTTTAAATTTCATGCGGATTTAATGCACATTGTTCTCTCTAAAGACTCTCCGAGCCCTTTTCATCTCTTCCGGACGACTTTTCTTCCCCTGTCTTACATTTCGCGTACTTCCACTGCCCATTCTTTGGCTTCAGTTTTTGGTCGTACCCATTTCTCTTGATGATATTCAGCAAAGAGAAAATAGTACAAAAGCTTCTAGTTTCACAGACTTATCATGATGGTACAAGCGTTCATTTTTCGGGCACATTTCCAACTGATGGAATTAAACTGTGGTAGTGAAAGGTCCCTTCCCCAAAGAACCTAGAAGCTATGAAAAAACACTGCTACTAGTAGCTGATTTTTTTTTAAAGTAAAAAACAAAGCAGAAGAGGAGGAAGAGAGAAGGAAAATCTGTCACAACTCTATGTAACGACTGGAACCTTCCACTTACTTTTAATCCAGGCATTGACAGCGGATGCAACACATCTCGTTTTTTAAATGTTTCGAACTACTTTGAGGAATTTTCCTAATAAATCGTTTAAGGCTGTTATCATTAATGTCGATTCTGCCTCTAAGGGACTCTCATTTCACGTCATTTCATCTTTTAAAGCTGTTGACAAAAAGAAAGGCAGGTCCATCATCGCCTGACACGCACAAACCAATAAAAGAATAGAAAGACGACCTCTCTTTAAATCCGCCTTTGAAAATGAAGTTAGATGTGTAAATCAAGAATAATTGTTAATAAGACGAGATCAGGTAGCATTATCAATATATAGTGAGTGTCAAAAGTATACTCCATCCCTCTCCAATAACTACTTTAAAGCATACTCCATCCCTCTCCAGCAACTACTCAAAAAGTTTGCTCTTCAAATTCTTTTTCAATCTACTTAAAAACATTTTTTATTAATTCATAGCATTTCTTTTTCCTTTTTTCAGACCAAAATTCCACTCAGGTTTGCCATTTTGTGTTTCCCCTAGGTCATGATGCGTTCACATATGATCCTCGTGAATTAAAGAGAATTACTGTTCGGTGTTGTTCTTTGACCAAAAGCATGAAACTATCTTGCAAGAAAGGTATCTGATTCAGAATTATTATTCAGTTTTTAGGGAATTAATGCTTATTTGTGCAGACAGGATTAAATTTCAGGATAATTATAACTTCCGGTGAACGAACTCCTTTTATTTTCTTTGCACTTAGATACAAACAGAATATATTGGCGAAGTTGGAGGGTGGCTGGGGCCTAATTGTCAATAAAATGATGAAATAATAATTAATTGAGGAAGGAGGAAGGAAGAGATTGGTGGACAATGAGATGAAAGAATGGAGGAAATTGTTTTAACAGGAAAGAAGCAAATAAAACGAATGTCGGCCTCGAGGATGAAGGATCCGTGAGAATGTTTCGGAGTCTGTTTTTGTTAGAATGATGGACGTGAATACAGAAACACAACAAAAGGAAGAAAATTTCATCGGAAGGTTGTTTACATTAGGAACCGATGTTAACGAAGATTGAGTCCTGGAAGAAGAGAGGCGAGTGTGCGAAGTGGGCGAGAGGGACGTCAATAATCGAGGAGCGATCACGGAGTTTAAATTTGATTGCGCGGCACTCGGAACGGGAGGCGGAGCTTGTTGGAGGAGAAGAAGGGAGGAAGGCTCCGCCCGGACGGGCTTCCTTGCGAACGGCTCTGGAACTCCAGTCGCGTCGCGTCAGTGTGGAAGTGGATATTTGAGTGTGAATCTCGAGTGTCTGCGATTTTGTGAGCCGTGAGTGAGTGAAGTATTCGTCCTGTGGGCAGTAGCGCATGTCCGCAGGGGACACCGTCAGCTCGTCGAGCTCCTCGGCGGCCAGCTTTTCGCTGCTCGGTGGCCTGCACGCGGAGCAGGAGGCCGCGGCAGCTCTGGCACGGTCCGCCGTGGACCTGTTGCCTGAGCTCAATGGTGCGGATCTGGCGATGTCCCTGAGTCCCAAACACCAGCACCAACCTCACACGACCCCATTTTCCGTCACAGACATTCTATCGCCCATCGAGGAATCCTACCGGAAACTCGAACTCGGAGCTGCTCCGCAGTCTCCGTACAGAAGCAGCAGCGGATCCGGGGGATCCGGAACGACTTTGGCCGCGATGTCGGCGCATTCGCCCACGACGATGAACCCGTATATGCAACTGGGACATCAGTTCCCGACGCAGTATTGCAACGGCTCCGAACTGACCTCGCATTACACGGACATGAGAGGCTCCGCCGGCTGGTACAGCAGCACGGCTAATGATCCCAGGTTTGCAAGTGAGTACATCAAAAAAATATTTTTCATCAAAAACCTGTCTTTCCTCTTGTACTTCACTCAATGCTTTGGACAGACCAGACACATAATTAACGGCAGCCTCAGTAGCGTGAATTCAACCAACCAACCAACCAACCAACCGACCAACCAAGTATGATAGGACAGAAAAGACCGAAATGCATGAGCAGTCCGCTTTTCCAAAGACCTGCCACCACAAAACTTGAATTCTCAGGAGGAAAGTTCATTATTTCTTCACGTTTACTATGGTGAATCAGGTTTCTCTTCTTTAGAAGATCATTCACTCCTGTCCTCACTCTTATTCCAGTCCTAAGGTCATGATTTAGTTTGTAAGCCTTCCATTCTCTTGCCTCATTATATAGGTACAGAACGCATAACTTTCAATTTTGCTATTTTCTCACCTTATTGATGTAGTTCATTCGTTAGTTCCGTCGATAACGATTGGCTCTTCCTCCATTCCTCCCTTTTCATGATGTAACTTACAAAATGAATGTCCAATAAATGGATGTTATTTTGTGAAGAACCACAGCAGCATCAGTTGCTGCTGCCTCACTTTTCTTGGATACTCTGTGTTCCTTCTGTGGCTGTGAACCAGATTTGTTGACACATAGAAAAATAATTTTTCTACAAATGCTTTTCTCTCGTCAACTTTTTATTGATTTAAGTCTTAATTACTATACCTCCATAAACATGTTTACATTAGTATACACATATTTTAGTGTCTCCATTTCACTATTGCCTCATTGTTAACTTTTTGACCTTTCAACTCAAATTCTTCACAAATAAACTAACTATAATATAGCAGCACCTTTCAACTATATCAATTTTTAATTAATCGGTTAACCGGTTTAACTTTACTTTGAATTTGGTGTTCGCAAATATTGAAAAGAATAAATAAGGAAGAAGGGGAGGGAATGGGAAAGAAGCTTGAATAAAGTTAAAACAAAAAGATTTGAGAAGTTACTCTAACATTTTAAACTTTTTCGTGTCGCCTCGTTAAAAACAATGTATTAGCGAGGTACTTTTCATAAATAATTATATCAAAAGTATTTGTAACATTTATTCTTGAATAAAATAGCTTCATGATTGGAAACCCTACAGATGCCTGTATTGAACGATCTGGAAAAAGTTCTGCGATATTTTTACCTTTTCGCACATTCCATATATGCGATTTCTTTGCCGTTTTTTTTTTCTTTCTTTTGAATTTTCATTTGTAGGAGTGAAATTATGTGGATATCCGTAATTACGCAAATATCGTCTATTAAAGGCTACTACTGGCTGAACATGTCTACCAAGGTCTGGCTCTTATGGTGAGATAGCCTGGAGGAAAACATTGTATTCATAGAAAAAAAAAGCAACGGAAAAGCAGACTGAATCCGGGATTTGATGCCACAATTCTTTGCAGCTTTGTTCTCGTTTCTGGCCAACTAAAAACCATTCTGATCTCAGACTTCATTATCGTTTTTTCTTCCTTTTTCTTTTTTATGATCCTTGCTTTTACTTTACGACAGGTATTCTATATTCATTCGCTGTATAATTTTTTTTCTTCTGTCCTCTTTGCCCTTGTTTTCAGTTTGGTCATTTATATTAAACCGAGATGAGGGACTGTAGTCTTCCTCTCACGCTCATCCTATTCATCCACATTTCCTCACTCACTCCTGGGCCTAAGCCTTCCACTCTCTTGCCTCATTATATAGGTACAGAACGCATAACTTTCAATTTTGCCATTTTCTCACCTTATTGATATAGTTCTGAATTCTATCTTGATATAGTTGTGTATGAGCTATTTCTTTTCATACGACCTAAAATTCTTCTCAGTATTTTCCTTTCTGTGCCTTCTAGCTTATCAGGCTGCCCTTTTCATTACAAAACCAGACATTGGGAGGCGTAAAGGGTTTGTGGGCGAAAAACCACTCAGTGATGGCTCACTTTGGTGTTTTTCGAGAAGAAATTTGAGGAAAATAACTTCTCCTTCAGGCTTTACGCTTTCCGCTCTGTAGCTTCTTTGTGTCTCCATTGTTTCCTTCCCTAGGTTGTTCGGTGTGATCCACTCTCCACTCTCCTCAAACTGTCTTTTCCAACTCTTCGACCTTTTTCAGGTGTTTCCCTTTGCAGAGTATTTTTTTAAATTGAGTTTATCTTCATTTTTCCTCCGAAGAAGTGTTAAAACAATGAGGTGTTAACAGCTGCTTATTATTTCTTTGAAAAGGGAGTAAAATTCTGACTCTCAGTTAATTGGAAATAAATGTTCTCCTAAAAATTGTCGAAATAAAAAACATTGAAAAAGTTCTCTCATTATTTTTAGAAAAATGAAATCCAGTTGGCCAAAGTTCTTCTAATAGCTCCTCGGGCCCTCCTCCACCCTCCCCCTCCAAAATCGGAAAAAGAAATGTTTTGTAAGGAATCCAGAGCTCTTTAGAAAAGAAACAATTTTGTCCAAAAAAAGGTGTAAGGATGTTCCAGAGGAGACCTTGAACATTGGAGAAGCTAGTTTGCCAAGCTATTAACACAGCAAACAAAGTTTTGTTTAAATTCGTCTCGGTAAAACCTGAAGAAATCAGGGCCGGAGGCAAAACAAGTCAAATTTCCGACGGGAACACCCACTCTAGAACGGAGACGATGAAAAACGGCCGGCAGCCATTTCTCTCCTTCCAAGACTTTTGCATGAGTGCAAGTGGGACCTTTTTTCCAAAGTATCACATCCTGTAACAATAACTGGGCAAGACTGGGTTGAGTTTGCGGGAGGGGCCAAAACGAGAGAGAAATGGAAGACGCGGAAGACATTTTAGTGATCACATATGTCCAAGTGCAAAATTTTCATGAAACAAAACCTGGATCTAAGAGAAATTTATTTTTCTGTGCCCCCCCCCCGCCCTTCGCTTATTCTTTACTCTCTCCTCTGCCTTTTAATTTTAGAAGCTTAAGGAGAGCGAGACTAGAATTAAATTAATGTCTGAATAAGCTTTCCGACAAACTTTTTTTTTATTATTATCAACGCGGTTTCCCATAATTTTGCACTCTTGAACTTCTTTCCATGTTTCTTTTCCGTTTTAAAGCACTTACATTTATAAAATTTACCTGTATATACTGTTTGTAATAATTCCACTTCTGGGTGGCTGCTTCACTGCTGAAAGCTTCAATTACATCATGTTCCATTTTTCGACAAGCCTCAATTATTATTACAAGGATATTGTTTTTTATTTTTAATTTTGGTGTTCTCCTCAGTTTAATTTCATTTCACATCCTGATAATCTATATTTTTTCATACATAGTTATGGATGATTACTAAGAAAGGTATTTTTTGAGGTAGCTAGAGCCAGGAATCTTATTGCTTTTTAGTTTATTCGCTTACCAAAAAAATTATTAATAGCCTAATGTTTTTCTTCTCTTTTTGTTCTTTCTTCACGATTCTCTTGGGAATTTAATTTTAAAAATATCTTGAAAAGTGAAAGATTACTACATAAACTGAGATTTTTGTCTTAAAAACGATGAAGTGTAAACATGAAAGAATTGGCTTCATTTTCCGCTTCAAATTGCATTTTAATGTCGCCGTTGCTCGGTTTGTACGAGGTAACTTTAAAACATTCCCAATTGCCCTCTGTTATCAGGTGAAATCACTAAAAATGTTTTAAGAAATTGGCCAAGCTTAGTCCCGCCAAAATCCGGTGAATTTCTTTACTGTTACTCGTTGAGGGACATTTTTCATCTAATATCTAGAAACGCTGAGTAAAGTTTTTATTTTTGTGAAAGTTTTCAAAATGGAAGAGAAATCCGTCTATAGACGCCACAGAAAGGTAGACATACAACATTTTCACACGAGAATGGAGTAGTCTGGTCAAATGACCTTTCCTTTCGAATACAGTGATTGGCTTCTGCTAAAGCTTGGAAACTTTCAGCAGAATTAAGTACAACAAACGCACAAATAGCTGATGGATGAGTTCCACATTTTCATTTTAGAGTAGTGACCAAAATAAAGTAATCCAGAACGACAGTTCTTAGGCTTTAAGCTATGACTGACCATTCAACTTATGATTCATTACAATTATAATTACGTTTAATTGAAACTGCCAAAAAGGGCTGGTCACCTTGGATACGTGTTTTGTACCCTGGACGTAATATTTATTATAGAAAAATAGACTTTTTACTTAGGAGCTCATAACAGGACTGAATTATATGTTAGATAATCATACATTTTTATTATTTTGACGTGTATCACCACAGCTTCCTCTGTTACTGTGCTGACGAATGACTCCAAAGGTTGGACTATATATCCTCCAACTAATGTATATTCAAAATCAGATAATAACTACTATACGAATGGAGCTCTGAAAGTTACAAGGTAACAGTTTTGATTGATCAAACTGGACAACATACAATATGATTGAAGACAGATTTAGATATTTTGGGAATCTCGGAACTGAAATTGGGAGAATTGAAAATCAGAAGCAAGAAAAGAGGATTTACGTAATATTTGAGTGCAGGAGGTGTGTGGTGTGTGCCAGTGGTAGTGGTCGAGTGCCGGACTAAGAAATTATAATTGCGAGTTCACATCCTCTTCCCGTATTCTGTTATACTTGAAAAGGTGAAAAAAAATATCAGGAAATTGGAAGGAGTAACAGGCGAAAGACGACCCTTTGAAGTCAAAACTGCAAAACTGTCAAAACGTGGAAGGAAGATAACGACAGACGAACACTCCATGAGGATTAAAAATAAAAGGAAAAAAACCAGAAAACATCCAAGTGCAGGACGAACTGACGAATTTTATGAATCGTAGTAGAAGATGGAAGTAACGAAATTATTAATCACTACATGTAGGAACAAACCACTATGAAAATTTAGAAGTTGCAAAGGACCAAAAAGTAGTTATTCATTTCACTTTAAAAGTGAGTTATAAACCAAACCAATAATGAAAAGATTTATATTGTTCAAAGACACTTTTAATAAAAGGCGAAAACAAATCCTACGAGAGGAAGATTTTTACAAAATCAACAATTTATGGTTCATATAGAGTTATTTTATGATAGCGAGATATTTTTAGATTCTTTAATAAGTATGAAATACTAAAAAAAATGCATTTGAAGAATGATAAAGTTCTTTTTATTTACCAACATGCATTTGAGTAAACCAATGAGACTGGATAGCATTAAAGCAGAGGGTTGAATAAATGAAAAATAAAAGAAAAATAAAAAAAGAAGAGGATTGCAATTTTATTAGCAGAGAAATAAAGATGAAAAACGAGGTAAAGTAAATGGATTTCCCCCCCCAAAAAAAAGAGTTGAAAGACAGAGGAGAAAGAAGGAACGAAAGAACAACAACAAGGAACGGTAGAAAGCAAAGGCAAGAGAGGAAGGCTGTGAGTTTTCCTCCCGGCTTGTGTTGTTGATTGTTTACTCTATGAAGTGATGAAGATGAAGTGTTTGATCAGTGGACATTTGCCTTGGGGCCAAGCTAAACGTGAGCGGGATAATCTATTATTTTGATTTGGTGCCTCATCACGAAACACGACATTTTGTCTCTCGCTGCGTTCCTTCCCAACTTGTGCAAACAACTTGGATACTGAAATTTCTTGAACCGACCTTACCTGTCCGATTTTCATGATTTCTACCGTTACTCACTCCGGGAAAAGCCTTCGCGTTTCTCGTTAATACCTTAGACTTACCGAATTTCCGCAGCTAACGAAAACAAGTGAAAAGCTCATACAGAACTATGAAGAGGGAAATTCTCGTATCCTCATAAAATCGGAGGATTTCTGTCGTTTTTAGTCACTTTAATTATAATAATAATAAGATTAGGAACATTTTTTCTGATTTCTCTTGTTGCCGATGAATTTCTCGAAATTTTCATTCCAAAGACACGATTCCTCGACGAGCTACATTCATTCTGTCAAAAACCTTACATTTGAATCACTAACAACTTATATCAGTTTTTTTCAAGTCCATGAAAGGACAAAAAGGTTTTTAGCGAAAATGAAAATATCAAGGATGAAGATGGCGACGAAAACCGGAAAAAAGGAGACCAACTGCAAAAGTCCCTTCCAAAGCCCTGTCAAATCCATTTTCATTGTCCCCGACCAATGTTTTTCTTTTACCAGAACTATTTGGTTTTGATAAAAGTAAATAATTTTCTATTTCATTTAGGGGGATGATTTCTGAAGCGGGTCCGGTCCATCCTTTTAAAAAAATATTTTATATAATTTATACGTTTAGCTTATGGGGTCTCTGCGTTCGTGTCATCGTCAACAAAGCATAATGCAAAATAAACAAAAAGAAATTTAACAATAAAAAATTTTCTTTCTACAAAATAGTGTCAACATTTTGAAATCTTCAATTTTTTTCTTCTTTAACATCCCCTCCACCCCCTACCCCCATCTTCTACTTCCCGCTAGCACTAACTTTTACCCTCTCTCGCCTCTTCTACTCTCTATCGATTTGGTTTTTTTCCCTAAACCGTTCCCAAGATGTGTGTCCTCCCCCTTACGTCACGCGTGTGGTCAGTTTTATGCGCTTCTACATCTAATTTGAAATTCAATTATCAAAACAAGGTTTTCACGCGAATGGCAATAAATGACTACCAAGGAAAGGATTTCCTGAGTAACATGATTCTAATAGGAGTATTTAAATTGCCTTTCGAAAGGCTTCTTATGTCCAGAACATGGGCGAAATTTTGAATTTCTGTCTTTTATCTTCGAATAATTCATTAATATTCGTAAAAACCGAATCTTTGTTCTGTCTCTTTTATAAAACTAATTTTTCAAAATCATTTCCTATTGTTCACAATCAGTGTCTCGCATGAGGTTCTCATTTCTTTTCATTTGCGAGCATTTTCCTTCCCGTATGTCTCGTTGGTTTCATAATTCAACAAGAGCAGACATGGTTGTCTGACCCCTAACGCTTCTACGTTTCCTACACTTCTTCGGATTAAAACCTTTTCCTCTCCCCCACTGAACAAATATTTGAAGTGAAAAAGTCCATTAATTTGCGATTAAGAGCCAAGGATTGGGAGCTGGGCGAAGGGGTGACGTAGAGGACCAGAGGAAGGGCATTTCCGCGGGGAACAGGAGACGGTCGCTCGCGGCGCAAATAAGCGAACATACGCGGGGTTAAATATTTCACAACGAACCTCCACCCCTGTTTAGGGAGGAGAAACTTTTCATCCCTTATTTTCCTTATTAATTTTTTTTTATTTATTATTTGTGTACAAATATAATAACGGATAAGCTTCGTTAATCTTTAAAGATTCGCTTCGGTGCATTTTGCATTTTAATTGTTTTGTTCATTTGTCTGACGTTTGCCTGCGAAGCAAGTCGACGGATTTATTGCTTCAATTATTATGTTCTTTAAGTTTTTCCCTTTCTAGTGATTGAAACACGGGCCAAACGTTATTATCTCTGATTGACGAGCGATTTTCTGCGCTCCTAAATAACAGGGACTGGACTGGTACTTGAATTTTCTGCAAAAGAACCGTGTGCCAGTCAGCAGTCATCAATTGCCGCATTGTATTCGCCGTATCACCACCGATTTTCTTCCTTCACTTTGTGAGTTTTTTCAGAGTTTTTCCAAACCGACTTTTGGATTTTACTTGTTCCCTTCCAATTAATTCTCCCCTAAAGAACGTTGAGCCTTAATGGCAACGTTTTACTAAATTCAAAGAGCAAATAATTTCTAAGGTACATCTATTCATTTTTATACAGTTTTTAAGTTTGGTTTTCGGCACTGGAATTCAGTTTTCAAACCGAAATCAAACACCGAATTTAACATATAAAAGTTTTTTGATTTTACACAAGCCACGTAGTTTGTATTTTTAAAAACGGTCACTTCAAACACTGAAAAACCAAAAAACTTTTATATATTAAGTTCAGAATGAACGGCCACGAAAGTCTTAATATTATTATTATTAAAGACCGAATTCCTTTTGCTTAGAAAAAGACAGTGTTTTCCAACGTCAACAAATTCAGGAATGAAGAGCTTTGTCTGGTAGAGTCATTATTATTTTATATATCCCCCAGGTGGTGACTTAAATTTTTCTGCTATTTTGCTTTTACCATTATTTTTTATTCTAAACGGATTTCATGTTAAAATTTACTTCGAGTATTTTCTTGTTAGTTGTGTTTCTTAGTCTTAAACTAACTTTTTCATTGATGAAAAATAAAGGGATTTTGGGAAATTATCCTAAAGGGGCAAACTGGCTTTTTGACCTACAGAAGGTGACTTAGGCAAATTTTATGCAAATCTGATTCTTCGTTATTAGGTCATTGCCAAACCTGAACTTCTTTTTACCAAAGAAAAATACTTTTTCTTTTCTTTTCTTTTATTTTACAAAATTCTTTTGGGGAGAAGAGGGGAAAGTAGGAGTGAGGTTGTCTTTGATTTATGCAAAGTTTAAAATATTTAAAATAAACAAAAACATTTTGTTAAGTAGGATTCTCCAATAAATCAATTCACATGAGTCCCTTTTTCATATTTTCATGAGACAACTTTTATTAAAACGTTGAAAATGTCTTCACCTATTTTCAGGATTGACTTCTTATCGGTATGTGATGAAAACATTTCTTTCACCCCTTAATTTTCTAAAATTAATCTCTTTTAATAATTTATAAAACTAATTTTTCGATGACAGATTCGAGTAAAAAGAAAAACTTAGGCGAAATCGATTAGGAACTTTTTCCTTAGAACGTCACTGCCTGATTTAATAATTATTTTTCCTTGGTTTCCTTACTAAAACAAATAAGTTTGCTAGTTGATGGTATTTTTCGTGGGTGTCATCAGCTTTTGCCCAGGTGTTCAGTAGGTGGTGACATGTTGGCGTCGGTTAACCGTGGATCTGAGCAACGCGGCCTTCTGCAGCTGGCCAACGCTTATGTCAGTGCTCTCCAAATTGTCAAATTCTTTAAGGCTTTTGGGATCGCAAGAAAATAACTATAAAACAAAAGTTTTTAATGAGGACAAAGTTCAATGGATAATTAAAATTAGAACTGAACCTGAAATCGTGGTAGATTGATGATGAGATTGGTGGGCTGAACATGGAGGAAGTCACCACCAAACAAGTATTAATAATTCTTAGCTTTATTTACAAAATCAGTGGTTAATTAATTGATAAAATGGAGTATTTGTGTGGATTTATTAATTTAGCAACTGCTTAGTTTTTCCGTTTATTGTCAGAAAATTCCCTAAATTGTAATAATTATGAATCATCTTCTCATTCAGAATAAATCTCTTCAGTTAGTGAATGCCTGTGAAAAGGGATAAGGATAACGATGACGTAACAAAATATCGTCCAAGATATAGAAAATGTGCAGGTGCAACGTCTACAACATTTTCAGGACAGGAGAACAACTAAAATGAAGAAATCTTTGTCAGGGTTCACGGGTAATGAAATTCCATATTGTCATTGCTTCGTTTGTTTATTTTTCCAACAGGCCACGCATTCCACTCGCATCTCCCTCGACATCTTTCTTTCTTCCTTCAACTGTCCTTTGAATTATGAAACTTTCACAAACATCCTCCAACACTTGAACCTCTTCCTTCGGCTGGTGGTCATGCAGTGGACAACAACCAGCACAAGGTATGAACACGTAAAACTCTTGCTTGGTTGCTCATGTGTGACTCAGAAAGAGTCAACAATGTTAGCATGCGACAAGGAAATAAAGCTATCAGCCAATGAGAAACGGCGATATTGGAAGATTGGACGGATTGGACGGCCACATACATGACAGACATGGAATTATTCATTTAAACCTGTATGAGTGTTTGACAAAAGGGCTCTGATCCTTTTTGATAGCGATTCGCGACATGATTTCAGTGAACCCGAAAATAATTAATCTCAGAGATTGGAGAATTGGAGAACGGAGGCGAAGCAAGATACATCAAGCAACAAAATAATTGATAATAGATGTAGAGTACACCGGAAATGGAGGAAAACAAAAGATTAACAGATTAATGACCTTTTTCTGATTGGCTGTCCCAGGACCCTGTCTGATCGTGACTCAACCTGGATCCCACTTAAAACAAATTTGTTGTTTTTACCAGTTCAACAATCTTCTCTCTCTCTCTCTTTGTGGTACAAAAGACAGTATCGGGTCAATACTGTTCCTTGTTCTTTTCATGCTCCAAGTTTTTTAATCAGTATAAAATAAAAAGAACCTACGATTAGTGTTCCATGGTCTCCATTTTTAACTTTTTCCCTTTAAAGTGACAATCAAATTTCTCAAAAAAAGTTTTCGTGGTTTTGGGGCAGTTTCGTTTAGGTATTTCAAATATTTGGTTAATAATTATTATAATTTGCAAAAATTGGGATTGCAAAAGTCTCTTGACTAGTGTATGATATGACTATATAATTGCTCAAACAGAAATCCAGTTAATCAATGAATGAAAGGTCGAATTCCTTACATGGTTCCTGCTTTCTCCTCTTGGCTTTGCTCTCAATAAACGGGTCATGCCGCCAACTATAACCCTTAGCCTTGTTTCCCTCGTGGAATATTTTGGAATTAGTTGTTTGACAAATCATAAAAAAAATTGGCAAAACAAGGAAACAAGGAAACAAAGAGAACGGAACGAGATCGTGGAGAGTGTCCATATGAAGAACTGAAAACAGAGGAAGTCTTTGATTTATTTTCGGCTTCTACCTTACGCCACTGAAGTGAAAGACGCCACTGCTTGTTTACATAATGACTGTGATAAATATACATGAGATCCTTGAGTTGACTATTACTGAATTATTCACTGCGCTACGTTTGCCGAACCACTTGAGATTCTGCCTCGACTCTGCCAACCTTATACAAAACTGTGGACTAAGCACAAAATGTTTTCTACGCTCCGTCTTTTTCTTCTTCTTCTTCTTTCCATCCGTCATCGATCAACGGATATTATTGAAATGTTTCGTAAGAAAAATCCTTCCAACTTTTTTTTTAATTTTTCTTTTTCTCACTGATTAAGCAAAAACTCGGAGGAATTCTCAGAATCCGTTACGGATGTAGATCTCTATTATCTATACGTTCCGACAACCTCGTCCCTCAATCTTACGATAATGTTCTCTGAATGTCCTCCTGTCTGTTTTCAGCATCGGATTCCTCCTAATCGAACCTGATTCACAAAATCACAGATATTTATTAAATAATATTTAATTTATTTGGTTTCAGTTTCGCGTCTAATGGGCTCATCAGCAACAGCTTCTATGAACATGAACATGGGTAACATGAGTGCGTTGTCTACGTGTGGTGTAGCTGGAGACACTAAGCCGATGCAATTCCCATTAACTCAACGCAGGAAGCGAAGAGTTCTTTTCACACAAGCTCAGGTGAGGCTAGTATTGTTTTACAGATCGTTTCCTGAAAGCTAGTGGAAGACAGAAAAATAAAGGAAGGGGAACTCCATTATTTCGCATACATAAAGGATCAAGAAAAATGGTTTAGTCCACTCTTTAATCTCAATATATTAAAATTCATCCTGTCACTAAGTCTCGCAACTGATCTTCTTTAGTTTGCTATACCCTAAATTCTATTTCCTATTTCATTTGTCTCGCTTAAACCTGGCAAGAGAGCCAAGGGGCAGTACTTAAAGGGTAGTTTCCGGCACTCTTCACTGCCATTAAACATTAGAAAATGTTTAAAACCTAAAAGCGAAATCATTAACAAAATTACAGCAAAGAAATTTAAAAAATCATCAGAATTGATGGCACAATCCGACAAACAAGCCTTGCCTTCAAACCGTTGACATTTTTACTTCTCAATCTGGATCGGTGAATAGGCTAAAAAAAGAAGAAAACAGGAAGCACACACACACCCAACACACATGCGCTATCGATACTGCTTTCAACCAAGAGAACAAATATTATAATACTTATTCGATTTTCGACGGACTTTTTGTTTCAGTCACCCAACCGGAAGCAGTAACCGTGAAAAAGTTTCTTAAATCATAAATAAATGGTGCACCCTCCCAAATGTGATTTCTATCTGTTCTTAGCCCAAAACATATCAATCAAATTACAAAAACCCTTTTTTCTTCTACATTGAAAGCTTTTTTTTTTACCACTGAAGTTTTAGAGGACCCAACCAAGGTACTTTCAAAAAGTAAAAATATCGCTTCACTGATGTCATTCGTGTTTCAAAGTTACACGGAAAATCAATTGGAAAATTTCTTTTTCATTCTTGGTGTATTCCGTGTTGCGTTATGATTCTGTTGTGTAATATTAAATGTTGGCCAACTTTGGGACCTCTCCCTGTTTCCTTTCTTCATCACCTCAGATTTGTTGATAGAACATGATGCATTGTATGCATCAGTTTTCTCAAAATCATGCGGGTTTTTGATTTGCGATTGAGCGTGATGTCAACACTTTGGTTGTTCACATGAGTTTGCCCTTCATCTTTTTCTTTTACTCCTCGACTCTACAGACCAATTTCCTCTCTTTCTTTGTAATTTTTTTTCAAACTGTGTTGGCTTTTTATTGTAATTTTCTACAGTGCAACAGCCATTCTCATTTTCACGGTTTAAATTGTAAAAACTAGCCCAAAATTAATCTGTAAGAAATAAAGGATCAAATATTGATTCACTTTTTGGTTGCAGGTTTACGAGCTGGAGAGGAGATTCAAGCAACAAAAGTACCTGTCGGCCCCCGAAAGGGAGCACCTCGCCAGTCTGATTCACTTGACACCTACGCAGGTAAGACAATGAATTGCGATTAGGCTAAAAACCGAAAAACAAGAATAGACCTCAAATTTTTGCTTTTCTATCCATCGATACTATCGCATGGGTTGAATGCTCTTTGATCCTAGTTTTATCTCAAAATTTTGATAAATATTATTAAAGTTCGTACAATTTGAAAGCTGTCAACAGAATATATGTTACGGTAAAGTGAAAAGGCAGGTATTACATAAAATTCCCGGTAACGATTCATAACCACCGCTAAATTTGGTAAATGTTCCAAATTACTAAATATTTATCACATTAATCGGTTGGCTTATAAAATCTCCAGCCTACAATGAGGAATTTAATAAAAGTTTGCTCAGATGCTTTTTCATTTCATGTATTTGCCGCTTCTAATTCGGAGGCTTGTAACACTGTTACTGGCGAGTACATCTAAAGTTGGCTTGCTTGGCTCTTGGTAGGAAAGTTTATCAGTTTGCCCATTTCGAGTTGGTGATTTTATAAACTAGCCGGTAAATATGATAAACATTCAGTAATTCTTCACATTCATGTAATTTAGTGAAGATTATGAATAATCGCTGGGAATCATTATGAACATATTGGGATTTATTACTTTTACCGCAACGTTTGCTTCTCGTCTTTTTTAGAAAAATGGTCGAAAAGAATTTGACATTTATTGCGTTCGAGACTTGAGTCGGAAACCGAGATCCAAGGGCATGAAAACAGGTTTTTTACAAAATTAAGCAAACAAATTTTTCCACATAAATATTTGTTTGAATTGTGTAGCAATGTTTATGTTTGATTAGTATGTTGATGGCTTGCCAAATAAGTGGGTTAGATGTGGCAAAAAGAAGGAAAACAGCCTAGATGCGCCATGGCCAACGCTTTTAACAAACGTGAAAGTCCTCTTTGGCAATTCCTGTCACTTTTTGTACTTGAATTTGAAAACAACACAACAAGAACAACATTTTATTCGCATGAAAAGTACCAGCAACGAAGAGAGCAAGGGCGCGTTCGAGGGAAGACGTTCACAGACCTTATTCTCATTCGTACGTACATCACCATTTACAAAACCCCCATTTGAGTTTGTGATGTTAGTATAGCCAAAAAGCGACAAGTTCTAACACCAGTGGTAACAACAACTAATTCCCAAATTTCAATTAACAAACTGTTTCAATAAACCAACACAGAAGGGATAAAAACCGAGCAACGGGACTTTGCTGTAGGCCATGTTAGTTTGCACTGATGACACTGGTCATTTCTAAATTTGTTTTATTTTATTTCACACATATACATTAATCAAACCGTAGCCATACTTATTACTGAAGTCAAACTTGAAATTTAATAGCTCTTCATGATTGAAAAAGAACCAACGTTTCGTACACTTCGATGGCATACAGTATTTGAAAACAATAAAAACAAAAGAGCCATTTCGAAATTTAATAATAAAAAATTGAGTCTGATCATTTATGTTATTGTAAACTTGTTTTTGTCACTCTAATTATTGTTAAGACTATGCTGAGATTTTTTATTGGAATATAGGCAAGATTTTGCAATTTCTCTTTTATTAATAAAACGAAAAAAAGCTTTTTATCAATCCATTGCCTTTGCTCAAAGACCAACGATGAACAGTTACCTCAAACTCTCATCTCTTTTTTTAAAACAAATAAACTCAACTTTGACTGACAAAAATAAGATTCAATTTTAATTCGTAGCAAAGGTCAATATTTCTTTTATTCTTCATATTTTTTCAGCTTTACACATTTCATAACTCTTGTTGTAATTATTTGAAAACAAAGAAAGAACAGAACATGTTTATGAGTAAAAGTTTTCGGTTTCAGATGGACAAATTTTCACCAAGTGAATGCAAAATACAATTTTTAGATTTAATAACGATTTTGACCAGACAGACATTTTGTCATTCGTCCAATGTTTTTTTCTTTTTGTTTTATTTCAAGGTCGAAAATTTTCCGTTCGGGTAGAAAGGACAGAAAATAGAACAAAATAAATGTCAAACGCTATTATACGTTACAAAATTTGGACATGCCCATGACAGTTGAGAAATTATCAAGGATTTTTCCTTTCGTAGATTCGAAAATTTCAAAATGGCCGCTACATTCTATTCCTTTGTTTTGAGAAGTCCAAGAATTTCCTTTTTACCGTTCCTGGTTTGGAACATAAAATTGTTAAATTATGTTTTCCCTTCACTTCAGTTTAAGTGCATTGGCAAATTTATATTAGAAAACTTTTTTTTTGATTTCGGAAAAAGATGAACAGGGGAGACAGGGGGAGGAGGGAAGAAAAGTGAAACGGCAGACAAAATGAAAAATTAAAAAAATCGGTTGGGTTCTTAGTGTTGAGAAGTGGGTTCGAGCGTGAAAATAAAAAAAAGGGCCAAGGCAGACAGAGTGAAGTCTACATTGTTTACTGTAAGGAAAAGAAAAAAGTTGGAGGTTGTGACGTAACCAAAAATTGAGCCAATTAGGAGCACGAAACGACTGAGTCCGGAGCCACGTAAATCTTCCACTCAATGTTGGGGAAATGCTAAGGCTAGAGTTGTTGGTCTGGCGTCTCGCGTCTTGCGTCTCGCCCACCTGGATGGCTAGGTGCATACCTTACTCACGAAACAACACCTAATCAAAGTGTGAGTTCGCCACCCACATTTGCTTTTCAACATGGCAGCTGTTTAGGAGATCCAGAGGTTTACAGAGGACAGGTAGGAGGCGGCTAAATTGCGGATGAAGTACCCATGTCGGTGAAATTTCCTTTTCTTTCCTTCCCATTTTCTTTTGAGGCGGTATAAACCTCCAGAAAGACAGGAATTGATAAGTTTAAAATAAACGGAATCAAAGTGACACGCACAATTGCGCGTTCAAAGTGCGAATTAGATTATGACAATAAGGCAAACCCAAAATCAGTGGAAGGGAGGCTAAGAGTAGGGAAATGCAGAACCTAAAAAATCGATTCATTTGTCAAACTCAACAACGACAAACGATGATGAAGTTTGTCGAGAGTGAATTCATCGGAAATGAGGGGTTTAAAATTAATTCTCGCTTGATATTTGGTGATGGAGTGAGGGTGAGTTTGAAACAAGGGTTGATGGGCTTCTACGATTGTCTAACCCTCTGGAACCCGCGTAATTACTTCCTTCACTTCTCTTTAAACGATAATCTTTTTTCCATGATGAACTTGACACACGGGCTCACTTTAGTCTCAACAGCAAACTTTCGGCTACCACCAAACACAGGTACCGACGTGGTAGAGTGGATCCTTTTCCGTGGGTGCTGTGTCTCATATCCCGAATATAAAAGAGAAGAAGATTTTGAAAAATGTTATATTAAAGTAATTAGACAGGGAAAGACGGGGTGTTAGGGGGTGAAGGGGAAAGAATGATGGAAATAACAATTTAAGGGTTGGTGGTAACCACCCTTTCTTGTCACAGAAACGCCTCTCTATCACTATTTAGTAATTCTCATGTTTCCTTCACTGATTCTCTTGGTGAATTTGATGAAGGGTTGGATTTACTTTGAGTGATCTCAGGGTCTTCTCATCAACAATAAAATTATGGTGAGATATGTCGAGGCGTCTTTCACTAATCTAATGAAAGCGTTCATGAAGGTTTCTTCCTGAGGAAATAACCAATCAGACAAATGGGGTCCAATCAAGAAGGAGGAAAAATTAGAACAAAAATTCTTCTTCGTTTTTAATAATTCAAAGTGATTCGGGAAGATTGGGATTTTCGAAATCACAATTATCCGCCATCAAAACTGAACTCTTTTATCGGTACACCTGACCTAACCTTTTAGTTTTTTCAAATTTCCTTTTTAGCGTATTATCATGATTGTTTTGATTTCAGGTGAAAATTTGGTTCCAAAACCATCGGTATAAATGCAAACGACAGGCCAAAGAGAAGGCGATGGCCGAGCAAAGCGCACAGAACCAGGTATCCACCTAAATACTCATAATGTATATTCTTTTAGATAAACCAAAAACAAAAATATAAATAGTGGGAAAACTGTATTTTTCAGTCTCAGAGTTCACCAAGACGAGTAGCAGTTCCCGTCCTTGTTAAAGACGGAAAACCGTGCTCAGGGACAAACGATGGCAGTGCCGTTTCTGGTCCGGGTAGCAGATTAGTAGCAAATAATCTTTCTCCCCAGGGAGGGGGAGGAGGAGGAAACCATTGTGCCCATAGTCCAGCAGGTCCTAATATGAATCCCCAACAAGGAGGTCCACCTGGCCACCAGCAGCAGCAGCCCCATCCCGGTCACCCACAACAACACCAACAACAACAGGGAGCCTGCAGCAGCACGGCAACTCTACTCACAAACATGGCTTATCAGAGGCAAATGGGAGTTCAACAACATCATCAGCAACCTCCGACCAACATATGTTCGTCTTATCTACCTCTTCAGGGCCGGGCCTGGTAACAGTACGTGAACTTTCACGGTGACACTTTCGAAGACGATCAGTCTTACTGATAAGAGTTACCAGGTTGTCGTTTCTTGCGTTTCGAGTGTCACTAGCAACGGATGATCTCAAAAAGTGAAACAGACTAATTTGTGACTCGTTTCGGGTGTAAAGTCGAATCGAATCTGGAAATCGCGCGTGTACAGAAACCTTTACAGTTTTATACTCGAAATGTGTTAACTATAACAGACAGTGGAGTTTATAATTAGAAATGGAGAGAGAGAAGTGAAGAGAGCACCTCGCAACTCTTTTTCATCCACACACTCGGTATCCTGCTGTCTGCCTGCGACCACGTCTTACTTTATTAAAAAACTGCATTAACGAAGTATATCTTGTAGCTTTTAGCGAATTTTCGGAAACTCCGGTCGTTACACTAATGGTTAAAAACAGCGCAAAATTTATTAAATTTTCTGTTTTCCAACCGTAGTAATTCATTTTGCGAACAAGTAAGCGCCTAGTTTGTAATCAAATAGAACGCTCAAGTCGGAAGAGTAATCTCCGAGGAGCCAAGATGAAAGCAGACAGACGGACAGTCAATACAACTAGTACACCACTATGAAAAAAGTTTTATTACTCTAAAAATGTGTGAAAAAGTGAAACTTTGCCAAAGACATCGTCAATATAATTTGTAACTGTTATGAATTTATGATGAAGCGAACAGGTAAAGTAATTATCTAGTTAAAATCCTACACTGTCCGACCAGAGCGAACACTATCAAGAGAAAGAGGAGGAAGAGGAAGGTGGCACATCAACATTAACCACAACTTTTCGAGAATCTTCCACCTCAACAGAGCTGCGAGTCATTAAAAATTCGCTTTTCTCATAAGCGATCAAATTTCTTTCCTTAAATTTGCTTTGTAATTACCGAAAATAAATATTTATAAAAAAGAAACAAACAAAGATGCTGCAGTTGTTTACAAAAAAAAATTATTTATTTATATTTTCTTGGAGGAATAAGCATGGCAAGAAATCAAAATGTGATTCCTCGTGCCTAAGATATCGTGCCTAGAAAGAAACATTTACTTTCTCGATTGCTTATTCCGAAATCTTAGGACCAACTCTCTATAAGCGAAAACTACTTTTTCTCTAAACAAAAACTTGATTGTTCACGAGAAAATTCTGTCTTTCACTCGTCGCTCGTAAGATTAAGGCTCACGAATGTTTGGTCCACCAAAATGGTGCAAATACCATTTGAAAAAGTTTTCTTTTTGTACTTCTCACTTGAGAAAGAGATGATTGTCAATCATGATAATATCACCCTTTAACGTGTCCCGAAACGTGGACGAAAAACATTTTTTATGGGCACATTTAAAACGAGTTGCCACTAACATGGCGTAAAAAACTTCAACTTTTATGCCATGCCAGGCCCAGAAGTCAGCGTGCCTTGAACCAAAAAAGAAATCGCTGAGGAACGTAATGAAAAACAAGAAAAGTAACACACGGCCATTCTGTTAGGCATGATCTTTAGAAAGAGAGAAGCAAAAATGTTTTTACCCGATTTTATAGTTTTCAAAAGAAACTAGCGACACAATATTTTAGCAGAAGACAAAACCAACAGGACAAAGAATGAAAATTGGTTTTTACACATCCGTTTCATAAAAATCTGTCAAACGATTCAGAGCTCATTCTTCAAAACCTTTGAATAAACTGTTAAAGAAATACAGCGGATTCGTGAACATCACAGCCGATCACACCTGTTTAAAAAAAGAAGTTGGTCCAATAATCATGAGGGAAAATAAATAAATAAAAAATGTAAATATATGAAATCCTGTATTTTTGTAAAAGGGTGAACGCTCTAAACTACTTGACAGAATGTCATAAAAAATGAATTGTAAAATAGAAATACATAGTTGGGGCAATAGAAATGACTTTTATGTTTTATAAAAGATTCCTGATCCTTCAGCAGGGATGGAATAAGTGTGACCTGCGAAGAAGTTTTACAAATCACTCCTTCCTACCCTTATTTTTTTCATTTAATGAAGTAGCTTACTTTGACTAATTTTACTATCTAATAATCTTTGTGATAAACCACAACACAATCCCACCCGGATGAAAATTATCGAGCCGGTTGTTTCTAACTACAACGTTTCCCTTCAAGGTTCACAACCTTGGTAGAAAGTAGCCTTCGACAGTTCAACAAATTACCGATTGCCACATAATAATTTTAAAACATATCAACTCAAATACAAATACAACAACAATTTTTTGTATTTGTATTTGATATATTTTTGTAAAATAAATCAACTAAATATATAATATTAACAATAACATATCAACTCGTATTAAACTCGGTCTTACAATCAGGTCCATAGTTGACTCAAATGAAGGGAAAAAACTACACTGGCATACAAATTGACTGGCATATTTGTCCACCACTGACTGTCTGTCCAAAGTCCTCTATATCATAACTTGTCTCAATTCCTCCTACCTTCTTTATTTAACCAACCGTCATAGTTTAGAGCTGTTTTGTCCCGATCACAGATAAAAAAAGTAATTTGTATATCCTTGCAAAAGGAAAATAGTCTTTCTTTTGAATTTTGATGTCTGAGATGGCATACTCGTATCCGATCCGTGGTATGGCATGTGTGGCAACAACATAAAAGAGAAAACCAGGTGAAATAGTAAAAAAAGATTGATTTTCCGCAAAATGAAATTATCTAATCATTCATCCCATTATTCCAATAATAAGTAATTAAAAGAAGACAAAAAAGTGAAGGACAATCGTAGGTGTGACTGGTGTTTGTGTGTGGTGTTTTGGAAGGAATCGGGCATTGGTGCAAAGTTTTGATGAGTTATACGGAGGAGGAAGAGAGGCATGTTTCAAAACAAACACGGGAGCATGAACGGTAGGCGGTAAGTATTCATCTACGTAGAAAACCTTTTACTAACTCTAATGATGCTCTATCACTATATGGAACGGGCAGAGCGACATATTCCACGAAAAACAGAAATAATTATAGAGCACTATAGACTTGTTCGATACAAAAAAGATCAACGAGAAAAAGGTTAAACTTGTAAAGAGGTGAGAGGAGGCTGCATCTGAAGTGATATAGATTGAGTATTAGGCATTTTATGGGGTAAAGACTTCGTAATGTTGACTTTGTTTGTCGACGTCGCATTTATTTCTTTTGCGAAACCAAGTTAAGACTTTAGAATGAATCTCACGAAAGCATTCACGAAATTGACAAAAAAAAACTGAACGACGGATAAAAAGTAAGTTTTGGGAGAAATAGAAGTGAATTCGAGTATTTTGTTCAGAAAGGATTTCCCAGCTTCGGTCGAGCGTAAACCACGCCTCTACGTCCGCCATTACGGAAAGAGAAACGTACGTTAACAAGATCAATCTCTCTATTTGATTAACACGCTCATCCAACCTTTTTTAAATTTAAAAAACACTATTCATTATAAAATGATTGAACCGTTGGCAGTAAAAAAACAGTATCTTCCGCTTTCTTACTTTTATTTAAGTAATAAAAATTTTCGGTTGCCTGGTTTTCAGAAATTTGAATTTATTTCAAATTAAAAAGCAAAAAAGAGTAAATCAATAGAAAACATATAGGCCTATATGCTACCTAAATAAAATTTGTTAACCTCTTTTTCTTCCTTCGACTAATGGCTGTTACTGTAAAAGTGATAAATCGGGCATATCGGAATTTTAGTATAATATATATAGTTTCCGGGAATTACTTAGTCATTTGTTACAAGCATTAAATTTATTGGTGATTATAAATAATCCTAGGAAACTCCATATGCTCGCCCAATTTATCACTTTTATTGTATTATGGTTCTAATTGTTTTTTATGACAAGGATAATGTTTCTCATATTGGACCGATGATTGCAAAACATCATTCTCACTCTCATAATACCCAAACTCTTGAAAAACAGATTTTCCAGAATTTTGAGGAACCTAAAATAATTTCAAATGTAAATAGATGGCGAGGGTATGATCACTTGGGCTGCAGGTGCCGGCACACACTGGTCCACTACCTTGTGCGTGGCTGCCTACCAGGCTCCCAACTCCCAACTAGGTCAGGGTGAAGTTGGCAAGGTCTAATTATAAGGCAGCCATGATATCGAGTACGACATGTCGAAACACCGAAAGAGGAGAAACATCAAGAATGTAGACGATATCATTTCCACCTTTCATCCTAATTTTCTTTTTAAGAGAAGGGATACAAAACAAAAGTAGTGAAGAATATTCTCTATAACGTAAGTTTTCTCAATCCCACAGCTTGATTCCTCTTAACTGTATCAAAGGCTGTTTTTTGATCTTTTCTCTTTTCAGTCACGGTTCTCCCTCTATTCTACATTCTTTGACTCTTCTAACTAAACCCAAATACTAAGATGTTAATTCTATAAAAACATTCTATAAAACCACTTTTTTTCACTCAAGTCAAATATCATCATATTGGGAAATAACAACAAATTTTTGAGTTTCATTTGTTTTTCTCATGTTCCTTAAAGAAGTCTCAAACTAACTACAATCGACAATCTAACTAAAAGCCATGATAGGAATGTATCAGCAGAAAATTAGTCGAAATTAAATTTTCCTCATCAAGGAATCTTGTTCCGTTTTTAATACTTTTGTTCCTCAAAATTCTTTAAAAAAATGTGAAACAAAGGTTTTTGTTGTAGTGAGCAGAACCCATTCATTGTTTTAATGCCTCGTTGAAAATGAATTGCTTTAAAACCATCTTTTCTAGACCTTCACTTTCCCATCGATGCCTGGAACACACCGCGGATTAGGCCTATTCTTTGAGATCCTTTTTTTCTTATTTATTTATTTTATTGTTTTAGAAGAACAAAAACATTGGAAAATGTTTACCTGATACAAAGTAAATGACCTTTAAACGAGTGCGAGAATAAAAGAAAAATATTGAAGAAAAAAATTAATGAATGGGTGGCTTTCTCTCCTTTCTTGTTCCCTTCTCCTTCTCTTCTTCTTCTTCTCTTCACCTTCCATCCTATGGATGCTTTCTCCAATCTTTCTTATTATATCTACAGTATAATAATGTTCAAACGTTTTTACCTTTTTACTTCCCTTCTCTTTGTTCTCGAGTCCGACTTTTTTTTTGTTTTTATCTCAGGTGTGCAGTTCCTTACTCGAGAGTCTAATGGTCAAGTCATCTTTGTATTGTACGGGGTTTGTCCCAAAAGTTCACGGAGTAATTCAGTATAATAAATTTTTTTTTTGCTCAATGTCGCTTTAAAATCTTTGCAGATTCTTTCAAAATATCCTCCGCCTGGTCCGTTGCATAATGTCGTGCGGTAACGAACCAACAACTGAATATCTAGAGACTTTGTGCAGGATTTTTGGTAAATTTCTTACTCGTAGCTTAGTTTAGTTTGAGTTTACACTTTGAGTCAGGCGCTTTGACCAATATACCACAGATCTCGTTTTAGTTGAACCTATGAACCGCGTTGTTTTCAATAATTTTTGTCCAATGTCAGACCGAGTTTTTTGTGAATTGTAATGAAATATTTTTTTTTAATTATCGGTCGGCAACCTTTCGTTGAAGGCTACTTGATGACTGAACGTTCTGAGTCCAAAGGTTTAATATCTGATTAGGCGAACTATAGCAAAAGTGACTGACACTGGATTCCAATATGAGCATGAATGCTTATTGAAAAAAATAATTTTAGAAAATAACTGAGAGAGTGATATTTGTTGGAAGATTGGGTTACGTCACTGCTGAAATGTCTCCCCCAAACCTCAATTCTTAAAAGTAATAAATTGGCACAATAAAAAAATAATTAAAAGCACACTGCCAAGGGGTAGGGGGCGTGAATCTTTCGTTTAATAGGGTCTGCCAACAGCAGAGAGAGAGCGTATAATAGAGTCCGGCCAAGGGAAGGGGATGACAGTCACGTGGTCTGTTTGTGGTTCTGACAGATCGGACAGTAACCGAAGGGAGGAAGAGGGTTTGACATTTGCCAAGACAAATTACCGTCCGTGAATAATATAATTGATTAACGGTTTCTGAAACTTTTCTCTCATTTTAAGGGGCCCTTACATAACAGTTTGGGACTAATGCCATCCATCATCATGATTTTCCCAAATAATGATGATGGGATGGCTTCTGTTTTTTGAAAAACTCATTTGGCGCCATTTTTCGTTGAGATTCGGTTCTGGAGGCAGAGAACGGTAGAGCCTCCACGACTAACTTGGTCGTTATGATGAAAAACATTAATTTGAAGTCGGGCCAAAGGGGATAAGATGTCGGCGTTAGGTGAAGAAGAAGAAAATATTTCAAATGCCATAAATTCTTAATATGTTTAACTGAAAGGGAAGGCAATTATAGCAGAAGACAGGTCGATTTCGATATGGATAAGGTACGTGATGAAGAATGACTTTGTTTAGGCGCGAGCAATTTCAAAAATATTTCCCGTAAACAATGGAGCTCAGAAAGAAAGAAAAAAAAAGATTTTTTTGTTTAAACTGTAAGAATGACAGTTAGTCAGAAGCCGTGATTTTGTAATCGACATCTTTCACACCTATCAGCGGCTGGCTAGTCCGGGACCGGCCACCCAGAATGACCGTTTGTACCTGTCTTCTACTCTTCACACCCCTCGTCTGACGCGGTTTAAACGAGGCAGAGGTGTTTCTTTATTGTAAATTGGGTTGGCGCCATTTAAAGCCACTTCACGACTCGCTGGAATTATAATTACGATGATGAGGCAGGAGGAGTTTGATTAAAAATGCATCGGGAACTACCAAAAGAAGAGAAAAGGTTACGAATATGAAAAGAGCCCAAAACCAAGTCTAAATGAAAATTTCATTTTCACAAACAAAATACTCTTGTGTCATTTTCCGAGAACTCATACTTACAAACCGTTCATGACTGCGAGAAATAAATTTGAACACCAGTGGCGCATGTAATAGTGGAACATTTCATACTACACAGTAATGAACTTGGAAAAATATTTTTTACTTTCAATTTAAAGTATTTTGTGGTAAAATTAGAAAAGCGATATTCGTCTTCTCAACACTTCATTAATTATATCTTCTTTACATCCAAAGTGTCCATTCTCAACATAATGATTTGTTAAGAAATAATTCTTCTGCCAGTTGATCCGGCTCGAAGGACAAAAAAAAATGTTGAGAAAATAAAGCGAAAAATATAAACCAAAAATTCCGGCAAACTCCGGATCGAAGGACCATACGCTAAACATAAAGGTGATTCACCTACCCTGTTGGAGTCTTTTATCCACAAAATAGAACAATAATCCCAAACCCCAAATGATTCAGGAGTAGGAAAAAGGTAAGGGATACAAGGACTAGGATCCCTTACCCAAATATTCATGAAACTCCAAAAGCGAAAACTACAATCTGACCAAACTGCCAGGAAATAGAACAAACAAAAAAGCGAAATACAACTAAAAGCGAATTATAAGTCAAAAAAGCAACAAATTAACTCAAAGCGAACAATAACTCTTAAACTGTGCCAGGAATCCTCAATTTTCCTTGGGATTCCTGGCTTGTGAAAACTTCCTTCTTTTTTATATTCCAAACCTTGTAAAGTAAATATTTATTATTTCTTCTATTTAGGTCTTCTTATGCCATCCATCATACCACAGAGTTTTCAGCTTGAAGGCCCATAAGAACCTTGATGCACATTTATAATTCTGTACAACTGTGCATATTTCATGCATAAGATCTTCTAAACTAATTATGTTGCATTTTTTGATACAGCAGATTCAGTTATAGAATTAGATGTGATGGGAATCCTTTGCCTTTTAATTTTGAATAACCCCAAGTTACGTAGTGTTTACAAATTCTTAACATTTTGATTGCGACTTTGGTCAACCTCATAAAAACTTTATTGTTGATCTGTTTTGATGGAAACTGTTGGAGGATTTTCATAGCTTTCGGAGGGACCTGATCTACACTACGAATACGAATAAGAGCAACTTAGCTTCAGCTAGGATATAACAATACTTTCCTTTGTTCCTAGTTTGTCTCTTTAATCCAATCTCATCTTTTGTTTTCTACCTGTACTCCTTATATTTTTGTCTACTGTTTCTAGAACAACCTACAACTCCTTTGTATCAGGCTTGGTTTTACCACCAGGTGCATCTCTGCTCTTGACTTCAGATGATTTTCCAGAAGGTGAAGCTGTAGACTTGAAGTTGAAGACTATTAATGAAATATAATTGAGAATTTTTAGGTGGTCAGGAGAGCTATACAGACCAACTAACTACAACATGGAACGCCAACACTACATGGAAACGGTTCTCTAAATAAAAAACCTCCTTCAAAGACAGACCAACTACTTAAAAACTTGCTTATACCCGGGTTGCAATTAAGCAGAATAATGAATTTTTGGCCAAAGTATGCAATAATTACAATTAAACTAGGGGGGAAAAATCTTTAAAGTTTTGGATGACATTAACGACAGAACACAAAAGAGAGGAATGGGTTTTAGAGATGAATAGTGAACGAGTGGAGTGGACCTGAAGAGTAGCCGACACATTGGGTGGCTCCCTACACCAGAATCACATCGAAGAAAAAAATAAATTGAGTAATATGTAGAATATTATGAGAAATGGGTGAAAAAGGAAGAAGACACTGAACGTTAAATCCGTCAAAGTAAACAGAAAAAAATTTCCATTGATAATATGATAATAGCTGTGTGCCCCATGTCTCTGGCTTTGAAATGTAGGTATGAATGGACGTACCTTGAAACTGCACCATCATTTCTGACATTGGCTCTAGTTTTCTTGTCAACCTCTCGTCAAATTTCAACTAAAAATAATAATAAAAAATCCACAAAATTATCTCCCTCTTCGTTCGACACCAGAAGAATTCACTCAAAGTCGATTTCCTTTTCTTCCTCAGATTTTGCCTTTTTACATTATTGTCACTTCTTCTGCACGTCTCATTCGGGGTTGGAACGCACTAAACTTAGGTTTCACTTGGCTACTAGTGGTCCATGTCTTCTTCTCCTGCCCCTTCTCTTCCTTCAACTTAACACAATGAATGAGGTTGACGATGGGAAAGGCCATAAGCGTTTTCAAATTGAGTTAACTGAAACTTGGTTTGGAATAATATTGAAAGAAAAATCGGGGTGGCCCCTTACGACGGGGGTTCAGAGCAAACATTTAATAAAACGTCGGGGCTCATTCAAGAACAGCAGGACACGGAATCAGATATTGCAATTACTTTTTTATGTTTCACGTAACAAATTTGTGTGGGATATTTCCGGTGTGGATTTGTCATTGTGTTCCTCCATCGTGGTTTTTAACAACGCAATTACATTTTTCTTTTATTTTTGAACTGAGTATTTGAGAAGAGGAAACCCAACAATATTCGAATCAGTGGAAGAAATGGAAATGTAATCACCCGAAAAGATGGCAATATGCTTTTCAACAGGAACTACAGATAAAAAACTATTAATTTGTGATTAAAAAGAAAAGAAAACAGAATAACATAACGTGATTTATCTTTTTTCGAATTCATTTCCAATGGGGATGACAAAAATTCATACCAACAGTCCATATATACATGTAAGTTTCTATTCAATGCATGAAAAATGAAGACAAAATGGAAAGGGTAAGAATACTGGAAACATGACACCAGAAACGTGACAACCACGAATCTTCTGTGGTAAATTCCCTTTTTTTGTATTCTCCGAGTTCCTGGCTTCTCGTCCGAAACTTCTTGTTTTCTTTTCATTAACAGCTCCACCAGCATTTAACTATTTATTGGCCCTTATTAGGAAGCAAGATGTTTTAAGTGGAGTTGAAATTCAGTGAAATGACCGAAACTTAAGAATCCGCGGCAGCCAAACTTGAAATTAAGTACGCTACATCGTCCCTGACGCCGACAACAAAATGAATAAAATGTGTAAAATTAATAAAAATCAAATATTCAACAAATCATGCCTTAATTATTCTCAATAATCAAAAACCATATATTAATATTAATTCAGCAAATGAATAAAAATCAAAATATTTTTATTGGTAGGCTACATACATAAATCAATAATAATAATCAAATAAAAATATAATATCCGGTAAATATCTCAAGTGACCAAATCCAGATGTAATTTCATCATCGGGGGGCAGATCCCCCCAATGATTTAAGATTTATTATAGAAAAACAGGAAAATTTAAGAAATGTAAGAAAAATTTGTGGTCCAGTCCGTGCGAGTGGAATTTGGATAGAAAAAAATCTCAAGACTTGTAGCAGCACTCAGAGAAAATCACAGAAACATTTAGGAAGAGACGTTTAAAATTTTACGAATATATTCTAATCCATAATGGGCGATCCGAGACTGACGAAGAAAATTCTGAACGTTGCCTTGTCAATTAATAACACTTCTTGGCTGCTTCACGGTGGAAAATATCTTAAGGAATAGGCATCATAGCTGACTTTGTACTAGACAGAAATAAGTTCAGAAAATTAGTTAACAGTCATTACTTTGCACTACAAGCAATAACTTGGTCAGAAGATGGCTAGAAAAGACACAGCGAGGGGATGAAGAGGTTCTGGGAGGAAAAGAACAAGACACTGAAATCGGCTGAATGAGTCCAGTCGCGCTCATAACGAAGACATAAAGAAGAATAAAATAAGAATAGATTGCTCATAATAATTATATTTACCGCATAAAACTAAGACTTTATAAAAATTATATATGTGAACTGTTCGAAGGGTTGGTCAGAACGCTTGAGGCTGTCAGTGTTGAAAAGCCGAAACAAGTGCAACCCACAATTCACGTGAGAAATACCCCGAGTTGAATGGGTGTGAGGGTCAAAGTTTTTCTTCTCGTTCAGTGCCACCCAATTGTCCCTGATGTCTAAATTCTCAAAAGGAAAAAGAAAAGTCCTTTGAAATAGAACAGGTTCATAGATGGGAAATTAGTAATGACAGAAGATTGTGCCGTAATCCCATTAAATAACTAGAGACCCTGGTTTTGTAATCCTCCTCCTCCTCCACCTCCCCAATTTCTTTTCGTCAATGTGAGTTTAAAGAGCCCATAGATTACGAGAGAAAGATAATCTCTTTGCGCATCACAGCACCTGTTCAGGTTTATTTTTTGTAGACTCTTTCAGAAATTCAGGTATACGGGTCCTCTACCTGAGTCTCTACCATGTCAAACTCAGTGTTTTGACATCTTTCGACGTAAATTGCACGTTCCTATTACAGTTAACGAGTAATAATAAAACGTCATCCTTTTAACAAGTAATAATAGATTTTGACAGGTAGCGTCAATAAGATTGTTTTGAAATAGTGATTAAACGGTATTCGTTCCGTGGAACCCCCCTCACCTTTTTAAAAAAAGAAATGAATAAGATTTAATGAAAGAGAGTGTAATACGTGTAGCACAGACCAAGGAAAGTCTGGCAAAAAAGGAAAAAGGAAGTTCAGTGCAACGGTGTCGAAGGTGGGAACCACAAAATCATTTAACAGTTTCATTCTGATTGGGGACCAAAATCAAAATCACTGAAAAACCTGAAACAAATGACTGTTCCCCATGGAACATTCGTTTGAAAATTCTGTACTTTTAATACCAGAACGGTTTATATATATATTTCCACTTGATCTATTGTAAAATAAGTAATTATAACTTATGAAGAGATGAGCCAGGAACTCCTCTTCGTAACATCTTTCCTTAATTCATGTCCTCATTTTAATGGAAAACGTCAAGAAAAGACTACAAGTCTCTTTTTCTAGACTTTAGTCTATATCAGGGATGGTGAACTTATGGCACGCGCAAGAACCAAATTGCTATTTTTTAATAAGTTCTTTTTGATAGAAATTAATTAAAAATTATTTGTGGCACGTCACCTATTTAAAAACAGAATTTTTATGGCTTTGTGGCACGGACATAAAAAAAGGTTCGCCATCCCTGGTCTATATTATTTTTAATACACAGTATGCACAAAAACTTTTTTTGGTTTTATCACACAAACCGTTTGAATTATTTACGGGAATAGACAATTTGAAAAACCTGGGGAAAAAGAGAAGCAAACTCCTGTAAAACCTCCATTGAACTCTGCCTTTCCTCCTCTACTCAATCTTAAGTTTTTCAAATTCAGTCGTATCTAGGAAACATCTGACGCGATTGCGGTAAAACAAATTCAGACACTTATATTCTCATTGTATATTTATAACAAAACCAATTAATGTCAGTATGGATAATTTTCCTCTGAGTAACTTTTCTGGTCCCTTAAAAGATTTAAAAGGTTAGAAAGCAGTTTCGAAGAGCAGGTTTAAACATGAAGTATGACCCGTCTGACTATAATGGGATGACAGAGAACTCGTTAAAAAGTATATTTCCCTGAAAACAAAAGTCTGATATCTGGTTGTTCGTATTTCCAGCAAAATTTTTTACTCAAAACGCTACAGACCACAGCTCACAGCCCGTTTCAACCCCATTTTTCTATATTTTCTAATCGAAATATTGAAATAATTATTGATAAATTTCACAAAAGGCGAGTGACATAAAAACTTTGAAATTTGTACTAGGCCAGAAAAATGGCAGAACATAAAAGAAAAAGTGATGCAGAGCGGAATGAAAATGTTTTGTTGGGGAAAGATTAACAAGGGACAGTCGTGAAAAGTCAGAAGGTGAGATAACGAGATTTTCGACGGCGAAAGGAAACCAAAGGAAATAGGGGACGAAGAGGAAGAGCCAGAGGGGAAGAGAGAGAGAGAAAAAGCTGAAGTTTTGGACTGTTTCCAGCGCCCTTTGACTATCGGCAATATTGATTAAAATCTTTTTTCTGGAATTTCATTTAGTTTGGATTAAGGCCTGGCTGATTTAATCAATTTTTTTTATACAATCGAATGAAAAATACGACAAAAGTACCAAGTTAAATTGGTGAAATCGCGTTGAACGGGCACGCATCATTATTTAATTCGTTATACAAGGAGGACAAGTGGAATTGGAATTTTTAAATTGTGAGCACCTAAAGACACGGAAGGAATTAAAGTTAGAGGATCAGACTTTTTTTCCCTCTTCCCCGACCAATTCCTGGAGTTAAGATTCTCGTTTGTTTCTTGATAAGAAGCCTGTTTAAAGCCGGACCAAGTACTCGATGTTTTGTTTAGAGACATCTCGCAGTTAACTAGAGGATAAAAAAAAGAGGAAGAGGCTAAAATAAGGCAGGGGGTCAAGTCATTCCAACACATAAGGATATTACAGTACAGGTCATTCTAATGCTGGAGACTTGGACAGCTTTTTTTTCATATAATAAAATTTTGCGTTGCGATATAACCGAATACCTTAGATCTTGCCGAGTCTCGGGAGTCGACGTGGACAAAAACACAAACATACTGACCATCTTGTATGCAGACGATCTGGTAATCCTCACCACAACGGCGGTAATGGCACAGAAAGCCTTAAACGCACTAAATCAGTACTGCACCCAGAACGGTATGAAGGTGAACAAAAAGAAAACCAAAATTTTCATTTTCAGAGCAGGGGGCAAACTTAATAACAACATTAAATTCTCCTTCGACAACGAACCGATTTCCATTGCCCGAGAATACTGCTACCTAGGTGTGGTATTCTCATCTGGTTCCTCTTTCCGTAAGGCCCTCGAAAATGCAACAGCGAAGGCTACCTTAGCTCTGCATAAAGTAAGAGAAATCTTAGTAAACTCAAAAATGCAATCCTGGCAGAGCTGCGAACAACTATTCAGTGCTACGGTATCATCAACCCTCTTATACGGGTCGGAAATTTGGTGCCTCAAATACTTGGATAATCTAGAGAAAGTCAAGAACGCGTATTACAAGACCATATTTAACTGGCCACTGACAACTCCAGCTTACATAATAAGAGCAGAAACACAATGCAGAACTATAGGAGGTACTGCTCTAAGTAGAATCTTGAAATGGTGGAAAGCAATTGTCGAGAAAAGTGACACTGACCTCGTACGCATTTGTTACAATTGCCTAAAGGAAACACACGGAAAAGGAAATGGGAAATACAACTGGTATACCCAACTAAGGCACCTCCTAAAACCCTTAATAACGGACCAGCACAACCTAGACACTCAGGCAATCCACGCCGAAACCATCCAATCTATTGTAGACAAATACGCTGAGATTGTAGCGCAGAAGGACAGAGAGAGAATTGAAAATTCAAAATACCATCCTTTCTATAAAGCGATTAATGTGGAGGGCTCATCAAACTACCTCTTTGAGAATATAAGCGCCCCAGCGACCAAGTTATTCAGTCAAATCCGAGTTGGCGGTGTGACGTGGGCTAAATTCACAGCAAACAGATGCCTGTATAGATGGAACAAAACCAAATTATGCGAGGTGTGTAACCTCCAGGCCCAAGAAAGCTTGGAGCATTTCATCTTCGAGTGCCCTGCGTATGCCCCCATCAGACAAGTCTTCCTCAAGGAATTCATGCCTCAAGGTCTACTAGGGGAAGGTCAGAAAACACCTAGACAGAGTTTAATTGCACTCCTAAGGACGGACTCAAAGAGAGGAATTCAAAAAATATACTTTTATATGTGCCAGGCCCTCAAAATTAGAGCCTTCGTGCTGGACTTGTGACCTAACATTGTGTTAACTTTAAATATTATTTATTGTCTTTATTTGTTATCTTTGTGTGATGATTGTTAAATGTAAATTTTGTACAGTAGAATCACCTCTAATGTCCCTTGGGCGAGGTAGAGGTATATTATTATATTATATTAATTTTGCGTTACTTACAACAGCAATAGCCAAACTTTTCGCCAACGTATAGCTGTTGTTTTTTTGGTTTTCAGTGTTTCTACTGTCTGTCACTGAACAATCCGTGGTCGTTTTATTGAAAATATTGTTTTTCGCGGTTTTGCAATAAACATATAAACGGGTCTCTATAAACTTCAATTGTAGTTTCATTATTTTTTGAAAGATGCGCTCTTTGCCATAGCCCTGTCTCGAAACAGTGTCGAGAAACAGATGAAGCGCCGCCCATCTGACAATATCAGAACGACAAGAAACTTTTTATAAAGTATATTTCTCCAAAAAAACGAATCTGAGACAAAGCTATTTCTATTTGAAAGACATCTTGTACCTGTTGTATTTATGATTAGGTTAAAAAATATGTTTAGATAAAATTCTCGAAGCAAAATAAAGGAAAACAAAAAACAGGAAGTAAATCGTTGAATAGCTTCCAATAATATACAAAAAATATATTTATAATGTCCCCTTGAACATTTCAATCCGCGATCTCTTTACATGATAATATTGAATTACCCCCGTGAAATAGTTTAGCTACAAGAAGAGGAAGGAAAAAAAATTTCCACGAGAATGAACCCAGGATGTTCGGTAAATTTGCGTAGTTACTCAGAAATGCCGGGTTGCTCTCACGGGCGGGCAGGGGTCCACCCCAATCCGGACCCATTAACTTTGTAGGACATAACCTCCATTTGTTGAATCAACTGGAAATTATTTTCCTTTTACTAAAAATTTAGATTTATTAACAAGGTATTTGAATTAAATGGATGCCACTGGCAAAAAAAAATCGTGACAAAAGCAAAAGATTCGAAAAATGATGGGCACAAGTGTGTACGATTCAGATATTCCGTAGCTTCAGTGGGAGGAGTAGTGTGGTGGTTAAGTTCCTGACTTGGACGCAAATGGTCGTGAGTTCGAATCCTCCTCCCGCATCCTGTTATACCCAGAAATTAAGGGTGAAAAACGGGATTAAAATCACCACCAATATTCCGTAACTTCAGTTCGAGGTATGAAGTAAAAAAATTTATTTAATCTTGGCTTGTGACTTTGTAAATTAAGGAAAGCACATGTGTCAAGAGGAGATGGATTTTCAAGAGTACCGCAAGTCCGGACAATGGTAAATTGACGATAAAGGTAATTGGGGGTATCATAAATACATAAAATATCAAATAACTGGGAATGATTGGCAGCTATTAAGGAAGGAGGCAAACAAAAGAATGGCTTTTGTAAGGGCGGATTTCCTGCGTGTCAGCCTGAGTATTTGACAATCCCTCTCACTTTTCTCTTGCTCCAACCCGTCCTGCTCTCCTCTTCTCTCAGGAAGTAATCGTCTGCTTCAAGATGTAACAAATCTAAAAATCTGGGCAAGTTTTCCAGTACATGCTGAGCTACGATTGGATAATCTGGCGTTCCCACGATGGTGAGAAGTTGGACTGGTGGTGGGGACATTGTTCTCAAAACTCAAGTGCCTTAATTGCACGCCAGTGGCAAACAACAGCAAATAATGTGTGAGCCGAAGACCTACGATGAAGTAATTAACGGAAAGTAGAAAAAGAAAACCATGTGCAAGCTTACAAATTGCTCCTTTCAAACTGGCAGATGGTGTGCAATATTTATTTGTCCTGAAATTCCCGGGATCTGTATTATTGAAACCTAAAAATAATCGGAAAAATTAGAGGACGTCATGCACAAACAAACTCTTTGAAATTTATACTTTCCTATTGGACATTATTATTGGAGCTGCTTGACGAAATGAAAAACCCGAAAATTTCGACAAAAAAATACGTTGTGCCATCCTATACGCCAAAAATAGAGTAGTTTTAACAAAAGCCTTCAACATGTTTGCTAAACAACGAAGTTAATTTCCCTGCAGAATTTTCTGTTTTCTTCTATTAGCTTCTACCTTTTCTTTTATATATTTTTATACAATTCAGAAAAACAGACAATGGCCGCTCCCTCTTTTATTAGAAGTATTTTACTGTGGACAGAAATTGACACTAAATTAGCGACACCTCTGTCCCATATGTCCTTCTTCTATTCATTTTCCGATTCCTGGTGTACAGACATCAATAAAAACTGTAGTCAAAAAAATGATGTAGATATTCCTGGTATAGATAAAAAAAAATTTCAAGCGTGACCAACTGCTTATTGTCCTAGACAAATGACTAGAATAAAAAATGAAGCAAAAATAGCGTCAGAACAGATGGAAAGAGAATTTTCATTGAATTTTAAATGTTGCTTTTGTCGGCGACTGGTTCAGAGCATTTCATTTAATATAAAAATAAAAAAGTTTAACTGGTAATTATTTTGAATTTTTACTGAGAATGATTGGAGGAAAGGAAGGCACTTGAAATGATTGGTTCCGCAGCATCTACACACACGGAGGCTGTAGGAGTGAGGGCGGCCTTGCGCAACCCTCGTGAGCCTATCGATCGACAGACGACAACCTCATCCGTTTGGCCTTTTAAAACTAATTTGTATTACAATATACTGTATATACATTCCTGCCACTTAGACCTTTTTTCTCGTTTTTGACCAACTGAGGACCATGCTGCTTCCAAACTTTTTATCCTTTTTGCTTCGTTCTTTCGCTGTGGAATTTTGTATTTTCTTTCTGTCGCTGAAATCATAGCCTTCTAATTTATTCGGGTTTTCAAATTTGCTTCCAACAGTTCTGTTAAATCAATCTTTCATTCCGATTCATTCGCGGTGCCGCGGGGGGAGGGAATCCCACTTCCTTTTTCATAAGAAAGTTTTGCAAAGTGAAGAAATAACCTGAAAAACTTTTGGTAATTGCTTCTTTAATTTCTAAAAACCAACACGAGCACAAGCACAGGAGTAAAACCTTCAAAGCAACTTTTTCATAAAGGAACGGAAAGCTTGCCAACGAGGAGGGAAAATGCAAACGCTTTCATTTTGATCGTATTAATTGTCAGAAAACTTTCGAAAGGCCAATAAATATCTTCGTATCCAAGAGGAGAGATCAAGTGGATTACAAAGTTATTTAGGATAAAAGCGACTAAACTCCACCAGAGCGTAAGCTCGTTGGATTCCTTTCCCTCCTCCCCCCTGCCCCCTCTAACCTTCTCTCCAGATAATCCGTCAACTACCCTCGACTCGATAAAATTCCTTTTTTATGTGCCCTCTCTCCTTCACCTAATGTAATTTCCACCCCTTCCATGTGATTTCTTATTAAAACAAACAGGGGATGAACAAATCCTTTTCTTAAGTCTTCGATTTTCCATTAAAAAAAGGAAAAATTGTTTAATGTCAACAAAATTTAAATATTTTCAGTAAATGTGAGCTTTTGATGCTTTTAGCTTCACTGAATAACTTTTCTGTGTGTGAGTAAGAGACGCTCAAGAGAACGTTTTCTTTTAAGTGGGTCACAACTAAGCTCCATTTTTAACGCCTGAATTTGTAATCGTATTGGTGGTTCTCTTTGGTATTTTTTGACTTTATACTTTGGATTAACTCTCGGTTTGAGAAACATTCGTTCATAACAAAAGGAAAAATGAAACGGGAAACAAAACAAACCAGATCATGATTGTTCGGACTCTTTTTATAAAGTTATTGGACGGTTATACTTTTTATAAAGTTTGAATTTTTTTTCTAATAAATATACAATACTATATATATTTATCGCACTTTTAGTATAGCGTTTCAGTATAGTTTTTAGTTAGTAGTTAGTCGTTTAGGATCATTATAAGTTTCATGAGATTAAAACAAGGTCGAATCAAATGTTTGGTTGGATAAAAGAGGACTTTCTTTTAGATTTCCTGATTCCTCACCTTTTATTACAACTAATGGCATCTTCTTTGGACAAACAAGCTCTTTGAAACAAAAAAGCCAGGAGTAGTTCGTGAACGAGGTTAAGAAATTAAGATCGACCAAGCTTTTCTTCTTTTTTTTTGTTTCTTGTCTCCATGTGTGTTGTATAACTGTAGTTTATGTTATAGTAAATTCTTAAATGCGTTTCTTAAGTTGTTTATATATGACTTAGAGGTTATTTAGGCCTCGGTTTATACAGCACTTGTATTGAAAATGCATTTATACAGAAATACCGTTTCTATCTCTAAGCATTCAATTCTTGAGTGATGAAACGTTTACGCGAACAGAAGTTCAAAAGTTTTCTCAGTCAGTTTCAGACTTGAGAAGCTGAAGAGGAGTATTAATGACTACTGTATTTATGATCTCAGTTTCTACGATAATTAAGGAATGGCGACTCTGTCGCATAAATCAAGACCAAGGTGTGTTCTTTTAACCTAACTCTAATCATAAAGACTAACAATAAATCTCGGATTTTTTCTCTTGATCTGAGAAATCCGGCTTTGATTTCTTCCATAGAACACTCGAGAGCGGAAATAAATTTCGTGATGATTAATTCCCATAAATTGTCAAAATATATTTGCTATTAGAAATAAAAATTAAAAACATGAAACTCAGTCGATCATAAAATATGTTTCGCCGATGTTTCCCTTATCTCAGTTCTCACGACTTACATCAAGGACTACTTGACTTAACAATGAGCATTACTTCAACATCAACAGCCCTTTCATTTCCTTTTTTTGTGTGACTTATGTGTTTCTACGGGAATGTTACTTGGTTTTCAAGTAGCAACTAACTTTCTTTGAAGTTGTTTTGCCCCTTCCTCTCCCCACACCCTCTCTTCCACTTTCCTCTCTCCCTTTTTCGCCACCAGGGCTTTTTGGTAAAAATTAATTTTCAAGTGAACCAAGTATCTGTTTCCGGTTTTTGACAAACTGTACTTGTACTCTGTTTTTTTCCTTCCTATGAATTAGGTTTTTGAGGCGACAATTAAATGACGACGAAATCGACTCAAAAGTTTATTCCTTTTTTAGTTTTATCCTCTCTCTCTCTCTCTCTTTCTCCCTCTCTTTGGTCTTCAACGTTTTGGTAATTGTGCGTTGAAGTAAAGGAATTACCAGAAACACAATGAAAAGGTTTCTGCTTCTCTACAGAATCCAAACCAAACTTCTTAATATATAAAAGTTTTTTTAGTTTTTCACATAATAAGTTCACAGTGAACGGCCACGTAAGTCTTAATAATTTTATTAACAAACCAAACTTCGTTTGTTTCAAAAAATATTGTTGAAATTTTTTATTATTTTTATATCAATATATATGTAGCGGTGAAAGTGATTATTTAATTATCGGTGATGTCGGGGTTAAAGTTTCTGACTTGGACGGCATGGTCGTGAGTTCAAATACTCCTCCCGCATCCTGTTTTACTCTCCAAAAAGGGTGAAAATGGAAATAAAACCCACTACTTATTGTTCATAATTACAGTTAACCTTGGTAAACGTGACAACTCATTAAATATTTATCACATTCATCAGCTATCGCCGGAAATTATACATAACTTCCTCATCACCTTTACCGTAACTTATACAAATGTCCCACTGATTTGGTTGCTTGAAGACCTATAATAAGGCTAGCTTGGGAAACTGTCACTGATCCTCGGGAGACACAAAAAGTTAGAAAATGTGACTGATTGGTAAGTCCAGAAAAGCTTTATTGGCTATAAAAAAATTAGATATAGCTACCGCGAAAATTTAAGCAACACAATTTTTTTCTAAAAATATAATCTTTCCTTTATAAGATGGAAAACTTTTGACTGTGATCACTAGCCATAAAGAAAACCTAACTGAATTGACGTGATAGTTTCAGATAGAAAGGTGTAACAGAAAATATAGAAGAAAACGTCCATAAATCAAGTTGAATCGATTTTTTTATTATAATTCGATTATTGTTCCCGCCAGGTTCAATGCGACTGTCGATTGAATGCTGGCTAACGTGAAAATATTAGCAAGTTCAAGCAGGACTTTTTTCCCGTATCTTTTGGGACATTTTTAACCTAATTTTAAACATATTTCCAGTGATTGACCTACTTTCATTCTGTTACTATTAAGGTTCGGCTAATAAAGAGTTTTTAGTGAAAACGTCCTTGTTTTTTCTAGTCTCCGCTGTCCCTTATTTTCCGATCCTTACTTTATCCTGACTGTCTCCTTGCCGAGACAATTATATTTAAAAACCTCGATAATTGCAATCCTTAATTTCTTGTAGTGTGATTCTTAATAAAATTTATCTCACGAAAGCTCATCTTTCAGTATAATCCCACGTGCTTTTTTTTCAAATTAGTTGTTCCGAAAAATGTAGTAAAAGGAAATCGAAGAAGATTTTAGAGGTGCTAGTGTGGGACAAAAAAAACTTTTAACAGGAATTAAAATAATTTTCCAGGTGAACAGCAAAAGCGATTTTAAATTACTTCCGATTCCTTCCAGACAGTAATCATGAGAAAAAGTCTTAGATTGAGAGAGATGTCCCACGATGTAGGTCGCCGCCTGCTGCAGAGAACAACTCCAGGAGATTTTGACTCCTTCTTCAACTAAAATGCGTTCGCTCACCTTGATCAAATCAAATCAGACCCCACAATGCGTCTCTCTCTCTCTCTCTCAATTTCTGAACTCCAATTCTCCATTTTTCTTTGACTGAATAAAAAATTGTGAATTTTGATCGTCTCATCCTCGCATCCGTTTTTTTCCAAATCCAAAGAGATACTAAGTGAGTTAGTGAAATTTCTTCTGTATCGTCAGCTCAATGTAATACAGTGTTTTCTTTTTTCTTCAGGCTTTCTCTGCACAACCAAAAGTGAATAACACTGACTAAATAAATTATTTTCTCTCTTGATTTTTAACAAAAATTTTTAGTTGAAGATAGTAATGAATGTCAAGAGAAAAGTCGAAAGGTATTCGGGATTGCTAATTAGAGGTCTTCGGAAGTCAAAGGGCAGTTTACTTTAAAAACTCAGTTCGAATCGTTTCGAGTGGTTGCTTTGCTAAGTTCTGTCCTCGAGAGAGGAAAATGAGGAAAAGTAGGAGGAGAAAGAGGAAATAAGGGAGGAAAAGGGAAAAAAGCGGTTTCTGCTTCAGTTTTTTTCTCGTTATTTCCCACTCATGTCCACCAGTTACTTCCACTTACTCCATTTTTCCTCTCCTCTCCTATCCTCTCTTCTCATCTCTTGATTTACGTATAATGAAAAATAAAATTATATAAATAAATAAGTAGATGATTGGAGATTTAGGTGAACTAGTCGAACCTTGGTAATACACTCGGTTTAATTCTTAGCCCGTGGCTAAATATTAGAGCGTAGTCAAGGTGAAAGGACAGAAGAACGAAGAGACATTTTTGTTGAAAACTGGAACCCAGCACTGAAACACAAAACAGAAAAATAATTTCCTGCAACATATCCGACTAAAAAGACCATTATTAGTGACCCTTAATGGAAGAGAGGGAGAGAAGTAAACGTGGGAAGAATTCATGTCATTGATAGTAATCAAGCAATGCAAATAAAAGTACAAAAAAAATCAGAGGAAAGTTTTCTGGAATGAGTTTGCACCCAGAATGAAACCTAACAGAGCAGGAACAGTGAAAGCCCCTGCGGGAACACTTGGCAGTGGAGTTTGGTCAGAAACCCTCGACAGAAGTCAGTCATGTGTGGTCTTCGCATCAGTGAATGTCAAACAAGAGCGGCTTCCCGTGGTCCTTTACTCGTTTCACTGATTTCCTTTCTTTTTTCCCCAAAGCGTTTCATAAGAGCTTCACCAAGACTACAGACAATCAAAGGAATCACGTGAACCGTTTACCTGGTGCTTTAAACATGCAAAATCAGAATGGGAAATGAGAAGCGAGAAGAAAGGAAGGAAAAACGGAGGAAAAGTGAAAATGTGAAATTGGAGGGGCGCATTGGAAGTCGAATCATTGCAAGTCCTAATGAGACGATGTAACCCGGACTGACTAAGATTTAGGTCCACTGCAATAAAGCTCGTGTAGAGCATGAAACTGGGAAGGGGGCCAAAGCCAAAAGAGCACTTGACGCCCTATTCTCAGATCTCAAGAGCCAGCCCCCGCGTGCCCTCATCCACCGCCCAGCAGTTTCCATAGCAACGCCAAGCACCTCAAGTACCTCAAGGTTGCTTAGCAACCGCATCTACGGCGGAAATATTGCCGAACAGCCAGAGAAGTCTATGATTAAAAAAATTATTGTTTTATCATGTTTTCAAAAATTTTTCCTTTTTTTTCTCTTTTGTCGATTTTCTTGCGATAAGAGAGGATTGGCTTTGAGAAAAGAAAATTCCTTCAATATCAGTCCCTTCTTCTACAATCCGTTTTTGGTTTTTTTCCATGTCCAACTTTTACTTTCCACACTCTTTTCGATAAATTAATTAAATAATTATCTAGGACACCTTGTTATCCACCTCTCACCCCTGTAGGGGGGGAGGTAGGAGTGTAAGAAGTGGGTCAGAATATTTGAGACTAAACAAATACGAGGAAAATTGAAATGCGAAACAATTCGAGCTCATTGCTCGTAGAAGAGACCACAAGATGGCGGCAAGAGTTACTTAACTATTTTGTACAACACTCGTGGCTAAAGTGGTCTCTACAGCACTTACTCTGAGTGCCATTACCTGGCGGACCTAGTTTGTTTTCCTATCATAATCTGATACCGATAGCCCGAGTTAGGTTTAAGCTTAGAGGGCTCTTTCACCCTTGTCTCCACCCCGTTAACCCTCTCAACCTCTTCACCTCAACTTGAGATGTTTTCACCATAGTTTTTCCCAACATTTTGGTCTCGGAAAAATTGATTATTTGTAGACCGCGGTAGTGATTCGAGAAATCGCAAATTTTATTCTCTACTTTTTTTTAAAATTCCATCTCCACTTCACGAATTGGATCGTTCTACTACTTTTCTTTTGATGGTGGACTTAAATCTTTGCAACTTGCAGTCTCAGCAGGTTTCCCCTGAGGTCGGAGTACCTTTGATGGATGAACTCTTCTCTTCACGATGGATGGATCACTTTAGCATCATGTGCCTATGAATTGTCATTTACGCTCAAATTTACTGCATGATTATACTATTATTATAAGGCCAGTCTAACATAAATCTGGATGTTACTAGTCTGTTATATGGACTCTGCCCAAGATGCAATTACAATCTTCACGAACATGTTAACAATTTTTTTGTCCTCGTTTGATCCAACTGTTGATCAGCCTGTTTTCAACTCAGTTTCAGTCCTATTTGTAGGACCCTCTTTTGTATGAGTTGAAGTATTTTTATTGTATATTCTGTTAGTCAGCTACCTTTCGTTAAACTCTACTTGCTTACTGAACGTTACTATGTGTGATTATTATTATAATTATTATTCTATTCTTGAATCTGTCTCTACTATATACCTTAGGCATGATGGTGTTATTTTTTAAATTTTCGCGGTCGCTCGCATGCAGTCACACAAAAAAAACTTTTTTGGATATATCACTTTGATGTCTAAAGATAAGTTGTCAAAACTTTCGTGTTATTTTTAACTATTTCTTTCGGACGCCTGATTTTTTATAATATATTATAATGTATTAAAATCGTGTTCTTCGCGTTTTTAGTGTTGTGAGTGCCAAGGCTCTATGATAAACTCAAAAAGGTTTTTGTGTTTATACATAAAATAATAGCCATGAAGTTAATTCGTGACGAAAATTTTGGAGGATGAGAATCCAACCCAAGGAGGTAAATCATCCTATCCCCTACTGTACAGGTAAAAAGTTTCCTAAATTTTGTAAAACTGCTCGTTTGTTTAGTTTCTTTTGATTGAAGGAAACCTCAAGTTGATAGTACCTCGTTCGGACTCGGAATTCCTGACCTTTTTCGCCCTTCACTCTTCAGGATTCAACGGCAATCTTTGGGTTTAGAAAACAGCAGCAAAGTTGTAGTGAAGTCGATGTGAAAAGATGATCATCATCGTGTGTCGTCTCCGCGTCGAAGGTTGGCAATCAACAGGGCTATGGCAGCCTTGGATGCTGCCGCTCGGAAGAGGGCGGCGGATGACATGCCGAACCATTCCCGATGATTCTTCAGCCACGAAGTTTTTCTTCTTCCGGGGCGTCGCTTCCCCTCTATTTTTCCCTCCATGATGACCTGGAGTAGTTTATATTTGTCGTTTCTCACTATGTGTCCGAAGTAGTGCAATTTGCGACGCTTAACCTCGTAGAGCAGCTCCTTCTCGATGCCCATACGAGCCAGAACTTCCGCGTTTGTCATTCGTCTCGTCCAGGCTATTTTGAGCATGCGGCGGTAAAGCCACATCTCAAATGCTTCGATTTTCCTCTCTAGGGCCTTCGTAAGCGTCCACCCTTCGCACCCGTACAGAAGAACTGGAAGAACGTAGCACCGCAGGATCCGCGTTCTCATTCTGATATGGAGATCTCTAAGGCAAAGTAGCCCCTTCATTCTAATGAACGCGCTTCTGGCCTGTTCTATTCGGGCTTTGATCTCTTGGCCAAAGTTCCACCTCTCATTCAGGCAACAGCCCAAGTATTTCACATAAGGGACCCTGTTCACCTCCCTGCCGTTGATTCGGAGGGCTCCCTGGGCCTCGCTCTTGCTTATTAGTATTAATTTTGTTTTCTTTGTGTTTATTGTCAGTCCGTACTTGTTGCTGACTCTGTTCACCTGGTGCAGCAGCTGTTGCAAGTCTTCGGCAGTTCCAGCGATCAAGGTTGTATCATCAGCGTATCGCAGGTTGTGTGAAAAGATAGAAGAACCAAAAGACATTCCTTTGAAAAACTCACGTTTTGAAACAAAGAAAACCATAATCCAACACTGAAAACACAAAACAAAAGACTCGGACCTTTTTTTATTATTTACAATATATTCGTTCTAGCAGCAGATTCAGAAAAGGGAAATTAACGCTGACGTTAACATTTTACAGTTCTTCCCTTTCATCTGTCCAGGTTCTGGAGATGCTACAAACCAGCTACCACATGATCTGCTGACTGTCGTGGAAAAATAAGCGAAGAACATTTGTCTGCAAGGATTACAAGTGGCTGTGAATGGTGGTGTAAAAAAGGGAAATGGAAGGAAGAAGGAAGGGGTTGTCTTCGTCTTAACTTATGAATTTCTAATGAATTTATATTCGAAGAAAGCGAGGAAATTTGTGTTTACTAACCCCTGTTTACCGGGGATAAGGTGAAAGGATGAAGGATGAACGAGGGTGAAAGAAGTAAATTTCTTTTTCAACTGACAGCATCTCATTATTCATAAGACTTTTACCGCGGAAAAAGTCAAGCCCTTGAGCTTTGTTTGAGTTAAGACTTTTTCGTCCACACGGAAACTCCCTAAAACGGTTTTTTCTTCCTTTAATGAGGCACGCTTAAAACCGGATGATAAAAAAGAAAAACAAACAAAGGAATTAATCTCTATGAACAGGCGCTAAAACTAAGGAGTTTTGCCTTGTATGAATAAGTAGTGTGATTTCTGTAGAGACTCGATTGTGTTGTATTTTTTCGTTTTCTACTTTGTGTAAATATCTTAGTGTGCTTGTTAGAAACTTCCCAAATGTGATTTCTTTTTGTAAATTTTACACTGTTTCACAATTTATATATTGTTTATACATCTGTTTTTGTTGATTGTAAAAAGAGACCCCTAATGTCTATTGGCGGAATAGGGGATTACATTATTATACTATTATTATTATTCTCTATGAGTTCTAGACCTGATGCTAACTACAGTACATACGTAAATCTTGTATGAAACATTCTTTCTCCCTCCCCCCTCCCCCGTACTGTCTGGGCTGTGGCCTCATTGCGATCACAGACACCCAGGACCTGTTTGCCCAACAACAGTGGCTAGCACAGCAGTCAGAGAGCTGCTTCCACAGCCCTTATGTAATCAATTATGAATGCGATATTGGTGGTGGTTTTAATCCCGTTTTTCACCCTTAATTTTTGGGTATAACAAGACGAGGGATTCGAACTCCCGACCACGACCATTTGCGTCCAAGTCAGGAACTTAACCACTACACTACTCCTCCCTGAAGTGCGATATTAATTTAAACATGGTAAAAGAAAATTCTGGATTCCAATTTGCAACATCACATTCGCGGTAGGCCCTACATACACCGCGCGCCATTCTCCTTGGCCAGGGATGGCGAATCTTTTTTGATGTCCGTGCCACAAAGTCATAAGAATTCTGTTTTTAAATAGGTGACGTACCACAAATAATTTTTAATTAATTTCTATCAAAAAAGATAAGTTATTAAAAAATAATAATTTTGTTTTTGTGCGTGCCGTCAAAATTTTCAAACGTGCCACTTGTGGCACGCGTGCCATAGGTTAGCCATCCTGTTATCATTCAATAGTCACCCAAGTCAGCCAAGCGTTCAGCAGCTGACCGCGTTCAACATGATACACAGTCTGTGAACCTGATATCTAATTGATGTGATACGGAATCCTGTTGTCGGGTCGAAAAAAATAAGGGAAGTAGGACATAACTACATGCAACTTTTGCATCAATCCTGTCGATGTAAAATTTGAATGTAAAGTCAGAAATCAGTCATGGCTTAAAGGAGTTAGACAAGTTCAAAGGAAAAGAGAAAGAAACATTGATTTTAAATGACGTTGGACTCTTGTTGGTGTGATTTGCTGGCGATTCTATGAAAGGAGAAAAATATTTGGGTCCGGGGAAGGAGCAATTAATGAAGTGCAAAATAAGAGAGGAAAACTGTTAGCTGAATGAAGAATATCGAGAGAAAAACTAACACAAGTGAAGCACAAAACCTTCAATTTTTATTAACTGTCGGAGTGCGGTGGGCGAGCGTCATGCATGAAATTTATTTTGATTTTTGTTTGAGAGGGTGAAAAATAGGCTTTATCACAAGCACAGCAGGAAATGACAGCAATGATGGGTTAACAAAAGGCTTTCTGCTAGTGGAAAAATGTCATCGCCATTTATAAGTTACGCTGCCCTTGCGCGAAAGATTTCTTCAATGCTCATCCGAATCACATTTTAATCACTCGACAAACGTTTTCTGTCCCAGAATTACATTAATAAGAACTTTGAGAGAACTATAATTGAGATAATTCTCATTTCTACATAAATATTCTTTGTTGAGACGAATTAAGCACAGGTATGTAAAGCTATAAAGTCCAGACACTAGAGGAGTGAGGACGAATCTTTTTCGGTGTTTTCGGTCACAAATTATTTGTAAATAATCTTTATGAAATGGCTAAAGTCCCACACTAAAACAGTAAAACATAACTTTTTATGATTCCTAAGCTAATTTGCTTTCCTTTCACCGTCGAGAAAAAAGGAGACTCCGAGAAGAAAAATTAAAAATCGACTAGCCAAGAAAGAAACAATATTAGTAACACTGTACGATTTTTTACGATATTTAGTTATTTTTAAGATAGTTTTAAATGTTTCTAATTTTTGTATCTTCTTAAGATTAATATAAATGAAACTAAAAACATTGTACACTGGGCATCATTTTAAAAATATTTTTTTTATCTACAGGACTATAATACAAAAAAATTCAGTTTGGTACAATGAGAGTGCGATAAATACAAAAGTCTTTAATTTTTGCTTAAAAACGAATAAAACCTTGTAAAAAATGGTCCCACTTTGATTTCAATTACTTTCATTAATCTGTTGTTAATTGATAAATATAAATTCTTCATCAGCAACACCATCTTTTTCTTCTGGCGCAGTTCTGAGACAGTCTGAATTGTCTTCTACAGCATTTCTTCGGAATCGAGTGCTCCTTTCTCGTATACAATATCTGAAAGACACTTTCAATTTTCTATAGGGTCCGAAGAATGGGGAGGGGGCTAATCCGAAACCCTAATTCTCAACTCGTAAAACTGCTATTTTGTGTATTTTGACTTATGGCAAGATGCGTTGCCTTAAAGAAAGTAGGAATCATTTTTGGTAAAAAGTTTGACCGCACACTAAAAAAGCAGTTCCAATGATCATTTGGCTATCAACTTTTCCCGGCAAGCACAAAAGAAGTAGTTTCATTGAGTGCATCTGTGCCAAAGAAAAATGATTTCGTATTGCGAATTTTGTTCTATAAAAACTTGCTTTTCTCAAATCAATGCACCAAAAGCCCTCACGAATCCTGATTGAAAATTTCTCCCGCCTCTCACCTCCACCCTCCTCCACTTTCTCTTGTGTTCTCAGTCGTCGAAATAATGAGGGCGTAAAGGGCGAGAAAAAGGTTCAATCGGAGCAAAAGATGGGAGATGAATAATTGAAGCGAAAGGAGACAAAACACAAAAAAAGTTCGCCCTCGCCATGCATTCAATTGTTTTCTCTAATTGACTCCATCTATTTAAATCTGATAATTTGTACCAGGGATGGAGACGAAGTCAGAGGGTAGCTAGTATGACGGCTGAAGACGTCATTAAAGCAAAAAACCAAATTAATACTACGATAATTATTGCTTTGATGGTGAACTTTCGATGGATGACGTGAAATTAAATTTCCACCGAATAAGCACGTTTTGGAAAAGAAGAGTTTACGGTTCTTAAGCACGTTCGGGACGAACGCCCGGCGGTTGCAATCTAAATAAAAACGATTGAAGAATGTTTTTTACTTTTTCCTCTTTCCCTTTTTACCCTCTTTTCTCTTCTTAAAAAAATCAATGCCACAATATTTTCTACAGACTCTATGTAAGATATTGAGAATAATAAGGAAAAACTTCTTTTAAGGGACATGACTTTGACATAGCCGAAATAGCTTTCATTCAGATGATTTACACTGGTTCGCATATTCTTTTGTATTAAAAAGCGAGTAAAAGTGTAAAATCAAGCAATTCTGGTTGTGTTTAACAAAAACATAATTGTTATCAACTTGATGCTGCTGAGTGGATGAATTGGATGTTTGGCCCTGGGGCAAATGCGCTAACTCATCAGCTAACTAAATCATCTCTCAACCCGCGTAAAGTTTATGCAACATGACATACAGTATAAGGTATCCTATGGTGTTGCTATCCAGCTGACGCCCTAATTCATCAGTGTATTGGCATATTCATGCATGTGACGTGGTGTCGAGTAATTTCTGAACCGGGGCGAACCGTGAATCTGATGATTACCAACCCAGATCGATGATTATTTAAGTGATGCATTACAATCATGATAAAAACGGTCGTGGATTTCGCCGTTCGTGAAAAATAATAAAAGGAAACTTCTTTTTTCTTTCGAATAAACCACGTAACGTCTAAAAATCGATTGATTTAAGCTGCATTATGAGTTTGAATCCCCATTAAAAATCTCAAGTGCCCAGTATAGAGGTTGATTAGACAAATAAATATTTGCTTGAATGGCTTCACTTGGGCACATACTACTACAAGCCACTCGAAGCTCGGCTGGAGACTTTTCTTCATTTTCATTCTGCATCCAGAGATTTGGTTGCATTCCTTTCGCAAGGCCCCCTTTTCTCAGTCGTTCCACATGACTTGATGAAAAAGTATAATGTGACATCATTAACCATGGCAAAAGAAAACCGAAATGAAGATTAATATGCTCGATTGCGCGCTTTAAAACCAGTCGTCGAATCGCAACAACTACTTGTCCTCGAACGTGATTTTCAGCACTACGGGAGTCCATCAGGGTATTTTCTTTTGGCATCCTAAGTGATCAGGAGGTCGATCTCAGTCAAACCTTTGACTAAGATAATTTTAATAGGTGTAGGTGTCACGAACGTCAAACTCGTTGTAAACGTTATGTTATAGAATAAAGCACAACAACCAGAAAATTGAGTATGTGACCATATTACAATGACTAGCAACCATCAAAATGTAAATAATACAACATCATCTTATTTAACTCACTCTATTAAACATAAGAAGATAAGTCGTCTCATTATAAACGTTTTGAAATTTGTTAAAGAAGCTTATGTTTGTGCCAATCATCGCATAAAAAGAGACCTGGAAGTCAGTCGCAATTTAAATGGTTTTATGATGAATCCACTATTTGAGCGATTGGGATTGAAGGGAAGGAAAATGATCGGGGATGATGCCATAATCTGGGATAATTAAAATTAAAAAATGTTTTACATATGCTTATTCAAAGAGAATTGGGTGGGGGTGGGGTATGAAAAAGACAAATCTGATTATTTTTCAATTTTTCCCTCTTCTGATTGAATGGGAAGAATAACTATAGGTTTTAATATGGTTAATTATTTCCCAATGATAATCTACAATAAAATACAGTTTTTTGAAGAAAAACCAATTCTATCTATCATCAATTCTAAAGTTTTTCGAATTTGCAGGTGTAACCCTACCTGGGAATCCCTAATTAGATTAAGAAATCGATTATTAGAGGGCAATTTCCTCCGCATTTTCGCTATCTCTTTATCAGATGTCGGAGTATAGAACATAATTTAATTGTTTTGCATGGTGTTTTTTCATTATATTAATAATAAATTTAGTTATTAACTATAAAAAAAAACATTCATGGCTGATGACCTTGTGAGTAGTTTTATTTCCGGTGGAATTAATTTTTAATTTTCCACTACTGTTTTCTTCGAACCACAAGAAGCACTTGAGAAGACAAAGGGATTGTGAATGTCTCAAATATCATTTTATGTGACTTTCAATGCCATCTATCGTCCATTTCTCTAAATTGAAATTTAAACGGCCACATTTGTTTCGTTTAGGCGCAACTTTATTGGTTCCCAACTTCTTTTGGGTAGTATCAAGTAAGACTTTTCTAAATTCTTACGCCATTTCCCATCCACTAAATTTTCTAAACATACTAATAATGAAAAATAAAACCCCAGAATAGTATAAGAATTATTGGAAGGTTTTCCAAATTATTTGTATTTACAGTAATCATCTGTTGAATAAATTCCGTGAGATCTTTGAGTTTGATATTTGCTACAGAATTCATTGCTGAATAGCCAGTGGACGATTCCTTTCAGTTTTGTTATATTCATTCGGTTTTTACAAAAATCATTTATGGTACTAAAACCACATTCAGCTAGAAACTCTCCGTACAAAGGTATTTTATAACACCATTTATATTAAATGACGTTAAATGACGTTGTGTTTGACAATATCACTTGATCCTGCATATTTGCTGCAGCGATTCAGATTAGTTTAACTAACATTACGTAAAACTTAAACATGTGTACATTAAACGAAATTTTGCATTATAATTACATAAAGATAATGTTTAATTGATAAATAATATCCCCGGGCTACAAGTAAATATTTCGTTCAAGAGCTACAGCCAAGAAGTAAAAGAACAGCACTTTGCCGACTTCTGACTTAATCGACCGATGACAATTTTTTTTTTTGTCAGATGTGAAGAATAATATTTACAAAGCCTTCTAGCGTAGCAAAAAAAAAAAGTTTTTCTAAACAATAAAAATGAAAGTAGAAAGTTTGAACTATAACGAGAAAATTGCCGCCTTTTAAATGGAGCCAGAAAATAAATAGTAACCGTCAAATTTGGCCATTTCGACAAACAGTGAGGTGGTCTTATCCCACGACACTTTCATGGTTGCTAACTATTCGGATAAATTTTCGCTGCTTTTACCGAATACATAACCAAGAACCTTTCATTTCCTTTTTAAACATAAAATGCTTCGACTTAGTAAGTTTCTATTATAATTTGTCTACTATAGTGTGCGACTTAGTAATGGTCTACTATACTTGTCTAAATTTGTTATTTGTTTATTTGAAATTTGCTAACTATCATGTTCATGGAATCAGAATCCTAATAAATAACTGTTTATATAGACATTATTTATTTGTTTATGATCATTCCCAGTGGATTTTTTTAAAGTCAATTTATTTCATTTTAACTTAAAATTGTCTTTTTAAAATTTCTTAGCTGTAAATTTTATTCTGAGAGCTTAAATTCCTCTCCTAAACAACCCATAAGTATGAGCTAAAAAATTTTCCAAACTTTGCTAAAAGTACTTTTTCATGTGTGATTTCAGGTACTCGAGCATGTGGACGAGTGTTGCTGACTAATTGTTTTAAAAAACCAAGTGCAGAAGAATGTAAAACAGAAAATCTTTTATTGGCCACAAAACAATTTGTGAGGAACACTAGCTTCTTTAACAAAAGTATGTTTTCCTTATTTATGTTTGTTATTCTGAGCTGTTCTAAAATTGTCCTTCAATTCTAAAATTGACCTGTTTCTGATTATTACTGCAGTTTATATTACACTATAAATGTTGACTTGCAGTTAATGCTGATATGCTTTGGAAAGGAGTGTTAAGTGTGAGTAATCCGGGAAGAAAGAGGGGACGAGCAAAAAGTAGGAGACCAAAAATTAATTTAAATGCTGGTCAATATATTGGAGTTGGTAAAGAGGGCATTGTTTGGCCTGGACTAAACACTCAAGTAGTGCAAAATGGGACATTAGTTGAAATTAGTAAAAGAGAAACAGTTTATGAGAAACCAAAACAAGAAGTACCTAAATTGAAACGCTCTTTGAGTCTTCACCCTTTAGAAAGGGGCTGGAGTGGGGCATGGGAAAAAGGAAGAAAAATTGGTCCTCCTGATCCCATCGGAGAAGGTAATGACAATTATATATTATACCAAATCAACAACAAGAATATACTTTTAATAAATTGTGTTCACAATTTGTTTAATTTAGAAACCTTTGAGGATTTTGAGTCAATAGTCATAGAACACAAAATCACATCAACAATGACAGGCCTTTTGGGGAGAATGAGAAAGTTTAAGGCTATTGTTTTGACTGGTAATAAAAATGGTCTTATTGGAGTAGGTAAATGTAATGCTTTGGAGTCTAGGCTTGCAATCAGGAAAGCTAAAAATCTAGCTGTTAAAAGACTAATTGTGATTGATTTGATAAATAAAGAATCAGGTTAGTTTAAAAAAATAAAAAACTTTGTTTAATAAATCAGTTTGATTGTGTTTTTATAAAAGTTTCTTTTTGTTTACAGTAAATCATGATTTTTTCTGTCAATTTGGAAGCACAAAAATATTTGTTTTTAAAAAGCCACCAGGGTATGGATTAAAGTGTCACAGAGTTTTAACTGCCTGCTGTGAGCTTATTGGTATTAAAGATATGTATGCAAAAATAGAAGGACCTACAAATGTGCAAAACATAATTAAAGCTTTCCTTATTGGTTTGTTACAGCAGGTAAATATTTTTAATTTTTTATCCAAAATAAAAGTTTGATGCATTGAACAGTTTACTTATTAAATTATGTATTTTTGTCAGAAAACCTATCAGCAAATTGCAAATGAAAAGAAGCTTCATCTTGTGGAATTTAAAGAAGAGCAATATTATTTTCCTAATGTTCTTGCTTCTCCAGAAGTTTGTTTGACGCCTCAGGAATTCAGAAAAAATCCAGTGAGGTTTGAAGAATATATAATGGGAGACAGATTGGTTTACAGAAAACCAAAAAAGCTTCCTTTTTATACAAAACTACCTTCTTGGACTATGTACTTGAAACGAAGTCTGTTTAAAAGAAATCATGACAAGGTCTGTTGGCTTGTGCTGTATTGATTTTAACTTTTTTCCATCAGATTTTTCATTTCTTTAATTTTTTTTATTTAAATTTAGGTCAAAATTGATTTACTGGCTGAGTATGGGAAATTACAAAGTTTTCTAGCTGAACGTTACATAGAATGCAAAGTGGATGTAAATAATAAAGCTTCAAGTAAATAGAATTAAAAAATTAAAGTAGAACAAGATAATTAAATACAAATCTGTCTTTGTGTAATTATTGGAATTCTTCTTCAATAAACTGTTTTTATTTTTTGTTAATGAGCACATAAGAAAAGGGAAGTCTAAACCATAAATTATGCTGATGGTTTTGTTTGGTATGAATTTGTATTTCTTGAAATTTGTTGATCAGTGTAATAACCCAAGACTGACCCAAGAGTAGGTTTAGGTTTACTTGAATGAACAATGGTTTCAAAGACTATATCACATCATTTAATATTTACCTGATCCATGCTTGATCACATTTAGTTTTACCTATCACAATGTTATTTCAAGAAGAGCTTATCCAGCTGTTACAAAATAGAAAAATATTTCAACTGCTTTCTCTATTCTGCAGGCCAATAACTTCATAGATGATGTTCAATTCTTTTAGGGGTCAATATAAGGTACACAGAAAAGTGATAAAAGGATAAGTACGACAACTTACATGTTTTATTATTTTTATTATAATTGAATGTAGCTCAGAATTATTTAATTAGTGAAATACAATTTCCATAAGAGAAAAACTAATAAGTATGGTTTGGGTAACAAAATCATCTCAACTGTTAGTAAACAAGAATTAATAATATATTGTTAGCAGAATTCAGGATGAAATGGAAAAAAGGAACTCTGAGCAAAAGAAACACTGAGAGTTAATAACAATAAAATCACTTCATCCTGAAGAGCCATTGTTAATTATCTATAATGTCAATTATCTGACATTATTAGTCATTAATATTAAAGCAATATAACTGGATTACTTTAAACTGAAGTTAAAACAAAACATGTCATTGATAACACTGCCTCTTATTTCAAAACATTACTATTTTGAATTTTAGATCTGCTATCTTTGATATAATGCAGAATTAAATTGTGAATGGTAACACATTTTTATTTTTCAAAAGTACTGGCCTCCAACACTGAATTTAGAAATAAACATTAAAAACAGGATTTTTTAACTATGAACATTTACAAATCTAACTGAAAATTCTGGTTTTTAACCCTTAAATGTCTGATGCCTCCATAGAAGCACCATCATAGTTTTACTTATAAGTTGCAATGGTAGTTGCATATGGGGCAAAAACCACATATACATATTGGATAGTGCTTTGAAACGAACTTAAAATTCAAATTCATCCAACTTCTCAATGGATGAGATCATCCACAACTTATACTATTAGATGATGTTACACCTAATAATATTTTCTTTTTTATACCTGATTTTAAAATGTACATACTACAGAGTTTCTCTTCATACAAAATGTTGCTTGATGATGGCACTTGGCATCATGTTGTGGTAACCCTGTGGAAGTTGCTGAAAATTAGTTGCAGCATATATTCATAAATATAAATTAAGACTCTGCCCTTATGGTGTAAACTTAAAAAATTTCTAGACCATTAAGGGATAAAATATCCATCGTATTCAGAGAGCAAGAAAGAGTATTTTATCTCTCAATATGCTCTACAGGCATGATGTTACATCCTAATAAACCTTTCCCACTCCATTCATTTGGAATTAAATTTAAATGTTCTAAGATACCATTTCTTCTTACAGACACAGGAATTTTACGACCAACAGAGTGTTGAGTGAGCTCTCCAATATCTTGTAACGACTTAAAATTATCAAAATTTATTGTGCCATATGATATAATAAAATCATCCACATGTAAACCCTGCAAAGACAAAATTAACAGAAAAAGATAATTTAAAAATTATTATGTCACTTAAAAGTTGAATACTTCTGCTGCCACTTGCACACTAAACAAAACTTGTGTAAAAACAAAATAATTCATAATTATGACTAAACCAATACATTAAAACTAAAAATTACTTACTGCTAAATCAGCTGGAGAACCAGGTTCTATAAAACTAACTTTGGCAATTGGGTAAGAGATGCCTTCTTTTGCTTTTACAGTGGAATTTGATGCTTGTTCGACTGTATGACTGCTCTGAGAATGCAGTATATGAAGGCCTTCTTCAATTTCTTTCATTATTGCCTTATGATCATTTTGAAGGCATATGATATTGTGTCTAGCGTGTCTCACTTGATATACATCTATGTCTTGTCTCGGATAACCGTCTGAATCAACTAAACTGTCATTCATTCCAATACCATTCTGAAAATAAATAGGAGCTTTTAATATTTTTCTTTGTAAAATAATATTAAAAGTTAAAAAGAATTATTTACCCCGTCTAATATCTGCTTGAGTTGAGTTAATTTTTTTTCAATTTCCTCCTTTCGTTCCATTAATTTTAGAACACTGTCGCGAGTGACTGGTTCTTGAAAATTCATCGTGAAATTCAAACGGACCTATACAAAACTGCAATGACTAATTAATTTCGTTTGTTTACACAAATTCAGCGCCTTCTCGTACTATTTTTGTATTTTGTATCATTTACGTTTCTCGTATAATTTACCTTAAATTTTACAAATTTTTCCTTTAAATAAAATAAGGTTTATAATTTTAATACCAAGAGTATGAATGAATTATTTTATATCAATTTTTTAGTTTCAAATTTGAAGAGTTTTCAAAATTGTAACCAGTTTCCTTTGACAATGTTACCTTTTACATAAAACGAAAAGTATGGCGAAGTCTTCGGGAGTCTCCTCAACCAGCGAAGTAAACGTTGATAATAAGAAAATGGAAAAATGTTATGAAAATTATATTTTAATTGATATAGGTGCTAATTTAACTCATAAGAAATTTCTTAAGGACTTAGAATCTGTAATTGCACGCGCCAAAGATTCAGGTTAGCGAAGGTTACAACACTTCCACTATCACATCGAATGTACATAAATATATATACTAAAAGTTGTATTAACTTTTCAAAATATCTCATCATAACTTTAATGGCATTTTTTTTTTTTTTTCATGCTCTCATATATCTAATATAAAGAAGATGAAAATGAAATTAGTCAGATTGTCAGCTGCTCATAAGTTTTTTTTTGAGGTACACTCAACTCACTAACCTTATTAATCTATTATTTCATTTGTTTGTAGGTACTTAGTTTTGTAATATGATAGCTTTGAAATTAGGTAATAGTTGGTAATTTTAAATTTTGCAGGTGTGCAGAAGATAATGGTGACAGGAACTTCAATTCACAACACCAAAGAGGCCTTAAGACTGACTAGAATATATCCAGATTGCTTGTATTGTACTGCTGGTATACATCCACATGAAGCAAAATCATGGACTGACAGTTCCTTGCATGATTTAAAATCTCTAGCTCTCAATTCTGAATGTGTTGCTGTGGGTGAATGTGGTCTTGATTACAACAGAGATTTTTCACCTCCTCCAATTCAGAGAGAAGTTTTTGAACAACAGGTTGGGAAATTAATGAAAAGGAAAAACTGAATTTTAATAAAATTTATTTTCAAAACCTAAAACACAAGAGTGCAACAAAACTTGTTAATTTGTTATTAACTTATAAAAAAAATTTTTTCTTATTTTTATTATTAGGTAAAACTTGCTTGTGAACTGAACAAGCCACTATTTTTGCATGAGAGGGAGGCCCATGAAGATCTTCTTTCTATCTTAAACAAATATAAAAATGAAATGCCCACTGCTGTCATTCATTGCTTTACAGGCACTGTAGAAGAGGCCAAGAAATATTTAGAAATGGGATTTTACATTGGTCTCACAGGTCGGTATAACTTTATTATTAAGAATAAAATAACTTATTTTAATTAAAAAATTGAAATTATTATGGTCTTTTTGTGTCCTAAGGTTATATATGTAAGGAAAAGTCAGACAATGGTGTGAGGAAACTTCTAGAAGACAACGTCATACCACTCGAACGGTTACTTGTCGAAACGGACGCTCCTTTCATGTATCCGAACGCGCAGGCATCGAAATTACCCGCGCATGTAAAACAAGCAGTAACGGATCGTTCGTCGTTATTTTTAAACCGTTATTGCACATTCCAACGAAACGAACCATGCTCATTGCCAGCCATAGTTGAAATGATTGCAGCTTTCATGAACAAGACACCAGAGGAAGTGGCTTTGGTAACTGCGTTCAATGCTTTGAAAATATTTGGTTTGACTCGATGAGCCATGGAAAAAATATTCTCAATTTTTTTATTTATTCTTTGGGTTATAGTTCTTTTCCATTATATTAATAGTTTGCTGTGGTTGGTTACCAATACAGTTAATGTCAACAACAGTAGTGCAATTCTAATGACAATCATTGCAATTCAGATAATACCTCTTGTTCTTTTTAATTTTTTTGCTCTCTTTTTGATGTAAAAAAAAAGAAGTAGAAATGATATTTAGTTTCTGATTAGTCAGTTTTTGAACTCAATCATGCATAAATTACATTACACCCCGACACAACTTTGAAAACAGTGACGTCAGACCGGTACTATATGTTGTTTGCCGAAATATCAGTCAATAAATCAAATGAAATTCTTTCAAATTTATGTTGTTATTAGTGTGCCGCCAAATTTTTAATACAATAAAAGAGAAGTATGATAAAAGGAGTAGTAAAAGGTTGAGAATTGCTGCTTTAGATGGCTTGTTGTTATGCCTTCAAAAAAAAAATTATAAATAAATAGCAATTTATTTTTTTATTGAAACATTATTCCTTTTAATGTTAAATACATAGAAGTTGTTTTTAGGTTTTTTAAGTTTATACTGTATTTATTTATTTATTTAAAACATGGAATTTTATATGAATGAAAAAACCATTTCTGAATACATTTTTTAGCATTATTACCAGTTTCAAGACATACTAGTTGATGCATCTTCTAGTATTTAGTTCACGGGGTTGCAGGGTGGATGATTATTGGAGATGGGATTGTTCTCTAATCGTAAATCAGCCCAGGGGCGAGAGGGTCGGCTCAAATAAACAACTCTGATTCTTATATTATCAAAATTGTAGTGATTTATTCGATAAAACGTCCTATATATTTCAAAAGGTTCTTGATGTTTAAGAGTATTCCACCCTCCAATCACAAGTCTCAAAAACCTACGTTCAAGAGATGAAGCTCTTCGAGTGGTCAGACAAATTTTTACAACGAATATGATTCGTTATGGACTCAGTTGTTTTTAGCAGCAACTGGTTTTTTTTTCTTTTGGGTCCTCGTCGGAATCATCTCATTTGGAACTGGTTGTTTTTTTGAAGAGAATAAGTTTTCTGTGATCAGTCAAAAGTTTCTTTAGATTGCTTGAAATTTTTTTCATAAAACACTCATAAATCAGTGAGAGATGTCTCACTTTGAACTTTCAACATTATTATCGTTACTCAGTATAACTCCAAGTATTAAAACGAGGTATTTAAACTGGTCGTTACATTTTTCTCAGTTCGAAGAGAAATGAACTCCAATCCCAATGATATGAAGTATAATAAGTAAAAAGATCGAAAACTGAACTGTCATGAGAGACAAAAATCAAATAAATAAATTATAGTTTTTGAATTGTTGGCTCACGCAGAAATTTATTTCAAAGGTTGATCACATCAATTAAATTTTTAATAAGTTTGCTTCTTGCATGTTTACCTTACTACAAAGGGTTTTGACACACCATCTTGCTTACCTGTCGACATTTAATAAATATTGATATATAACTTTTAAGTGATTCTGTTTAATTTATAATAAGACCTTTTCTGTCAGTTTTATAAAATGGATTTTTCGTGTAGTTGTGTTTAAATTTGTGCGTATTCAATTTAAAATCGAGAAACAGCAAACAGAAAACATGAAAGAATGTTCATCTCTCAGTTGAAGTTTAATTTTTCTCCTGTAGGAAGTGCAGAGCTTTTAAAAGTAGCCATTATGCAAATGAGCCTGATTTTCACTCTAAGCGCAATATGTTCTGGTCCGTAATCATCTCATGTTTATTAGTCTAGGTGACATAGTCGAAAATATTAAAAAAGTATACGAAAATATTTATTCAGGTTTTAGTGAGATTTTGCCGAAGGTAATTCCAAAAAAGAAAGAAGGAGAGGTGTTGGGCAGTGGCTTGGGTAGTGCGAGAAACGTTAATTTGACAGCAGCTTTGAAAGACATAATATTGGGCTTACCGACAACTCATGTTACCCTCCTCTTTGATAGGTTTTCAGGTGTGATATAATTTAGTAAGAAAAAAACCTTAAAAACTCATTTTACCTTTCTACATATTATAATTACAATATCGACCATTTCAGACGTGCATTTTCAAAAATCTCTTATAAAGAAACTACACAGAGCTGGTGTTACAACGAGTCTCTATGTGATAAACAGTGTAAAAGATCAAGAACAGGTATGAGTTCAGTTCGGCCGAAAGTTCGAGAAATAAAAATGAGCATTGTTATAAAGATAAGTAAATATAAGCAAAAACATTAGAGACTGGGTTTTTACATGGCGTCATGTTTGAAGACGAAGCCAACTTTTCGTCCACTTCGATAGCTGTGGGTGAACACTTGGCTTCGTTCGTTTCTTACTCAAAAATGACGCGGTGAAAAATCCCCAGGATATAATATCTTTCATTTCAAGTTTGACTGCCGCGGAAGCTCAACTTCATTAATAAGTATTAATAAGTTAAATATAAAGTTTTTTTTTTTATTTTTAGTTTTGTCAATACACCAGGGAATCTTTGATCAAGTATCATGACATAACCAATATTATCTTTTGCACAAAAGAAACTGCAATCAATTTATTCTGGATGGTAAGCTGCAAATAAGGTCCTCACGCTAACACAAAAAATTTACCAAATTTATTTTAATTTTTTTCTCCTCGTAGGATGCTTTAATCTCCCATTGCCTTTTTCTCTTCATCTTTCTCAAAATTATTCTTAACAAACTATATCTATTATGAGTTTAGATTCAACAGCAGGACCTGATTCACCGAAAACTTCTCTACATTTTCTATTGGGGACATGAAACGATGGAAAACGGATTTTCACTGGATCACTTCGAGGCCATGCGTATAGTTGTCATTTCAAGCCCCCGACTTGGGACGTGAGTATGCCCTGCCAGTCTGTAAATATAGCCATCTTGTCTTCGGCTTTCTGACTAATGACTTCCTCTCTTGAGTATCTTGTATATAACCTTATAAACGTATATTTATATGTATAATCTTATGAATGGCTCATCATTCTTCACTCAAATGCATGTGCATCTGGAAAGTGCAAAATTTTTCAATTTTATTAGTCCGCCTCAGTCAGTACTCGTTCCATCTCCATAAATTTTTGCCTTTCTTCTCCTTGTTCTTAAAAAAAAAACACCGATTCTGGTTCCTTTCCAAACTAAGGTCTCCAAAGTTCCCTCATCTCAACTGGATGGTGATGGTCTATCTATATTTGTAGGTACAGAGTATATTACAGTCAAGCAGATCCTTCGGGCTCGAGTGGACTGCTCCTGGTGAATTGGTGGTCTTCAGAAGATGGTCTATTCAGAAGTCCCGTTCTTCCGATTCCCGAAAAAGTCTACCAGAATTTTAAAGGAAGGATTTTTGAAGTTCCTGTTCTTCACGTAACAAAACACAAACCGTTAATTTAACTATATGATGAATGTTTGTTTTTTAAGGAACGTCTTTAATTGAAGAAGTAATGTCTTTTCAGAAACCGCCCTGGAATTTTGTAGAATACACCAACGACAGTTTCAGGGCTGATGGCGGCCGCGATGACAAACTTTTGACGGTTATTGCAGAAAATCTGAATTTTAGGTACTTGAATCTCCAAATGACAGATCAAAAGAAAAGAAAACGATTTTGTTTAAATTTTGTTCGTATCCTCGAGTCACCTCATTTTCGGTTTTGTTTTTTGCAGGTATCGATACGTGGATCCTCCCGAGAGACTCCAAGGTTCTGGGATGACTGAAAATGGCACTTTTCCGGGAGTTTTGGGACAAGTCTGGCAAAGGGTACATCATCGACCACAATGGAACATTTTCTTGTTTTCAGAATAACTCTCAGGATTTTACTCTCTGGCTTTCAGGATGTTGATTTTTTCATGGGAGACGTTACCATAACTTATGAAAGGAGCAAGGCTGTCGAATTTTCCTTCTTTACGCTGGTAGACAGCGAAGCTTTCGTCACCCACAGACCGAGTAAACTCAATGAAGCTCTGGCTTTGATTCGACCCTTCCAGTGTCAGGTTAGAATTCAGGGTTCCGCCATTTTTGTTATTGCCATTCCTGGATGCCAAATTAATAAGCAACTAATTTGTTTTGCGTGAATGACATTCCAGGTTTGGCCGCCTATCGTCGGAACTTTTGCTCTTTATGGTCCTATATTGTTTGCAATAATCGAGGCTCCTTATGTGTGGAAAAAAACAAAACGATCTAGTAGAAAACGACGGCAACTCTTTTGGGACTGCGTTTGGTTTAGCACATCTACTTTTTTAAGACAAGGTAATCGTCGAAAATCCTCCTCCGACAATTTTAAATTCTTTGGCTATTTGTAATTGAGTCTTGCAATTGATTTGAAAGGAGGGAATCAACCAGGAAGTAGCCATAAAGTTAGGCTAGTCCTCATACTGGTGACATTGGGAGCCACTTACGTGATTGGTGACATGTATTCCGCCAATTTGACGTCACTCCTCGCAAGGCCTGGCAGAGAGAAGCCAATAACAGTACTCGAAGAGCTTGAAATGGCGATGAACACGAGAGGATATGAACTCCTTGTAGAAAAGCACAGCTCCTCGTACAGTACTTTGCAGGTGACCACTGCATGCACTTTTAAATATATGTCACGGTAAAAGGATAAATCGGGCGAATATATATAATATAATCACCAGTGAATATTCATAATCACCCCTAAATTCGGAAAATTTGACAAATTACTGACTACTTATCACATCCTTTGTGATCCGTTACGAACTCACCTCCCTTGTCTTCGTCCAAAATTTCTAATTCCAGGAACCAAGATGAGCCCCAAGATCTGCCCACCTCTGCTTACGCTTTCAAATATTTTAGTCAAAAATAAGAAACTAAAACGATTTCAAATTTAGTTCTATTTTATTATAGTAAATTAGTTGACATTTTCTTTATAATTTTAGAATGGGACGGGAATCTACGAGAGACTATGGAAGAAAATGCAAACGCAGAGCCGATTTGTGATAGAATCCGTAGAACTAGGAATGAAATTAGTTAGGAAAAAGAAAAACTTCGCTGTGCTCGGGGGTCGGGAAACCCTTTATTTCGATACGAAAAGATTCGGTGGGTGTGGTGTTGTTCCAACGATTTCCCACGAAAGGGAAAAACCGATTTAATCGACAGTACTGGCAAAGCCCAAGAAATTTAAAAGTCCCACCACGACAGTGACACGAAAACCTTTTTCAATTTTCAGGATCCTACAACTTTCATCTGAGCGAAAAACTCAATACCAGGTATTCGGCTATTGCGATGCAACAGGGCTGTCCTTACATCGAAAACTTTAACAGAATGTAAGGATGGAACACTTGAGTTAAAACTGATAATTTCATTTGAACCGTACTGTAACAAAAACACCTGTCTTTGCAAACACGAATGAACTTAAACCACCACAGTGATATCCATCATCGTTTGCTTCAGTATTCGTTTCATATTATATTATCCTATGAAAAAGGCTCGTTAATTTTAACAAGACAAAGTTACACTGGCATCTTCATTAGATATTTACAAACATTCCTTATCACTTCTAAACCCATGTGCAAATTCTTCATTGCAATCAAGGGATTAAGATAAGAAAATAAAAAAAAATGCAAACATTTACACTGTCGGCCAAAAGTTTGAAACCATTCTAAGAAACATGAGAAAAACAAATGGAAGTCAAAAATTTGTTGAAATTTCCAAATGAGAAAAATTGAATACAGTAATGGCAAAATAGCTCAAAGCTTTACAATTAAAATTAAATCGATTATAAAAAATTATAAATAATTTCTTTAGATAACGATAACATTATTTTTTAGTATTTTTTTCATCGAAAAAATCTAAATGACTTTTTACGTGGTCTTGGCTTTCTACAAACTAATTTATTGATTATTTGTCATTATTTTTTGATATTATTCCAAATTTTTTTCAAAGCTCTCCCCATGTCCTCTTATAAGGAAGGACACCGATCACGAACCTTCCCCTCGAGTTCTTTCAATAAAAGTTCGATAGGGCTGAGATCAAGGGGGTTGCTCTCATTATGGAGTACAATGATAGTTTTGACTAAGAAACACAACTAAGAAGAAAATGCTCGCAGAACTTGGGCAAAGTAGTAAATTTTAACATGAATTGGCTGGTTTTGGAACCGTTCACAATCAAAAAAATTGGTAAAAGCAAAAGAGCTGAGAATTTGAAGCCACTACCTGAGGGAAATATAAAATAATAATGACGCAATCAGACACATTTCATCATTCCTTAGTTCGCTGACGTTGGGAAACCCTGCCTTCTTTGGAAATTTTTCTGATAATTAAGTCAAAGAATCTGCCTTTCAATTAATTTCATTATTCGGGCAAAACTGCACGAAAAAGCGGATAAATTTTATAGTCAATTGTAGACATTTTACAATTATTTTGGTTTGATATCTAGTGCTGCTATTGTCACATACCTCGCCCATCTTCCTCAGTAGAACAAAATGGCTCCTACTCCAACGGCCTCCAGATCGGCTTCTGATGTTGATTCAGCTCCCGACTCCCTCGTATCACCAGTCTTAGTTGAGATAACCGTTTCAAAATTGGAAAGGGTGCAAAAAATCGTTCCATGGATTATTAATAAATAATGTGAGGATCTTTTAGATGGTCTCGAACTTTTGGTTGGTAGTGTGCATCAATTCAAAAACAAATTAATAATATACTAAATTATAATGATATTATATAAAACAAATTCAGTAATAATTTAACTAGTAGCTTCTGTTTTTGGGTACTATATTAATACGTTCTCAATGTTTCTTTACATCTCTGATAAGCATTCGAAGTATAAGTCAAATGAATAAACAATTGATTTAAAGGAATTACTCTAAAGGGGATAATTAAATTTTCAGTTTAATACATTTATTCGAAGGAGGGATTCTTACTAAAATGACCGAAGAAGAGTATGAAAGATTAGGAGAAAAACAAAGAGCAGCAGCTGGGATAGGAGAAACGGATGAACAAATAGCCGAAGCAAAGGAAGAAGTTAAAGTAAAAAGATTATATTATAAAGTAAAAGATTATATATTATAAAGATCAGTTATTGAAACTTTCGTGGATTTTATCTGTTGTAAGGAAATAGTTTAATAGCTACAAGTCGCGTAACGCGTAAATAAAAAATCGCAGAACGTTTGTGGATTTCTCAGTAAAAGGTAAAAAAAAGTTGTGCGATTTTTTTTACGCGGTTTGTAACACACTCGTTAAACCGTTTCCTTACAGTGGAAGTGATTTTAATCAAGAAGAATACTAACTTCAAAAAATTTTCAGAAAAGAGGAGAGGCTAGCGAAGAGCAAAGTTTGGAAAACTTACAGGAAGGTGAAGTGGGAAGACACCAACTGTTCGGAGCCGACACTCGACTCCAACTCCAGCCTATCAGCACAAGAATGCTTCAGGGTGCTTTTTACATTCTGATCATCGGCTATATATTTTCAGGTGATGTGGTACTTTTTATTCCCTTTTCTTCCTTTAAAGCTCCTTCAATACAAACCAAAAACCGAATTGGCTTCAACACAGGTTTCATTTTATTCTTCGAAATCCAAGCAGAAAACATAGAAAAGGTTTGCCGCCGCAACAGACACAAAGCATGTTGCCTGATGTTCAAGAAGTGTGACTCCAATCGCCGTTACCAATTCCTTGTACTCTGTTCAAGGATGCTGAAGTCTGTTTTGAATAAACTGCTTCACGTAGAAGAAGAATCCAACACCAGAATAAGAAGGAGTATGCCTGACAAAAATTATCTTTCGACTGCCAGCTCTTCACGTGAAAATTATTCTAACTTTATTTTGTGAGGGCTTGTTTAAAGGCACCCCAGACAGAAGAACTTCAGCGACACAGAAACGGAGGTTAATTCACTCTCTTTTTCATTTGGTGAAGAGAAAGTTTTTAACAGCTTTAATTTTTGGGAGCGAGCTTTTTTCTTTGCAATTATTTTATCAAATGAAAACAAAATATAAATATTTTATTTCCATTTTTTATCTCCTTGTTGCGCGCACATTTAGAAACCCTAAACAGAGTCATACGTCGTCCGTGATGGCTTCAACCTCGAAAACGTGATTTCTTTTCGGTGGTTGTCCGCATCTATTGTAAATAATGATAGATCAGTGACGGGGTCACTTTCCTGAAAAGCCAAAAAACCAGTTGATGAAGTCAGGACAGAGACTAATTTATTACGGAATAGATTGACAGTTATGGTCTGTCTGAACAGTCTGTGTTGAAGAACTTACTACGGGGATAATCTCGCAAAAAGCTAGTTCAAAGGTTGCGGTGCTGCTCTAAAAAATGACAAGCTTATAGTATGCAAAGGAGTAGTCAAAGCGGTGAGGGCATTCGTGTGGTCAGAAATCTGAACTTTCCTAGTTTATAACTCAAAGCTTCTGGCATGGTGTTCGAAGGCCCGGAATGTGAGGTGCTTCAATAGGAAACAAAAGCCTTTAGAACCTTTGCTCGGCTACGCTACCTTTTCTGTCGTGCCCAGGTTCTGGTCCAACATTCTTTACTTTGACATGAGTATGAGTATAAATTAGTCAAAACTAAAAAGAAGGAAGGTACAGGACATTCAACATACAAAAAAATAAATGTCGCTTCGCCTAAAATTAGTTTTATCTTTTTCGATTTGTTTTCCTTTTTAAATATTATCTACAAACGACACATTTTCGTCCCAAACGAAAAAAAAAACAAAACAAATAAAAGTAAATTATCAAAAGTAAAACTGCTGATAAAATGTATCCTCGTGAACAAATCCAAGTGTAGTCTGCTTAAGTGTGCTGCTTAAAAGTTGTGCGCTGAACTGACAGCGCGGCCGAAAAATCTTGCGATTAAGTGTTTTTAATAAACTTGGATGATAGATTCTCTGCCTTTGCCTACTCCAATCCACTTAACTGCAAAAAGGAAGTAAAACGAGCCGATACAAAGTCAGCCGAAGTCAGAGTATTCACATAATCAAAATGTTTTAAACCATCAACCGCTCATTCCCACACACTCGATACTTGTTCATTTCATTCCTTTGTCGCAATTCCTTCTGTAATAATATTTGTTGTTGTGTTCCAGGCCATTCAAAAGCTTCTTTTTTTATGTCGAAGGTCACAAACATTGTCATAAATCAGCATAACCAAAGCCTTAAAAATTTAATTTTGGCCAATTCGTGTTTTGTTTATTTCTCACATTAGGAGAACAGTTTGTCAGGCCCTCGACAAGGTCCATTAAATGCCGGCTCCTTGGCTTCTGCCACTTTTTTGATGCTTGTTAATAACAATCTACGAGTCTATAAATTAGAAGCGCCGAATTCATGAGACAAAAAACTGACAAAAGCCAAGCATTTTAGCAAATTTTCATTAAATTCCCCGTTACGAGTTGGAGATCTTATAAAGCAGTCGGTGAATGTGATAAGTATGAGCAGTAATTGTCCTATCTATCAAGCTTAGTTGGTAATTATGAATAATCGCCGGGCATTGTAAACATTCTCCGGATTTACCACTTCAACCGCAAGTTGATTACCACCCACAAACGTAATCAGATGAAACAGAGGAAAACGTTCAGAACGTCTGTAGCCGTAAAAAGTTTTAAAACATCTGAGATTCCGATCGGAATACGAAGAGGAGGAAAGGAATGAGGACAAGCACACAAGTAGAACTCACCTGGAACTTCAACGATTTCTTCGATTCTCTCCACGTATTTTTGCGCGTTGATGGGCAAATTTTGGAATTTTTTTATTTCTCCAGTGCTAGTCTCCCAACCGGGGAGTGTAATATACCCCACCTGTCGACGAAAACCAACAGAGGCGTAACCTTATTAGAACAAACGATGTTATTGTTGAACGTTTCCCATATTACTCGTACTTTACCTCCACTTGTGAAAGCTCTTCCGAACTAGACGGAAAATGATCCAATTCTTTACCATTAATTTTGTACGAAACCCCTAATTTGATTTCCGGCAGACTGTCGAGAACGTCGAGTTTCGTCACACAGAAAGCCGTGTATCCGTTGACCATAGTCGTGAATTTTAATAATACTAAATCCAGCCAACCGCACCGTCTTTTCCTTTTGGTCGTCACTCCGATTTCCCCGCCTTTCGTCTGCAGAAACTCACCCACAGACTGGAAAACACAATAAAATCGACAACAATAACAACAGCTAAGGTATCGGAGGCGGCTATGCTGAGCTAACGTCCTTTCCATTTTTTCTCTTGGAAACACTCACGTCAAAAAGCTCGGTAGGAAAAGGTCCGTCCCCCACCCTGGTTGTATAAGACTTAACAACACCGATCACCTCGCCGATGTCACACGGGGGTATTCCCAGCCCTGTGCAAACACCTCCTATACTGCAATTCGAGGAAGTCACGTACGGATAGGTGCCTGCGAAACAAGAAGACGGCTATAAAACGGTTTTGTGACCTCGGTTAGTTTTCGCTTCGAAATCAGTTTACCAAAGTCGATGTCCAGCATCGCGGCATTAGCACCCTCAACCAAAACCTTTTTCCCACTTCTAAGGGCGTTGTGTAAGTAACTGACCGTCTCTGCGACGAAAGGCCGTATTCTCTCCGCCAATTCCTTATACTTGGAAAGTTCTTCGTTGACGTCTACTTCCAACTGAGGAAACATTCTTTGGTACATTTCTACAAGGCCTCTAAATCTGTGCGAGAGAGCAAACACAAGTTTAATCGGCTTAAAATATTCGAAAGGTGGGCGAGGTACCGGCGAACAAACGAGATACAAACTTTTCTGAAAACTGAGAGAAATTCCCAAGCAAATCCGCTATCCGAAGTCCGTTTCTGGTTGCTTTCGAGGAGTACGTTGGTCCGATTCCCTTTTTCGTCGTACCCAGAGAAGCTTTTCCTTTCTCTAATTCCTGCATTCCATCTACTTTCTGAAAAAAAATAAGGAAATTACATAAATGCTTTCTTCTGCTTCGGTCGCTAACCGACTTCATTCACGGATTTAACGGACAAAGTGGTAGCGGCGGCTCAACTGCTATTCCTACCTGATGGAAATCAAAAACCAAATGCGCTCTGTCGGACACAATCAGCCTTTCCTGCCAATTGGTCAAACCTTTTTCCTCGTTTTTATGAAGTTCATCAAACAATCCTGGCAAGTGGACCACAACTCCATTTCCTGAATCAAAAGAAACTGCCATTATTTCCCCTCTTTTTAGCACGTTTACTGTCAACCACGAAATAACTCCTAGTTATAATTTATGAATAAATTCATTTGGCTTCATAGACCAGAATGACGAAAAGTTACCTGGCAGTCAAAGTGTAAACTTAATCGAATCGGATGGCTTGTACTAACTTTTGTCTGCCACAATTTTAAACGAAATTTTGATTCTGTCATGTTTTGTCGTGATGCATGTTCATATTGGCTCTGATTGACAAGCGTTCATGCCTTTCGAATGTTTACTTGGTCCCGTATCTTTAGAAGGTGAGAGGAAGAGAAAGAACATGAATGACAATGAAGAAATGTCAAATAATAATTCGGATGGGATGCTCGGGCCAATTTCCAAATGAACACATACATATACATCGATACATTGGAATCGGGCCAAAATTTGACCACAACAAAGGAATTTTCCTGCTAACGACTATTTTTACTTCACTTTTGTAAAAACCGCCATTAAGGAGAAACGACAGACAAAAAGAGCTGTGAAATTGATCCTATTCATGGGTCCACAACTATTAATCAGCCACTAATAAGCTAGGATAGAAAACCGATTTAACCCATTAACGCCCAAGTATAGAAATCGTAGAAATTTTTCGAAATCCTTTTGAGGTCTGGCATAAAAAAAATCAAAAATGATATTTCTGTAAATTTTTCCCAAAATTTTTGCACCGTTTTCCGGGAAATTGCTGTCCTCATTTGAGGACGCGGGGATCAACGTGATTGTAAATACTATAGGTAATAGAAAATTCGGGGTTTAAAAATAACTTTTTTCATTTTTAATTTGAGTTATTTATTTATACATACAAGAAACTTCATATATAGCCACTTTATACTTCATTTGCCATGAAAAGGAACAAGGCAAGACAAGCAGCATTGCGCTGTTTGCAATACGTGCTTGGCTTACTCCTGTAGTTTTGCAATTGTCATAGCCGTTGCTTTGCTCTTTTACATATAATATGATCATTGACATCGTTTTTAAATATAATACTTGGTTTTGATTAGCGCATTTTGTTTTGGGCGAAAGGGTCGCTGCCAGAATTCAAATAGTCAATAGCCAATCACCTGGGGTATTCTATCAAACACATTGAATAAGGCCCGTGAGTCTGTCAGTATCAGTGCAATTGCCAACTATTTACCACTGTCATTTGGACAACTCTTAAAAAAGAGCTTGGTACCATTTTTCCTCCTGAATGACTACTAAGTATTTACTCACCAATCAGCCATGCTGGTTCACAACACCCATACTGGTGTTATAGGAGTTCACAAGTTTTGTTTGAGATACAGCAATTTTCTTCCTTTCTTTCCTGCTGTATCTCACTGCTTTACCAATAGGTTCTTAGCTGCCATAATTGGCGAAAGAAACGTATTTTACCCCCATCAAAGTCTCATCATTTGCATCAAAATCGAAAGTCGAATGAACCTCTCTCTTTTTAAAGCTGTCTTCAGTGGACACTTTGCCCTTCGATTTTGTTGTAACCCTCCCTGAGATAGATAAAAAGATTTTCCGACGTAAAAAAAATCGTATTATGTATACGAAACAAATTATCATCCACAAAGAACATTTCACCACTGAGGAACATTCAGATTGCCCCCCTTCCCCTGCGCCTATCAAAGCTGAAAATTTGAGGTCACATCATGTATTTCCTATAATACAGAAAGAAATAACTGAAAAAATTGGCCTTTTTTACCCACTTTTTATGAAAATGTTGACAAAACTATTGTTTTCCCTATTACGTATGAATTGCATACATTAAATCCCCGTGTCCTCAAATGGGGACCCCAAAATTTGATTGTGGCTCACTTGGTTCTGGTTGAAATTTCAGTGAAAATTATTTTACGGCTTTGTTTTACAACATCTTGAGTGTCTGCTAATTTTTTTCCGTAGCGGTAACTCCAACAGGATGTGAGAAAAAAAATTTTTTCTGAACCGATGCATTTTAGTGAAAATCTTGTTACTCTATCAGGAACTACTCTGCCACTCCCGATTATGAAAAAAGTGAAAAAATTGTTCCTACTTATAAAGAAAAGATGGCTCTTCATGTTTAAAAAAAAATTCCACCAAAAAAAGAACCTGAGGAGCTTTAAAAAAATCGTAAAGTTAGTGTCCTCGTTTGAGGACACGGGGCGTTAATGGGTTAAAAAACGTTTCCACTATATACAACCGTCATTCTGACCAAAACTGACATTCCAATCACTTGGAGATTAAAAATATTTGCGGCTGTTAGCCATAAATATGTCTAATATATACTGTATATATGTTACCGACTTGCTTATAAGGTTCTCCAAATCGTAATGGGGAGTTTAATAAAAATGTCTCTGTCACTTCTAATTCGCTGTTACTGGAGAAGGCTTGCTTGGTTTTTGTCAGAAAAGTGAAAAGAGACAAGAGTCTGAGCACAATGTTTTATTGAAATTGTCCGAGTCATCACTTTTACCGTAACATATAAATTAATTATACTTTTGACAGTTCGTTTGTCCATTTTATGTAATTATCATATATAAAAATACCTATTTCCAACAATTTTCATTGAACTTGGAGACTCGAAAGCCTCAGGAGCTTACCCACTGCTGAGAAAATGAAAACAGGAGAATGAAACAGACAAGAGATGGAATTTTAACCTTCATTAATGTCACTATTAACAACTAGGTAGTAGAACAGGAGTTCTACTCCAACTCCAACTCTTTTTTTCTTTATTTTTATTCAAGCCATCAGTGAACAAATTTTCTAAAATACCGACTCTTAGTAACTGACCGATGTACACCAATTTTATACACTTGTTACCACAAAACACCAAAATTCATATGCGTTTGGTGTGGTGGTGATCGAAATATTGGCCAAATGTTTCCTTTTCTCAATTATACGGCCAACGTCGATATGTGCTTTTCGAAATACATAAGCCAATCTTCAGTTTTCATCTACCAGAGAAACGTCGACGTGGCCCAATTTCACCCTGATACACCCTGAAGTAACATATGAACTAAAACGAACATAATTCGTGTTAGGATTAAGTGAGATTGGGTCCTTTACTCAGGGTAGCGGGTAACGATTATTTACGCAATTTTTCACAAAGATTAACGAGAAAGACGTGGTACAGAAGAGTTAGAAATTCATGGCCAAAATACCTAACAATTTTAAGGGGGAAAAACACAGAAGGCGTCAGAAAAATTATTATTTGTAAAAATACACACACAAAAAAAAAATAGAGATTAAAAAAAAGAGAAGAAAACTAAGAAAAAAGTATTTGAGGAATACCAGACAACATGTACTACTCGTTAAAAATTCAACTTTCAACTGGCCAACCTTTGCCACTATTTTAATACAAGAATCAATGAATCAATGGTCGAAATACTGAAACATAATAAATGATTACACAGCAAAGAAAAATTGAGAGTTTTTCCACAACATTTGATGATTTATCACATACTGTGTTTGCTGCACTAACTAAAAATTGAAATTGCTTAAAAACCAATTATTGAAATTACGCTTTTGCGGCAATCAAACTTTAAACTGAAAACATTACATAGGTGTTTTTACATCGTCCCTGACGATGCTCACAGCCATCGAAGTAGACGAAACGTTGGTTAATTCGTTAAACATGGCGCGGTGTAAAAACTTAGGATATAATGCTTTTAGTTTGTAGGATTATAGTCTGAAAATCACAAGGTGTTCTTGCAGGAATATTTGTATGTCCCATCAAGAAAAAAATACAATAATGACACTGAAACCAAAATGCGGTTATATTTATATTCCAGGTATATATATTTATCGACAGGTAAGAGCCGGACGAGTGGATAGCCAATAGCAAAAGAGAAATTTTCGAAAAGGACCAATACGGTTTGAAGTAGGAAAGAATGGAGTGTTAAAAGGTTGGGCCCAGAGAACCGTGGGTAATCATTTTGGAGAATAGCAAAGGATGAGAAGCCTTCTACCTATTGACGCTACAGTTCCATGCTCAGGAACCAACGAGACTTAAGTGCTTTCTTAATAATGGATAAAACCCGTCAAATTTTAAATATAAAAATTTTTATATGTGTATACAAAGTAAGGAAAACGACCGCGAAAGTTTAAACACTAATATATAAATATAACATTAATGAATTTCCCTATCGGAGGTTTCTAGCATTAAAAAAACGGTTCATTTGAAGAAAAAGAAGTGGCTTTGAGTTCAAAGGGTTAAAAGCTTCAAAGTCAAAAAAATAAAAAAAGTTGAAGCTTCTGCGTAGCGTGAGGAAACCCTCCTCCTCCTACTTCTGTCACACCTCCTTTCTCACGACCATTTTATCAAGAAATTATCACCTTAAAACCCAGTTTTGTTTTGCTTTGTTCTTCATATTTCCTAGTGATAACCTTTAAATAAAATGAAATTTTCTCCTAAAAAGCACAATTTTATTGCCAATGAACTGTTTGCGAATCAGTCCGAATTTTCTCGCGCTGAATAAATTCAAAACTGCAATCGAATTTAATTATTGCGTTCGAACGTCCTCATTTCTTTTTTAAAGATGAAATAATTTTTCCTAGGCTAAAAGAAAAATAGGAGTTGTTTTTGCCAAGAAAAAATTGCATCACCGTCCTTGAGTTCGCGAGCAAATTGTTTTAATTGTTGAGGAACACCATATGAAATACATTTAGACTTTATCGCTCCTACCAATCCATACTTGAATTTGAGAAGGAAACTTAAAACTGGGGGGCTTCGTCCAACAAGAATGCTTTCTCAAAGCAATCTTGCACCTGTTCGAATCAGGTTTCGATGGAAAGTTGTGGTTTTGTGGACTTCGTTCGTTCACTATCCTAAATAAATTTTTACTCCACTTTCTCGTTCTCGAGTTTTAATGCTGTCACTGGGTTTGGGTGTGGATGGGGTGGGGGTTCTTGAACATTCTGCTACCTAAGCCAGTCGGTTTGATCACCCAACCACAGGGCTCACAGGGCTACATAATAAAATAAAATATAACTTACCTATAACCGATTTACACTTCGCGTTGATGATGCCACTCGGAAGCAAATGGAAGTCATACTCCTTGTCACCGACAACGACAGTATGACCGGCATTGTTCCCACCCTACAAAACCAAAAACATTCATTCCCAAAGGAAAAAAAGAACTAGTACCTGAACATGACTACCTGTCCTTGCTAAATTTAAACCATCCGACGAAAGAAAAAAAATTTTTTTAATGAACTTAAACAAAAGTCAGTTCATGTGTTTGAGATTCAAGTGAAAGTAAAAAGAATCACAAATAATTTTGGTTTCAAAAAGATGGAAAACTAAAATGAATACTGATGATTTGAATTGCATGTTCAAATATCAAATTGAATTACAATATCCCATTTGTAATTTAAATAATCAAGTTCATTGCAACTCTCCCTCAAAGAAAATTGGATTTTTAAATGGCTTACTGCAGAGAATGGCACAAAGAATAAGAAAGAAAAACAAAACAAAAACCTTATTTTTTTTACTTTCAAAAAATGTCATCAACTTAGATAATAATTTTAGTTTAATTAAAGAATCTAAAGTTACAACCTTTCCCATGCACAGCCTGTCACTGGATTTTCTCCTCCCCTCTCTCTTCCTTCATTTTCAATTTAATAAGTATTTGAATCCACATCTTTTATGCTATTAAACCCATCTAATCATTTTATAACTTTTTAAATTGGGTTTTATTTTAGGCATTCCAAAAATTCAAGATTTTTAAAATTAAAAAAGCTGATTCAACTTAGTTATAAATAAATGACTGTCCCTGTTGTAAATACAAATAATGTCACTTCCAAATTTTATATATGAAATTTTAAAAGTAAGCAAACCATCTTAATTGCAAAAATGTGTGATAAATTTAGCTTCATATTGGGCTCATCAATGACAAAAAAAACACTACTTTATGAAAATAAATGTAACACTATTTCTCGATATTTAATATATATATGATTCTCAAAAGTTAAATGAATCCACCAAGCAATTGATGGTTTCTTTTGGATGTGTGACATAGGTATCACACTGAACATTGATATCTTCAATCATCATACAATATACAATATTATCCACATCAGTTCAATGACAGAAGCTTTTGTATTATTCTGCAGTTACCCATTTCAAGCACTATTCCATTGTCAGATTTAATGCTTTCGCAGTGATTGTTATCATAATTGCTAATAACAGTGTTCAGATAATAAAATATATTTGAATAGGTCCTAACTTAAGCTAGAATTTTGAGGATAAAAATACTTCTCATACCTGACGCTTTGTAGAAGGAACAAATAGAGCGTTATCAAAATATACAAGTAATTTATCGTACCTGACAGCGACACACAATGTCGGCATCAGTAGCTAACATATCCACCACTTTCCCCTTTCCTTCATCACCCCATTGGGCTCCCAAAACAACAATTGCTTTTGAACATGAACTTGATCTACCTCTTTTGTGAGGTATAACAGCCCCGTTTACATCAGAACCGCCACTCATCATTGCATCGACATACGAGAAGAAACAATAAACACCAACGCAATAATAAATACGGTCAACAGTACAATAGCAACTGAATAAAACGATTTTTTGTAGTGATTCCTTTGAGATGTCAAAGGAATGCATCCACCGCTTTTTAAGAATTGAAGCGGCGCTGGATGCGTTTTAAAACTTTTACAAATCTTCGCAAGTACAATCTCGATTTTTTTCTCAGTCAAAACGACCTGTAATTAAGCTCGATTATAGTTATATTGCCCATTATATCATGTCAAAATTGGATTTTAAAAATATCAGTACAACGAAATAAGGTCGCGAGAAGATCAAGAAGGAAGGCTGCTGGCAGTTTCTTCCGTTTTCATTTTTTTCTCTTGAATAAACATGGATTCGTTATCCAAAAAAGTAAGTTTTCCTTTAGGTTCTTATCTCTTTTGGTTTATTTTTTATTTCTTATTGTGACATTCAACTTTATTTGTTTCGTAAAGAATCTAAAATAATGTTTTCCTCATACATAAAAATTAATTTCGCAGTAAATTTTTCCCTTTTGTTTTTGTAAACTTGGAAAAAGAGACGACTCATGTCAGCGTTAATTTTTAGAGAAAACTAGCTGAATTTTGTAAAAATATCACACCTCCGAGAGAATTGCTAGTAAAAAGAAGTTCAATCAGTGTGGAAGAAAATTTGTGTAGTAACTGTGATGAATGTCAAAAGACAGACCCGAAATCAAATAGCGTGGATGTAACGGATGAAAGTTCTATTTATGGTAAGTGTTTTTTTTTCTCTAATTAAAGATGGGCGTGAAAAAAAGAGAGTCACCTATTCACGTGATTTGCTCTGAAGTGTACTCAAAAACAAAACAGCGACATTTTAGTTTTACAGGAAAAGTCTTATAAAACACTAGAACCCAATGAGGAACTGTATGAAAATGGAGGGGAGAAGCCACGCGATGAAAGAAGTCGAGACATTAGCGTTTTTCAAGAGGATAGAAACAAGCAGATTAACTTGTTTAGTGACGACAGAAAAGACACAATGTGGTTCTGCACAGATTACATTGAAGTAAGTAACATATAAAAACACGGACTTTTTAAAAACCCCTTCAATTTTTCTAAAGTTCTTTCTTTAAACAATACAAATATTCTTTTTTTTTCTTTTACAGGATATTGTTGCACATGAAGTGTATAAAGAGTCTTTATATCAGTTATCTGAAAAATTTTGCAGGAAGTACGATATTAATCCAACTGGAAGAGAAATCCTCGTCGACTGGTTAATCAGTATACAGGTATTCCAATATATCGGTCCGTTAGGTTACGAACCGTAATTATGTTGTTACACCGTGTAACCTTTTTAGACTTATCTAAATACAAATGTCAACATGAGCCCACTTAAATCCACCTCATTTGATTCTAGTACAAATAATTACGTTATTAACTTGAATTTAAATCTTCCTACTTAAGATTTTCTGTTTTCATTATTAGGTTCATTTGAAAGCAGAGAACAGTTCTCTTCATTTAGCCGTTGCGTTGTTGGACATCATGCTCGACAGTGTTCACATTCCTCTGAATGAACTCCAAGCAGCCGCAGTTGCTGCATTTTGGGTCGCCTATAAATTTATTCACGGAAGTATAAGTGTAAGCAAAACGTCTGATGATTCATTTTTATTTCTTACTTTAAAGGATTTCGCTAAAAATAATATATGAATTTCAGATGAAAGCATTATTAGGTTTATGTGCAGGCTCGGTCACAAAGGAAATGATAGAAGACAACGAAATTCTGGTTCTTCAAACGTCTCGTTTAATACAAGCGGGTGGAAGTTTGACGGTTTTTTTCAATTACCTACTTTATAAAATTTTCGGAATTAAATTTCCCCCCGAGATATATTATTGCGGTCTATACTTTATCGAGATCATGCTCCTTCAGTTTGTATTCGTTGATTGTCCCGCTTATGAAAAAGCAGCCACAGCTGTGTTCACAGCTTTGGTAGTCTTTGGCTTTTCTACTCGTTTTGATTTCGTCGTTGTTTCCAGGTTTATAACGAAATCAAAGCTCCAACACATACACAGACGTCTAATTCGTTCCCTTAGGCTCATGTATAAAGATAAGGATATGCTTAAAAATTCTAGCGTATACCGGAAATACAAATCGTCGAGATATCATAAGATTAGCGTTCATCAAAATCTAAAATCCTTGGGAACTAAATGACTCTTCTTCTTTTTTTATTTTTTTTAATAAACTGATAGAGAGCATGATGGGGGTTAGAGGCAGACTCCATGTTCGCTTCTTTTACCAGAGGCAGACTCGTATCTGCGCTTTGTATAATTTATGTTTTTCGGAGTCTTTCTAATAATTATATATGTATACATTTTAATATAAACTTGCACCATCAATGTTACCAGTAGTAAGAACATGATGAAAAAATACTTTTTTTTTATATTCATAAAAATTTAAATAAAAAATGTTTAAAAAAATGCTTTTAGTCAAAATATTTGCATTCATAAAGAGTGGAATATTGGTATTGAATATCTCGAGAAAAAATAATTAATTTTAACACCATCTTTGTTGAGAATTCTTCGGAAAATTTATTATTTAAAAAAGAGAGCACAAAATTAACTAGCCCTTTCTTGAACTGACTCAAGAATAAATCTGAAACAAATTTATTAATCTCTTTAATGAGCCACAAAGTGGTTTTAGAACAGTTTTCAGAAACTCAGCTGTGGAGACATAGTCATTTATTTTAGAGCCTCAAAAAAGCTCTGTGCTTCTCAAAGTAAAGCAGATGACACACAAATTTACTACACTAATACAGCAGCCAAAATTTTAAGGACTTCAAAATAATAGTAATTCATCCCTCAGTTGCAACATCCTAACTCCCAACTCCCACATGAATACGTTGGAAAGGTCTTACCGGGTACAAGAAATTACATGCTCCTGTAAAATTCCTTCCACCAATCTTACTGATTGGTTATCCTTCCTAGTTTCTCTTTTCCTCTATCCCCTCAATATCCTCCATTCCATACCTTTCCCTCCTTAACCACTCCACTCTACTATTCCTACCTTCCTGCCTATCCCAATTTCCTCTCCCTGCCCACTCCTACCCATCTTCTAGTCCTTTCTCCCTTCCCCCCGCCAACTCCTGGAACCTGGACATTGGTCCGCTCCTGCTAACCCCTAACCTCATTTCCTACCAACAACTTATAGTCCCTTTCTTGGGAACATGTAGTCCTTTTCATAGGGGATAATAAAAAGAAAGAAAGAAAAACTAAAATTAAATATAATCTATTTTGATTAAAAAAATTAATATTGTTACTGTTACTACTACATTTAACATGTATTTTGACATTTGTTTTAATTTATTTAAAATTTCCTTTATGTTATATAAAGACATCACAACACATACTGCAAATGTGCGGTATGAATCTCAAGTTGGCAGTTGACATTGAATGGATTCGACTTCAATCTTGGCAATGATTATGTGTGCCCACTTGAAGGCTCCTTCCCTCAACTCAAATGCAAACTTTTAAAACAAGTTTGTACACAAAAATTTATTGAATGTTATGATTCCTTTTATAAATAGCTTCATTTGTATTCAAAAAAGGAAGTATTCGGTTAAAATCCGATTTTCATTTCGTCCATTTTTCTTTACACAAGTCGAATCCATAAAAAAATTGATGAAAGGAAAGCTACCAAGACAAAATTAACAAAAAAAATTGATTGAACATAAAAATGAGCAAATTCGTCACGTTTTGCATTTAAAATAATCGATGGAACATTTTTCATTAATTACACTCTCTACCAAAGTTAAGTGTGCAGCACAAACGTCAAAAGCAACTCCAACAAATAAATATATATATTTACAGGAAAAAAATTATTACATGAGTAAGTTCAAGGGAAAGGAAAAATAAAAAAATAACTTTGTACTTATACAAATGAGAAAAAAATAAAAGAAAAAAATTACTTTCCACACAATAGTCAAAACACTTTATACAATAAACTGCACCAGAATTAAAAAAAAGCCAATCACATGGACCACTTTTAAAACATAAAATGTTCTACTAGTAATAGTCATAAATGAGTATACTTCAACCTTCCAAGCACTGAAGTTGTAAGTAGCAGTCATGTGGTTAAAATCTCAAATTGTAAAATTTGTCTTCTGTGTTATGCAATTTAACTATAAAGCGTTAACTATTAATTCGACCATGATTGGGAGTCTACTTGTGGCCGAGCTATGACAACTAGTTTCTCACTAATTGCTTTAAAGTGCTTAGGTATAAGGAACAAATCCTTCAACTTTGTAAACAAAAAATTTTTCAGACGAATTTGAACATTTTCACATAGAATGGTGCTCATAAAAAATCATAAATCTGCTTCCTTTTAAACGAAGAAAGAGCTAAGAAGAAAAATAATAATTGTAAATTCACCATCTTGAGATCTTCAAAAAAATTATCAATTCATTCCTAAGAGAAAATTCCCAATTTGAATCTGAAAATACTAACTATAAGTTAGAATTAATTTCTTGTTGAGTTATTGTAGCAAGAATCAAATAATGGCAAAAACTCACCCATTAGTGTAGTGTGCCATTGGCCACTTTCAGCTTTTTTGGACGTCTTAGACTCCTTGATTGTTCACAATCAGATGTGTCAGACTCAGATTCTCTTGGATAGCAAGGGTCAGATTTGGAATTATTGAGAGAAACCTCACTTGTTTCTGCAGCAAAATTTCCAGTTGCCTTAGCCTTTTCTAATCTACGTACTGAAACAAACAATTTTTTTTCTTCTCCTTCAAAAATTGACTATCAAGTTTCCTCATCTCAAAACTGACTTTGAATTTTACCCCACTTTTCACACCTAGGTACATCAAGGTTCAACCACATAATGATAATTTTGCTAGTTAGGTACTTATACCATCACATGTCTACAATTTTATCATAAAATATCCCCAGAAGGGACTTTTCAAGAGCTACATTCTTCACAATGATTTATAATGAAGAGAAAAATATATAAGTCATAAGTCAAAAGTTTTGAATATATAAAAAAAAGTCACTTCCAGGCAATTTTTATTTCTTTTTTTGTGAGGGCAATTCCTGGATGTTGGATTATTTGAATCACCAACCCAAAAAAATAACAGAAATGAAAACAAGTTGACTTACTTTGAGAATCAAGTAATGCATTCTGCCGTTTTAAATCATCTATATCTTGCTGACAGACAGTATTTTTCTTCCTCAAATACTGTATATATTCTGCTGCTTTTTTAAGAATTTGAGCTCTGCTTGCAACCTTCTCTCCATTAAGAGCAGGGACTGAATCCCGGAGGCTACTGAAGCTATCTTTAATGTGGTCTCTCCTTTTCCGTTCTAGAGCATTATGGTGAGCTCTTTTTTCAGCCTTAAAAAGAGTAGAAATAGTGAATACTTCAAGCAATCTTCATTAGAACAAGAAAAATAAATAAAAATAACAAAAAACTACATCCTCAAAGGATTTTAAACAAAGCCTGATACTGTGTTTAACCACCTACAAACCCAATCAAATTGCAGAAGTTCCTGAAAGTCTGGAACTATATTACTTTTTAAAGGATAAATATTGTCAAATACTACATTATAATTATAAATTAAGAAAGAACTAGAGTGCTTTGTAATTAAGATATTGCTGTATCTTAAAGTTTATTTTCAACCACTTAAAGAGTAAAGCAATTTTAAACACTGGGTCAGCTTACTAAGCCCAGTTTAAGTCCTGAATAGTTAAAATATCTATTAAACAAAAAATATAATAATATTTAAAGAAAAAATTATAACAAAAAAACTTTAAATGTCAAAAAAAGACTGGCAAAATTAATGACAATTGGGGGTCACGCACATGTGTAGAGGTCAAGTGACGTTTTCATCTATCACCAGAGTAGCAAATTTTTGTTCAACACTTTGAATTTAACCCAATTTACAGGCAATAAAGTTCAACGCAAAATTCAAAGTATGGCGAAATAATGAAAGAAAATTTTTAACTTTTTAATTATAAAGATGTTTTTCCAATAATAAAAATTATTTTTACGTTACTTGTGACAAATATTGGCTGCCATTAACAGGACGATGAGATCGAGTATCAGAGTCTACACTTTCTTCACCTTCCTAAAAGCAAAAAAATATTTATTTTAAAGGGTAGGCCAAAACTGAAGAATTCTAAAAAATATTAACACGATGAAGTTGAATAATAACACTCACATCGCTTTCTATGTCAATATCTCTATCGTCGTCACTCATGCTGTTGTTCTTCACTAAGGAAAAACGCAAACGCGTATGATGTGAATTGAAACCATTTTGTGGGAGTGGCAATAGTCCAAAGTGGCAATTGTCCACATTAAAAGTAAACCGTGAGAGGGAAAATGGGGGAAATGGAAGATACAATAAAGAACCTTACGTTTCTCTTTACCTATTCTACACTCTTACATTTTGAGTCCAATTTCCACTTGATTTTTTGATCTTTCTCAAATTGCACTATTTCGAATTTTTATTCCAGCAAAGCCATTTGCTCCTTTTTAAAGTGATTTGAAAAAACTTACGACCGAGACATCTTTTAAAAATATTTTGAGAGAGGTTGTCAGTTTCGCGCCAATCTGGCCTTTCGGTTTGGAGTTAATAATGGGAGTAAGTAAAAACACTTTCAGAATTTAAGTGCTTAAGCTCCAAGTCTTAACAACATTCCTAATTTAATCCATAATCTTCATTCATAATCAATAATCCAACTTAAGTTCCATTCCTAATTTACTATTGACAAATAGCACCTTAAACTGCCAAAATTGGAATACCACTAAATAATAGTGGTTTTCAATTTTAGAAATCAGAGAAAAGTAAAATACGGGAGAAGAAAAGAAAGGAAGAGACACTTCGATTATTGGCATCAGAAACTGCCGTGAAGAAAGCCAATGAAATAAAAAATCCTCTGGAGGAATTTCCAGCATTTTGTAGATTTGAAAAAAATGACACCAAAGCACACCTAGAATGTAAAAACATTGAGGACATTGATCAGGAAACTTTCCAGAACATATTTAATTTACAAAAGGAAAATATGGAGAATATGTAAGTTTTTACACTGAAAAATTATTATTTATCTCCAACTAAGTAGTCAGTTGTTAAAATCCATTTAATATTAAAAAATGGAGTATCATAAGACTTCAACAATTCAAAAAGGTTACTACTGACAACAACTGAAACATAATACATAACTTACATTGTTAATGACTTCACCAATGTGTATTTATAGTTACAATACCTGCTCATGGGGTTGGAATGAGAAAAAAAAGTTGAATGAAATGACTGAAAAAACTGCAAAGTATTTAATTGCAAAAGATGAAAAGAATGACATTCTTGGGTTTTCTCACTTTCGATTTGACATGGATTATGGAGATGCTGTTTTATATTGGTATGACTTAAACTTTTTGAAACATTATTGTATTTTAAGTACTTTTCTTATATTTTATATGCTGTTTAAAACTGCTGTTTTTGTTCAAAAAACTATTCTATGTATTGTAATTTACACACAAAAATATTTTCTAACAAATGATATTTAAAAGAATATGATTATTGTCTTGTGAACTTTGAAAATGTAATACAAACATTTTTTGCAGTGAACTAATTTTAAGTTACATGTTTATGTTTTGTTTCATTTTCACAGCTATGAGCTTCAGCTGCACTCAAAAATAAGGAGAAAGGGACTGGGAAAATTTATGCTTCAAATTTTGGAGTTAATTGCCTTTAAAAATAACATGAGAAAGGTTATTTTGACTGTATTAAAGCATAACGTACCTGCTGTTAATTTTTTTCATTCATTAAAGTAAGATATTTATTTGGCTTACAACTACTTATAAATTTTGAAATTGAAATATCTTAAGAAATTAAATGAGTTACATGCTGGGTTTTTACACCATGTCATGTTTAAAGACCTATCAACTTTTCATTTACTTCAATGGCTGTGGATATCATCAGGGTAAAACCTAGAGTGAGAAATATCTTATATTTTACAGTGTGATTTGTTTTGTTATCAATAAGGCATTCCCATATTTTAAAACTTGAATTATATGAATTCTAGTAAGAAACAACCACATGGTTTTTAAAAGTATAAACTGTTAAAAGAAAAATTTAATTTGGAGAGAAAAAACTGACTGTCATGTTTTATTATTACATTTGTCATTTCCAGATATGAAGTGGATGAAACTAATCCTGAAGCGAATCTCTTTGAGGACATACCATATCAAATTCTGAGCAAAATAAATAAGAAATCATTGAATTACAGTTTTGGAGAATCCAGTAGTAAAACATAAGTGATCAATGTGATCATGAGTGAAATTTAAAAGGTTTCCTACAGCTTTATTACAATGTTTTCAAGAAGAGTTATTTTATAACATAAATATTGATTTGCATAATTTAATTTTATTTATGAAATATATAATACATATGTCATGATCCTCTTGCAGCTTTTCTTTGTTTATACCTCTCCAATGCTGCTTCATATGCAGGACCAATTGTTCTCTTCTCCCAAATTGAAACTTTTGGCTGTTCTTCAACTTCATTTTCTTTCTTTGTTTCTAATTCAGGTTGGTTTTTTGTTTCCTTTATGTCCTTTTTACCTTTTACGTCTTTAGAATCATTTCCTCGCTCTTGGTTACGTTTTGATCTGCTTCTTTCTCTACTCCTTTCCCGTGACTTATTTCTATCTCTCTTTTCTGGGGTTCTGCTCCTCCTCCTCCTGTAGTCACTACTTCTTCTGTCTGATCGATCGCGATTTCTGCGATCTTCTCTTCTGTTTCTGTCTCTGTCTCTATCTCTGTAGCTTCTGTCATCTCTTCCTTGGTTTCTAAAACCTCGATCTCTTTCTACTCCAGAAGATCTGTAATTTCTTTCCCTTCTATCCCTATCATCAGATTTTGAATTTTTCACACTATTTCTAAGCCTGTCATCCCTTAATTCTGATTTATCATTGTCCTTCTGACAGTTTGAATTTTTAATGAATGCTTTTTCACTTATTTTTTCAATGTCCTTTTTGCTTTTATCACTATTTTCTACCATTCCTTTATTCTGCCCTTCTAATTGCGTTTCATTGTGTTTTAATTTTACATCATTTACTTCGATCTTCTCTTCTTCACTAGAGCTTGAAGAGGAACTAGAATCACTAGAAGTATCACTATCAGAACTTGAACTGCTAGAGTCATGTTTGACTTTTTTTTCTCCATCAATGGAATCAGAATGGTTCCTTTTCCTGTAATTTCTTTCCTGTTTTACAGTTTCAACTGATTTTTCATCTTTAACTTCCAAATCATGCTCTTCAATACAGGTGGATTCATTTTTATTTTCTAATCCATCTGTATCATCTGGATTTTTATTTGGAATAGTTTCCTTGAACAAATGCCTGTAAAAACCTCCTAGGTCTTGCTGCTTTGAGACATCCATAACAGCTATTAAAGAGATAAAAAATTACTTTATATGTTTAGTACTTGACTACAGATAATTTAACTTACACTGAATTCAAGAACGTGTTCATATCTACTCACATTCAATATATTCCATTTTCCTTTCTTCTTCCTCTGCTTTTTTGAATTCTTCTAATTTCTGCTTATAAGAAGAGGTTATAAATTCCTCTTTGTCTTTATACATATCACCCTCTGCTTCCCTTTCCTTTTGTATTTGCCGTTCCAATCGTCTTTCATTTTCCTTTTTTCGTTTTTCAGCAGTTTTCAACAAGTCATTAATGTATTTTGGTTTTTTTTCTGGGTTTGAGTTCTTCTGTTGCATTTCTTGTTTTTTCTGAGTCATTTCATCATAAACTTCATCATACTGATACACAGTTGGATCTTGCTCAAGTGCTCTCTGCATTTCCAACTTTGTTTGTTTTTTCAAACTCTTTTCTTCTCTCTGTGAAATTTGTGAAATTTAACTTCGGTTTTCTTAAATTTTCTCAAACAAAGAATTGAAAGTGTTAAGGTAAACTTTAAAATTAGCCTTACCAGAGTTGATTTTTTCGTACGATTTCCTCCATCCTCTTCACCAGAGTCGCTGTCGTTGTTAAAAACATCACTCACTGATAATTTTTTACCAGTTTTTGGTTCAATAAGGCCATACCTTAGAAAACAAGAAAACCTTATTCTCCATAACCAAAACAATGACTGTAAAAGAAATAAATGAGAACTTACTGTTTATCGGGATTTGACATTTTATTGTTGATCCACGTCCCTAATTTTCTGTTAAAACAGTCGCCGATTATAAGCGAGGCCTCCTCTTTAAAGAGAACACAGAAGGCTTTGTCTACGTACACGTATTTTGTGTAGGATGAGGCTATCTGGCCCCCCCAGCGACGTTCTACTGCCACGTTAGATCATATGATCCGATTTCCATAGAGTGTGTGAGCTCTAGTTGTTAGTTAATGCAATGGCGTTAGGGTTAGTTGTATGTAAAATTTAACACGTGTTACACAATATATGTTGTTATTAACCTGAGTAACTGTTTGGGTCTATTATTTTCTAACACGTTATCAGCACGATGCCAAAAAACAGATCTTCAAGGACATCCAAATAAATTTTAAGAATCTTGATGGAAAGGAAGGATGGCATGGTTGGAAGCGTCAGATTACCGCCTTTTTTAAAGACTTTGAGGATATATGGAGCTTTGGAGAAGAAAATCGATGTGAACGGGTCGTTGAATACTCTTGCTTTGTCTCACTTGTTATGCAGGCTGGATAATAACATTTTGATGGAGTACCGGAGACGGAGAGTGTATTTGAAATCTGGGAAGTAGTGAAATCAATGTTTGATACTGAAAATAATACCAAAATTTTAAAACTTTTCAAAGACATTTTGCGATTGGATTTTGAGAAACTAGAGAATTTTGAAGGAAATTAAAAGAAATTGAATGAAATATTTATTGAGTTAAATTCCGTTAAAAAGGTAATTGATGAGGAAACATTTATAATTTTAGTTTTTGCTCTCTTGGGGAAACAAACTACACTATCCTCAAATAGCTGTGACGTCAAATATGAAATTAACTATGGCAAATGTTTTTCCCAGTATAATCTCAGAAATGAAAGGTCAACAAAAAGAAGCCACTGAGGAACATTATGCCAAAAATTGCAAGAAGAAAGTATTTAAAGTGCAAGCCAACTCCCTTAATGTTAAGAACAGTGATTGTGATATGTCCAAAGTACAGCTTTTAGATGATAAAAGTAATGAACATGTGTGCTCCAACCTTTCCCTGATAATGAAAGTTGAGAAATTAAAAACACAGATGAAAGTCTGGGATTCTGCTAGAAAATTAACAGATTTAACCCATCAGGGGTATGCTGTCATCAATATTAAGGACTGTGAAATTCTTATTAAATATTATTACTCACAAGGTTTAGAAACAAATTGCCTTTCATTATCCAAATTAAGAGAGAGGGGTGCACATATTATGGTAATAAAACTGCCTCATGGCAAGTAAGGATAGACAAGGCTTATTTCTACACAAGAGAAATAAATGATGGCGAGTATAGTGGATTGCTGTGTTACACATGTGAGTAATCCCACTTTATGGCACCAGAAATTGGGTCATTGTGGGAAGGAAAAACTAAAGATCATCTTTGGCTTTGATTGCAAACAACTACAGAACTGTCAAATTTGGATAGAAGATAAAATGGAAAAAAAAAAACAATTTTTTTAAACCATCACCACCAACAACAGATGAAGTATTAGGAAGCATACATAGTGATATATGTGGATAGTTTGAAAAAGGACCTTATGGAGAAAAGAATTTTGTTGCCTTCACAGATGAAAAATCTAGATTGTGCACAGTTACAATGATGAGGCGTCATTCTGAAATATTAAGGTGTTTTAAAGATTTTGTGAAGTGGGCAGAAACACACTCTGGTAAAAAAAGTTCAAAGTCTTCTTTCAGGTTATGCTAAAGAATATCAGACTGAAAACCTTCTGGCTTACTCCATATACTCCATATACATAGATACTCCACAGTTAAATAGAACCAGTGAAAGAAAGAATTAATCTCTTTTTGCTATGGTGAGATGTCTTCTAAATGAGAATAAGGTACTGTAAGATATTAATGTATTTGATCAGGAATATGACTATCATAAATTTAATGATGCACAGTGCAATTACCTTAATTACAGAAAAGAGTTTGATCAAAAAAAGTTCAGATTCTTTTAATGGACATGAGAAAGGACAGCGTTTTGGCAATCCCGGTTGCTTCGAATTCGAATACAGGACTCGCTGGAAGCAACTTGACGAGCTGTACAAGCTAAAGGAAGAAGCACTTAAAGGTGAATTGAGAATGGAAGAGGAGAAATTAAAGGCTGAAATGGAATATGCCAGATACAAGCACGAAACTGAATTCTTACGCGAACAGCTCCACATGCGTGAACAGGATAAAGAACGACAGAAGTGGGAGATGAAGGAAAGGCAGGCAGATGAGCAAAGACGAAACGGCGAGGAATTGATGCTCCGTCAAGTGGAAGAAATGCAACCTGGAAAGGACTATAACTAAGGGGGGGATGCCACTGGATCAGGTTCTATTATTTTCTAACAATTTCTGTTAGAAACCCAAACAGTTACTCAGGTTAATAACAACATATATTGTTTAATACAACGTGTTAAATCTTACACACAACTAACGCTACTGCCATTACATTAACTAACAACTAGAGTTTACACATTCTATGGAAATCGAATCATATTCTATCATTCCCCCGTGATCCGATATCCTCAATCAAATCCAAATTGCTCCATGAATGTTGAAAGCTTCTGCATGGATGTATTTTTGTGAGCACATCAGCTGGATTCTCATTCAAAGGAATATACTTGATTTCCATTATTTTTTGGTCAATCAGATCCTTTATAAAATGGTATTTCACATCTATGTGATTGGCTCGCAAGGCTCCATTCCTTTCTGCCGTTTTTACAGTTGACTGGTTATCTTCATGTGTTTTGATGGGTTCTCTTATGGCAATGCCAAAATCTTCTAATAATTGTTTCATTCCAATTGTCTCTGAAGCAGTCTCCGCCATGGCAGTATACTCCGATTCAGCGCTGGATAAACTTACTGTTTTTTGTTTTCTTGAATTCCAAATTATTGAAGATCCATAAACTAATGATGTATCCTGACCTAGACTTTCTATCCACAGCATCTGAACTGAAGCAAAGTCAGCATCAGAGAATGCTTTTAATTTATGGTCATTTAAACTTCCTAGCATCAAAACTTTATCCTTTGTATTGACCAGATATCTAAGAATTTGTTTTATATGAAAAAAAGTGCCTTTGATGGTTTTTTTTGAAGCCTTGCACGAGTGTTGATTGCTGCAAGCTCATCTGGTCTAGTGTTGTCTCCAATATACAGTAAAGCTCCAATTAATGATCTAATCTCAGTTTCCAGAGGTGTGTCTAAGGTCGCATTTTCTATTCCATCGATCCCTGACGTTAGAGGTGATTTACAAGTCTTTAACTCTGTCACATTATATTGTTTTGCAAGTTCCAAAATATATATGTTATAATAATATGTTGTTGACTAATAATAAATTTTTTGTATGCTTTTTTAATTTTCATTCCTAAGAAGTTATTCACTTCTCCCAAATCTTTCACTCTTAATTGAGATTCGAGTCGTTTGTTAAATAGGTCGATTTCTGCTTCATTCTCCCCCGCGACCAATATATCGTCAATATAAACCAAAACAAACAAGGTTTTAGAATGAAAAAGACAAGAATCTGATCTGGATTTCTGAAGTCCACATTCTACAATCATTTTAGCGAAGGTATCATGCCAGCATCTTGAAGCTTGCTTCAGACCATATACAGATTTTTTTAAACTTCCAAATCATGTTTTCTTTCCGTAAGGGGTTTGATGGCTGTACATAAATCTCTTCTTTTAGATCAGCATTCAAGAAAGCTGTTCTGATGTTCAGTTGTCTTACATGCCATTGTAATTATGCACTGATAGTCAAAAATAATAACGTGGAGCGGTCACAGACAGGAGCAAAAGTTTTATCATGGTCAAAACCACACTTTTGATTAAAACCTTTGGCTACCAATCTGGCTTTCTTTATTATTAAAATTCCCTCGGGATCGATCCCGAGGTGCTCAGTAAGCACCCATATAGCCTGAATCCATTCTTCTGAATCTGGGGAATTAATAATTTCTTCATAGGATTTTGGAATGTGCTTTTCGTTAGTTAAGATATTGCACTGTGAATCTTTGGATTTACAATAGTCATGTTCCTGATCAAATACATTAATATCTTCACTGTTATTGATAATTTCTTCAAAAGTTTGGTTAGATATCTTCACAGCAGTATTATATTTGGTAAAATCAAACATTTGGTCTTCCATAATCCTAACATTTCTGCTGTAAAATATCTTGTTATTCATTGGATCAAACAATTTATATGATTTGTCCTCCACTCCAACCAGTATTGCAGGTCTACATCGTTTTGATAGTTTACTTGCACGATTATTATTTGAAACCCAGGTTACATTTGGACGCCTTCTGAATCTTGACAATTCTGGTTTGCTATCATCAAATAATTCATATGGTATTTGATTGTTTATTTCCCTTGAGGGAATCCTATTAAGTATTCTATCTGCTTGCTCTATTGCATCAGGCCATAACTTGGGTGGTACCTTATTCTCATTTAGAAGACATCTCGCCATAGTAAAAAGAGATTGATTCTTTCACTGATTCTATTTAACTGTGGATTATCTGTAATTTTTATTCCTTTTGTTCGACAGTAAGCCAGGGGGTTTTCAGTCTGATATTCTTTAGCATAACCTGAAAGAAGACTTTGAACTTTTTTTACCAGAATGTGTTTCTGCTCACTTTACAAAATCTTTAAAACACCTTAATAGTTCAGAACGACGCCTCATCATTGTAACTGTGCACAATGTGAATAGGTGTAGATAGGTGAAAAACTTTCTCCTATGCCGCTCTGAATTATTCATGACAGTTCTTAATTTACGTCTCCTTTAAACACGATAGTAAATCAAAAATGCTTAAATTTCTTGTTTCCCATGAATTCAGCAGGTATTCAAATTATTTTGATGCTGGTATACTTTTATAACTCCCACATATTGGATAAAAAATTGTCAACTTCTCAAAAATTAAAACTTGGGATCTAATTCCTAATAAACAAGTCATTTATTACAAATAGCAACAAATAAAAAGTAACAAATTACAATTTTATTATAAACAACTCCTCTCTAAACATTAATAAGTAGACAGTCATATCTTGTGTAATAAAAACTTCCCAGTCTTATGAGAAGTTCAGCGATATTATAACACAAACCCCAGCAAAGGTATGAGCAAGTCATTCAAATGCTCTCTTCAGGGTCATGAAGTAGCTCTGTCTCCACGACACGTTAAAAGTAGAATATAACACTGGTTTAGTCAAATTAACGAACAGAGTTATATTAGGTACTTAATGGTACGGCTTTTGGTCAGCAATCTTAGTCTGATAATAACTGAAATATTGTAACTATAGTATGAACAGTAGCAATAATAATAGTAAATAAAATTTTTCAGTTTTAAATCAGTTTTTCACCTTCAGATATAACAAGATGCACGGATAGGCCCCGACTCTCAACCACTAATATCCTCAACAGAGACCATGACCAGCTGTAGGCCTTCCAAATAAAAATAAATATAAAACAAAAATCTTAGCAGATCAGTCTTCTGATTATGTCTTAATTTAAAGAATTACCAAAAAGGTGAATTGATAAAACAAAGGAAGCGAAAATCAGAAATGCGGAATATTCCTTTAAGGAAGATTTTGAACACAATTTCATTCGCTCTACAACGTCATCATAATTATTTGACAAATTCCAATGATTTGAACCAACGAAATGTGCAGAAGTATCCTGCAAATTAAAAAAAAAAGTAAAAATAAGAAACGGACAAAAGGAGGGAACATAATAAGAGCTCTCATTTTTATTTAATCTAATGCTTAAGTCGGTGATGCATGATTCACACGAATTTATTGGCCTTGGATAACCTAGAGGGAGGTTACCAAGACATGAATTAAAATCACAAGAAACCCATACAAGTACGTAACTCAACGACTCAGCATGAAAATTAAGAAAAATTGATGACGAAAAGACGAGGATGAGTATAAAAGACTAAAAGAGCCAGGATTCAGTAGGAGGAATAGAGGGAAAGGTACTTGTCTGTGAATCAGCGGCGATTCACAGTTTGAACTTGATAATTTTCAAGGAGGGTGAATTACAGTTCGGATTTTGTTTATTCCTAACCTTATGCGGATTGTTAGAATCAAAAAACTGTTTTTAGTTCTGTTCTTTCCGTTCTGAAAACCACCCGCAAAAAAGTTTAAACCTATCTTACCGAGTTTCTTGATAGCTGGCTATTCGCCAGTTGTGCCACCTGACACTTACGACATCATCCTCCGAAGCTAATGAGCCTGAATGTAAGCTTCTCTAACAAGAAATAGTAACTTGCCTTGAATATAACATTCCTGACTTTACTGAAAGGACCGAATATCTCCAACATTGGATTGTTATTTTTATTTGAACTCCTCCCGAAAAACTGTCCTAACTGGTAAAAAAAGTTGAATATTTCTTCTTCCTTGAATGATTCAACTTGCGGGCTTGTCATTAGATAATTCGCATAACTCCACATCCAGTGACATTCCTTCATGTCCTTGCAAATAGCTCGAAAATCTGATAGTTTCAAATATTTTGAAAAATAATTTGAATTCCCCAAGTCTGCAATCAATGAAAGACTATTATTGTCAGTTAATTGGAAGGACTAGTGTCTTTTCACAAAATCGAACAAGGTATTTTCATTTTAACTTAATGAAGGAAGAGATGAGAGATACCATTGCTCCTATAGAAGGAATTTAAGTCAAATACGGCAATGTCACAGCCATCTTTTTGCAAGCATCGCAGAATATCCATTTCTTTGTCTTCGCCATCTATGTTCGAACAACACGCCGGCAAGTCTTCCTCGTTTTCCTGACTAACAACGCATATATCTCGAAAAAATTCTGACAAACCCTCGTGGTCTCTACACTCCGAATCGATAAGACGTTCTTGACGAAGGACGGCCACAACACTTTTCCATCCGATTCCATTTCGACGAGTGAAACAAACTTTTTTCCCTTTTAGCTCGGATAATTTTGTCATTTCCGATTTTTTCTTCACTACTACCGATACTAGATAAGAGTCATTCATCTCGTTCCCAGCTTCGACGAGAACACTTTTTAAATTAAACTTCCTAAAAGAAATTAATTAAAAGCTTATCAAATTATAGTGTCATTGACGAATTTATCAGACGCGGCCCAGTAATTTAAAATTTTTAGACTGCCAAAAAAATAGGTAATCTAGAGAGAAATACTGGGCCACCAAGGGTGTTACCAAGTGCCGAAGGCTTTGACGTGAGTTTTGAGATGTTACCATCGTTGTTAGCAGTACCACTCATTTATCTATGATCCCTCAAGTCAAATTTATTGCTCGGTTTCCGTTTGAGCCGAAACCGGAGCTTCCTCCACTACCGAATAACGCTTTGAAATGAACAAACCAATCTTATTGGTCTCTTGGAAGTCAATCACATTTCGGTTAATAACATGGCTTTCTGTTGACCATCGCCATTTAAATAATGGACACCACTAGTGTCGTCCTTTCTCGGTGCATCTATTTCATTTAGTAAGAAAAACTAAGCGATTATGCTTTGTGGCATTTGGTAGGAAATGGATGACGCATTTATGACGGAATAAAGCAAATAAACACTCACAAACACTCACATGGTCGCATCATACACGTAGTCTGGTGGTACAACTACAACATCTGTCTCTTTCTCTGCCACCGACTTCAAGCATGTGGAGAAATTCATTTTCTGCATACATGCCAAGGAAGGCTGAATCGCGAGGGCAGCAGCAGCTCTCGACATCCAAAGACATTTTTCCTCTTCAATGGTAGAGGTCACGCATAACCGGACGGAGTGTTTCGGTTTGCAGTTTCCTTCAGACATGACGCTGGCGCTTAAATAGCCCGGAATGTTTCTCAGGTAATCTTCGGGAGTTTTCGAAACCATAACATTTTGAATGTATTGCTTTAAAAAAATAAAAGCTATCACACTGATTCTGATTTTTTTACATATACCGATCGAAAACAATTTACTTACTAGATATAGTTCAATAACGTGAAGCAAATTGTCTTCCCATTCGTTACGATCTTCGTCTCCCAAAGCTTCTACTATTTTTTGAACATCTGCTGCCGACTTTCGATTGGCACCCACGACCTTCCATGGCTTCGCCAGCCACAGGCAAGGTTTCTCCGCCTCTAGCGGAATTACGCTGCCATCGTCGCACAAAAAGTGGTAATCAGAACTTCCTTCTGAAGATTCTCCTTCTAAAAACTAAAACCCTTTTAACGTTTGGAATGTAAGCACAAATCAGTCTGAATTTCAGAACGAAATTTTATTTGTATCCTCACCTTGAGGTGGACTTTAACATCTTCATATCGCGCCCACAGAATATCGCCGACGCCGTCTTTCAGACATATTATAGAGCCTCCACTTCCTCTGTATTTTTCGGAGTTGCGACAGTCTCCACTGTCGCACAGAGCGCACAAACTCCAATATTTCCCTTTTAGACGAGCATCTTCGGTTTTATTAACGACCCAAGGCCCGGCTTTACAAGCAGACCCAAAGAAATCGGACGTCGTTTTCATCCGATCTTCATACACTGATATGTTTTCGTCGCAGTTGGCGGGGGCAACTCTTTCTTCAAGGTACTTCAAAAAGAAAAACTAAAGAATGCGACGACGGTCAAAGATTTCCGGAAATGAATAAGGGTTAATGCTTTTACCTGGGCAAATAGGCCGTTCCATTCCGGACCGCTGTCTAAGCCAGGGTGACAGAGTCTCTTTCCTCTCAAGTCTCCAATCCCGTTTATGTTACTACTCTTTCTAACCACCACCACTATCCCGTACTGCACTGGATTTTTTTTCAACGCTTTTATCTCGCTAACCACTAGAATGGAGCTGTCGGACCATTTCGTCGCAAAATACAGGTCTTCCGCTTCCATAATCAGGAAATCTGCTTCTCGCTTTGACACCGCCGACAGGCACTCGAGTCGGTCTTCTGCATAAACGCATGACACGGGAGTCTTTTTGGATTTGCCCAACAAATCGCAGTATTTAGTCGTGTGAGTGGATTTAAGTTTCGGATTTCCAACTACACATAACTTCACTGAAACCCATGAGCACAAGAACATGACCATATCTTTTTGTAGGGATTACATTATTGATGGCGTTCACATATAGAAAGATACAGAAAAGGTGATAAACATCAAACAGGGACTCGGCTTCAAAAGTAGTCAATGAGACACCAGTGATAATGAGACCACCTAATATTCACCCTCATTATTTCAAATTAAAATAAAAAAAGACCCGGTAATCTCCTGCGTAATTTGCCCCTCTCGGATTTATCAGGACCTGAAGGACATTGCTTACATCTCTCACACTGAAAGCAAGGAAGAGCTAAAACGTTGAAACATTCAAAAGGTTATCACCACTGAACACGTTTGTTGTATTTAAATCGGTGACGTTTCACTGAAGATTTCTACTCGATAGACCATTGCTATTAGAACTATTGACTGGCCCTCATGTCTATCGTGAACTTTTGTCTTTTGTAAAACTATTCATCATAGATAAGGGTGACTGCCAATGTATATTTTTGTTGTTGATTCGCTCCTTTTGACTTATCAAATAGGGAGTAGCTCATTCTATGTTAAACATATGTCAAAATAACAAAAAAAAATCGGTTTTTATCAAAGTCTAATAGAGGAAGAGTCATTTCCTCTCCTCTGTTTGTCTAAATCTTTTCATTTAAGTGTTCATGTTTCTGCTAGATAAAATGGCGAGTCTAAGAAAAGATGAACACTGGGGTGTTCTTTATTTGGCCAAACAAAAATTAAATAATATTTTTAGAATGCATACCCTCTAACTCTGTTTAGAATTAAATATCGATGAAAATACAAATTTGGAAAATACCCTTAATTATAATATATTTAAAAAAGTACATTATTAGTTCATAATTCATACATGCATAATTCAATAATGATTCCGTCACATCGAATTATTGGACAAAATCAGTGTATCGTTCTATTCAGCAATAGAATTAACATTGATCTAGTTTTCTATAAACTCTGAATCGTTAGTGAGTTTATACGGGAAGCAGCTCGTGATATGTTGGATCTTTAAGTCAAATACACTTTTAACCACAAGTTCCTTGCCTTCGCTAGATCTTGCCGAAAGAGCCAACTAATTTTGAAGTTGAAAAGAGAGAAGTTGTTCTCGTATCTTCTCTTCGTATGTTAAAAAGTGGAACTGCGAGAGCTTAGACGGTAATTTTACACCCGTTATTTGGTGATTTACTTCACCAAACTACTTTTTTTATTTCAATTTACTACTTCGATTTAAATTCATTACTTCTACTTACATTTACATTACAATTCTACTTCAATTTATTACTTCAGTTTTTTACTTCGATTTACTTCGGGAAACTACTTTTTGTTTCTTGTTTCTTGTTTTGTTAGTTTTCTAGTTTTGTTTTGTTTCTTAGTCGAAACAGAACAATCTGCGTTATTTATCCTAAAATGACAACAACAATGGGAACGCGTCGCGCCTTGGACTCAACGTGTGTCCGCTCCTGTCCGCACGGGTTGCGGTACTTCAGAAAAATGTAAAATATATTTTCGAGTGTTGTAGAACAAAATGCACCAATGCAGAGGTTGTGAGTTGTAAAATACTAATAAAAAAGTCGAAAAATGAGGGACACGTTAATTAACATTGATCACAGAACAAACAACTTAGACAAGTCGTCTAAGCTTAAGAAGAAATTTGTCATAAGAGTAATTGACACATTTCATGGTGATGCTGGAAGGCAAATCGTTGCGTAACGCATATGTGACGTGCCATAGCGAACGTGGCCATTTTCTCTAAATTAAAAATTTAGAAAAGCAATTTGTTAGGTGAAAGAAGAGGTCATAATCTGATTGACTTATGAGCAGATAATCAAATCCATGTTGTTCGTTATTTGGATACTAAATAGATTGAACACTATTCCCATCAAATAAAATTCCGCTCCAAAAGAACAGAGAAATGATGAAAACTGAAACAGTTTAAGATGTAGACGAATCGATGAAATTGAGAAAACCTATCTATAGAAACGACCAAACCTCACTCTGCAATCTCAACACAAAATATTCAAAGTATCCCAAACGAGGTGTCGGTATGGAGATTTTAAAACTTGTTTTCAAAATTTAAACAACCACTTCCGGGATAAATTGTAATGTTTGCAATAAGCAAACACTTTTCAAATTACAGAATGGAAACCCAAAAAACGTTTGTGTTTTAATCAAAAGCAAACAAAGAGAGAAACGAGATTTGAACAAGTAAACACATGAAACCTCCTCACTCTAAGTCTTAAACACGCAAATAAAGAATGATAGGGAAGATCGTTTACAGAATCAAGCCTGAAACCGGTGCCGATCGACACAAATCATCAGTTAAAGCTAATTAACTATTCTAAGATGTAAATTTTTTTCTACCGCGCTTTTTTAAACCTAACCAACAAAAAAAAAATGGAAGTAAAACACTCACAATTTTGCAGTTTACCACTCGCGTTTATGACAAAAAAAAATCCAACGAAAATTAATATTCGAGTCGAGTTCATTGTGGGACTTTCCGTCGACCCGAACCCACGACTCGGGAGTCGATTGCCGGCCGATTACTGATCTGCATTCAATGGAGTCCACCGCCTTCTTGACAAAACGCGATAACTGCCAAATCCGCCATTTAAAAACGTTTATAAAATTATATTAAAACCGAGTGCTGGCCAGAGGCAACCACAACAATTTCTCCTCTGACTTTCGCTTTTTCTCGACTTCTTCTCTTCGTAGAGTTGAAGTTACGTGAGACGAGTTTTCACCTTCAGTTCGACAGAAAGAAGGAATGACCCATAATCAAACAAGAGCTTTTACGTTTCATGTCATTATTTTTATATTTGTTCGTACTTGGATTTTAATTTCTTAATTTGATTTAATTAAAGTAAAGAAGACTTAATCTAACACGATAATATGAGATATTTTTTTAAAAAGAAGAGGGTTTTTGTAGCTGTTTTTCATGTTTCAAAAAATGGCGCCGACTGTTCGGTTTTTTTTTGTTTTTTTGTTTTTTTTCTTAATAAGAAACTCCCAAATTTTATTCTTAATTACCGGCTATCAATTTTATCATAAACAACCATAATAACTTTTCCTAACTCTCAAGTGTTTGGAGGTTGATTTAGGAAGAAAAAAGAACGACACCGGAGAGCCAAACTCTAAAAGGAATGAAGTTGGTTCCATCGCCTCCCGTTTACACAAAAAAATTTGTTAGGATTCATTACTGAATAGGCTTCACTACGGTCACGCAACTCTTTTGTAAACTGAGACGCTCATGTCAATTCCTCTTCTCCGTTATCCTCCCTCACCCTTCCATCTTTTCATGTATTATCTCTTGTCAGCGGCAAACAACGACTGCTCGAAAAAAAAATTAATTTTTAATATTGGTTAAACACGAACGGAGAAATTTAGCTTAATCGTTACACGAAAGTTTTGCATGCGATTCCGTGGCACAGTAACAATCAGGATATGATTTCATGACTACAGATTGCGATTCATTCAATTACAACAGGAAAAAAAAACTTGGTGACAATGTAAAATCATTCAAAATAACTCCAGCGGTCATCTTAGGAAGATTTTATAAGTTAGATTTATGACAACAGGTCACCAAAGAAAAGGAATAATGATCTATAAGAAGGAGCGAATCAAGATGGGGTCAATATCACGATAAGATCAAATTTATTATATTTGTTTCGTGTCTTTTAATACCATTATTTACAACCAAACGGTTTTACCTCAAAAAACAAATTGAAAAAATAAAACATTAATAACTGTACTGCAAGATTTGTTTGAATTTTTAATGAAGTCTAGAGGACGAGAAACGAAAAAACAAGATTTAGACAGTTTGCTTTGTCAATCTAATATTTGTCCAAGATCTCTTTCTATTCATGTTGTGAGATCTGGACGATGCCAATTTTGTTCTCTTAGAGCTAAAACTGACTTTGTAAAATACTCAAAATGGTTATCTGTTGATGCCCCGGCGCTTCCACTCACAACGTTGTTCATTTTTTCTTTTGCTTCTTTTCCCTTTTTTTAAGGTCACCACAAAGTAAATGAAAAGAAACTCTATTAGTATTGTATTAAGCTTCCACACGAAGACCATACTTTGAATTAGAAACTTACTCTCAGTGATTTTTTTTTTAGCCAGTTTTTCCTGTAGGATTCTCACTGTTGACAGTCCCTCTCATACATCTAGTAGTTTATTGCTGCCGAGATTTCTTTCTTCAGATCATCGCTGATTACATTTCGCTTGAGTTCCCTTATTATAGTTGTGCACACAGCCATGTAGTTGCTAGTACATTTATCCGATTGTTAAGTTGTTGAAGTTTATCTGCGAGTCCAAATCAATTGCACTTAAGGTATCTCTAATAGGCATTTTTTATAGCCACACGAGGTACTTTAACGAAGAAATAGTTGTTGGAAGGAACTGTACTCGTAAGCTGTACTATGATTTATTTTATTCATTGTATAAATTCGTTGCTCTTTTCGATAAGAAAGGATATCAGTCTTAAAAACTAATACTGATAACTGTCATGTTTAAAGAAAGTCAAGTGATATGACAGAAAGACTTAACTGCGGGCCCGTGAACCTTGGATTGACGTATTCAACAAGCCGTTATTTGAGTAGTTGCCGAATGACAGTGAAACAGTTGACAAGTGACGAGGTGGAATTCAGTGACAAAGGAAAATGATCAAATCTGTTGGGAGCGTGATCGATCTCTGTTTTTAATTCTTTCCGGTAATTTCATTTTCTATTTACATTGATAAAAGCGACAATTTTATTCATCTCTTTTATTTATATTAAGGTCACTTGATCTCATCAAAATTCACGAAAGAGAACATTTTTTTTGTGATTATTTTTGATTAACATGATGTTTCGTCGGTACAACAGACCAATGGGCTCGTCATACGAATTAAGGCAAACACTAAATCTGTGAAAACGCCAGTTTTTTTCTCTATTTTTTACACAAATTTAAATACCGTTATGGCAACAAAAAAATGTTTTGCTGTTTGAATAAATTTTGATAAGCCTTGCAAAAGTATTTTACTGACAAAGCATTTTGAGCGAGACATTGAACTCCTCGAAAACAAACATAATTTTCCTCCTTTTACGTCGACGTTAAAGCTAAACGCGCGAAGGCACACCTACATTAGCCTAAACTAGACAAATAAGTGCTTATTTCTGACCATTAAGAACTTCAGTGGCGGACTGAACTCGCTGTCGTAGTTTTGACTCATTCGAGATGTAGTTCCGTGTTCATTTGACTCTTATTAAGTTCCATATTAACTTCCATAACTCATCTAGGCTCTAAACGGATAAGAAATCAGTCGTCGAGGACAATAAATATTTGAAACGGTGATGATTTTATTTTGTAAATTTTTTATCAAATAATTGTTACCATATCAGTAACGCGGCGTGAGACTAGAGATTATGGGATTGAAAATCAAGTTAGTTCAGTTTCACGTTGCATAGGTCACGTTCAAGGTGAACAAAGTAAACGCGACATTTGCAACATGTCCAAAATTTAAATTTTCTCCATTTTCAAGAAAAAACGGGTTTACTTCAAACCGCGTAAAAAAAGTCGTGAAAGATCACCAAATTTTTCAACTGAAAGAACACAGTAAAAAGTATGAGCACCATAACGCACCATATAGTTAGCATATTCTTACTGGTGGCAATGGTCTTTTAATGAAATTAAAATAAATTTTCAAGGCTTTTTTTACGCATCAAACACAAGCGTTTTTTCCTTCACAATGGATAACGGCCACGAAAGTTTAAATAACATTACTGAAGTATGAATTATAAACTGATTAGATTTACGTGTTTTGGTTTTTTAACCTTTGCCTTATTCCATAGTACTTTTGGACCTAGTACCCAACTTCATTTCTTGGCATCTGCCAAGCAAACCGCACGGTATCCACGGAGGTGATCTTGGTACTGTCTCGCACAATCCCTTTTGATCTCCTAATTTTAGAACTACTCGGAGAGCGGGTCCAAGCCACACCAAAAAAGGAAAGGAGACAAGAATCCCTCCTAACCTGGGAAAGAAGATGGAAGGAAGAATCGCATGTAGGTGCACGTACCAGAAGACTGATCCCAGACCTGAGGAGGTGGTACCTAAGAAAACACGGGGACATTGAATGGGCAATCACCCAATTCGTCACTGGTCATGGGTTCTTCGCAACGTATCAGTCCAGAATAAAAAAGCAGGACAACCCTTACTGCCGAGTGTGTGACGGGAAGGAGGATTCGCCGGAGCACGTCTGGGACGAGTGCCCTCTTTGGGAGAACGAAAGGACACTCCTTCAGCAGAAGATCAGTATCCATCCAAAATATTGGGAAGTTGTCTCTGCCATGCTGGACACGGAAAAGCAATGGAAGGAGATTGCAGCCACAATGAGAAGAATTTTGATAACGAAGAAGTTGTAAAACTGATGCCTGAAGAAAGCCGAGAGGCGTTTCCGGGCATTAAAAACCAACTTCATAGTAAAATTTCAAATTAACTCCATTTTGAAATTTTGATTTCATTATATACTCAACAGCGTTCGTGCTTTCCATTGCCTCCTCTAAAGGAAGTTTTTTATAATGTAGAAAACCAACATATACATACATAATATGGTACATAGTTTCTAGGTACTTTTGGACCCAGAACACACTTTTACAACTATACCAAACCTAAAAGTCTTGGCAGAAGAACTCCATAATTTCCATAAATATTGGACACTTTGACTAACAATGTACAATATTTCAAAAATATTGCACGCTTTGATCAGGAATTAATGACAATGGATTAATGGCGTCGTGCACAAAGTCCCTAATTACTGGTTCGTTCGCGCATAAAATGGCATCAAATACAAAGTAAAATATTCCTTCAGTCTCACATTCTATTATTTCAGGCTCAAATATTTGGACGAAATATCAGACGAAAGAAATCGAATAACTAAAAATGAAAGTGAACAAAAAGCTTTTGCCACTTAAGGCTCATTTTTTCTTCTTCATGGCAGGTGAGTTAAAATAATAACAGTTTGCCATAAAACCCGAATGAAAACAAATTGTAACATAATATCAATGTATTGAGCAGCGTCGGGGCCAATCTTACCCTATTTAACTGTTTACGGGAAGCAAATGGGAATCTCAGAGGTCGTAATGGGAAGTATAACTGCAGCGGTGCCAATAACGTTTCTTCTCGCCAAACCCATTTTTGGATTTATTGTTGATTACTTTTACAACAGAAGAAAACTCATTTTCATCTCTTTGATTGTGAGCATGAGCATTTTCTACTTGGCCTTATACTTTGTTCCACCGGTTAACGTCGAATTAGAATACGTCGAAAAGGAGTCAAATATCTCTCGGACAACGTTTTGCTTTCAGCTATCAGAGGTAAGTCTGCCAAAGGACAGAAAAATCACAACCGAAGAGAGAAAATTCTCTTTTTTCCACCAATCTTTCAATAACCCTAAATGAAAATGTGAGCCAAAAACAACCGTCCACACATACCATAAAAATAGCTTATGCCCTGCACTGATTCTTAGCAGTTCCAACTTCCGGCTTTGTCGAAAGAAGGTTCCCAAATGGAAGGTTTGAGATAAGAAGAGCTGCTTTCCAGCTCATTCTAGTGATCGATACCGGACTAAAAATGAAATTCCTACAGTTGTAGTACTGCAAGCCTACTACTCGAATAGAAAGAGGTGAAAAACCAGTCGGTGACCTTACTAAGGAGAAGTCTGGGAACCCTTCCCACGACCTTAACTGGCCCCGACTTCAATTTGGCAATCGTGAACCTCGGAATTGGCCGTCCCTGTTCGAGGGGTAATAGGAATTGCAAAGTTCACCACCCTCTGGCTTGTTTTCGGGGGTTTATTGGCCATCGCTGTTAGCTATCTTTATACCACACTCCTGAGCATGGCTTTTTTGTAAAATCTTGTGAAGTGAATCTTTCCAGTGGGGGGTGAGCCTTCTCAGGAAAAAAAGCTAGATAGGAAGAAAGGAGATAGAAATGAATTCTATGTTCTTACTCTTCCGTTTAACCCCAAGATTATCTCGAACATGACGGATCATGGTAAGATGGGATTCGTGGGTTATTTTATGTCTTTCTGAGAACTCCCTAAGCTAACTGGCCTTCACTTGTCCTGCAATATCCAGTTTATTTCTAAACTTCCTTCAACATTTCTAATGTATTCTGGTTAGCTATCTCTCCTCTCTCGTTCCTCGTAATGCCCTCGTCCTTTAAAATATCAATATTTACGTTCTTAAGTGTAAGAACATTTTGCAATCGATTCTCAAAATATCTGAAGAGATCTACTTGCTGCTAATTATGTCTCCGAGGCTCTACGTCTATGTCTACTTCACTTTTTATATTAATATTTATTTTTACCCCGTAATCTGAGCTACTATTTGACCCACTGATTACCATTTTTAGTTCTTACAAAACGTGACACTGCATCGTCAAAGTCCCCTCTTCCCATTCCCTTTGTCTACACGGAATGACAAACTCTGTGATATGTTCAGAGAAAAATTAAAAAAGTAACATTTCAAGGGAAAGCCAAGCTTCTTCAACGATTCGACGAAGAATATTCAGTGCAACGTCACATGCATAACGGGAATAGAGACAACCACGTGCCGAATTTTGGGCTTAAACTTGAGCCACGATTTTTGCTACGAAAATTTGGACACTGACAGATGCAACTGGACCGAAATCCCGTCTGAATGTCACCATAAATGCCTCGAACAGATGGCGAATGGTGGTCACCTCTTTCACTCTCTTCAATTTTACGGATTCATCATTTTAATGACTTTGTCTATGATCTCGTTCAACGTCAGCAACAGTATAAGCGACGCCATTTGCTTCGACGTTTTGGGTGAGTCGAAAGTTTTCTTCAAATCTAGTCCTCGAACAAATGTACTGCTTTGATTTCTCCATTTTTTTTTGTTCGGTCTGGAGCCAACAAACAATAAAAAGCAAAGGCGTGGAAGCATGGAGGCCTGGAAGTTTGGAAGATTTAAACCACAAATCCACAATTTAAATCCACAAAAAGAAAAACAAATTCAAAATTAATTGTGGGGGGAGTAGTGTAGTGGTTAAGGTCCTGACTTGGACGCAAATGGTCGTGGGTTCGAATCCTCCTCCCGCATCCTGTTATATCCAAAATTTAAGGGTGAAAAACGGGGGATTAAAACCACCACCAAATTCAAAATTAATTTCTTTGCAGCTTGTCTCCCAATTTGAAAAGGTACTCACCGCTGTTTAATTTATTTACGGTTTAGGAGAAGAGGGCCAGAAGAATTATGGCTATCAAAGAGTTTGGGGAACGATAGGTTTTGGGATAACAGCCCTTCTAGGTGGCATTGGAATGGACCTTTGGTCGGGAGGAGAAATCAAAAACTACACCCTTGCCTTTGTTCTCGTGGTCATTTGTACTTTTGCTGACATAATATGGTGCCGAAGACTGAAGGTGAATAATTTTGGATCTTTTTCTCCCGATTTTTCAACTTTTCTATGGATTTAACAGTTTTGTTTTTCGTTTTCCCTAGTTGCCGAGCATGTCGCTGTCCGAAAGTATAGTAAAAGACTTAAGCAAGGTTTTGAAAAATAAATCCATTTCCATTTTTTTGGTTTTCGCGACCCTAGTAGGAATCCTAGACGGTTTCATCATATATTTCATGTTTTGGTAAGTATTTCATAAATTTGTACTGGAAAGGAGATAAACGCCAAGTCACAAAGACTATTTTCAATAATGTTAACATAAACTTGTCGTTTGTAGGTTTTTAGAAGACCTGGCTTTGACCTCGAATCAAATGAAATACATAAAAATTTTAGAAGGACTGACCGTTGCCGCAGAAACTCTGGGAGGAGAAGTCATTTTCTTTCTGTTGTCGGGAAAAATTTTAGACAAAATCGGCTATGGTCACACATTGTCCTTGTGCTTTTTCAATTACGCCCTCAGGCTGGCTTTGATTTCTTTTGTAAGCAATCCCTGGTGGATTTTACCAATTGAACTTCTAATGCAAGGACCAACTTATGCCCTTTGTTACACCACTATTGTGGCGTATGCGAACGCCATTTCACCCCCTGGAACTTCGGCCACTATGCAGGGCATTGTGGCAGGAATGGATGATGGTTTTGGTGAGTGGTTTTAAACTAATTTGGGGTGATGAGATGGCTTCTGCTTCTATAGTCGAAGTCGACAAACATGAGATTTTGAAGGTGAATCATTGTTTTATCCACTTGCGGTGGAAAGATTAGTATACTCGCCAGTAGCCGAATATTGTGAGGAATCAGACCATCTGGTCAATGCTGGTAATCATTACCAATTCCATTCTTCCTCTTAATAAAAAATCCACAAAAATTCAAAATATCTTCAGAAACTCCGAGATTTCCACTTGGGTCTATGTTTGATTTTTCTTAAAAATACAGCGTAAAAGAGCCTTCGAAGGGAGCAAACGTGTTTGTCAATACCCTTCCCGATTTTCGTTCGTTAAAAAAGAAGTCTCGTTTTCGCAATTTTTCATACTCATTTTTCCTTTTTGTGATAATATTCATCAACACATAAATATCAATTAATTGAACGTATCTTTATCCACATTTTAAACTCGCTGTTTACAGTTGAAGGAATATTAAACAAATATCCTAATTTCCTAAACTTTGGCAAAAAGTTTTTCCCTCCATATTGGTTTTGTTTGATAAAGGAATAAAGCGCATTCTAGCGGCTCTCTTTGCGATTAATTGTCCAATTTTGACACGATTTAAGTAACAACTGCCTTCTATAAATACTTTTCCCTATTGCCTTTTCAACGAACTCGATGAAGATTTCTTATTCTTCTTGGAAGAGTGAACATAAATGTGAATGCAAACAATGCTCTTTCAAGAAAAATACCGAGTAAATTACTAAATATGACTTCCTTAATAGGAGCGGCCACGTTTCAACAGTATTTAATTTCGCTCCACACAGGTGCATTAAAAGGAAAAGAGGCATTTTCTAAAACTTCCCTGTATTTTCAAAAAATCATTTGTAATTAAGGTGTTTTTTTCTAGGGTACGCGTTAGGAAGTCTGTTGGGAGGATTTATTTACAAGGCTGTGGACGGTCGTTTGGCTTTTCAATTATTTTCAGTATTATCGCTAATTTGCTGTGTCGCTCATATGATTTTGTATAAATGTTTCTTGAGAAAATCCTACAAAAGAGGTAAAATTAATTTTCTATTTTCAGGTCTTTCATTTTTCCAGAGAGAAAATATCATTTGACAATTGTAAAAAGCAAAAAATAATTTTTATTCGCAGGTACACTCCAGGATTACAAGCTGTCCAAGGATATTTTGCAAAATTCATGAAAAATTCATATATATCTGTTTATCGGGTGAACGTTTGAACCAATCCGTCAATTCTCTATCCGAGACAGATACCATTTACCTTATTTTAGTAGAAATTATGTTTAAAATTTACATTTTCCCTTGATTAATTTCTTTGTCACTCGCCTATACCATTTCAGGGGTGTTACAAGAAAAAAAAGAAAAAACTCCACTTGTTTAGAAAAATAAACAAAAAAATTAAGAGGCACAAGACCTTGAAAGAAGATTATTAGACTTGTTGCGGACTCCATTGCAGCACTATACTTTCACTTTCAGTTGGAGCCCGCAATTTATAAATCAGTCGTTCAGGCGAACTGGAACAGTTCGGTACGATTTTGTTTCATCACGCACTCTTATACTGTTACCAGCTTGAATGAATTTTTCTTTTTTTTCCGCTCGAAGTTCATTGTCGTATCGGAATTCTTCAAAGAAAACAAAAGTTCGTGAAGGTATAAGAAACGCTCGCTGGGTGCTTGTGGTGGGTGAAGTGTTTAAAATTTAAATTGAAAGTATGAGTGTTCCAAAAGGGTTGTCATCAATTACTATGTTTTTTTTTATTAGATTCGAGAATTTAATTTAATATTAAAATAACTCTCTTGTTATTCATGTTTTGAATTATTCAATCAAATAGTGTGCTTAAATCCGTTCTTTTTTCTTTTCTTTTTTTTTTAGTAAAAAAGGTGAAGCAAAAAGGTAGAAGAGGGATCGAAAATGTGGCCTTATTCCTAATCTTGACAAGGGCTTATATGGTTATAAAATTATTTAAAACCAATTTTTAAAAATATTACATCTCTACTCTTTAAGTAATTTTTTAGTAAGTTAGTGTTTAGGTTTTTTAAGTAATTTTTTTTTTTTTGTAATTTCCCATGTCCTTCCCCGTTACTTTTAATTATATTTTACACACGAATACATATTTTCATAAAAGTTGGCTCTCTGTAATTAATACAGTCATATGAAAACTTGAATAGGAAAGACGACTGCCTGAGAAGTGTCATAAGTGCACTGTCCAAAATAATTTGTTCCATAATCTGAATTTTTATTATTATCCTTGTGGAATGTTATAGGCCAGGGATGGCGAACCTATGGCACGCTTGAAAATTTTGATGGCACGCACAAAAACAAAATTATTTTTTTTAGAAGTAATTAAAAATTATTCATCTGAACTAAATTTATAATTTAGTATATAAATTTGTAGTACTGCATACCTATCTTAGTACGATAACTACAACCGTCAAGTTGTACATTTTAGCATTAAAATATTACATGGATTCTCTCGAAGTATATAAAGATGCGTATTAGATAAAATCGTTTAAAGAAGAATTGCTTTTATTTGTTTATTTATTTATACTTAGGTATAGTTTTCACCAGGCTAACATTTCAGATAAAATTTTATTGTGGCACGTCACCTATTCAAAAAAGAATTTTTATGACTTTGTGGCACGGACATCAAAAAAGGTTCGCCATGCCTGTTATAGGCAATACTTAGACAGTCTATTTTGTTAACAGATATTAATCATGAAGGTGACATTCATAAATATTTTTATTGTCTTGGTGCATGTATATAAAAACAAAACTGATTTTTGCTTTTAACAAAAACATTTTAGAATGTAAAAGGCGAAACAGAAGACTGAGGGTGAAACCACCAACAGCAACCTCGAAGTAACTTTTAAAAGTGTTTTCAATCAGCCAAATTTTTAGCCCTTTGGATATATTTGACGTATGAGAACGCCTATGCATTTCTGTAGACAAAATTTGACATGACTTTCTTACACGTCATTGAAATTGAAGATTTATTTTACATGTTTGTTGTGGCTTCTAAGGGGAGAGAAAAATTTGTAAGGGCTACAAAGAAACAAATATTTTCATGATTTTGATGAACCTTGGTTTGGAGGCACGGAACCAAAATGACGGAAAATATTGATATTGTATATTTTATAAATTTGAAAGTTGGCATAAAATTAAATTTTACTCAAAGCCCAAAAATCTTTTTCAAACAAATGTATAGCCAAAGGGTTAAGGCTAATCGAAGTTGAAGAGAACATGAACATGAACAGAAATGGACTTGGTCATACTCTTTGACTAAGCAATTTCCCAATTCGAATTCATTATATGATCAACGAGTCAAATAGACTCAAAGTGTTAATGAGGGTCTTCCTCTAGTGAGTCATAAAAGTCTTTTTTCTTCAAACTAATCATGAATGATTTTGGTAATTGGTTTAAGAAAATAATTTTATTAGGTTTAATGTTGCGTAATTTTTTTTTCGTTCATGGTTTTGTGGGTCAAATGAGAGTAAAAAATGCCCGCGAGGGGTTGGAAGGAAACCAAAAACAAAGAATAAACTGGGTCGTTGGTTTCCAGCAATTTAAAAGAAGTTTTATCTCTGGCCTCAAAAATTGACAAGAATCAATTTTGTTTTGGTTAGTCGTCCAACTGGTTTTCATTTTTGGTATTCGTCCGCCAACTAACAAAATATATGAAATCTACAAAATAAAACTGACAAAAGATGAATAAGGGAACCTAAGAGGCGGACCAACAGAATTTAAATAAAATTAAATGATTTACATCAGGGATGGCGAATCTTTTTTGATGTCCGTGCCACAAAGTCATAAAAATTCTTTTTTAAATTGGTGACGTGCCACAATAAAATTTCATCCGAAAGGTTAGGGTGGTGAAATTTATACGTCAGTATAGATTAATAGAAGAATTTCTTCTTTAAACAATTTTATCAAATGCGCATCTTTATATTCTTCGAGGGAATCCATGTAATATTTTAATAATAAAATGTAAAATTTGACGTGTCACAAAGGTAACATACTAAGATGCGTATTCAGTACTCGAAATTTATATCATAAATTATAAATTAAGTGTAGATTAATAATTTACAATTAATTTCTATCGAAAAAAAATAACTTATTAAATAAAATAATTTTGTTTTTGCCTGCCATCAAAATTTTCTAACGTGCCACTTGTGGCACGCGTGCCATAGGTTCGCCATCCCTGATTTAGATCCTTGAGGTGCATCAAACGTTGGCCCCTACAAGCATTCATTAACGTTCAAATTAGTTTTTTTTTGTTCAAATCTCAAAATCATACTTCTAGATACTTATCAATAACCTATAGTGTTTTTCTAGTTAGAATAGATTTATGAAAATTTCATAATTCTTTAATATTTTCTAGCTCTGACCCGCCCTATAAATAAAATTCTGGCACTGGTAGGGTAGGTCATCTTACATATAAAAAATCACCATGGCTACTGAAATATTTACTTAACTCTAATAAAATCTTGAAAGGTAAAAGTCACTTTTTCAGGTCGGTGATAACATTCTGAGAACTTAAGGGCTCTATTTTGAATTGAAACTACCATCGACCAGCATATTCCTATATAAATAAGGTAGCAAAGCCCGTGAGAATGATTTTTCGCTCTTGAATAGACTTCCGTAACATAGCCTCTCACCGAATGATAAAAAACAAGAAAACAAAAAATGATTTCAAGTTTTGTGTATTCTCATACAAGCAAAACATTTATAACATGTCTCACTCTCCTCCGCCTCCGCCTCCACCTCCCAAATATTTTATTGTTATTCTGGTAACTTTCCCACCGATGTATATTAAACACCGGGTCATTCTTCATGTATATGTTATGATAAATGTGATAAACTGGAGGAGTATAATTCCCGGCGATTACTCATAATCACCAACTAAGTTTGGTAAATGTAGAGTTGGAGATTTTATAAACCAGTCGGTAAATGTGATAAATGTTGAGTAATTTGTCACAGTTACAAGGCTTCGACTACGAGCCCGATTTATCACTTTTCCCGTAACATGTACATACAGATTTTTTTCCACAGAAGTATGTCAAGTCATTGTATTACAAGTTTGTATTGCCTCTAAACTCCCTCCTAAATCTGACTTAATCATATGATAATCAAATTTAACATAATTTAAAATTTACATTTAAAAAAATATCAATGATCCCTGACATTTATTAAGATCTTTCTAAAAAAATTCGTGTCTTTTCGTATTTTCTGATAAGATATTTTAAATAAAGTTAAATCGTTCGAAGTCGTCTAGTTTAGAAGAACTAAATGTAACAGATAAGACGTTCAGTATTTTTGGGAAAAACTGTGAAAAACATTTATAATTTTACTTTTTAGGTTAAAAAAAATTTAAATTCGCGAATGAATACTAAAACGAAATGAAATGAAGGTGTGAAAAATATGAAAAACAAATGTTAGTGATTGGTATGGAGTGTGTGACCTTGTTGGTGTTCTGCGCTCTTGCTTTAAGCGCTCAATTTGTCGCGGCTCAAAGACCTTTTTTTGGAAGTTGTCCTAAAGTGAAATCAGCAAAAAATGTTAAAATCGACAAAGTAAGTTTGTTTCATAATGTGATTAAACTCTCGCAGCCACTATCAATTGAGTGTTTATGACAAATGGCGTAAAAAAAGAAAGACCATGGATTCCTTCTGTAAAAATCTGTGATCTTTCTGACTTTTCATCTTTACGCGGTGCATTGCATGCCAATGTAAAGCTGTCAGCATTTTTAGTTATGAACTGCTACAAACTTTTAGAAAACACAGTTCGTGAGAATACATTAAACACCGCATAAAAAGTCAAAGAATGTTTGCCCTCTTTCTAGGCACGTATGTTTAGAATCAATGTTTGTTTATTATATGCTGTAGCACAGGGTCTTTTCATTGTAAATTCTCCTAAAGAAATAAATCAAATCTGTTAACTAAATCGCTAAATCGCTGTTCAAAACGCTAAATCAAAACTGTTCAGTCCATCCTCCTACCCTATCACCCTCAAAATCAAGCCAAAGTCGCATTTCGTGCCTTACATTAATTTTTACACGTATCATTTATCAATGTACGAAGACATTTTCCATTTTATGGTCAGATTCTCAAGAACTTCTAAATTGTCACCGGTTAGAATCTCTTTAAAATAATCTTCAGTGAGGATAACCGGAAATTATGATGATAGTGCCATGACACTGATCACCTTATGAGTCATGCGTGATTATGCATCCTCATAAACTCATCGTGGAAATTATGATACGCGTTCATGTGAACTATCAACTAGCGTTGGCTCTTGTGTCTTGGGCCCTGTTTTTTTGAGTTGATTTGCCACAGCTCTCTATCTGATGTCCTGGCGGAAGCCGTAACCAGTTACAGACTTCATTCTAATTCGAAATTTTCAGTTCTTAGGGAAATGGTACGAGGTTGAAAGATCTTTTTATATTTATGAGATCCCGACAAGCTGCACTTCGTTGGACATCACTCGACCTGACAACACGACAAAAGAACTCCAGGTTTCAATCAAGACATTCAACAGATGGTAATTTTTCTTTCTTTCTTACAATCACTTTTATATCGTTTGTAGTTTTCAACATAAACTCCATTCATAACTAAAGAAAAAGAAAAGAACGTTCAGAAAAGCTTCAGATTTTAAGTACAATAGTTCAAGGTTTGTCCAACAATAACGGAAAAAAATTTCCAGACACGTTTCCGACCATTTTGCTTTTTGTTTTTAATTAAGGACGAGGAGACCTGTGGCCACTTATGGGAAAGCCACCCCCAAAGGAGATGGGAGTGCCGTTTTGGATTATCGAGTTAACTCCAGACTTCCAGATTTTCTGGCAAGGCTCCTCCCAGGAGCTGGTAGATACACGCTACTAGCCACAGATCATGACACCTATGCCGTACTTTATTCTTGTTCAGATCTCAGGTTTCTTCATACAGGTTGGTAGTGATTTGGTGGTGGAGATAAAATTAAAAATGAACTTAACCTCTGCTGATGATATCGTGTAGACTTCCGTGACTGCTCATAACTATAAGCTATTTACACTTTATACAACTTTTTGGTTTTAACAAACCAAAGGGTTTGATGTTTTCCAACTTAACCTTGTTAACGGTGTCCGGGTTCTGTAAGAAACCGAGTGACGAGAGAACAATGTGACGATTGAATGTTTTTTCTTCTTTTTCAGACTTGATATGGATACTAGGAAGAAAACCGGAAATACCAGTATGGGCTAGGGCGGAAGCTTACGACAAACTTGCAAGCGTGGGCTTCGGCACTGATCAGCTCACATTAACGCATCGAAAAAACTGTCCGGAATCATAGAAATTCAACAGAAATGTGTCAAGAATGTGGGAAAGTGAAAGGAGTGTGAACGACAAGAGGTTTTACCATTTCAAATGATAAATCTAAAAATAAAGTAATCGGCTCTAGGTCGGAACTATAACAGTTATTTTGGCAGCTGACTTTCAAGTTATGAGCCGGATGACATAGCTACGAAAAAGTCCACGATTCGGAAAGTCGGTGTTTTTTATCCGGCCGCGCCTGGAAGTTTTGACAAAATTATTACTGCACAGTATAATAAAATAAAAAAATATTTATGAATTCATTTTACTGTATACTCATCTCTTCCCTTGTGTAACCACTAGGGTGTCCCAAAAAAATCAAAAATTTTCATTTAAAAACGCATACCCTCTTAATTTTTTACAATGATGTTAAAACAATCGCAGGTGAAATTTCAAGTACTCAGGACGACAGGAACCCGTGCCGACTTTCACCGAAACATATTACTACTTAAGGGCTTAAGCGAACGTAAGCTTACATGTTTTTCTGGTTGTTATATTGTTAGTAGACGTTCTTCTTTTGATTTTCGAATATCTAAATTCGACAGTATTTTAACACCCCAGCGAACTCCCAATACATTTGGTACTTGGGCTTGAAAATCAGCTTTTATGGCAACAGAGCGTCCTTTCGGTTTTTCCTACGAATTCTTTCAATTTTGGACTTTCTTACTAAAAATTCGTCTGTATTATATTCAAGTGGATCAATAGTTGCTTCGAGGATAAAAACTGAATCCCTTTCTAGTGCTGCTACCTACTAATTTTGGAGTCATGAAATCCTTCCCAGTGAAGGTTTTAATAGTTCTGCCAAAACTTGTCAATTATAGGGTAGTTTTTAGCTCATTATGTGATATTTGTTGTCTCCGACTAAAAAATATACTTTGTGTAGAACTGCGTAACTACACTGACATGCTGACTATTCAAAACAATGCGTCTACTAACAATATAACAACCAGAACAACATGTAAGCTTACGTTCGCTTAAGCCCTTAAGTAGTAGTATGTTTCGGTGAAAGTCGGCACGGGTTCCTGTCGTCCTAAGTACTTGAAATTTCACCTGCGATTGTTTTAACATCATTGTAAAAAATTAAGAGGGTATGCGTCTTTAAATAAAAATTTTTGATTTTTTTGGGACACCCTAGTAACCACTTGCGGTACAAAGAAATTCACGGCCAGAATAGTCGAATGCAAATAACTCTGGGGAGCGGGGGGGCTAGAAGCGACTGTAAAGACGAATCTTATGCGTCTTAAAAAAAACACAATAGTCTGATGTTAGCAATCCGATAACAACAGCAACTGTAGGTGCGTGGTAAGTCATTCCACCACAAGTGGTTCATACCGTTTATAAAACCAATACTGTCTGTCTGATTCATTTTTCGGTTCTATTCAAGCCAGTTCAAGCGGTTCAACATTACTCGTCAGTCCAAGTGGAATTTTATAAGACTTCGAGAAGAGAAGTCGTATTATTTCAAAAACAAGACCAGAAAGAAACTGGAAGTGACTATAACAAGGCAAATGCCAAATCGCCATGGCATGTGCCAATAAGAGTGACTTATTAAAATAAAAAGCCGTGGTGGCAAGAATCCCAATTTAAATTCTTTCTTTGACTGTCAAACGTCGCAGAACATGAATGCAATAATTACCAGACTGTGATGATTACGGGCTGGACAAGCAAGGAATTTCCGGAGTTTCGAAAAAAAGGAAATTGGTTAACACTGCAAATGAAGTTTTGCGTCATTATTTCGATACGTCATTCACTTCTTACGGCCTCGTATTCAAAAAAGAAAATCTTTAATATGATCATTCTAAAACAACCATCGAAAGCTTCGTTTCACTCAAGCTTTGTTTTTACCAAACAACAATAAAAATACGTCATTTTAGAAAAAAATTGGTTAAGAGAGTAAATTACCGAAATTCAAGGCTAGCTAAAGTGCGATGGATAAATAACGGTCGGAAGTGAACTTTCCACGATTCATCTTAAAAATCATCATTGTATAATGTGCCAGAAATCAAATGATCTCACACCAGATCTTGTTTTAGAAATCTCATTTTGAAAAACGCAGTCACCAATCTTCAGGCTTTCATTTTAACTGGCCACAAAGAAACGACCGGTTTCTCAGCTGGAAATTTGTTAAAGATTAGTTTAAAGCACGCAGGTAGAAGTTCATTTTTATTATTATCCTACGGTAGAAATGATAAATCGGACAAATAGACATAGTTCCCGGTTAAATGTGAAATTTGTCACTTTTACTAGATCTAATGTCTATCATAATTTATTATATTTATCACTTCTACCGTAACCTGTGTGTTTCAAACTCTATGAATTTTTACTGAACTTCCCATGCCAATTCAGAATATAACAAAATTATTTGGAAATCGGTTACTTAACTTTTTCTACCAAAATTTAAATTTTTTTTATTAACCAAATATAATAATACACAAATTATAATATAACCTAGCATAACGGAAATATTGCGTGCTTATTATCAATCTAAGTTAACGCCATTAATTTTGGAATTTTCAAGTTGAAACTCGTATCCGCCGCCATTTTTGTCAGCGGTAACAAAGAAAAACATTGTGAACGAAAAATTTGAGGTACAAGTCCGTGCCCGCACTTCGGTTTCTTCACGAAGAAAAAAAACTTTTTATAATTTGCCCAAATTGAAGTCCTTGGACTAAGAATGATAACGAGGGTTCTACGTTACAGTTGCTTTAGACATTAAAATTATAAATTTTCAACTACAAAACCGTTAGACGCGATCACTGGATAGAATACTACAGTAGGTCTGACTGAATTGATTCAGGGAGGTTTCTTTCCAAGACAAGAACAATTAATCTGGAATCCGCTGAGCTGGCTGATTTTTATGGAAAAATCTGAGTGATATTTCAACGTCCTATCCTTTGATTTCCACATTTTCAACAAGTAAACATGCCAATTATGGTGATTCCAATTAGAACATCACGTGATCGCTTTAATATTTGACTTTTAACTCTAGAACTATCAATGGGATTGGAAAAAACATGGCTGTTAAATAAATTAGCCTACTCAAGTCTACCTATTAAAAAAGCCTTAACTGAAGACCCTTTTGCTATGTTTGTTTCTACAGGAATTTCAAGCAAACAATTAGCTGTGGCGCAACTTCCAACTCGACTGCTGCTTTGGTTTCCGGTCGGTCGTGCTATAAATTTGTTGTTCTCTTCATCGTATGCTACAACGGCCCTGCAGTAATGTGGTCGATCTTCTCCTTTAACATCACTTTCCACCACAACTTGAAGACGAGGGGGAAAACATTTCTTCCACCCGGATATAGTTTTCAATGCCGGTAAGACGAATAGATTTGCTGTCACTACAGCGGAGGCGGGGTTACCGGGTAGGCCAAACCAAAGTTTGGGTTCCCCCTCGAAATTGACCACGCCGAATGCTGTGGGTTTCCCCGGCTTCACGAAAACTCTTCCGAAGCAGATTTCTGCATTGAAGTCCTTAAGCAAAACTTCTTTCAAATAGTCTTTTTCACCCATAGACATGCTTCCTGTGGTCACTATTATGTCTGCAGATTGAAATCCTCTGGTAAGGGCACTAAACAGAGCGTCAACACTATCCTTAACTACTCCAAAATCCAACGATGGGAAATTTTCCTCTTTCAACAGGTTTATTAATGACATCCGGTTTGTGTCTCTTACTTGGCCAGGTTGAGGAATTGCGTCGTGGTCTACCAGCTCATCCCCTGTCGAGAAAATGGCCACACTGGGCTTGGCAAACACTTCAACACGAGTCACTCCAGCCGCTGCTAAAAGTCCCAAGGCAGATGATCCTAAATAAGTGCCAGATTCGAGAAGTAATTCACCAGTTTTGAAGTCAGATCCTTTGGGCCTAATGTCTTCACCAGTGCGAGAATTTTTTAAAACGCGAATAATGTTCTCCTCTCCATCGGGACCAACGCATTCTAATTTAGTGTCTTCTACTTGAACAACAGCATCGGCCCCTTCGGGTACTGGCGCGCCTGTATTAATCCTAACGCAGTACCCAGAAATGAGATTCAAATCAGATGTGGGCATTATTCCAGCTGCAACAGATCCAACGACTTTTCTGTTTATTGAGCCATCCGAACTTAAAACCGCATATCCATCCTTCAAGCTTACATCGGAAGGAGGAAGATTATCCCGAGCGGTGACGTTCCCAGCCAACACATAGCCTAGAGCGGTCGTGGTATTTATGTTGATCGTTCTTTTGACGCAGGAAACTTTTTCCATGACGATTTTTTGAGCTATGGGAACTTTCACGCAAACATAAGGAGATTCCCGTGCTCTTTGTGACACATCAGAAGTTATGACTTTGCTCCGCTTGTCCTGCAGACTCGAATGAACTGTTTTGACATTCTTTTCGATACCCCTTATCAAATGAACTGCATGTGGAATCACGCAAGCAATAGCTTCTAAGCATTCCATCGAAGCTTTCTTGCTGCCGGGAAGATTCACAATTAAACTTCCTCCTCTCACTCCGGACACGGCCCTGGAAAGTGCTGCTAGAGGGGTTATTTCAGAACTTCGCTTGAACATTAATTGAGGAATTCCAGTGACAACCTTGTCTAACAGAGGAATGGTTGCCTCTGGCGTGACGTCTCTCGGTGCTACTCCAGTTCCTCCCGTTGTCAAAATAAGGTGAATTTTTTTGTCATCGCACCACTCCTTCAATTTATTTTGGATTAAAACTTTTTCGTCTGACAACAAACCGGTTTCTACGATCACAGCGTTTTCCACGATTCCGTTCTCAACCATTTTCACCAGATTTGGTCCGCTTTCGTCGGTAGCCTGGTTATTTGCACATCTGTCGCTAATTGTCAAAACACCCACTGTAATACTTTCCATCATGTTTTTTTAATGAAATAAGTCGATGATAGACGTGGCAAAGGCGATGGAACCTAAACCGGAATTAACTAAATTCCGAAATCCGACACCAATTGAAACAAATAAAACGTTGGAAGTCTTGACACAATTCTTACTTTAGTACTTTTATTTATTGAAAAATAGGTATTTAGTTTTTCCTTTAAATATTTCCTTATAACCTGATGTTTTGATGGCTTAAAAAAAATTTTTTTAAGAAAAATCCGAAAACCGACGGAAACTGCTTTAAATTTAACGAATATTAAAATTTATGTTTTTTTTTCCTTCACTATCTATGTAATTAATAATCAGAATATGAATAATAAATGTTCAATAAAGAGTTTAACTGAAGGTTCACATTTAATGAAGCTCAAAGACTTCCTTGCATTACTCAGATACTTCTTCTGAACTCTAAAAAGAAAGAAAACAAAGAAAAAAAAATTATTTTTAAAATTATCTTGAACACAAGTATGAGGTCATATGGGTCATGAATAAATCACTTATCTTTAGGACCCTGATGGAGTTAGATAAATACAATTAAATTTGGCAGCTGGCATTAAAGGTTTAAGTGTTAAAATAAAATGCTATCCATATTCCACAGAAGTAAAAGTGATAAAAACAAAAAAAATTCAAACACTTACTTCTTTAATTTCAGCAGCAACCAGACCTAGAGCCTTCGATTGTTCTTCCCTGTTCAATTTTAACTTTATGAACTGTGTCTGCTGCAGATGTAGGTGGTCCTAGTCTGTTCTTAATCTCTGCTGCCATTGTCATGAATGCTTGCTCTACATTGGTTGCATTTTTAGCTGAAGTTTCTATAAAGGGTATCCCTAATTCATCAGCATAACTCTTAAAAAAAAAAAAAGGAAAAGATGTATTAAACTTAAAGGTAAAAATAAAAAAATGTACTTCTACTATTACATTGAAATAAAGTGATGTTGGTAACACTTTGGTTGGCCAAACGAAGAAAAAAAAAAAGGAAAGGATTTGATGCAAACTCCCCTTACACATATGTAAATTGTGTGCATGACATCTCTTCCACCAACATAAACTTAAAAGTGTTATTCTCATATAATTTTGCCCTATAATTGTTAAACAATCCATCTTTCTTTGTAACCTTATAAGATGTAACAGCAAATTCTAGTTGGAGCACTTTTTTTTATACTGAACCCTATCAAAACAACCTTCAGTAACCACCTATGAAGTATTCATATATGCCTCAATCGATGTTTCCCTTATTTAAGCCTTTTTTTAATATCCCACATTTAAACCAAACCAATTGACCATGCCCTTTTCATATCATTCAAAAATTTACCTTAGCCGTGTTGTAGTCGACGACTTTCTTCTCTAACATGTCAATTTTATTACCTACAAGCAATTTATTGACTCTTTCGCAAGCATAGCGGTTGATTTCTTCAAACCAATGTTTCACATTGTTGAAGGATTCTTGATCCGTGCAATCATACACAACTATAATTCCATGAGCTCCTCTGTAATAACTTGATGTAATCGTTCGGAATCGTTCTTGTCCGGCCGTATCCCACTAAAATTTATTTGACAAAAATTAAATAGAAAAAAATAAAATATACCTAAACCTGAGATGGGATTTCTCAAACTGTTCGTCTGTTAAAACATTAGAAAATAAGTTCCGAGACGAATTATAACCTTAACCATACCTAGTCAATTAACTGGCGATGTCGAACGCGGCCAATCAAAAATTAATCTCTTGTTGCGTCACAGGAGTTACATTGACCAATCAAAAGCTTGATAGTGAATAATGGGCATATCAAATGCAGCTTAAGCAAACTTTGATCTTTTGAATCTTTTCAGATTTTTTCATCACAACATTAAACAAAGGGGGAAAGCTTTAATTAAAATTAAGGGCTTAGTTTTTTTTTATACCTCTTCCCAACCGCCAGCTATCTCTATGAGAGACAATAAGTAATTGGTCTGGTTGAAAAGGGACCTTTTTATTTAGGAACACATATGTGTCAACCTCAGGAATTGGTTAAAGGAAAAAGAGGAAGGAGGAGGAGGACAGTAACGCTAAAATAACAATAACAACAATAATAGGCATGATAGTAGTAAGGAAGCAAGAGGATTGAGGGTTAAGAAAGAGCGAAGTTTGAGAGAAAGAATGATAGAACAAAGAAGACTAAGTATAATGGAGGGGCTAAGAAAAGCACATTCTGAAATCTAATAGTTCAAATGTCTTGCAAGACATTGTTGGTCTTGTCATACACTGAGAAGGAATATGTGCTTCTGCTGTAGAAGGATTAGGATGAACCCCAGTTGAAATTGGTGTTTAAGAGAAAATCTGACAATTTCCTTTTATATAGTGGGAATAGTCAGATCTTTGTGAACAGTATATATATAGGACTGAACCAAGGAACACTGATCGGGATTATTAAAGTTTTTGAATGGAAATGCTTCAGGATTTGACTTAAAACATGAGACTTAAAAAGATTGAGATTAAAAGGATTTGAGAGATTTAAAAGGATTGACTTAAAAACAGTGACTACAGGCACATGCTACAAGAGATTTTGATAAACTTAGAGGCAGTGTAAAAATATGACTTGTGAAGTTATGTGTGGCCTGAAGTAGCTTAATTTAATTACTTACAATTTGTAGTTTGATTGTTTTCTCATCCAAATCAATTGTTCTTATTTTCTAAAAAAAAGAAAAAGAAAATAGATATATAAAATGTTAATGAGTTGCTACTTGTGTAATAGTTACACTTAAAATTTAATTCAATAAATATGTACAAAAGACAGTATGTAAGACTTAGTTCTGCTGTATTGATATTTTAAAAAAGATTTCCTAATGAATTTCAGTTGTGCACATACTGATGTTTAGAGAGCATTGGGTAAATATTTCTAATCTATTTCCACACCTTAAAAACTGATGTGAATGCTTTGCTAAGTTTTGTTTTTCAACATTTAACATCATTTATATTGCAACAAAATAAAATAGCTCTTGAAAATGATAATACTTTCTACTCAAAAAGAACCCAAGTAATTGATCTAAAAGAAAAATAAAGTACAAAATGTAGTACACTATTTACAAAAGTAAATGAAAATACTTACAAAGTCCACACCAATTGTACTAATGTAGCTTTCAGTGTAGGTTTCATCCTGAAAATAAATTTTAAAACAAATTTTATACAGCTTACAAATAAATGGATTTGAAGTTTTAAAACTGTCTTGTAAAATAAAATTAAAAGGATTTTTAAAAGGATTTTTTTTGGGAAATTTAAATTTGAAGACAAAAAATGTTTGTGAAAAAAGAGAAATTTAAATATTTTATTACTTTTAGTAATAACAAATGGTAAAAATCTATTATTGCAAATGTCAACAACTAACCAAACAAGGACCCATTTAGTACAGATCCCAGTTTCATATGAACTTAATAACATGTTTCTTTTTTATATGAAAGCAAATACACTAATTCCAATTTCTCATCACAATGTGAGGCAAAGGAAAATTCTGCATTTCATTTTCATCTCCAGTTTGTGGAGATTTGTTCTTTTTGTTCTTACGAGACTTTTGCTTGGACACTAAAGAAATATATACAACCGAAGTTTGTCTTTCTCTCAGTTTGTATGACAACTATGTTACTTGTTGAATGAATATTAAAATAAAACTAATAAAAATTAATTTCTTGAAAATATTATATAATATATCAACTTATTAGAGGCCTCAAGAATTATTTGTGAATTTCTATTTCCCTATAAATTCTCAATTTAGATAATCTGTTTTGATTCGTATAATAATCATGAGTACTACATGAAGAGATACATACCACTGTATATGTGTGAACAAAGTTTAAAAACTAAGCACAGTAACATATCAGAGTATTATGAAAAATTGCATCAATTTGCATTAGTTTAATGTAAAGGAGTCTGAATAAAACCAGTAGGATTCCAGCTTCACATAAAGAATTTTAGTATTATTTATCAAATTTAGACTACTTAAATAATTTTTATTTGTCTGGGAGGAGTAGTGTAGTGGTTAAGTTCCTGACTTGCACACAAATGGTTGTGAAATCCTCCTCCTGCATCCTGTTATACCCAAAAATTATGGGTGAAAAAGAAGATTAAAATAAAAAAAAAATTTTTTTATTTGTCATGAAAAATAAAATGTTAAAAAAAGTACCTTTTTCAAAGACTTTTAATATTACATGTTATAATGTCATGTCATTTAATTCATTTTAAAATTAAGGGGCACTCATTCAGTAAGGGAAAAAGAAAAGTTACTTACAGCAAACCTTAATAAGAGGCAGGACTTTCCAACTCCAGAATCTCCAATCAGTAAGAGTTTAAACAAATAATCACTAGAAAAATAAGACATATATTAAAATTTTTAAATAATGTAGATAGGTACAGAAAAGTAACAAATGCACTAAGTTAGAATAGGAGATAATAACAGAATAGCTCAAATAAGTGTATATAAAATCAAAGCATTCTATTGAAAACAATAAAGAATGGTTGAGATTATGAGCAGTTTATCACAAAAAGCATACTTGTATCATATTTCAGTTTCGAAATTGTATAAAAAAGGCTAATAACAAGAAGACTGAAGTATAAAATTATTTTCCATCATTGTACCAAAAAATACATATATGTGAATAGTACTAAATATATCAATTTATTAATAAACTTTAAAAGTACTTTTCATTAATAAACCTTGTTCAAATTTGTGTAAGGAATTCTTTTACCCTGTAGTTTCATATCCATTTCAACATTATATGCAAAACCAATATGTTTTTTGCTTCCACTGTGGAAAATTTACAACATGTACTCTAACCCATCTAGGACTAATCAATATTTGCAGAGATAATTAAGCCCCCAAACCAACACCAAGACATATCATTTAATTACAGTGGGTAATCTTCCCCTCCCTTCTCAACTGGGCAAATTTACCTCAGGTCTTAAGAGAAAAGAGTGATGTCACACAAATGATTCATACATGGAACCAGACCAATATCACATGATACACTATTACCAACCAAAAGGTATTTATATGTCAAAAGCGACTAATAATTCGGAAAAAATGTCTATAATAACTACCTCTAATATGGTGCAATTATTCAACTAGCTCACACATCAAAGAAAATGGCTTAATCAATAACATTACTATCAATAATGGGCGGAAAAACTCCTTTAACAAGAAAAAAGAACCTTCAAGAAAAAGGAAAAAGAAAAGCACATAACAGATCCGATGGCCATTACATTTAGGAACTTAATTTTAAACTGTACTTACTATTCTGGATTCATTTTGAACCGGAACAATCTAGAATGTGTACGCGCTACAAAGTAATAAGTTTGAATCAAAAAGATTTGAGTTTACAAAGAAAAACAATCACAGATTTAAATGACTAATTACGCCTCACAAAGGTTCAAAAATTGATTGACGTCATGCCAAAGTGGCAGAAACTTATTGTGCCAACCTTTAAGTTTAAAATTTCTCTAATTTTCAGAGTTTATGTTTCAAATGTTGGGTGCACTTCTTACTAACTTAAAAAAAATACTCTTTTAAATTGAATAGTTTTTCAAACCACTGACTTAAATCATCAAAAAAATGGTTAATCGGCCCTTGAAAACTCATATTCCTGATAATTTAAAAACCTTGAAAAAAATCTATTTTTGTACCTACAGGTTTGAATTATTTTATGCTTTTTAAAGTAACATTTGAGGTTAATATTTTTTCTGTCAAAGTTTTAATCTTTTGAGTAAATAAGGATATTAATAGTTGAAATTTATTAGAAAGTATCGCCCAGAGTTCTATGCTGCTGATACTCTTTTAGAAGTATGTAGTAATGTTGTCGACGAAATACCACCGCCTCTTTATTGGAGTTGGACACCTGAGGATGTTGCTGAGTGGGTAGCTGTGGAGTTATTGCATCCCGAACTCCGAGTGAGCATTATATCAAAACCAATTTTTATATTCACTTGGGAAAGTAGTTTTTAAGTAAAATACTAAAGACTGATTTTACATATTAAAATTAAGGTCTTGCTCATATCAGAACTAATTCATAGTTTGAATTCAACAGGGAAAAAAGTATTTCCTGTTACTGCAATTAAAATTGATAACATTGTGCTATTTCATTTTAATTTCAATCCCATTAAATTTGTGGCAAAGATGATGAAATCTTAAATTGCTTTTACTTAAAACTTTATTTTTATTATAAAATTTATGAAGTTGAACTCTACAACTCTTTGTTACAGGAAGCTTTTCTAAAAAATGAAATTGATGGAATGTCTTTGATTTTTCTGGAAGCTGATAAACTTCCACGAATTATGATTAGAAGATTTGATTTGATTAAGGCAAGTTTCACCCACAGTTTTTTATTTTCTGAAAAACTAAAGAGGATCTCATTTTTATAAACTATTAAATGAAAATTCTATTTTTAAAACTTAAAGCATTTCCTAATGAAAAGCACAAAGCTTTTTTTGTAAGAAATTTTTAAGTGAGAGTAAAAGTCACAGATTATATTTGACAAGAGTTATATATGACAACCATCCAAATTAATTTTAAATTTGAAAATTCTCCTTAGTTTGAACAAGGTATGAATTTAACAGAATATATTTGTAATAAAGAAGAGGGAAATCATTTTTTTTTAAACAAAATTTTGAAAAGTCAGAAAATAATTGAGCAACTTTACCTTTTTTCCCTCTTATAGATAAAAACTTTTATTGTAATGTTAAGGGATTACTCCAAGTATAGGTGTTCTTTTTTACTTTAACATGTGTCTAAAAAGGAATTAAGAAGAGAAATTAGGAACCTTTGTGAAATAGATCAAGATGAATTCAAACGAAGTATTTCATTGCCCATAAGAAGACCTTTAACATTATACAGATGGTATTTAGCCACACATACTGGTCCAACTGCTTATTTCATGACACCTTCAAAATACTTCAGAAAAATAAACTTAATTCAAGAAGAAGATCATTATTATGATTTACTAAATCATTGGAACAGAATACCTCCATACCGTCCTTGTTGTCCTCATGTGATGATTGGTGCCAACAGGAGAATCAACCCTATGACAGGAACCACACTAAGGCAGAATTTCCACCCAAAGGGCCATCCGTATTTGCTGAAGGATTTGTGTATATATCATTTGCCTTGTTGAAAAATAATTTTTTAGTTTGCTCACAAAGTTAAATTGAAATAAATGTTTTTGGAAACTGGAAAGGTGATACAGATAAGAGATGGGTAGTTAGTTAATTTTTTTATTTATTTCATTTATCATTCACTTTTGTTTAACTGATTTATAGATGCATGGTTCTTATATCAGTTCTTTTAATATACATATAAGATCCACCAAATTTCCTAAGGATATGGAACGATAAGGAGAATGAGTCGACTGAGGTGCGAAGTTTTTAGCAATCCAGCTGGCGCTAACTGGCTAATTAACTGACACATTTCCTCGCGGAGCGTAGGTGCTTAAGGAGGTATCTGTGTCGGATACATAAGGAGTCAACGTCTCATTGCCACCACTGTTCAAGTTTGGAGGACACAGCAGAGCATATGCTGGTCGTATGCTCGGCATTTGTAGGGTAGAGGGCTCTCCCTGCCGGCGATCTTACGGGGGATCCTCGACAGCAAGAGAGATTGGGTCGAATTCTCCTCCTGCGAGGTGTTGATGTTACAAAAAGAGGAGGCCGAACGTGATTGGGAGAGAAAGGCCCTCCGAGCTTGCTCCGGACTGGGTCAGTGACCTAAATGGGACAAAGTAACTTCGTAGGAGGCGATTCGGTGCGTGGGCCACTAAGTCGTAGGGAATGTGACTCGGACAATGGGTGTAAAGTAATGGTTCCCATTCGATTTTAGACCATTCGCCACCAAGGCATTTCAGAAAGCCTGATGCCCCCCTCGTGATGTTTGAATTTTGTTATTCAAAATTTTACATAATTTCTGAGTTCAATTGATATATAAATAAATAAAAATAACATATTTCTTATTTTTAGCTTCCTAAATTCCCTCTTAATACGTGGGAGGAGTAGTGTAGTGGTTGAGTTCCTGACTTGGATGCAAATGGTCGTGGGTTCGAATCCTCCTCCCGCATCCTGTTATACCCAAAATTTAAGGGTGAAAAACGGGATTAAAACCACCACCAACCACCACCACCAAATTCCCTCTTAATAACTCATTCTCGAACCACCACAGTCAGCTGAAGGGTGCATGTCCCGCCTACGGCTCACCAAAATATTACTATACTCCACTTAAGAATAATGGATGTAAAGTCACCAGATGTGGAAAGATTGCGGTCCCGGGTCTTTTTGCCTGAACCTAGCGGTTGTCCACCCAGGGTTTTAGTCGGTGCAAACTAGATAACTCTCCTTCCGCCCCAAAAACACGACGGGTATTTTCGAGAAGTCTCCTATCGGGATGAAAAAGGGGTGTGAATAGTTTTTTAGTGTTTCCTGTCAACTTTATTTCATTCCCCTTCGTTATCAAGGCCTGTTAGCCTGTTCGGTGAGAAAAGTTCCCTGGATGAAAAGTTAGATATGGTATATGGATGTATAGGTATATGGTTCCCTGGATAAAGGTGAAGAATGTGCCAGATATGATTTTATCTTTTTTATGAGTCAAGTTTCGTGGGATGATTCACCGTAGAAAAAATTCAAAAGTTCATCTTTCGTACAGGGCATTTCACTTTCAGTTTTTACTAGAGATGCTACTTGAGAAATTTTTACTGGTGGGCTTTCAATGAAGTCATTTGAAAAATCCAAAATATCATCTCCACTCTCATCATCAGTGCCTAATTTTTTTGTTTTTTTACTCCCCCCCGGTGAAAAACTATTTTTCCTTCTAACTTTTTTCCTAATTTTTAACAATTTATCAGACTTTACGCTGGATTTCCTAAATTTCTTCTCCGCCGGTTTTACTTCTAAATCACAGTCATCGGTTTCAGTATCCACTTCATAGACATTCTTCTCATCTATTTCTTCTTCTTTACTTGTACTCACACTCCCCCCATTTGTCTTTTACTCTCTTCTAAAGCAGTTTCAAGTTCCACTATTTTTTTCTTCTTTTTTGAATTTAATAACAATATAAATCTGCTATACAAATCACTCTCCATTGTTTCTTTGGTTTCAATTAATTGATTTAGTTTTTCTAATAATGAGTTTTTGTCTGAAATGAGAGGAAAATATGAAATGTGAAATACTTAAAGGAATGGGTACTAAAGTGGCTTATAATATGAAGTAGTCCTTCTCTAAATATGATAATCAAATTTTGCTTTTATAATTTTTACAATTGCCTGAGGATGCTTGGTTACATTGTACGTATTTAAAAACTAGCTTTGGCTGAATGATGGTGAATGCAACGTCCCAAGGGTCACATGAAATACTAATTAACAAACTGAATCCCCTAGCTGGTTTTATTTAAATTTTGACAGTAGGGAAACCATGTAATACAGCCAATGTAAATCATATAACGGCAGCCTAGGATTCAAATTTTAAAATTGTAATTGAATTCAAACAAAATATAAAATTTTAAGGATTTTACTACACTTTGAATTTTTCTTGTAGTTTCCTTGATGGCGCATACTTGTTCTAATAAACATTATTTACCCTGTTTTAGATTTACCATAAACTCAAAGAGATGAAAAACAAAAGAGCCCTGATAACATTTAATGAGGTAATTCTTCTGATATTCTGGTAATTGATGACATTAAATAAATTACACCTCAATCATTGTTGATGTTCTTGATATAAAGAAAACACTTAAGAATTTAAAATTGCTCATAAGTCAGCAGCATAAATAATATGGTGAAATAAATATTAATAAAATCAGAGTAATAGAAATAATGAAATTCTAAATTTTCCTCTACAATTTCTAAGTACTTATGTGACAAAAATGAGTTTTAAAGTGAAGCACACCCCTTGGCTAACTCTTGTTTCAGATTTGTGAGTAAAACACACACACAAAAAAACATTTTTCAATTTTTATCTTGCATTTTGTGTGTAAAACTGAAATGCTAAAAAGAAAGGTAAAGATAATAAGTGCAAGTTAATCACATTGTTATCTTATAACTTTTACAGAGAATCTTTGATGTGTAAGTCCCAAGGTGAAATTATAATGATATATGTAATGATACGAAATGATATATATCACTTGTTACTGCAACATTTTATTTAAAAAACTAAGATTATATAACACTTTTTTTATTTAAAACTCTGAAAATGCTACTTACCTGACAGATTTTTGTAGTTCTCACTATTTAGTTTTTTTAATTCTTCCTGCATCTTTTTATTACAGTCTAATGCAACTTGAACCAAGTTTTGAATAGTATCGACAAAACTTGCAGGTTTCAACATCACAGACCCCATTTTTATTTTAATCCCACTATCTTCATCCACAATTTTTTTCCAGGTGAAACTTCCATTCTCAACTGAATAAGTCATTCCTGGGTACCCATCATGCATTGTAAGAGTATCCTTACATTGTTGTAGATAAGAACTAGGTTCTAAGTCCAGTTGACTGCTCATATTTTTTACATCATTTGGTGTCAGCTAAAACCAATTTTACTGAGGTCTTATTTTATGCTACTGAAACTCAGAAGAGAACTGATTTTCAAACTGAAAGGATGAAGCTAATAGTATAGAGTTTGGAAAAAAACGTCAAAAGCTGGGGAATAAGAATAACTATCAAGCAAGCTTAGACTTAAGCTTGTAAAGAATTGGGAGGCGGGGTCAGAATGGTTGAGCTAGATTTTAAGAAAATTATATGACCGTCGAAAATAAGAACTATTTAGGACAATGATTTGGAAAAAGTGAAGCGTGTGTCACAAAAGAGTTCAACAACCCCAAATCTAGGAATTTAGGGACTTTAAAAAAAAGTTATAAAAATAACAAAAACTCAATAAATCCTAACCTCACCACGCCAAGCCCCATCTTTGGAAGTGATGTTCAACAAAAATCCGTCCTCTTTCCAAATTGTGTGAAGGCGATAAAATCCTAAATTATTTTCTTTTTTAACGGAGCATACGTATTCATTTTCTGTACAATTCATTTTTATTAAAAAAATATTACTTTGGCATAATTGATTTGCGATAATTTCAACGAAATAGGGCTCTCGTTGGCTTCACCAACTATTAAATTTTATTTTTTTCAACGAAATAACATCAGTTGAGACATTTAGAGCTGAATTAATTTCTGAAATGAATTTTGAAGAGAAAAACAAAATTTTGTCAGTTTTAAATTTATTCTAATAACACTTATTAAACAAAAAAGTAAAGATTAAAATTTACGTTACCAGTGAATTTTTAAAACCGTAGTGGAGGATTGAGAGCTTAACCCATTTTCTTTTTGGTCTAAAGATCGATATGTTTTGTTCTAATTAAATTTACGTCTAGACAAAATAGAAGTTCGTTGTTAGGGCATTTCGGACAATGACCGTCCCGTAAATTTGCCATTGGTCGATTTTTAAAAACTCTAACTCGATTAATTTCAAATTACATACAAATTCTTGTTAATTCCGAAAACAAAACAAATAAATAAACCTCCACCCCATTCCCCCAAAAACTGAAAAAACGGAAATTGGACATCGGATTCTTTATGTTCAGGTTCAGGTTCTTTCAGCCCATGTCCACACATTATCAAAGCTTATAAGATCCAATATGAATACATTTTCTTACAAATTTCCCACCACCATCAAATATGTACATTTTCCCCAAAACTGTATGTAATATATATTTTTTGACTCGTTTGTTATGTGGTCATTAATTAGGTTGAAAGAGCAAAAGTGAGCGCTATATAGAAAAGATACATCACTTTTCCACCTAAAGATAGTCAACCATGTATGATCATGGTAGTTTTCACAAAATGAGATATTTGTTTTTACTCGGCAGTTTGAAATTCATAATAAATCATGTCGTGTTTCTATAAAAAAAATCTGTAAAAGCTGTAAAAAGGACTGTCAAAGGTTTATTATATGAAATAAATGTATGAAGATTATGTATAATGATGTACAATATATTTAAGGTGACCAACTATACTAATCTACTGAGTTTTGTACTCTTTTTTTCGCAAACCGTACTCTTTTCAAATCCTGTACTCTGAAAGTACTAATTTGTATTTCTAAAACATTTTTTATTATTATTTTATTTCAATTTTATTGAACGAAGAAATGGAACGATGAGAAAATAGAACTTAACAAAAGATGGGTAGAAATTTTTCGGCATTTTAGAGTAGAACATATCCCACATGAAAATTTATGCTGCTGTTGGAAGGGTATTTTTACTAGGGAATGATTATTGGAGCAATACTTTATGTAAAAACGTTCACTGCTGTCTAAAAGTCAAATTTAATATGCAAAATGAGAGTTGTCCGGATATGGCTACATTACTACACGAACATCCTCATTTATCAAAAAAATCTACTCCCAAGAAAAATATGTTTTTAAAAGAAAATTAAGATTTTATCGTTTTGTCACCTATGAAATACTTGCAAAGTGAACTCTTTTTTAGTCACCTTAATATATTGCATTTTAATACTATATTAATTCATAAATAAAATAAAATTTATATATTATTAGCGAACAATATCACTTAATGGTAACTGTTATAATTATTCTTCCCATTCATCATCTTCTGTAGCAGATGACACATCCTGCTGCACAGGAGGGGGTATCATTGCCGATATTTTATCCATTGCACTTTCTGTAGATGCAACTTCTGTTTTTCCTTTTCCTGAAATTCCCTTTCTTCTCATTAACAATTTATTATGCAAGTCAGCCATTAGGTCTCCACCTCCTGAAGCTAATTTTCTTTCCTCTTGCAATCTTTTACTTTCATCTCTTCCACTTTGTACTGGCTTCAATTTTGATTTTCCACCAGCACTTCGAATAGCTGCCATTAAATCTGCTCTTGCATCACTACTTGTCACATGTATGACTGCAGGACCTTGATGACTTTTTTTACCTGAGTCAGTTCCATTTTGGATTGATTCAGGGTGTGGAAGTAATGGTGGTAATGGTGGTGGTGGTGGAGGAGGGGGAGGAGGATTTGCTGAAGAATCAACCAAAGGAATGGGTGGAGATGGAGGTGGAGGAGGAGGAGGTGGTGGTGTCGAATTTTCTAGTAGTGAGAGTGAGGTAAGCATAACAGACTGATCAGGCAGTGAAACATTCATATTATTTGATAAGTCCTTAAATGAAGTTTCTGGTATAGTAGGTAAATCTGGAATGGCTGGAGTTGTGGTCACTGAAGGAGCAAAACCAGGTCCTAAATCAAGACTATACCTTAAATCATCAGCTATTCCTGGCAAGTCTGGTAAATCCAATGGTGCATCTATATTGGGCACATCACCAAGGCTTGGCAAATAAAAGTAATTTTCCTTAACTTGCTCATCAAGTTGCTCTTGTTTAGTTATAGATATAGGAGCATCTTCCATTTTTTGAGGTACCTCCTCTTGAACATTTTTACGTAATTTATTAACTACTCCCATAGGGTCAAGGGTCACATATCTTTCATAAGGATTCTCAGATGTGTTGAATAACAAAAGTGATGAAACAGATTCAATGATGTTTGGCAATTTGCCCAAGCCTTCTTTTAACTCTGCATTTCTTCCTATTTTAGTTCGATTACCTTTGACTTGGAAAAATTGTAGTTTCTCTTCAACAAATGTTCCATCTTTCACAGAAGGACGTTTTTCTGATATTTTAAAATTTGAGGGGTAAAATAAAAGTTTTGGTGTATCTTTGAAAATGGATAAATAGTCTTTATGAATGTCACTTGCTGGATATTTTGACGTAGAGAAAATTTGTGTGGCTTTTTATACCCCCTTCAATTTATCCACCTTCATTTTTGCCACTAAAACCCTTTTTTGTAAGTCGTTTACCTTCATCTTATTTTCACTTATTCTCGCATTAATACAGCTGAAAATCGTATTTGTAACCTCGTTTAAATAGTCGAGGCAATCAGCAATTTGAATTAAAGTTTCTTCCTGCCTTAAATCCGGTCCTATTATAGGAACTTCAAAAAGTGGAAATGTTTCAGCCATTCTCCATTAATTTTCTATCAGTTACGTGGAAGGCACAAAAACAGCAGTTCGCCCGATTATTCCCACCTCAATGACTAAATCAGCGTTTCTATTTATTTCAAACTACAGCAAAATTCCCAAATGTGTAACCATTAATGAAGTATCAAAGTCAACTGTATGAGTTTCGTGGCACCAGAAAAACAAATTCAAACAAATTTTTGAAGAATTAAACCAAGTCGCCCAGAATTGCAATGGCCTACAGTTTATCAATTTTGAAGTGTTTCCCTCTTTTAAGTAGTAGGCCTAAAAGTGACATAAAGGTAAGTGTTATCTGATGGAATTCTAATCCATGGAATTATATGTTGAAAATTTTATTTCAGTAATTAAGTTGTACGGATGACAAAAAGAGGAAAATAAAGAGTATTTTCGCCGTGGATTTGAGCCAACGGTTCTTGAATGATCTTTAAAAGGTGATTTTAAAAGAAGACTCATTCCTTATTATTTCAGTGTGTTCTTAATTGTGTTTTGAAAGTATACAGAAATTATTCCACCAGGAGTTTCAAACCAACAATTATCCCAACTGTAGTAATTGAACAGAAAACAATGAAGCTGGAGTCCACTCAATTTAAATCATGTATCAGTGATGAAATTAAATTAATTGAAAAGCTATTTGGCAATGAAGGACATGAAATCAGAATTGTTGGTGGAGCAGTTAGGTAAATATAGTTTTTTTTCAATGATAAATATTATATGACACTTAATAAAATAATATTACATTTAAACTTTCAAATTGCTTTTTTAGGGACTTGATTCTTGGAATTCAGCCACATGATTTGGATTTAGCCACTACTGCCACCCCACAAGAAATGAAAAAAATTTTCCTTGAAAATGAAATTCGTTTAATAAATATGAATGGTGAAAAGCATGGTACAATAACTCCTAGGATCAATGAAAAGAATTTTGAAATCACTACTCTGAGAGTTGATTTAGCAACTAATGGAAGACATGCCCTAGTTGAATTTACTAAAAACTGGCAGCTTGATGCCAATAGAAGAGATCTCACAATCAATGCTATGTATTTAGGTATGACACATGAAAAAAAGACAGATTCATTCTAATACACAAAATATACTTGTTTAAATCAACAAAATTCAATTTTGTTACAGGATTGGATGGGACTTTATATGATTACTTTAATGGTCTTGAAGATCTGAAGAATAATAGGGTTGTTTTTGTTGGAGATGCAGCTTCTAGGATTCAAGAAGATTATTTAAGAATTCTTAGGTATTTTAGGTAAGCAAGTGAGAAATTCTTTAGCTGAATAACAGCTCCTGTGAAGAAAAAACACTTAGATCTAATAATACCTTGGAAAAATGTTTTTTACTAGTCTTTGGTCAATTTTTAGATTTTATGGAAAAGTGGCAAAGGGGCCTGATAATCATGATGAAGATGTTTTACAAGCAATAAAAGATAATGCAAGAGGATTGGAAAGTGTCTCTGGAGAGAGAATTTTGGTTGAATTAAACAAAATTCTAACTGGGAATTTTGCAGGCGAATTGCTAGAAAAAATAGTCATACTTGATGTTGGGCCTTATATTGGTTTCCCAAAAAATTGTAACATAACAGAAATGAAAAAAGTTTGGGACAGAACAAAAATGAATGACTGTGTTTTGAAACCAATGACCTTTTTGGCTTCGTTGTTTGAAACAGAAGAGGACTTTACTAACTTTTGTGCAAGAACCAAACCTTCTACTTTTGAACGTGATTTAGGACTTTTTATAATTAATAATAGGCATAATATAGTACATACTAACTCAATTAAGTAAGGAAGATGTTTCAGTTGTTATGTAAAAATTATAATATTGACTTTATTATTTGGAGGAAAAATTAATTATTTTTAACTATTTTTGTAGGCCATACCAACAGATGCTGTTTAGGGTTAAGTTAGTGCCTCATACTCAGCATTCCTATATATGTGAATTGCTCAAATACAAAGGACATGTAGACCTCTTAAAAGAATTTCAAGAATGGGTTATTCCTAAGTTTCCCATTAGTGGCAATATTTTGAGAAATGAAGGCTTATCAGGTAAATTTTCCAAGCTTTTTTTAAAACATATTTTGTTGGGTGCTTTCAAGAAATAATGTCAGTTATAAGTTCTGCAGAACCATATACATATTTTTTTATAATGAAACAGGAAAGATGTGACTCAGAAATTGTTCTTGTGAATTTTCTAATCTGCAGTGACTGATTTTCAATATTTCTGTGTATATTCTGTTCATTAAAATTGGTTTTCCAAACCACAGCCTTTTGCCTCAGTGTGGTTCAAGGACAGTTTTACTGAAAGAAATCATGAGATTTTTTTGAAAACAAAAAATTTGGTTTATATTATTTTCATCAGTTAAGCCAGTATTTTTATTTCTAGGAAAGCAGTTAGGAGCTGTATTGGAAAAATTAAAAGAAGTTTGGATAGAGAGTGATTTTAAGTGTTCAGAGGATGATTTAAAAAAACATATTCCTACTATTCTTAGTGTTTTACCACAGACTGAATTGAAAAAGAAAGCACAGCAGCAGGAAAAGATAAAATTGTGAAAATTTGAATTTATATTTTTCATTTTTTATAATATTCTTGGGTAGTTATTTGTCTTTCAGGACTGACCAGTGTAAATGTTGGTCAACAAAAACTTCATTCACTTGATTGGTGTCCTGTTCTTGCAATGATTATCTTGTAAAAGTTGCAACTACATGTAAAAACCCTTTGTTGTCTTTCCTTATATCCTTCCTATGACTTAATCTTCATGCCATCATCTTTGTAAATTATTTTACAGACATTTATATTCTTTTACTGACTGCACTACATAATCTTTGTGTTTCTTCCCAGAGGCCAGAGGAAGATAGCAAAAATTATGATCACTTATTAGGTTCTTTTGATCACTTATTAGTATTTTTTCTACTTTTACAGAGATTTTCAAAAATTTAATGTTAGTGCTACACTCAATTAAGTCACTTGCTGCTGCCCATTGTTTTATTATTATTTTACCCCCAGAGGTTTGTAAAAGTAGCGGCTTACTGTAATGCCGAATCATACTTGAGATTTGATTATTCAGCTTCAAAGTAATGACCAATAAATTTAAGTAAAGCTTGGACATCATAACATTCAGCAGAGGAGCTTTTGAGCCGTCAGGAACACTAGTCCGAGTTTTGAGTGAAATTCTTTTAATTCCTTTTATCAAAACTTTTTTGTAATCAGTCAAAGTACTCAGACATCGACAGTAGTTTTTGTACAAACATTAACATAGTGGCTTTAAAAAATTTTTTAAAGTAAAGTTAAACTCCACACGTGGCAGATGATAAACGGCCGCCTTGGTGGGATGTGATGCAGTGTAATGGATCAGGGGCTATAAATAAAATTTCACTTCGATGTTTTTCTTTAAGTTTACTCTTGTATAATTAAATGAATGAATGGAAAAATAAAATTACGATAAGAGAAAGTAATTAAAAGTGAGTGACAAAATTTTCATTCCAGTCCTGTGTTTTACAGTTCAAATGAGAATCTACGAAGACAAACTAATTGTAAAAGTATATCGAATTAAAAAAAAAGATACTAAATACAACGTTGGGTACATGGGTACATTAGGTTGATTAATCACTGTGATAATTTTATTTAATGTTGTAAGACGAACACAAAGCGTTATGAGCGAACAGACTTTTCGTTATTTTGTTTTGACGGGATCTCCAGGTTTGCGCACGTATTTTTAAACCAAGTTTGGTTATGGCATTAAAGCTTGCTTTAAAGCAAATTTTAATTTGCAGGAATCGGAAAAACGACAGCAGTTAGGAAAGTATATGATAGTTTAAAAGAGAAACAAATAACTGTCAATGGTTTTTATACGGAGGAAATCAGGTCAGGTGGAAAAAGGACTGGCTTTGATGTTGTATTGACTAGCGGAAAACGTGCTCCACTCGCTAGGATTAAAGGGTAAAAGCATGGCTCCAACTGTTACTTGCTTTTTAGATTTCTTTACCTCTCGGCTGAATGTTATATGTCAGGTTACAGCTTATTTGTATGTAAGTTGTAATTCTGACAGCACAACACTCAGTGGAATTGAGTAAGGCTGAGTGTTAAATTTTAATTTAATGCCCTAAACTTTTTCATGTCACATCCATTCAAAACATTTCTCAAAAAATAATTGTATTTGTGAGAAGTGAATATTTACTGCTTTGGCATCTTTTTTCTTATTAACAGCAAATGTCATATGTAATTATATAACCTAAATTTTTCACATTAAGCTGCTGTTTGTTGTGGTTGCCCCTTGAAAGCTGCAGTTAACAAAAGGAGGTATCTGCATTATTTACTCTATCCCCCTTATAAACTTGTTTTAGCAGAAATTGGTTCTAATTTGATTTAAGTTTTAGCCATCCAAAATCATTTGTGTTCAGAAAATTCCATATTTCATCAAATAAAAATATTTGACGTTTTTAGTTTTGATGGGACAGTAGGTCCTTCTGTTGGACAATATGTTGTAGACATAAAATCCTTTGAATCATGTGTTTTACCAGTTTTACAGTCACATGTGAGTAATTTTAACATTTTAAAAACATTAAAGAGCCTCTTTAAAGTTTATGTATCATTTGTGAAGTGATTCTTCTTATCATTATTGTTTTAAAGGATTGCTAATTGTTTGTTCATTTTTGGCTAGGTCTCTAAATGATAAGAAGTTAATTTTTCTTTATACTAGTTTAAACCTTTCACCAGTTTCATTGGATTTAATTTCATGTTTCAAATGTTGAAACTTGTCTTTCAAAAAAATGAGTCATTTGGTTAGGTCATTTATTTTTCTTTTATAGGATGAAAAATCAATTCTATTGATAGATGAAATTGGTAAAATGGAGCTTTTTAGTGAAGGATTTAAGCAAATGGTTGTGAAGTTTATGAGAAACAACAAAAGCCTTATTCTTGCAACAGTACCAGTTAAAACTACAAAACCTATCCCACTGATAGAGACACTAAAAAGTCATCCGGAAACTATTTTGCTAGTGGTAATATTTTATCAAATACTTTTAATCGCTTTACTTATATTTAATTTTACCGCTCCAAATTTAATTTAAATTAGTTAATAAATGAATAAACTCAAAATCCAAATGGCATTGTTATTCAAGTTATTTTTTAATAATTTTTTTTTATTATCGCAGGTTGAGCACGAAAATAGAGACACATTGCCGGATAAAATCGTAAATTATATCATTGATGCCAAAAATAAAAAATTTCATTCAACAATGTAATTTACCTGTCAGCATTTTTAGACTTCAAGTTTACTTTTTTTGCAGAATCCAATTTGTCCATTAGAAAGACAATGAAAAATAGATGTGTGCATTCTTATAAAAGTAAAATAACCAAAGGAGAATGAAGTAAAAATTTGTTTTCTAAAAATAAGTTGAGGTTTTCAAATCCAAAATAATTGTCATTTTATTTTTCTCTTGTTTCCTGCTTACAAATTTGCAGTTACCATAATGTCATTTAAAAGTTAAATATACTGTTCATTGCCTCCAATATCTACTCAGTATCTGAATACTCATTCAGAGTTTAAAGATTTACGGTGTAGTATTTATTACTTTTTTTATTGTTTCATATTATTCCAAGTTTTTTTTTTCTTCGAAATTTTCCACACATCCTCTCATAAGGAAGGACGCCGATCACGAGCCTTTCTGTCTGATTATTCAATAAAAAGGGGCTTGAGATCGAGGAGGTTAGTTATTGTTACGGAGAATGATTGCAGACCTTGTTTTAACGCTAATTTCCTATTTTTCCGCATGTTTAAAGGGTAGTTAAAGTATGGAAAGAGAAACAAGAAAATGTGTTCATAACTTAGGGGAAAATAGTAAATTTTAACGTGAAATTATTTGGTTTACATCCGGTCAAAAGCAAATGAAATATTGAGAATTGTCAAAAGCAAAAGAGAAGAGGTGGTGACGTGAGAGATATATAAATTAACAATGATTCTATCTAGGCCGCTCATTCCTAAATTCATTGATTCTGGGGAAACACTGCCTTCTTTGAGCCTCTTTTTGATAATTAAGCAAAATAATTTGGTTTCCAGATTTTTTGAAAAACTACAAAAATGGTGGGACATTGGTTGATTATTTACTCATAATGTCACATTTTATGAGCTAATCCTAAACTTTTGCCTAGCAGTGCACATCCTTCATAAAACTATTTAATTAATCCCAACATATTGGGAATATTTTCTCCTAATTCTCCAACTTGTAATATATAGAGACAAATTTGGAAGAAATTTTCGATTCTAATTTTTTATTTTATTTAAAACAAAGAAAATGTAAATGACAGATTACAATCTATTGCTAGTGTATTGACATTTGAATGTAATGATTGGAATTGTTTGTTTGCCAAACTTGTAAAAAAACAACCGGCATTTTCAACTTCTCCGATTCTGCGTAAAAACTCCGGCTATTCACTTTGTTATTTTTAGAACATGTTTCCGAATTCTCCATAGCGGTTCCTGCAATAACATTTAAATTCGTAAGTCAAGTCCATCAGGTTAAGGGTAACAATATCTGTTGAGACTCATTTTATTCAGGTGATGATAAAAAGACCTATTGTGAGTTTTGAAATTTTTGTGTCTGTCTTTACCAATGTTAGTTGAAGAGGTAAAAGTGAATTTTCTTATTATTCCAAAAATTTGAAGCGGCTTAATAATCAACATAATAACATTAGTAAGATGCTAGTCTAATTATAAAGAACTTTAATCATTCCTGGGGCTAAGACATAACTTGTCAAACTGTTTGCTGACTCATGCTTGGAGACTTGGAAGGGGAATTAAATTAAATTCAAGATTTTAATTTTTTTGTATTATGCTGCTGTCTGTTTTAATTGTCCCATGAAAGCTCCAACTACTGCTTCCTTTATAAAGTTGCTTTAATAAAAATTAATTATAATGTGATTCAAATTCGTGCCATTTTTTGTAGAAATTTTCATAAAATTAAAATATCTGAATTTGTTTTTTTTAGTTTTGACAGGACAGTAGATCCTTCTGTTGTGAATATAAGATACTTTGAATCATGTATTTTACCGGTTTAATTCACATGTGAGTAATTTTAACATTTTAAAAACACTAAAGAACTCTAAAAGTTGCTGTTCCACGTTGGAAATGACTTCGTTCAGGATGGTTTTTGATTCTAACAGAGAAATCGAAGTAAATAAAACACTGGCGTCAATAGTAATAGCCGTGAAAATGTTAAAGCTCAGTAAGTAAATTAATAGTAAGATCTGTACAAAAATAAGTATTTTTTTTTACTCCTCGACCATTAGGAAAAAACTTACGATATAAAAATCTTCTCAAACTTTTCCACCCCTCATTCTCAACAGTAAAATGAGAAAGACAAAAAAGTGAAAAAATGTTTGTAATACTACAAAAAATGCATCAGAGAACTAGCATACATCATTGGCTTCACATCTGGATGAGGCTAAAAATAAAAACAATAAAATAAAGAGTTAATCAAAGACAACTTTTCCTTCTTTGATCAAATTTTGATTATTTGACTACTCACCACGGCATCATAAACCGTGTATTTTGGTTTCATTGTTCTCCCATCTAATGTGATAAAGGCACCTTTGTTGCCCATTTGGTCACTAAAAATAATAATAATAATAATAATAACAATGAAACCTTTTTAGGCGTTTGAATGAGCCAATTTCTTTCCTCAACTGGCAATAACAAACTTCAAAATAAATTTATCAATAGGAATTTTACCAATAGTTCGGGGCTGAGAAAACTGTAATACACTTTCCATTGTGGGCCTCCTCGTAGCCGTCGTTTTTAACTTCATGGCTTCTTATTATGTAGTCCAACTTGTTGAGCTGTAAGAATTTGTGGGTGACATCCGGGCCAAACTGAACGCCAACTCCTCTCTTGCTCGGAGCTCTGCCTTCTTTTGGCTGAGGGTCGGACCAGAGTAGATCACACATTAAACCTGTTAAACAAAACCACAAAAAATTACAAATGTACTGATTGATTGATTGCTTTGGTTTTACTGATTTGTAAAATTGAGCAGGAAAACCAAAGACACACCTTCTTCCGGAGGCTGTCGATTTCTATCGATTTTCCTAATGTCATCTAGAGTAACATTATCGGTGGAAAACAAGCCGCCGTGCATGACCAAAACTCTGTTATTTATGCAGTGTGCCAATGGAAGCCAATTGTAAACCTCTGTGAAAAATTCCGCCATTTGCGATGTGTACTTGGATTTGACTTCTCCTTCGAAACCGTACATTTGATTCATTGTGTGACTTTCGTGATTCCCTCTCGACATGAAAAAATGATTTGGATACAAGAGTTTGAATCCAAACAAAGTGAAAATACATTCTACGGAAAACGATCCTCTGTCTACGAAATCTCCATTAAATAACTGCAACGCAAAAGCAAAGTCGATTAACGGTCATGATTCCTTACTTCCCTAACTTTAACACTTAATTTCATGTAAAATGCAAATGCGAATCAATAAATCACTTACATACGGGTTGGTTTCAGAAGGAAGGCCATTCAAATCGAATATATTCATAAGATCGTAAAATTGGCCGTGAATATCTCCACAGACAGTGAATTTGGCGTCGGGTTCAACGGTGATTTCCACTAGGGATGGTTGGGCCATGAACAACTGCTTTACATCTACTAAAATCTGACCAATTTTTAAATTAAAATGCTTGTTCAAAACTTTTTTCAAGTTACAAGACTAAAGGCAAAGAATTGTTCAGAAACCAAATTATTGACCTGTTTCTTAGATTCCAACCTTCAAAAATTTTGTTTATAATTTAATACAACATTCAAATAAAACCATCCAAATTTGATTTATTTGGCTTGGGTTTGGTATTAAATATCAATCAAACAGTTTTGGAGCAATAAAATTCAAAGATAAATAATGAAATATACATATGGTAATTCCCTTTACATGTGCAATTAGTACAAAAGTTAAAATGTTTAGAGTAGAAGTTCTCTAACGATTTTGGGCCCTGCCCCACCTAGGCATTTCTAAAATTATGATGCCCCCTTTGTGATATTTAATTTTGTTACTCAAAATTTTTACCAATTACACATGTACATATTTTTATGTATACATTAACACAAACATTCACAACCACAGACTCACTAGAAACCACTGTTAATAACTATTCTCAAAATACCCCGCAGTCTTTGTAAGACAGTAAGGTGAAGGGTGCATGTCCTGCCAAAGGCCCACCAAAATATCTGGATGCTCCAAGTTGGGAATGACAGGTTTAGAGTGAAGGTGAAGATTTAATTATTGTTTGAAATTCTGATGAGATTTGAAATGTGACAATTATCAGAACCTCCACCATGATTGTGAAATAAAATGACAATTACCTTGTATGCATACTTCCTGTGTAGTTTTTTCTGCTCTTTGTAGTGCTGCATTAAACAATTCATGAACTCTAGGGTAACTTTACCACCTTCTAATTTTGGTCCAGTATACTCATCTTCAATAACTAAAGAAAAATATTTTTAAATAAAAATGGAACTGAAATTTATCATTATTTGGTTATTTAAAAGTTAAATCATGCACTCATAAAGTTAATTTTATTGTTAAACAAAGCAAATGGAGGAAAGTGATTTATTTATTACTGTTTTTTTGACAATAACTAATTTGTTTAGTAACTAATTTATTTGAGAGCTGGTCAAATAACACAATCTACATTAATAAAAATTCTGGTTTAGAAAAAATTTCTTATTCCAAATTGTAGTGATGCATCTTGTGCAGAAAAAAAGATGGCAATGAACCAAAGCAATCTTTGATTCGTGCAGGTTGTAAGAGGGTAAGGTAAACCCTTCTTAAAACTTGCACAAATCATGAAAAATCAGGATTTGCTTTGGATAACACACCCATAGGTACAGTAAATTTTTATTGTTGACTTTTTCGACTATTCTTCAATGCCCCATTTCTCATTTTTTACCAATGTTACACTATGCACTTTTGGTAGATATTAGAAGCAGAAGCTCAGCACTCAAATGCTTAAATCATAATCAGAATAAAGAGAAAACACTTGAGCTTGAATTTTCAAAAGATACATAGAATTAACTTTACAACTCATTCAAGAAGTACATAACCTACCTATGCTCTCCAGATCAATTGTATCAGCTATACTTTTGGTGTCTTCAACAGCAATGGCTCTTTCAAAGGCAATTTTTTTAACAATCTTATTACATTCTATAAATTTCATTTGAGCATCTTTATCATTTGGCCTAGCCTTCTTAACAGTTTCATAATCTCTTAAAGCTTGTTTAAATTTGCCGAGTGACATATATGCAGTGGCTCTTCTATAATAACCCTTTAAATAATTTTTGTCTAATTCCAAGGATTTTGATGCATCTTCCAGTGCATAACCAAAGCACTCTGTTTTTAAATGAGCTAAACTTCTATTTCCGTAATAAACAGCAACATTAGGATTGGCCTCAATGGCTTTCGTGTACATTTCTATAGCTTTTTCATACATTTGTTCTGAAAGAGAGTAATAACCAATATTTAAATATAATGGTTTGGAAAATTTCAAAGTCATCCTGTATGGTAATTAAATAAATCTACATATTTAGTTCCCATATATGAATTTTTGGGTTTTCCTACTATAATCACTATTAGAAGAATTAAAAAAGAAAATTGTCCCTTAAACTAAAAATTAGTTTACCAAGGGAAAAGGGTATACTTAGATCATATTGTTTCAAATAATAAAATATGGAGTTTGGATTTTATCAATAAATATCCTTTATCATTGGACGGATATACCAAATAACAATACTGAAGTGAAAATATCCTGAGAGGCAACACTGTGGCGAAAGAAAATAAATTCTGACGATCCCTTACAAAAGTTTTCGAGTTTAACGCACATGATGAAATCTTACTTTTAAAATATTCGTTGGCTTCTTCCTTCAAACGTTCTCCAAGGCTAACCTTGGCCGGGTCCAGGCCAACAGCGTTTTCAACTGGAGCGCTCATCGTTAAAACTGAATGTGTGTTAACAAATAACATCAAATGTATTCAAACGATAAATGTCCATTTTTTTTTAAATAAATTTGATACAACCAACCGGTTTCGATTGACCTTTTGCTATAATTTGTCGCCACTTTTTAATTAAAATTTCGAGAATTTTGTCGCTGTTTTAATGGTTCCATGACCATGTCGGTTTGCCGTCAATTATTTAGGCCATTCTGATCTATTCATGTTACTGTTTGGAACGAAACATATCCGACATTTCTTACTTTCCCAGAATAGTTCTGAAGTGGATGAATTTTTTCTAAATCTAATACGATTTACTTAAAATTAGTTATCTCGTTAATGAAAAGTTGAACTTAAATTTATACTACAACGAATATAGCCGTGTCAGTAATTTGTCGAAACTTGGAACCACGGTTCTTAATTCGTTATATTTCTTGTAGTGAAGCTAATTTGTTGTGTTTTTCAAACGAATTTTAAATTTCTTTTTAATAATTAATCTCAAACAGTGTGTGATAAGATTATCCAAGATGACTTCAATTGAGACTTTGGAGGGTAATTCTTGTTTGATTGAAACCGAGCTAAAAGATATCCTCACCCTAAATTCGTGTACAGCACTTGTTTCTGAACTTATTAAGTTTATACTATACCGCAAACAGCAATTGCCTTATACTTTTGATAGACTTAAATACTTAATTACGAAGAGGAGTATGAAAGAAAGACAGGTTAGTTTAGAACAAAAAAATTGCAATACAGTTAGACTATTTTTCATTTCTCTATTTACAAATATGATAATTATATAAGTTTAATGTTTTAATTTAAAATTTATGAAAACAAATGATGATTGGTTTAACACTTTATCACATAAAATAATTATGTTAATAATTCTTTAAAAAATTATATTTTTTCAACATGTAAGTATGGAATAAAAATTTTCTTTCAGTTGTTACAAATATAGAATTAAATATGTAATAAAAAAATGTTAGTAATAGTGCTTTGACTTTGTTACCCTTCATTTTTAGGCCTTCAGCATATAAAGACCTTGTCGCTGTCATCTTTTCTTTAAGAGCTACACAGTTAGATGGTTAAAATGAACACTTTCCATTGCTACTGTTTGAACTCTTTTATCTTTTCCTTTTTGACATTTCTTTCATCATAGTCAATCTTCTTAAACTTATTGTTTATAAGTAAATAAGAGTTAGTTATGATAGTCAGCAAAATTAAATGTCTTTAGAAGACATGCTTCACATGACATTTTACAACATGGAGCACATTTCACAAGTAATTATCAACAACATACAAAAATGTATAAAAATAAATTTTTGCTTGTAGAAAAATTCAAATGTTCCTTCTTCAATTGAGAAGCAATTTAAAGTTGCTCAGGACGGACTATCAACACTTGAACTGTTGTTTGAAAAAACAAGAGAAGAATTAGCTGACTCAACTAAAGGGAGCATCAGTGAAATGGCCTTGTTGTTTGGAAGTACTCCACTTACTCCCAAACAGGTGTATAGAATACATTTGCCAGAAGTGTGCTTAAACCATTCTTCAGTTAACCACCCTGAAAGAAAACAATTGTTTCATTTGTTGCAGTGAGTTTAATTCAATATTCAGTTTTTTTTAATTAAAAATAAATGCTTGAAGGGCAAATTATATGAAGAAATATGTCTAAATATATATGTATAATGAGAATTTTAATCAGATATTAAATTTTGACTTTTGGATTTTTAAGTTGGGAACCATTTTGTTAACAACTTCATTTAAAAATGATCGAGTTATTCTTATAACTCACACCTTTCAACATTATAAAGGGGTTTCACTTTTACATTAATTTTCAGATCAGTCATCCTTTCAAATAGTCTTACAAATATGCTGACAAAACCCATGAATCCTACAAACATGTTTGTGTTTATTAAAAAAAATAGGAAAGACAAAGAAAATGAACACCTAAGCAAATGGTTCATTCCCAAGAACAGGTGAGATTTTTTTATGTCACATCATAAGAGATCTTTTAAGAACAAACCTAATTTTGTATTCATTTTCAGGTATCAAATTCCAAAAACTGGACAACACATTCACATTAAATTTCGACAACCAGATTCATGTATGACTAACTGCAACTGTCAAGATTTCAAAATCTATTCTGACAGTTCAGAATGCTCACAAATGTCAACCCTTTTAAGTGACCAAGAGTCTTTCAATATTAACTCTGAAGAGGATAATAAGAGTTTTGAGACTGAATGGTATCAAGCATGTGCAATATTCAAAGGATTTACAGATGTTTATGTGAATGGAGTTTCTGTGGCAGATTGGTGGCTTAGATAATATTCCCTAAGAAATGAATCTTGTGAACAAAGTAGAAACAATTTTGACAGAATTTATCATTCAATTGAAGAAAAAAGAAAACCACACTTCTTTTATTGTAGATCATTGAAGAAAAAAAAAGGTTTTAACTTATATTAAGGTTGATACTTTCACAATATTATTATTATTATTATTATCAATTGCTCAAAAAAAAATATAGACTTCTTTTTTTACAGCAAAATTTGTCAACTTAAAAACAGTGTAAACTATTGAGCTCATCATTTGTAACATCACATTAACTTAACCTATAACTTTGTCATGGTAAAATTGTAGCCGGGACAACGCTAGAAAATAAATAAGCTTTGATGTATAATCCTCCACGTTTTGCTGTTGTACTTGTAAACACATTAAATCGCACAAGTTTATGTTACTTAAGTATGTTCTCTGAATGTATGAAACTAAAATATCACATTTCACAAATGAGCGACTGGACCAGCCCCACTTTCAAAATAAACTGCTCAAATACTCACCCCCTTTGTCAGCAGTAACTCACAGAACAAATAAACAGGAAAAGTGAGATCGTTTTTGAAATTCATAACAACCACCTAAAACAAAACATGTTGTTAGTAAGTAGAAGGAAAAGAGAAGGGAACAGAAAGCTCCACCAATATTAATTATCTACAGATGGAAGATTTCTTTTTTATTTTATACTGAAAACCAAATCAACTGAGTTAAGCGGCTGATTGTTTCATTACTGCCAAAAAATTATTCAATAAACAATTTTAAAAATCTATCCACTGTAAAGTTTGAGCATAACTTTGGCAAAATCAATACTGCTCATAAATTTTTATGCCGAATTTTTACGAGTACAAACGAAGGATTTTGAAGGTGAATCAATTTCAATTATTACTTCGTCATTCCGTAGTAATCTGAAGGTTTGAATCACTGATTTTTCTATGTATTCAACTTTCCTCTGACTATTTAGCTTTATCACCGTCAACCTGCAACAAATAATTACTTGTGCTGTCATGCCAGTGTCTCATAAATAGAATGAGTGAGAAAAGAAACATGAAATTATAGTAATTCAATCTGACAATACGATAGGTGGTACCTGCAAGCGACGTATCTTCTCTTGGCCACGCTCAGCATCGAACCAACGTCATTATTTCGATGATTCCTTCGAACTTTAATGCAACGATGTTTACACACCCAGACTAAATCGAGTCCACTGTAAAATCCTGTCCACCTCCACTTGTGCTCACCGTCGTCAGAAAGAACTCTTCCGCAACGTAATCCGCGACTGGTCAACTCTTCTTCGGTACAATTTCTAGGCCTGTGGGAAAAGAATCTTATTTATCTTCGAACCTTATTTGCTTGAAAGATTTTTTATAATTACAACCTTTGAATTTAAATTCTTTATTAAGCTTAATAATTGAAATAATCTTGCTTGTTCTAATTTTTAAATTACAACTGTCTCCACTTACCCTCTGTCCAGGCCATGATCAACTCTGAGTAGTGACATCCAAGCACTGTTCATGGCTTCATTGAGCCACTGCACAGGAATAATGTGATCTGTAAGTACTCTGTTTAAGTCATCGAATAAATTTATTAAATGCTCAATTCTAAGAGCTTTAAAAGGAGGGGCAAATTTCTTCCCTTCTTCTGTCAGTAAATACTCTGTCCCATCTACAATAATACAGACAAAAAGTATAACAAAAATTAATTCATCCATATATTTTGCTGCAAAATTATTATATGAAACACATTTCACATAAGGACAATTATACATATAAAAGAAAAAACTTATGGTTGTTAGGCTGTATGATTTCCACATCTCAATTCCTTATTTATTCATTTTAATTTTAAAACCTTAAATTCTTTCCATTGACTTTTCATTGACAGACTTTTTCTATCAAATTATGTTAAACTGGAAAGGATTTGGATACAGGAAATCATACAGACTTCACTAATAGTAACTAATTAGTATGCATGAGTACAGCTTGACTAACAATACACAGAAGCAAGTACACACTCAATATATATATAGAAACTCACCATACAAATTTTGAAAAAATTCTGAACTCTGTGTTAAGATTTGTTGCCTATTGTCTATCCTTTTTTGACTTGGGTTTAATATATAATACAACCAAATTTGTAGTAAGAAATAAATGGAAGACTCAGTATGTACAACAAAGAGATTTGGACTACTCACTAAAGATGTCATTAATTCAACACTAAAAAGGAAAATTAACAAAAACACCATGTGATGAACTGGGTTGAAACCATTGACATTTTTGATTTATATATCTGTTTCAACTAATGAGGATGCCTCAACTTGTTATTCAGGCAAAACATTTTGCTAAAATTACTGGTGAACAACCAGTAATGCAACTGGGCCTTGCACCCATTACCTACTGAGCTAAAGGGTACTTGCTACCACAGCCACAAAGAAGCCACATGCATAGTGTTCATGTATTTAAGAATATATTACTACTTTAAGACATAATGAATTGAATTTTAAATTCATCACAAGAGGTTCAGTTTATTTTATTCAAAATACTCTGTTCAGAGAATGTAACAAACACAAATTATTTAACTAGATAGAATGCCATCTCACATTATAAAAGGATATTAATATGTAATTTAACTTTTAAAAATTAATGTAACATAAAGATATTTAACAATTTAAGATATTATAACATTACCTGATCAAACATAAAACATCAGGCATATTTCTGATGCAAGTTAGAAGATTAGCCAATAACCAATTAAATGATGCTTCTTTTAAAGATGATACTCCATACTCCAAAGCTGCATTGTAATAACTTAAAACAACCTATTATAACATTTAAAATAGACTAAATTATGGGAAAACAATTCTTTTGTTTTTTGATATGATGTTGTAGAATATATATGTGTAAATGTGTCTTAAATTCATACCTCTACATTTAGAGTCTCAATCATAACTTCTGTACATTTCTCACACACAGCATCAAGCTGAAACAAAGCCGCTGTAGCCAAAACAGAAACTAACTGATCAGGTTCCAAATATAATTCATTCACATACAATGATCCCAATACTGTATACAGTGCTGAAAAAGAACTCAGACAATTTAAAAAATTTAAAATTTGTCATTCTCATTGTCCTTAAAAAAAATGAACATATTTATGAATAGTATCATCAAAAAAATAGGTGAATTATGACAGAACTTACACTCAGTTGTTATATTTGAGTCAACAATTTTAATATGAACAATACTTTCATTTGCTTCTTTCCAAGACCCTGAAAACATACTGGCAAAGTATGGACTCTGGCAAAGGTACACTTTGTGCAACTTCCATTCTTTCTCTAAAGCAACTAGGGTGATGTCACTGTCTATTCCTTGTTTGAACAGTGCTTGATATATATACTGTGGAGTAGACAGTAAGTTCTTCTTCAGCTTTTTTCTATAAAATCACTATATATTATTACTGCTCTTGTCATTTAAAAATATCTGGTCAAGTCAACTACAATTAACTACGACAGCTGTATTAACCAATTTATCAACAGAAATACGTTACAAATTCCGCTAGCGAAATAAGTTGAACCAAAAATAAATGTTGAAATATTAACAAGTGCGTTAAAAACCTATAAATTCGCTTTGCCTAAATGAAAATTATGTTGACTTGAAAGGAAAAAATTAGAACAGTCAATTACTTTTTTGAAACGTCTATGTTTTCTTCCTCAACCTCAGAATCATTTCCTTCCGAAAGTTTTCGTTTTCTTCCAATGAAATTCCAGGTAGCATCAAAATTGCCATCGCTACTTATTACACATTTGTCAAGTATATTCCCCATTTCTTTTTCCAATAGTGGTTGGAATCATTAATAAAAAAAAATACAATAAAAAATGAAAAAATAAAAAACAAAAATGTGAAGTCAAAAGTGAAATCGTTTGATAATCGAGGATCAGTGTAGCCAACTTAACGAAAATTATTAATGACTGATTACCCGTCACCCGTCCCGCGTAATCCAGCATTTGCCGCCATTTATTCTTTCAAATTCTTGTCAACCAATTGAAATTTTTAATTATGAAAGAATGCAATTACCACTAAACGTAAAAATAATAAAAGAACCGAAAACATCTTTCAAAATTTTGTTACTTCATAGTGACCAGAAGGTGATATTCGACAATAAATAATTAAATGATAAATCATGAAATTGCAGTACTATTGTATACACCGATCTTTCCGACATTTCAAATAACACAGCCCTCTAGGCTTCTTTTAGCCTCATCACTTTACTCTCTTCCGATCTTTCTTCTTTTATAGTGCCCTATTTTTCATTTTTCTGAGTTCGTTTTATTTTCTGCCACAATTAAGGTAAAAGTACCAGTAGTTGACCAGTTAAGAGAAATTTTTTACGGAAACAATGGTAACTCTTTACTCTATCAATAAATGGCGAGAATCAATACATGGAGACGTTCGTTAAACCCTTCAGATTATGTACCAAGACCACTTTTTAAAAAAAGTTAAGTTTGGTAAATATTTTTGAGAATTTGGAAAATGATCCAGTAATTGACCCCTCATGAAAAGGAAAAACTAGTAATTTACCACCTCTTTTCGTCAGTAGTTGACCACTTATATTCGAAGAAAGGTTAAAAGGCTAATGCTGGAAATCAGTTAAAAAATATATATATATAGCGTCAGGTATGTATATGTACCTGTATGCTATATATATATATATATATATAGCGTATATATACAGTTATAACTGTGTATACATATAAATACGTATATACAGGTGTATACATTTGTACGCTGAATCATGTATCAAATAAAGACTGGGAGCCAAAGTACCCAGAAACAATTGGTGTGATTTTTTTTATAATGGAAAGGTAAAAAAAATTTTTTTTTCTCTCTTTACTTAATTTTAGGTGAACAAAGATTTAAGTGAATCTGTTGGGGGAAATTTATTTAATAATTCTTTTTTTTTTACAAGGAACAGAAAAAAATAAACATAAAAAACTTGGTGCCTTAGGTTTATTTTTATTTGTTGAAAAAGAAAGGAAAAAAAAACGAACTAATTGCCTTAAATTACATGAGTGGAGAGTCAAAAATTTGGAGAGCGTATAAAAAAGAGCGCAAACTCTCTTGGAAACAGAAGTCAGAGAGATAAACCGTCAGTCTTCTCTTATCGGTTTACGGGGTAAAATCTCATACTTCAGATTTTTCATTTTTCCCGCGCTTTTCACATTTCGGCCCGTCGGGTTCTCACACAAATTACACAATTTTATATTTTCTGTCTGTTTCTGAACCTAAAAAAAAGGTACAGTGAACTGGGCTCAGGTAAAATCTGTTTTGATTTTCATTGAAAATACTGAGGATCGTGAATTTCACAATAAATAGCCCAATTGAATTTCGTTTTTTTTTTCATGGTTGACATCTTTCTTTAAATCAGTGTTAGAGTATTTCATTTCAAAATTCAAACGTGAATATTTCGTGTTACGTAATCTTGATTCAGATCTTCCAAATAGTCTTCATCTTATCATCTTGCTTTAAACGAGTTATTGTTATTATATTCTTTAAATTTATTATTGTTCCACAACTAGCCTTGAAATTTGCGTCAGAGCTAAATTTTGTTTGAAGAATCTTGAAATTAATTACTTTCATACTCTTGTATGTCATCTTTGCCAACAATTTAAACAATAAATGTATAAATCGCCAAATGAATAAAATATTGAACGGACGTTGACCGAATGTCAAAAATAGTTTTAAATTAATAATCAAATTTGGGAATGATGACTTTTCTTTCAATTTGCCACTAATAAGCTCAACTTATCATTTTCTGTACTCAATATAAAATCCCAAAAATATAAGTATTGGGTAAATTTATAGTATTTATCCATAGCTGGTCATTGATACTTTATAAATTGTACACCTTGAACTTATAATGAGCTTCAGTATATTAGCCAGAACAATTGTGTAAGAAACATCAACTTTATGGGCCTGTTTCGATCGCGTAAAAAAAGTCAATGGATTTTGAATTATTTTTTTCCGAGCGGCGTTTTTTGTATGTAGCACTAATATTTTCAACTTTTATTCTTTTAGCTTTAAAACAAAAAATTGTGATACATCTGTTTCCAATTTTAGAACTCTATCAAATATTCTTCGTCCAAAGAGTTTGACCTTATGCTAGTTATGCTTTAAAGTCAAGCTCAGGTATTTAATGATGAATAACATTCCATTATTTTCTACGTTTCATTTCGTCTTTAGAGTCATGTTAAATGTAGGAAGGAGTATGATAGTTTTTGTATACAAGAATTCATTGAAAATCAAGTTAAACAAAAAGAAAACGAAAGCGTGAGTTTGACCTCCTGGTAAATTTTCACAGATAACTTCCGAACATTCCAAAATTTTTATTCAGTAAACGTTCATCAGACGAGGATAATATAATTATTAGCCCTGAGAGTTTACAGGGGCAGTTTAGTTCTTAAGGGGGTTAAAAAATTACATATTAGTCTACCGGAAAGGTCTGTCTGTTTTTAGAATAACACGAAAATATAAATGTGTTATATATTGAATAATATAATTGCCATCATTTTTTTTAAACTTATTAATATCGGCAATGTCTTTTGTTGTTCAAAAAAAATTTTGGTCTAACATGATCTTGATAGTATAGTCGTCGATTAAAAATGACCGCCCAGAGCGAGATTCATCAGAAAGGTCAAAATCAACCAGTTGAAATTTCTCGAAGCATCTTCTATAGGTTTTATCAGAAACTGTACCTTCGTCCAACTCCTGGGACAGATTATTCACTTCTTCTGCACCATTTATTTCTTATTGGAATTTTTATAAATTTCAGTGGCTTAAATGAACTTCAAATCTGTCAATTAGCCAATCCGCTCTTAATTAATACTAACATAAATCATTTTCAATTTTAGTTCATGTCAGTATGTGTACTGTATAGGTCCTTTGTACTCAAGCTTTTCCCCTCCTGAGCCAAATTTTTATTGTGACCATTGACTGGGCCACACGACTTATCAAAGAAAAAAGATTTTATAAGTCCGGCTTTCGACATCTACAGTCCACCTTCAGGGTATCATCTGCATGTACATCTGTCGGTCTGTTTCTGTTTATTGCCTCAAAGACATGTTGAGGCAAGCAATATTAGCCGTTTCTGAACATGATAAAAGCCCGAACATTATCTTACTGGTCTGGCACTATGTTCTAGAATTCAGACTTAACAATGAGCAATCGACCTTTCACAAATTTTCACTCAATCGGTTATCACTGGGCCACTGGACCACTCACTAGAGCTTGGTGGGCCGCATGCAGCCCGCGAGCAGCAGTTTTATTACCAAGGGTGTAGGTGGTAAAATGAGAGGACCAAAAAAGCGTCAAATGAATAAACGCAAACGCGTATCAAACCTGATGTAACATTGTCGAGCAGAACTTTCCGGTAGACCTAATGCCATGACTTGATAAACTAAGAGAGTAACATAATCAGTTTTCACTCAAATTACTTATGACACAGAATTAGGTGCTTAGCATTCTATTTTTGTGTTTGTCCATGATCAGATTGGATGAATTTTCCAACTCGTGACTAGTGCACTGCATTCCTGATCCATATAAAACTATATCCTGTGGCTGAGAGTTAATTAGACGACAAAACAAATGAATTAAATCAACTCAGTGGTGTATATAAAATTTAAATTTTCATTTCAAGTAGGTTTAATTTAAAAATAAATAAATAAAACGCGTTTCATTCCTGATGAAGAATTGAAATTTTCAAAGTTTCTTTTCGTAAGTGATATTAATATTTACTGAAACAAAAAAAAAGTTGTAGAAGTTAAGTATCAAAAAAATGAGAACAAATTATAAATCAGGTTTATCGATTCAGCATTTAATTATAATTTATAGTTCACAATTAGTAAGCTGTGCACAAAAGTAACACAAAAACCATGAAATAAATTAACATAATAAGTGATAATTGATGCTTAAATATTATAAAAAAACAGTAATCAAACTAAATTGAAACCTTTCTTAAATCAAAACTTTATTCATGATTTTCTAAAAAGTGATAGGCAAAAATAATAAGTTAGGGACGTTGAGCTTTTGACCGTTATGCCCCTCAAGTTCAAATTTTTGGAAATAACAGAGAACATTCTGGTACTTTGTCCAGAAATTTCCTCTTCTTTTCCAGCTAAAGGCATCCTCACTCCCTACTCAAAGGGTTTATTTATGGAAAGACTTCTCTTTGAAAGTGTGTATGTAATAGTTATGAAGTCAACTTGGAGTCTACACCAAATTTCTTTCCATTGAGAATGCCTTCAGCCTTGCCTTGAAAGAAATTAAAACATTTGGAAAAGGTAAGACAACTCTGTCTCTCTCTCTCTTATTCTTTTCCTGTTTTATTTAATTAAACCGATGATTTAACTAACTAACTAACTTTGATCTGTGCTCCGTAACACCTCAAAAGTTCGACATAACTAATACTAACGGTAACTGCCTTAAAAACTCACTCCCAAAACAGTATAAACTAACATCTGCCTGGACAAAATTTTTTTTTCTTTTTTTTTGCCAGAGCTCCAGATAGAAATAATTCAAGTAACCTCGAAAAGACCTGCTGACAATGAATTTTCAGGCCGCAAAACATCAGTTTTGAAAAGCGCATTCATTTCCTCTTTTCCAATCAAATCCATCCTCATCCCCATCCCATATCCCATTTAAATAGAAATTCGGAAACTCACTTCCGGACTTTCTCTCTTTTTCCGGTTCGATAGTGGAAAAAATTTCAAAATCTGCTCTTAAAACATAAATCCTTTGAAACGACCATCCACCGAGATCTAATCCTAGAGTTTAAGCTTTCCAAATTTCTTTTCGGGCCATAAGTTCTTTCCTTTTCGCTTTACAAAAGCATCTAAGAAAGGGAGGACAAAGAGAAGAGGAGGGGTTAGGGAGGCTGGGGAATCACGATGAATCAACTTGAGAGATGAAGAGAAAGCTTTTTCTTTCTTTAAAAAATTTACTTTGTCTACAATGAAAACGTGAGTTTTTTGAGTCCTTACTCTCTCCGTGCCCTGTAAATTTACAGATAAGTTACAGACGAAAAGAAATTCCAGATTCGATATATAGAGAGGATCCCTTTTCGTGTTTTGAAAAAAATAAATCAAAAAGGGCCTTTGGTAGGTGAGGAGGAAGGCCTGTGGAAAACTAAAAGCCCAAAATTACGAAAATCGGGAATAAAAACTCAAATAAATAATGCGGGGAGGGGGAAACTTATGGAGTTGAGCTGAAGGGCAATTAATGGCATTCCCATTAATTCAGCTTTTATGGCTAATGACCAAAATTTATTTATTAATAAACTTTATTAGAGATTTTCCCCTTCACCTCCACCTTCATTTCTACCAACCCCTTCCATCCCCTCTTCTCTCATTTCTTCATTATTTTATGAGTTTTGAGGTTAGAAAATTTTAAATTAGATTCACGCGAAATGATTTATTAATCATATATTTTTATAGATTATTTTTTAATTTGGCTATTTTTTATCAAAATTTAAATTTTTCTTTTCTTACAGAATTGTTCCCCTTACGTATCTCATTTGATTCACTTTCATTTCCAAATATTAGTGGTGATGGTTTTAATCCCGTTTTTCACCCTTTTTTTGGGTATAACAGGATGCGGGGGGAGGATTCGAACCCAAGATCATTGCGTTCAATTCAAGAGCTTTAATCACTACACTCACTATTCCTCCCACTTGCCCGTTTATAAAGGTCCAAGACCTACAGTTCCTGGTGCTAGAACTAGTCGAGTTGTTGTATAAAATGGTTGACACAAGTATCTTAAAAATACGCGTGGGTTTAAAATTTTCTTTTGGGAAATTAATTACCTCTTTGTTGTTGTATGTCTACTCGCGTCATTTCCAACGTGGAGCGCAAGGCTTGATGGTGGGGCATGACAATATTTTGGTGAGTCATGAGCAAGATGTACACCCTTTAAATGACTATGTATGTTTGGAAAACTTATTTATTTAACTGTTCTCTTTTATGGACGACTTATTCTTTGAAAGCTTGCTTAGGTACCAAGTTAACAGCCTTTCAAGTTTCCTTCAGGTGAATAACCGTAAAATTTTGAACAACGAAATTTAAATAATACGAGAGGGGCATCAGGATTTTAGAAATGCCTAGGTAGGGTGTGACTCAAAATCGGTTGGGAACCACTGGTCTACCCTCAACTTTAAATGAAATTGTTTAAATTTTGTTGTTTCAATAGAGAAATTTATAAAAATTTCATTGAACTCACTCATCGTCAGTATTACAAATAAGTAACATTTTTTTGAATATGCAAATTAAACCGGAAAAGTGATTTCGTGAAGTAGTTTCAAGGGTTTCCAAACCGCTAAAAAGAGTTTTTAGTTGAAGACTGTGAAATAAGAAAACAGCAATAAAACTGAATTTAAAGCTGAAGTGTAAAACTAAAACAGAAAAAGGAGAAGAGAACAGAAAAGAGGGTAAAAAGTGATAAAACGCCTGTTGTAAACTTGGACAGCAGTGATAAACTCATTCCTGTTGGCCATGGGTGATTGTAAAACCTGGAAGAGATGATGTCCTTCGACACATTTCTCACTCTCTATGGTTTGCTGTCACTGGCTGCTTGTGAGTATTTCACTTCATTCTTAATTTATATTATGTAAATTTAAATTTTATAGTGTATAAAAAATGGTCCTGTATTCCATTCATTTCATTATTATTTAACGAAACAAATTAATTAACTTTTGCGTTATCAAAAATCGGGCCAGTTGTTTCTGGTTCTTCCGACAGACCAAGTCTGTTGATCGTGTCATAGTAGATATTAATTTAATATATTTGCATATTTACTTGCATTTATACAAGTTAGGCTATCCATGTTTGGTCAGAGCGGTAAAAGTTGGTTCTGTGTCTAAGTAGCCAGAAACAATATAGATTGTGCACCTCTGCTACTACATGGGTTAAAAGTAAAGGTATTTATGGGTTACACTCTTGCGTTACCCATTATGAAGAAAACACAAATTTTATGTGTTCACAACGAATCGCATAAGAAATTATAAGAAGATCACGAATTTTTGACGGGTAGAATACAAGCCGAAGAACGCGCACAAAACGGGTAAAGTGTGTTCTTTCAAAGAAAATGTAGGTACTCTTCTATGACTTTTTTTACGCTATTTTTAATTAAACGTTAAATACGTCAGTGCTCTCTTCACAATGGGTAAGGAAAGTGCTTGATTCTCTTAGGAAAAACAAAACCCCAAATATATAATGGTTCAAGTCCTTTTTTTCAAAATTGAAACCTAACCTGACTTTTCAGGAACAATTGATAAATGTTTGCGTTTTGTTGAATTTATAAATTTTATAAGTTCCAAGACAAACAAGTATTAAGAACAACAATATGTTCTTAAGATTAATATCCTTTCAACAAAAAAAAAATCAATGAAATGAAATGAAGAGAAGCTTGAGGAATCTTTTTGCTAAGTGACTTTGCTGTTAAGCTTACCCTAGATTTACTGCTTACCAAAAGAAGTTGTTCCAGTGTGAACAATAAATCTTAAAACTTAGAAACAACATTTTTCTGGGAAGTGTGCAGGTGTGTGTAACTAATATTATTGTCGGAAACTGGACCCCCGAACATGGATTAATGACTCTATTAAATTAGATTTTCCTTTTTCTCGTTTCGAAGGCTATTTTATACTTTGTCCACCTCTGATCTTCCTTCACGTTCTTTATTTCTCACTCTTTTTTCGTCACGGGCTAAAATATTGCTTCTCAAGCTTTCATCTTGAGTTTTTCTACTCAGATCTAATAAACCCTATGTACTCACATTCAGGTACAAAAAACTTTTGTCTGTTCTTTCATTTTTCCTTTGTACAGGTTCAGTCATTGATTAGTTCAGGTACTGAACATGGCACTGTCTGTGGAAGACTCCCTTGTACAATATGCATTCCTTCAAGCCCTTAATTTGGCACTGACTACAGCACCTTTGAAGATTTTTGTTTGGTTATATTGATTATGTTTTCTTATAGCAGTCATGTCTGAAAATTCATAATATATAAGGAAATGTTGACAATTTCTTTCAGTCGGTTTCAGTCTTCGACTTCTAGAACTAAAAGTTCCCACTTTGGTAGACGTCCGAGATAAGGCCATTCTTATTTGCCAATTCGATTTGGAAGGTGACAAATTCTTATCTCTCAAATGGTACAAAGAGGAGCTTGAGTTTTTCAGGTACATGCCAGATTTCGTACCTCGAATGCAGACTTTCAAAGTTGATGGCATCAATTTAGTGGTAAGTCTAAAGACCTCATAACCTCATCTTCTTGCTCCCAACCCGTCTTTTGAGCTTTATATTTGTCTTAACTCTAAAACATTTCCAGTCAAGATGCGTGTTTAGTACTTTTTAAAAAAGGTTTCAGACCTCAGATCCTTGAGCCCCATAAGTGTTGTGAAAAATTGGTGTCAGAGAGCTCACAGTGTAGATCTAATTCCAAAGTGGCATCAAATTACTTGAAATTTTATAAAATACACATATAAGCAATTGCAAAAGATGCTTGACATTATATTTCCAGGAAAACCGAAGTAATATGTCTGCAATCATGTTAGACCCTTTGGAATACAGTTCCACCGGTCTGTACCGTTGTGAGGTATCAGCCGAAGCTCCCCACTTCAAGGTGGTTTATCGACATGCCAATATGACGGTTCTTGGTAGGTTCTCTAGTAGGAACTAATTATTGCCTACATGATATTCGAGACAGATAATTGTATTTTGATTATATTAGGTCTACCCAAGGAAGATCCTAGAATAGAGGGTGTTCAACCGAGTTACTCGGTCGGTAGTTATGTGACAGCAAATTGCACTTCTTCCCCGTCCTATCCGCCAGCGAGAATGGACTGGTTCATCAATGGAGCCAAGGTAAGCGGCAACAGCTAATTATAAGAGGGAAACAGTTCGGTTTGTCTCCCTCAAGTACTTGAATGTTCTTGAGTAAGAAAAAGAACAATATTTTCGGTAACGACTTACAGGCTCAGCAATGGTTCTTGGACTATTACTATATGGACAAACCCGAGGGCGAGTTGCGTCTAGAAAGCAGAACAATCGGTTTAAAATTTCAAGCAGATGCCAGCCATTTTCAGCAAAACGACGGATATCTCTCTCTCGCTTGTTTGGCAACCGTCGCTGATTCCACCCGTTCGAGTGAAACCAAAGCATATCTAACGAAACTGACAAAAGAGAAATTCGCTCAACAATTCACTAATTACTACGGTAAAAATTATAAGAAAAAACATAGTTTTCCTTTTTCCTTTGACCACTGACATTTTCATTTTCATTCTAAACAATTTGTTTTGTTTACAGGTAGAAATAAACCGGAATTTTTGTTGTTAGCTGTCCTCGTCACTGCAATTCATTTATAGTAATTTATAATTAAAGCCAAATTATAGTCGTTACATAAACTTGTTGATTTTTCCTAAATCATTTCTATTTTCAGTGGGTCCTCTGTTTTAAAAAGTTAGCCATCACTGTCCTCTCCTTCGAGTTTCCAACGAGGACAATGTTCACTGCTCTATTTCCACAATAAATAAATAAAATTGCTCTTGACTAAATTAAGACGATACTGATAAGGATTGTATATGAAAAAACAAGAGTATCGCAAAATAAGTTAAACTGTAAATAAAACAAGAGAATGGGAAAAGACAGAAATGGGAAAAGTCTGAAGGAATAGATAAAGAAAATCTGAATAATGAAAGGGAATATCAACTTATATTAATCATTAAGACGTTTTGTGAAACTTATCTACTTTAGTTATCTATTTATCCTTCCGTGGAAATTTACCTTATCGCACTCATCTGCCTGTAGTGTTAATGGGTTTGCAGATATTTCGTTATACTCCTTTTACTTGGGGAATGCATAACCGATATTAAATTCAATTTGGGTAATTCGAGCGACCATTAAACAGGAACAAAAGTAGAGTAAAGAAATCATAAACTGGAATTTTCGTACCTAATCCCTATTTTTCTTTCTTGAAGAGTGAAAATGAAATGGAAGCCCGAAAAATAGTGACACGGTAAGTCGACAAAAACCACCTGCCATACGTCTGAGTTTTTCATTTTGCTAATTTTACAGGTGGAAATGAATTTTGAGTCCGAACTCTGTATTTTTGATTTTCATTATTTTTGCTAAAGTTTTCCTCTGTTGCTACCAGAATAAATATATAATTTTAAGAATAATTTATTTTTCCTTTTTTTAAATTTAAATGCTATATAAAAGGAAAACAAATTTTGATTTGTATATTTTTATTAATTTCGATTCCACAAGTCATTAAAAATAAACCCACAAATACAAAAAAGTTTTTAAAATAAATATTGAAACCCTCTCACTCCACATACACTGTACATACATAGGTATTAGGTCTTCCGAAAAGTTTGTTCGTTGTTAGAATAATACGAAAGTATAAATGTATCATTCGCTAAATAATTTTTTTTTGAATAATATAAGTGTCATCATTATTAATAATGACCATGACCGATGTTGTAAAAAAAAGAAAAGATTTTACTCTAACACTATCTGGACAGTATCGCCGTCGATTAAAGACGGCCACTCAGTGTAAGGCTTATGAGAAAGATCAAAATCGCTTAGTTGAAATTTCTCGAATCACTTTCTGTAAGTTTTATTGGAAACTGTATCTTTATCCAGCTCCTTCTGTATCATTCCTTTCTTAATGGAAATCTTACAGAATACAGTGGTTTAAACGAACGAAATCAGTCAATCAATCAATCCGTTCTCAGTTAATACTAACATGATCGCCTTCGTTTTAATTCATTTGCTAGGTCAGTATGTATACTGTATAGGTGATAAAACGAGAGAACCAAAAAAGCGTCCAGTGAATAAACGCAAACCTGCGTCAAGCTTGGTGTAACATTATCGGGTAGAACTTTCCGGCAGACCTAATATATACATATATTTAAGTAGATTTCTGTATAGTATTTTGTTGTACAATGTACAAAAGCAAGCTATATTTATCGTGAATGAAGTCTGTGGTTGCGTTTCGATGTAGGCAATTAGAAAATATTCGTTAAATAACAGACACAAAATTTTTTTTGTCGACTTGGGGTATTTTCATTTTGTTTTTTAAAATATTATATTATATTTTTAAAAATCATACGTTTTTCTGATCTAATTTATGAAGTTTTTCACGTAGACATAGTTCTAAATGAACAGTAAGGCAAGAATTGGGGAGGGGGAGGATAAGAGGGAGATAATTTTCGCAAATACTTGAGTAGTTTTGCATATTCAAAAATGTGATACATGTTATTAAACCCCTTTGAAAATGGTTTGTTGATGATGATTTGCTCGAGGCGGCTTAACCTCATTCGGTCTTGTTTTCCACTGGAAAAGAAAAACCCATTAAAGGCTCTTTGAGCATTTTCCTCGTCGATACACAGGGGAGGATAACAGGGGGAGAGGGGAGTAAGCTAAAAACGATCATTAAAATCTCAGTTCTGTTATTTTATTTATTAAATAAAAATAAGTATGTATCTAGAATTTTTTTGGTCCATTTTTTCTCTTTCTTCGTTTTTTTTTCTTTCTACTTCCTTCCCCTCTTCCTCCTTTCTTCATCCCAACCTCAACGTTCAAATCCCGTGACTCAACATTTTTTTTGTGCGAAATTTATGTATATTAATCAGAGTCATCGAAGAATGTACATAACCGACCGTGACAGATTTATGGTTTGTATTGATCCTCTTTTTCCTTTCTGCTTTTGCTTTTGCCATCCTCCTCCGGCCTCCTACCCTGTTGGTCCATCCATCCCCTCCTCCCACCCCTTCCCTGTTTCCCCCTTTGAAAGAATAATGTTTCGAATATAATATTTAGGTCCCATTCAATTTATTCATTTATTCGTAACTGCGGTAATTTATGAATTTTGACGTTCGATGGAAGAAAATTACGAAAACATTTCACGTTTTCTGTTTTTCGGAAGCACAAAAATATTAAATCAAATTTGAAAAGACGGATGTGTTTAGCAATTCCAAGACAAGTAGAATCAGATATAGAATCAGATGAAGAATAGGAAAAAGCACAAGATGGAAGTAATCAGTGGTCGAACACACTTTTCCTAAAGTTTTCCTCGAATACTTAGGAAGAAAAATCCCTCAAAATTGTTTTCGACTTTTGAATGCGATTTAAGTGAAAAGCTCTTTTTCGCTAGTATGGAGTCTTTGAAAGGTAACAATGGCGAAAGAAAAATATATTGTAGTGCCACAAAAGTGTCTTTCTCATCTCGCTAAGAACGGGCTTCTCTGGTGCATATAAGGAACTGGAAAGAAGTAATTTTCCATGAGCTTCTTCCTCAAGGTCGAACAATAAACTTAAAGAAAGACACAAGATCAACTGAAAGTTGCCATAGCAAACAGACGGCCAGGATTAATGGACCGGCGAGGCTTTGTTTTTCATTATGACAACATGTCATTATAAGACCACATATCGCATTAGGGCTTAGAGAAAAACTCTTTCTCTTTGATTTTACGGAGTACTGCATGCTCTCGAGAACTCGTTCGGTCAGATTATTACTTCTTTTTGTCCTTTGAAAGCTCACCTCCAGAATTATTTTTTGTCCAAAACCCAACAGCTTTGGAAAAGAAAGGCATAATGAGGCTTCATGACAGATGGAAGAAGGTGACAGAACCAAATATAATATTAATTTTTAGTATACTAAACAGTTATATAGAGGTACAATAAACAGTTGTTTCCTTCGAAGGTTTTCACTTGTCTTTTGAACGGTGAGAATACGAACAAAACTGCTTTTAAACTTTTAGTCATGAGTAGGCCTATACTTGTGTCTATAGTGGAGGGAAGGGGATGAATACGCTGAGCAGATAAGTAAGAACTTAAGGGAACATCATATTGAAGGAAAGCTCACCTGCAATTGTTGAAGGTCTAGTACCACTCAGAGAAAAATGAAAGTTTCGAATAAAGTTTTCCTATAAGGGAAAATAGGAAAACAAGTTCGTGCGTCTTAAAACAAGGAACAAACTTCCTCAATTTTCGGAACAATTTCGAAAGCTGAATACGTACAAAGTCATATTGAAACTAGTTTTAAACTCACAGGAAATTCAAAAAGATGGGAAGGATGAAAGGAGGAGAAAGAGAGGAGGAGGAGGAGGGGAAGAAGGGAGAAAGCTCTTTGATCTCAGAAAATTAATGTCGCGTTATTTTGGCTCAAGAGAAACGTCATTTCAAAACAAAAATTTCTTAGAAAGATTCAGAAGCGGGAGAAAAATCTTAGGATTTGTAATTATTAATGTTTTCTGCTAACAAAAGGAAAAGAATGGGAAGGTCACTCGAAAATGACACATGCGTGACATGTTTTATCATTCTTATACAAACTTTATACTTATATACCTTTGTCTAAGCGAGACAGAGAAAAGGGGGTTGAAGGTTGGGACCATATTTTTATGTATTTGTGCATTTTGAATACAATTAAATTAATTTACATTGTCCGGTAAGACGGAAAAGTGAGCTGAAATTGGAGGAATTATCTTGAAAGAAGGCGCACGGATACGGTGCGCCTTCGTTTTTTGGGCGCCTGCTGCGGTCTTCATCATCCAAATTAAAATTTCATTGTCCAAATCTTTTAAACCTATTGCGAACGTACGTAATAGTTATACCACCACCATCGCAAATAGTGCAAAATCTAGTCGACAGTATTCTTTACACTATCAGCTTTTACTAGTCATGGCCAGAATCCCCGGCACATAACCCGGTCATATCTTTGCCCTATTAGCTTCAGCACTCATCACACGCCTATATTATTTTTATTATAGATTTAGTTGATTTATTTTACAAAAATATATCAAATACAAATACAACAAATAACTAGCACACTAACTATACACATGCCCCACCATCACTGTGTCCCACACTAGCCCTTCACCACTCCACTACACACTACATGAAACACACACTAAGCTTTCTCCAGCTTCTTGAAAAATTTTCTTAGAAATGCGGCAACTGCTGGCAAACTCTCCTTCTGCCCAAGTATCCCAGACAGATTGACCGTCAATATTCCTACTCCTCTCTTCCTCCATAGCTGGGCAATCTAGTAGTACGTGGCTGGGATCCAGCGGCATGTTGCACAGTTTGCAAATATAACCCTCTCCCATTTTGCATTTAAATAAGTATGTTCCCATCCGAAACATTGCGATTGCTCTTCTGTCTTCCTTTCCGGGTAGGTTAATGTAGGCTGCACCATTCTCCTCGTCACACGCCTATATTGGGTGTTCGACATAACTATCCGCTGGTTTAGGTAGAACAGGTCAAATTAGTAAGCCTGACTCGTTAACACTAGAAAGGGAGTGAGAAAAAGAAGAAGCAGAGCAGAAAATTAACAACTTGATTATTTGAACTGCAGATGGGTGTTTTGTCTTAATAACACAATCTTATATATAAAACAAAACAATGGCTTACTGTCGGGATCAAAACACACGAATTTCAAAAGAATATAAAATATATTTAGATACAAAATATTTACAATGAAAACTATGAAAATTAGCGCGATCTTTCCGTTTTAATATCATCTATGTAAAGACTCTCTAGACTGTTCTTTGCGCCCTCGTGCAGGCCCCGCATGTAGTACGGCATGTCTCATTCAAGTCGAGGCGTGCTTGATCTGGTCGTCGAATTTACAATTTTTATAAATTATTAGTTATACAGTATATAATTTGGATAATAAATACAATACTAAACAGCTCATATATAAGCCTAGAAGGAGACTCAGGTAAGGTCGCGCGATGGGGATGAAACTTTTGAAGTGCCCTAAAAGACGCTGTCCGAATTTATTATTTATTTTGCCTCCTTCAATATGAATGACCTTGAAGTTAATACTTTCCTTGGAATCCAACTTTTCTCTTACATTAATTTTTTGTTGATCATTTTCTTAAAGCATACTTAGAGGCTTTTACAACAGCTCACAGTGGCCCGAAACAGGAGGAGGGCGTCCGCTTGATTCAGAGTAAAAGAATAGAAAATTGAAAGATTGAACTTCCTGTTCCCGAGTTGAAAATAAACAGAAAAGGGTTTTACTGTTCCACCGCGTGGACTGTTTGCCGCGTTCGTACCACAGGACCTGACGCTTTTTATCCAGCTGTCCGGTTCGTGCATGAAATTCATTTAAAAACAACAAAGTAATGAAATATTTTCTAAATTTTCTCAGCTGCCACAGGAGAATGGAAAAGAATAAAACCCAAAAGACAAGAGGAAAAGGTGGAGAAGTTCCCAGAAGGGACGAGTAGTGGTGGTGGTTGTGAGTGTGGAGGCGGAGGGAGGAAAATGATTAATTTTCTTTTTGTGATTTCAACTATAAATCTCCCGGCGCTTTCGAATTGAGAAATTGACGGTGGGACCTTCCTCTGCCTCGTTCTCTTCCTCTTCCACCTTTTTTTTTTACTTATTCCTGACAGTATTTCTCACGGCATCTTTCCCCCCGGAATAAATTCATTTTTCTTTTTCTCAAAAAGGTTAAACTTTCCTCAATGATTTATTACTCCAAATTCAAACTTTACATTGTCAACCTGTTAACTGATTTGTTGGATTAGGATTTCCGGCTGAAGAATCTTCGAATCTAAATCGCCGTCTTCCACATCTAAGATCTATTCAAACGTGAAATTATATTTTGGACTTGTTCACCTTGTTTTTTTTAATTACTAAAAATTAGTATTATTGAAAATAAAAACATTGTAGACTGGGTTTTTACACCGCGTCATGTTTAAAGAAGAAACCAACGTTTCCTCCACTTCGACAGCTGTGGATATCACCAGGTGACTACCCACTTTATGTTCTTCTCTATTCTTTCTCTCTCCCTAATCTTATCCCACCCTATAGACATCCGTTAATACAACTCCTGCGGCTAAGACACTTGTCTGCTCCCTAGTTATTTAGCCTCTTTAAAGCCAGACCAACTACTTGATGTCTCACTTAGAGACAAGTGGCAGTTGACACGAAGTAAAAAAATCAAAATCCATTTCCCGCTATAATCCAGATATATGTTCTCGGTGTGGAAAAGTTCTTGTCTCTCCAAATGTGGCTAATCTCTTCCAATAGTGATGATAAGGATAACAATAAATGTTATAAGCTAATTGAATAAATTAATTAATAATTCTGTAAGTGATGTAATGTTGAATAAATCTTGTGTAAGAGAGATCAAACATACTATTTATTTAATAATAATAATAATAATAATATACGAGAAGTCTGTATTGTGTTTGGATGTTATTTTACTGGCTTACTTATAGTACCCCCAGTGCAGATGCTCTGTCCACTTTGTGCTGTTCAACTCTTTAATCCCTTACTTATATCGAAAACAGTGGGAGACGAGGAGAGAGCGTGGTGTGTCCTGATAAAGGAGCGAAAGGAGGATTTTTATGGTCGAAGGAGGGTGGGCTTAGCATTTCAAAAACCGCTTTTCGGGGGGACTTGAGCATAAGATGAGAAAAGGCCCAAAAAACGCATTGATCAAAAAGGAACCATATAAATAAAACATTTTGGTATTGGAGTTTCAACTATTTAAGTGTAATATAAATTCGTCTGAGTTGTAGTATACTAGTAAAATATGACAACGGGAGGAAATTAAAATAATTTTCAATTTCTAATTTCAATCAAATGTCCCGTTTTGAAAGACAAAAAGTCTTCTTAACACTAAAAACGAAGACGAAAAACTTTAAATTATCCTATTATAATGTACTTTTTAATTTTAAATTCAAATTAATAATTCAATAAATTAAGCCGCTCCCCTTAAGACCGTTATAGAATATTTAAAAAGAAAAACTAAAATTATTTATACAGCAGTAAATCTCAGAGGAAACGGAAATGGGCGAGAGGGCGAGGGAAGAAGCGTTAAGACTATAAAACGAAAGAAGCTTTCGATTTTTATTCTTTAAGCTAAATATAACGTTTATCGTTTAAACAATTGAAATTATTTTTATGCTTTTTAGAAATAATCCTAAACATGAGTGAGCAGTCACGAGGAAAAACTCCCAATTATTTGAATCCGAGATGGAAATTCGAGGGAGGAAGAAACCAGTGAAAACCGTGGCGTTGGTGGGGGTAAGGGGCACATACCAAGTGACGGAGGAAAGAAACCATAAATTTAGCGTTTTTACTTATTTATTTTTAAAAAATAAATGTGATTGTTACTAACGGAATTTACTATTAAAGTAAGTTAGTTATTACACTTTACATATTTTATGATTTTATATCGACCGCGTAAAAAGATTCCTAGAACGATTCCGGATTTTTCTCCTAAAAAATATAATTAAGCACTCGAAGGACACAATGAGTGAGTGCTGTGAGTTTTTCATATGTTATTACCATTTCAAGCACAGTAGTTCTTGTAATTATTATAATTTTATAAATGTGTACATTCCCAACGTGGGGTACGGGTTGGGCATGGCAATATTTTGGTGGTCATGGACAGGACGTGGCAAACGTCGGCGAAATGACTACGGGATATGTCGAGAATGAATTATTAGCAGTGAATTGTTTCCTAGTGAGTCTTTATAAATGGCTTATTCTTTGGAAGATTGTTTAGATACCAAGTTAATGGCCTTTTGAGCTTCCTTCAGGTGAATAAACTTCAAATTCTGAATAACAAAATTTAAACATTACAACGAATTCAAAAATGTTTAGGTGGGGCATGGCCCAAAATTGGTTGGGAACCAGGTTTAAATGTTATAATTGTAACTTTCGATAGGAATTCATAAAAACTTCTGCACAAAAATAGCTTCAAGTATAAAGGATTTTTCTGAGATTGAGAAGAATGATTTAAGTGGGGGGTAATACAAGAAGAGATAACTTGCCTAAATGATCTATTACGGATTCGAAACCCTAAAGTCGGCGGAAAACAATAGCAACAGTTTCAGGTATACTGTTAAAAAAAAGGTGAGTCTTGTACATGCAGAGGGAGAGATAGAAAATCAAAAACAAAATTTTATGAAGTTTCCGGTCGAAAGTAAGTTAAAGCCCAGAGTAATAAATATCAATTACGATTCTGACGTGACGCAAGCACAATGAAACGCATACGCTCGCGTCCCATTGTGTGTCCCATTGTGCGACCCGAATAACTTGGGAGCCTTTTATTCATGCTTTCTCTCTCTCTTTCTCTGTCACTTGCCCTTTGTCCCTCTCCCCTTCTTCCTTTTACAACTTTACTTTCTCCATTTGTAGCTCATCTATTCGACAAATAATTTTTTCCTCTTTATTTTATACTCTGTACTTTCAAAGTCACTTGATAGGTTTAAACTTTTGTCCACCCTCAGGATATCATTGTGCCGTGCTAATCTCGACTTGTTGATATTGATACTACCCATCAACTAGTCGATCTGATCCTTCCGTTTTTAAAGGCCTAACTTATCGCCACTCATTTTCGTTCTTAGTGCTTTACCTGTGAGTCAGACTCATTTCATTTAAAATAAATTCTCACAAAAGTGAATACTCCTCCAGAGTGTATTTGGGCCAATTTATGAAAAAATAAACGCTCTTGAAGATATGATGAAAAGAAAATTGGGAAGTATTAATAATGAGAGAGAGACTGAAAAGTTAAGTGTTGTTGCATTCTGTTTTAACTGTCCAAAAATGACGCCTTTACTGTTTAACTCAGTCTGCAGCTATATTATGGGTGTTGCAAAGTTGACGGAATATAGGCACTAACTTACTTACCGAATATCAATAGAGCATTGAAAGATAAACTTGAAAAATACTCCAATACCTTGGTACTAAAAACATAATTGACTGGGTTTTTACACCGCTTCATGTTTAAAGAAGACACCAACTTTTCCAGGGTGAACACCCTGACGATGTGCACAGCTGTTGATGTGGACAAAAGGTTAGTTTCTTCTATAAACATACACGCAGTGTAAAAACCCAGTCTATTATGATCTTTCTTTTTCTTTTCATAGACCCGCTCATCCGTTAGGGTCGCGGGGTGAGGGAAGCAATCAAGGACTTCCGACTGGCACGATCCTCCGCTTTTGAAGTCAGAGAACCCAGGGTTATCAGGCGGGATTCGGCCAAGGCCTTCACCCCCCTGAGCCACCCCTGCCGCGGACGGCCACGGGGCCGTTTTCCTCCCGGGCACTCCGACAGGACCCGACGAACCAGACGTTCTGGTGGGAGCCTCTGCACGTGCCCAAACCATCGGAGTATGGATCTCTCGATCCGGAGAAGAAGAAGCTCGACCTGAAGCCCCTCGCGAATAGCTGTGTTACGACACCTATCCATCCTCGACACACCGGCCACCGCTCGGAGATACCTGTCTATTATGATTTTAGTTTCAAATTTGACTGCTGCAGAAGCTTAACCTCAATAATAGTCCAATAGGTTGTCGGGACCAGGTTGTGTCGTTGTAGATGAACGAATGATGGACAACACTAATCCCGAACGTATTTGTATATTGGTATATAAAATGTTACAATAACTATAATTTAGAATAAGAATGAAAAATGCAAGGATCCTGATTGTGAGGAGCTCCGGGACCGAATTCATTGTGCTGTGCCCATTCCGGAATGCAGAATGTGGCGAACGCCACAAGGTCATTTTATACGTTTCGTTATGATGGAAAAGTAAAGGTAACTTTTTTTTTGGATTGTCGTAAATGCAGAAAGAGGAAGAAAAAAGAGAAAAGAAAATCCGAATTTCGAATGGCACAATGAGAAGGGAAATCTGGAATTAAATTATTTACATTTGAGAAAGAGATTTTCTCTGAAAAGTTTCCCTTACCGGAAGAGAACATAAAAAAATGATGAGGTATTGAACAAACACAACGAATACAAATTTAATACTTTTGGAAGAGAGATGGTGAAATGAGGGATGAGTGTCATGGAAGCACGCATGGCGGCCTAATTCTGTTGACACGGTCAACCTCGAATCCGGTCATATTTTAACGACAAATGCCTTCCCACAAGAAATTTACATTTTTCTTCTTTTTTTAACGAGATATTCTCTTTGTCAAATAAATGTTCCCTGAGGAGTCAGAAACGGCGATTTCTTGCTGTATCGTTTTTTAATGACTGTGAAGAGTGATCTGTAGAGGAAAGACCCAGAATCCTTGTTTTAATTACGCAATTAAAGTGTTTTTAATTAAGTGAAAATTTCTTGCCTAAGCTTCACCGGGACTTCTTCAAGTTCCGCCTCACATTTTCTATAAAAAAAACAAAGAAATTTTCAATGATTAAGTGATGAGTCGGGTGTCGGAAATTGTGGGATAGTCGAAAATTCAGATTCAAGTGCTGAAATAACATTACTTTTGGTGATGGTAAGATTTGCTCCCTTTGACGTCTTAATGACCTTTCTCTTTTTATTATGTTCTAGCTACCAGTTCAAGTTGAGGTCTAAACTTCTTTTGGATCGAGTTGAGAATGAATTTGAGTTCTCTAGAGCATTTAATTGTAAACTCATGTGAGTCATATTCAAATTTTTTTCAAAAATCAAATGAATGAAAAAGTTGTAATGTCCAAAATGAAATTGTGCGATCATTTAAAAAAAAGTTCACAAAGTTTCTAAGGAATACAATAACTTTTTCCTTAAAAAATTTTAAAAGCGGTCAGAATACTGGTTCCGCAAGTTTATTGTTGAAGTATAATAAGCTTTCTATTCTAACCGATCTCATTTCAGCAAATCTAACCCAACCAAAGGTACCAAAATACTGTGAAAAACGGCGCCAAAAAGTCACTGAATAGTCACAAATTTTTCCGCATGTTATGACAAGAATTGCCCCTATTAGAAAGTACCAGGTTATGGCTGCTGAATAAGGATCCATGATTGCTGACTAAGAATCTCGCTTTCTTTATAAGACATTCGAAAATCCAAAGTCAGTTAACCCTAAGTCGAGATGGAGTCAGAATTAGTAAAAAGTCAGTTATGAAGTCAGTCGTGGTCACTCACTCAACAGTTGGTCAAGATCCTGAGAGAAGCTCAAAAAAGCTTTAGTAATAGTACTATTACTGGGTACTATTATAATTTATATTTTAATCATTATATTATATATTCACTATATATTTATTGAAATGACTTTTCGGGAAGTCACACTGTGTAAAACGCTCCTACAATACAACACTGCTAATAGAACACAATAAGATCATTCGAAAGAATGCACCGTGCTTGATACCACTTCAAATGATGAACGGTACTTGCTTGGTACGTAAATAACAATTGACGAACGACAGGTGTATCATACACATTTTTTGTGTATATACAATACACTTATACCAGTAGTGCTCACAAGTGTACTTATATCCGAAATTTTACTGGTGAAATAAGTTTAAACTTTTCAGACACTGAAATTTGTTTAGATTTCACATTTTAATTTATGGCGTCAGTAGCGAACACTTGATGCCATAAAAAATTGACTTGAAAATGGACAAAATGACCACATATGATGATGAGATTCTCATGCTCCTACTGGAAGGTTTTCCATGAAGTTTTTCGAAAAGCTTTGGATCTTTTGATTTTTTTTCGAAATGTCTAGAGATAGACTTTAAAGATGGATGCTGGGTTCAAAAGTATCCAGAAATAACGTAAAAGTTAGCAACTGGCTAGAAATAACACACTGTGTATGAGGGAGATTGAAAATTTGAGATGAATCATTTTTATATAAAAGTTTAGTCTACCTTTAAAAAAACTTGTAAAAGCAAAAGTCACAGGAGCAAAGTAAGGAAGGAAAGTAAAGGAAAGGAAAATCAGAGAGCCTACGGAAAAGTGAAGAAAGTCAAAAATCTAAAGTACACACAGATATTATTCCGCTTGAAATTGATTTTCAAAAATTTTCAGCTTTCGGCCTAATATATATGCCACTGGCACAACAAGTTTTATTATTTCAAGTTAAAAACTTGAGATTTTTTTTCAGGAGAGAAAAGAGGAGAAAAAAAAGTCATAAAAATTAAAAATCTTTGAGAGAAAAGGGTTGAGATGATCTCCCCTTTCTCGAGTTCTCATTCTAAATTCTGCTCGTTTTCTGTTTTCTTTGAGAAAACTTTCGGAAGTTTGTAAAAAAATTATGAAGAGGCGGAGCGCCTGCATTACTTTTTCTCTTTCACAAAAATATTTTTCTTAATGCTTGAATTTAATTTATCGTTAATTTAGGGCTTGCTTTTACTTCACTCCCTCTCCTTCAAAGCAAAAATAAAAAGAAAAACAGAGAATTAAGAATTTAGTCTATGCATTTGGAAGACATTTTTTTACCCGGGAGTCACATTTTAAACTGACCCACAGGAAATATTGATGACAATTACTTCACCAATTTAAATTGTAACAATAGACAATTAATCTTTGCCTTATTTCTGGGTACCTTTGGACCCACTATCCAACCTCAATATCATCTTATCATCTCCTAAGTTTCATAAGTCAAAATTTCAACTTCATTCTCAAGAGGGTTCACTTTCACAAATCAGCTCCTTCAAAGTCCAAAAATATTTTTTTTCATCGAAAATCGGCATTCTACATTGTTTTTGGCTCGCTTTGGATCCAGAACCCACTTTTACCACCACGACCAAACTTAGGTGGTTTTATTTATGCAAATTCAAATATATATATTTGTATTTTATTTTACAATACAATCACTGAGGAGGACTTTATACTGGCGTATAAGGAATTTGCCAGATTAGATATTAAAGATTATAATAAAGCCAGACATAAGTAGAATCAAATTCAGAATCTTCGTACATTGTCTTCAAGAAAAAAATGCAATAATGACATCAAAGCCAACATGCGGTTTAATTTATATTCGCTTGATAGGATCCGGATGAGACAGAGAGTGCTGAACTCTCTACCTGGTGACGCTACATATCTATTGGCATCACAGCTCTTGTCCGAGCCCTGGCCTTCAGTCACTTGTCTCCTTCGCGAAGTTTCTCCAACCACGAACTCCCAGCAGCCTTAAGTCTTCTTTTACTTCCTGTAGCCATCTTTCCTGAGACCTGCCGGATTGTCGTTTGCCCTCAGGGTGGTTGTTGAGGACTTGTGCTGTTAGTCGGTTGGAGTCCATCCTGAAGAGCTGACTGAACCAACACAAGCGAGCTCTTTTGACCTCAGTCGACAGTGGTGTTCCTTTGTATCGGGTCATTCAGCTCCTGGCGCTGGACTGCATTGGTGCAGACTGGGTCGTACATTTGTTACTGAACTTTACTTTTCCAGGAATCCAGAAGGTGTCTTCTCTCCTCGTCTTACTTACAAACACATCAACAACAATTTTAACTGCATCAAAAGGCATAAAAGACGACTTTTTTAAGAAACGAATCCAGAGTACAGTTTCCAAAATAAAATCCAAATTTGACGACTATCAAAAAATTTACTGGGAAAATGAAGAAAACTTTTTTAACGACAACAGCCTTATTTGGAACATAAAACCTGTATTTATTTATTATTATTTTTTTTTTGAAATAATAACATTGTATTGATCCAATATCCATATATACATTATACACAATAATAGAAATTCTTATTTTGTGGTATTGTCAATAAGCATGATAAAACCTTTATTAGAATTACTTTTAGTTTATGAAAAGTTTTCTTAATGTTATTTTTTTGTATTTGATTAGTGTTATATGTTATTGAAGTTAAGCTTCCGCAGCAGTCGAAATTGAAATTGAATACCCTGGGTTCTTACACCAGGACATTATCTACTTAATTTCAGAATTATAAGTTCATTATCATTTGAAAGTTTATCCAACAACATATATGATAATTAATATTAAATGAAAATAAAACTATTTAACTCACTTTGAACGCTGACTCCTATTTTCAACGAATAGCAGGTCCCAAAAGTACCCCAAAACAATTGGCATCAATTTTAATTTTATAAGGCAAAGGCTAAGAAGCTTCCGTACATCCGTTTCCTAAATTAAATGCAACAAGTTAAAAATACTCTGGAAATGAGAAAAGAGATAATTTCATTTGTGATCTTACCTAATTAAGAAACGGAAGAACAGTTTTAATGAAACTCACCCTGAAAGCATTTCCATTTACTTTTCGATTGTGCCGCTCTTTGTGCTCCAAAAAATACATAAGAAAGAAGATAGTGACACACAAATTCTTTATCATATCAAATTCTTTCTTTATCCGAACAAAGAAAAATCGTCAATTTATCATTGTTCATTCATAACTTCATTCTCCGCTGTCATTGACCAAAAGGAAGTTGACAGTAATGAAGTGTCTGCTGAATGATTAACAATTCATTTTGGATTTGCTATTTGTTGAAACTTTAATATTTTTAATAATATTTTGTCCTTGATTTCCTATTTCTTCCCTGTCTCCATATCTGCATAAATTGGAATTTTATGATTACATTTAGACAAATAATGAACACATAAAAATTTTGAAGTTATGCGAATTTATGATACTTGTAAAAGGATAAATCGGGACAAAACAAAAATTGTGTTTTTAGAGAAAAGTATGTCGGACATTTTTTTTATTACCAGTAAGAAATGTGTAAACATTTATGACCAATATAGCTATTATTATTATTATTATTATTCTGGACAATAGGTTTGACCGGATGGGCCATTCAAAGAACAACAAAACCTTTAATAAAAATTTTCTCAGATGCTTGACTTCTGACACTTGTTCATCTCATGTATTCGTCGCTTTTAATTAGGAGGCTTGTGGACTTTTACTAATCGGCACAGCTGCTTAGATAGCTTGACTATGGTCTGGTCTTTTATTAAATTGTCCGATACGAGTTGGATATTTTACAAAATGGCCTGTAAACGTGATAAATATTCAGTACATTGTCACTTTTACCAACAAATACATAAAATAGATGTAAGATAGAGCAAAGAAAACGCTTTCAGGAGGAAATATGATGATTTTTGGCCGGTTTTCTCCCGAGCCTCAGCTTAATGAAAGAAGAAGTATCCCCCCCCCACTCTCTCTCACACTTACTCACTTTCCGCTCTAAAGGACGAAAAATTTTGTGAAAACTAAATTCTCCCTTTCTTTTCTTTCCTTTTTTATCTCTGCTCGCTGTTTTCCACTTTTAAATTACTCTCGACTACCATTTTTCCTTTTACGTCGAGAATTTCAAAATATTTAGAGGGATTTTAGCCTCGAATCGCTATTACCGTAATGCGAGAGCTGAGAGAAGGTGAGAGGAAGATAGGACGGGGGAAAGGGAAGAAAGCTGGAGAGAAAGAGGACGATAACGAGGAAAGATGGAAAAGAAGAAGGGTAAAAAATAAACGAAATGCGCGGGATTTGGATATTTAAGGTAAACGTCAAGCCGAAGGGCGGAATTCGGAATGAGATTTTGGAAGATGGTTTCCATGGATCGAAGCACGCGAACTTGAATATTGATAAGATTCCCTTTGAGATTCTAGATTCCATTTTGATTAGAATCAGGCCAATTAGGCCTCTCTCTTTTCCACGTATTTATGCTTTTAGTCTCTCCTCTGAGTGACTATTGTTTAATTATTCTGAATTTATATTATCTGAGAAGGTAGAAGGAAAAACTTAAGTAATGGTCACGCAGGTAATGAAACAACCGCTTGAGATGGGTCAAAAGAAGTGTAGAAGGTGGGAATCGGATGAGTGAAGAACTAAAAAATTTCAAATGACAGTGACTCAAGATTTAATAGTTATTGTGTTCTCAAAACAAAGCTACGTCAAAGCCTCAAATCAAGTCTTCTCCCACCAAAGTTTCCGGGAGTTTATAAACCCCTAAACTCTCTTTTAAGGTGAAACACCCTCGCTCCTTTTCTCCTCCTCTCTCGTCCTTGCTCTCTTGCTCTCTTCTTTCTTCCTCTTTCCACTCTTGCCTCTCGCTCCTCCACCATCTCTTCAGCGAACGGTGAATTTTGATTTGGTTCTACGACTTGTGGCAGAGAATCTTAGAACGGAAAATTCAATTAAATCCGCCTCGCTGGTTTATCTGCTAATTTAAGGGAGAGGCGAACGGATGCTGTAGCTACATGGGTAGACAGTCACAATTGAGCGAACGGCCAGTCGGACGAATGATATCCTTTCTTTGTCCTTGTTTTTTATCAGCAGGCCTACATAATGTCAGATTTACACAAGTCCTAAGTCACAGTTTTTTACACACCCACCAAAACATGATTCACTGTGACAACCATGTTTTGATGGGTGTGATGAAACCGAAGATAGTGCCAATAAGTTCAATCACTTTACTCCTCCACCTTTCTTTCTTCGCGTCATCCTTCATCTGTATCAAAAGTGACAAATGTTTACCCTCAATCAAAACAGAGCCAGTTTTAATTATTTTGGATGTTTTCCTTGGAAGATATTTTCTTATCTTCTATGTCCTAAAAACTGCAACAAATTCAATAAAAAAAAGTGACAAAACAAAATATTTCCAGTGTAAAGCAATAAATAAGGTGAAAGGTGGGTCTTGGGGCAACGAGGGGGAGGGTCACAGAGAGGTCCATTTTATTACCCTCAAGGGCAAACGACATAGACTAATTAACACGTTCGACACGTTGGACGCTGTTAAGCCATTAATTTTCCCCAGAAACGATCTTGTTTATGCGTTTTCGGCGTTAAAGTCCTTTCCTTTTCATTTCTCCTTGCTTTCTTCCCGCAATCTTCTCTCTCTCTTTCCCCCGTCCCTCTTTCTCTGTGTCTTCATTTTTAACCTTTTATTACCTTTTCAGTTTGCACTAAAGTCAATTTCACCCCGAACGATATTTACACCCCCTTCACTCGTGAAGAATCATTTTTGGCGTGAAATTCGAATAAGCCTCGGGCTTCCAAGGCCCTTTTTTCCGCTTCGTCAACCACATCCCTCTATGTCCCGATCAATCCCCTTTAATTCGTTCCAAAAAAAACTTCAGCTTTGATTGGCGCCATGTTTTATTCACGACTTTCACGTTTTCATTTTTCAATTTACCCCCTCCCCCAAAAAGAAACAAACGTTGGTAAATCAAAAAGATGTACAAATTGCAAGGTTTACCCTAAACTGCGTCAAACTGTTTCGCAAAACTTCCAAATGAGGCGGATAAAGTGAAATAGGACAAAGAACAAAGTGTTGGGCAGAGTAGTTAAACCCTAAAAAGTTTCGTTAAAGGCTACTTCCTCATTGAACGTTACTACCAAGGGGTGAGCTTTAAAGAAATTTCAGGGTAAAAGAAAAGTGGGGAAATTGAAGGAAATCACTGTAGGTAAAGAAAAGGGAAGGAAAACAGTTTGAGAGTCTCTACAGTTTTTTGACCGAGATTTGAACCCACGACCCTAGAAATGATAGGCGAGCGCCCTAACCTCCAGCCTAAAAAATGAAAAAAAATGAAATTTATGTTATAAATTCGTATGATGTGTTATTATATGACATATTATTTATGTTATATACAGTATGTTGTATATTTGTTAATATATAAAATCTCCCGGGAAGTTCCGTCCGATATTTTGACATCAAGTTTAACCTCGTTTGCGTATATCAATTTTGACGCCTACAGTATACATACTGACCTAGCAAAAAACTAAAAGGAATGTGATTCATGTTAGTGCAGTATTAGCAAAGAACGGTTTAGCTGACTGACAGATTTAAAGTTCACTTAAACCATTAAAATTTGTACGAATTGCAATAAGAAAGAAATGGTACAGAAGAAGTGAATAATCTGTCCCAGGAGTTGGATGAAGATACAGTTTCTGATAAAACTTATAGAAGATGCTTCGAGAAATTTCAACTGGGTGATTGTGGCCTTTCTGATGAGTCTCGCTCTGGGCGGCCATTTTCAATCGACGACTATACTATCAAGATCATGTTAGATCAAAATTTTTTTGAACAACAAAAGACATTGCCGATATTAATAAGTCATACATAATGGCGGTAATTATATTGTATTATTCAATAAAAATGATTTAAGGTATAATACAATCATGCTTCTGTACTATTGTAAAAAACGGGCAGAAATTCCCGGTAGACCTAATATTTAATTATTTGCATATTTATTCATCGATCTGTTTATAGATTTATCTACTTATTTATTTTTATATGTTTGTATACGTGTTTAATTATTTGTTTGTATATTTATTTACTTTTATTTATTTATTTTCACTAGGAAAGGCAAACGTGGTCGTGAAAGGTTATGAAGGTCGCTCTCAGTTGTTTCCTATCGATTCTCATCCAATATGCAGAAGGAAAATAACTTAAATAGATATACAAAAAAATTAAGTTGTTTTTAACCGCCACTGCTTATTTCAGTTTTCGAAACGAAACTTCTGATATAAAAAACACATTTAAAATTTAAAAAGGAAAAAAAGGAGATGGAAGAGGAGTAGGTGGAGGGTTAAAAGGAAAGAGACAAAAAGAAAGGACAAAATGGAGATTCTAGCATTACTGCTTAATGACGTTTTTGAATTGAAAATAAAGACTCTGCTAAAAAAAAAATCGAAAGACGCTTTATTTATTTTTAATTACCTTAGGCCTAAGTATTTTGCTTTAACTGCTGTTACCCAGGCTCAAAACGTTTTTTGCTGTAGCCCGAGGAGAACGTTTTTTACCTACTGTAGGCAGCAGAATGGTATTATCGCTCGTCAAATTCTGGCGTACTTTTGAAGGAGGATACGGTTTTAATATGATGGTACTCACGTCAATATTCGGAAGGTTCTCACTGGTTTAGAATCAAGTTTGTGGTTGTGCGAGCTTTTCCCTTCTACTTCTTCTTTACCTCTCATTTTCTTTTTCCTTTTCTTACTTCACCCGCAGACGACTAATACTTTCCACTCTGGAATATTTTTTTAAATGTTTACACACGTGTTCAAAACTATTCCATTCACATTGATAATTTTCATGCTCAAAATTCCCGAAATGACCGGAATGACAGTTGTTGAATCACACTACGCATCTGGTTGCATTTTAAACTACGCGCAGCATGCACTTATTTTAGGTTCATCTTTAGTTCTTTTCAATATCAATTAGTACTTGTTAGTCTTAAGAAGATGGTCACAATCTTGATCCCATCACGTTCATTCATCTTCACAAGGCCCTCCAAAGGCTTTCATTCTCTCCTCATTTACAAATCAAGCAAAGTAAAATCCCAGGAAAAAAAAGAAAGAAAATTTTCTTTGGTTTTGGAAAACTCTCCAGTCGATTCATCTCTCTTTCTTCCCCCCCTCTACTCCCCCCATCTGCCCTCCTTTCTTTCTGTTAGCATTATTAATTGAAAGAAATCCTTTCGTTCGTTTACTAATTAATGGAAGCCTCCATCTTATTTCTTTTTAAAATTATTTTCCCTTTTAAATTTTCTTTTTCAGTTGTCATCGAGCAATCGGGAAAAAATAATAAATTAACTTCGTTAAAGAAAAAAATGTTAGGTAATTGTGAGATTTTTCATTAGTGGAAAACTTTTTAAGAGGTCTCCGTGGCCGTTAGACGGTGTGGTCCGGACAGAATTTGCATCTTCTTCGGCATTCAATTTAATTGCGAATTTGTTCTTTTGCCTCTAGGCTTGGTAAACAGCCTTCCTTCAATCATTTTCCCTCCTGATTTCTCCCGCTTCCCTCTTTATTATTTAATTTCGATGGTATGGGACTCGAAATGGCTGTTGCAACGTAATCTATTCAACTTCTGCTTCGGGTTGATAAATTGACGAAAGTTGATATCTTTCGATATTTTGTTATTCCCCTAGCTGGTGGAAGTTTATTTCTTGGCGAAAACGTGACTCGATTAGTGTTGATTAAAAATTCTTGGCTGTTTAAACCGAGGTTAATAAAGGAAGGAGGAATCAGCAAACATGGGGTGAAGGAAAATGAAAAAGACGTGGTTGGATGGCTAGTCGACGTCGAACACATTTTTTTAATATTTCTGAGCTTTCGAACAAATTATGATTGTCAAGAAAGAAGGGAACAAACATATCCGTCGCCTTGGGTACGCTTGGTGGGAACCCATGTTTTCCGCATAAAAAAAGTTTGAGCTCTTTTTCCCATTTCTTATTTTAGGATTTTGATATGGTTCCCATCGATTTATTTCTTTTTCATTTTATCATTTATAGAAAATTTCACATGTTGAAAAGGTTGAGCCGAGGTTATCATTTTTACCCTTCTCACTTTTTTACATTCTTTCCTTTTTACTTGTATTCCTTCTCTTATTTTTTTTCCTTTCTTTTACTTTCTATTACTTCTATTTCGTTACTACTTTACTCACTACTGCTGTTTCTTTATTTTAATTACTTCTTACTTCTACTTACTTTTGTTTTTTTTTCTGTCTGATTACTTTCTTTCCATCTTCGTGGTCCGTTCTTCTACCTTGTTTTAACACAAAAGCGACCGAGATTGGATGTATGTTGATCCAACCATAGCCCGTCAATTGAAATGTGATTGTAACAATGCTACTGTATTTTTTGTATTGTGTAATTTTTCGTATTTTTGATCACTTTTTTCGTATTTAAGAATGTCATTTATATAATATCTATTCACAACCATTCTTAAATAAAAAATAGTAACATAAATGATAACTGAGGTTCACTATAACAGCGTTCCCGAGTTATAACATCACTCAATTAAATTTCCAACTGGCAAAAGTGGCGACATCCACATTCGAAGGCGAAAGTAGAGATCAATCGGTCAGGGAGAAACAAGCACTCACCTGGAACCCCCAAGGAAAGAGGAAGAGGGGCTGGCCTAAGCCATCGTAGAGAAGGTCCGTAGAGCAGGAGGCGGGTAGAAAGTCATGAGAAGAGCTGAAAGTCCTCGCTCAAAACAGGATAAGTTGGCGAAGCTTCATAGAGGCCCTGTGCCTTGTGAAAGGGTGACAGGACATTAGGTGAGTAAGTACTGAGATGTCCAAATAAAGGAAGAGAATTACCCGCTTAATACTCAAAGAAAAACCAGAAAGAAGGAAGGAAATAAATATTTGTTCACTAATGACAAAAAAAAATTTATTCCTTTCATGAAAGTCTAGTTTTTGCCAAAATTAACTTGTTAATGCGATGAGAATCGAGGAGGATTAAGAAAAATTATCGCCATAAAAGAGAAAGAAGGGAAATCTGCGCAATCGCGCTCTCTCTTTCTCTCTTTATTTCATTTGCAACTGAAAAGTTCAAGTTGGGACTTGGGAGCAAAACGCACAAAACTATCTAATGAAGTTGAATTATAAAGGGACATGAAGATCCAAGGTTTGCTTTTGAGAAACTTATGCCAAAGTCATGAACAAAGACTAATCAGACGAAAGGAATGGGAAAAGCTGAAAACCGACCACAAGTAGACAGATTATTCCAAAGGAATGACAATATTTTTGAGCATTAGTCTGAAAGTTTTGGGCCAAACAAAAACCGTTTCACTAGCAAATAATTTATATTATCCATTTTCTTGGAATTTGGACGGGAAAACATTATTTTTGAGATGAGAATGAAAAAAGACATTTTTCACCATGACGTCTTTTCGTGTCTCCTATTTTACTATGCTTCTTAAGATAGCCAATCATCACTCTAAATAGTAATAAAAATAATAAATTATTGATAACAATTGTAAATAACACTTAGAAGAGTTGGCTGGCAATAAAAAAAACTCGGAGTGTTTACGATTTTCCATCGAGAGAAATTTATGAAATCCGTAAACGTTCTATGACTTTTTTTACGCGGTTTTATATTGTGACACAACTCTTCTAAGTGTTATTTACAATTATTATCGTTAATTCATTATCCTTATTAATACTATTATATTTAAATCTTTTTCGAACAATAACAATACTGTATGTTCAGACATGAGCAATGTGTGGAAGCAACGAAGAAGGAATCTGGATTATATCCAAAATATAGTGATACCACGATATACTCCAGACGAAGAACCAGCCAATGTTATTCTTTGTGGACTCCACGATGCCTCCCAAGGGGTCTCTGGTTCAGTTCCATGACCAGGGGAATAGAAAAACCAAGTTATTAGTGGCCAAGTCAAGAGTGGCACCATTGAGACCAGTATCGATTCCTCATCTATCCGACCATTGAAGGAGAACTCCACTTCAGGGTGCACCCCGAGTCACTTGGAATCAAAGGACAACTGAACAGACTTGATGTCAAGTCGTATCAATGCAAAGGATTCCAGTCCACTCCCTCACAACTGAAGGTTTTGAAAGAATCACAGCAGGCAATCTTCAGACTTACATTGTTGTAAATCTGAACATGCCGGCCCCCTTGGAATTTCATAGTAAGCTGTTTCATCTGGTTCAAGGTCAAGAGGCTATAAAGAAAAGAGGAAAATAGCAGAATAGGCTGGCCGGATGAATCATTCACAAAGATAACGGCTGTCAGGCCCCTTTCCGGGTAAAATACTGGCAGGATTGAATAAATCAATAAAAACATTCCGAAATCAAGAATCAGTTGGCTTGTTTTTAACAACCTTACCTCACCAATTAGTATGATTCAGAAACTGAAGAGGAATTGGTTCTTGCAACCTGCCTCAGGTGATTCAGGGAAAACAATCCTAAAGAAGGTTTCACCGTTCGGAAGCTCCAACAAGTAATAAACAAAAACCGATAGAGGCAACACCCTATTTGGAACATTTATGTGCAGTAAATATATATATATAGGCTACAGAAATAATATAATAGTAACTATTGTTATTAAATATATGAGGGGCTCGGTTGGAGTAAGGGGGGTGGTAAAAATAAATAGCTTATAAAAAGTTGTGTCTTTGTTTTGTGTTATAGGAAATGATGGGTATGAAATTTTCCAAAATATTGGGTCTACTGACGATATTTGACAATTTCATTTTGCATCTCTGATAAATTGAAAAAACACTAAAAAGAGCGCCATGAGCAAGAAAATTTTCTAAATAATTCGAGAACAAAACAATGTCGGAAATTAAAAATTTTTAAAGGCAAAAAAAAATTCAGGAAGCAGGAAAAAAGTAAAAGAAAAAGGGAAACTCGAGGAAACCTTGTCGTTCACCTCTTTTTTTTTTAAGATAAAACGGAAAAAAAGGAAAATCGGTGAAAGGCGGGGTGTCATTATAAATCTCGTTTTCCCTCTATTTACCTAAAGAAAGTGATTTTGAAACTTTTTCACAAAATTGTGTGAAAAACACTTTTTTTTTCTATTTGCAACTGAGAAAATGTTTTCCTACAATGCCCCATAAAAACAGAACTTGTAAGTAGAAATTATTTTTCTACCTCTAAAGCGGCCATCTTAGAAAATGGAATAAAAGTGAAAAAACTGGACTTTCCAACTTTCCCGCAAAGCTCCCAAATGCACAAAACTTGTTCTTGCGAAAATCGCCTATTTTTTTCGAGTAGAATCCAAGTAAAGAGAGGAGACAAGCAAGCGGAGGACGGAGGATGAGTTGATAATGTTCAACTGTATGTGTGTCATGAGAGATTAGGCCTGCTAAGGTGGATTTCCAGATTTTCGAGGCTCAGATTTTATCAGTGTTAATGATGTTAGTGTCTTGCTTGGTTTCAAAATTTTGATTGAACAAATGAGTTTGCTTTTGGCTTTTCCCAACGTTTGGCATTCTTAAGACATTTTCAGTGAAAGGAAGTTTAGAGTTGACCTCACGACAGTTTTATAAATATTGCACATTTTTATAAAGAATTCATTTCATAAATTGTTTAGAAATTTTCACATACTTAAACTCAAACCTGTCAACTTCTGGCATGCGACTACGTGTTAGAGTCATTTGAATTAAAGGAAGGGAAAGGAAGGTAGAGGGAAGAGGAAGAAAGGAAAACTCAAAGGAGAGTAGAGGTGAAACTAAAGACATTAAAAGCTGAGTTTTTACACCGCGTTATGTTTAAAGAAGAATTGTGGACATCGAAGTGGACGAAACGTTGGTTTCTTGCTTAAACATGACGCGGTGAAAACACCCAGCCTATAATGTCTGTAGTTTCATGTTTGATTACCGTGGAAGCTTAACTTCAATAATAAAGTAGAGAGATAGTTCTCTTTTCCGCGTTCACCCTCACTTTCGCCAAAAAGCGGTTTTGCTCAATAAAATCGGCAAGAAAGGAAATTAGAACATTTTTTTAGATTTGAAAGCAAGTAATTATGTTAAAAGTGAAAAAGGAACCTCGGAAGTGGGAGAGGAAGGAGGAGGAGGTAAAACGAAAAGGAGGAGAGAGAAAAGAAGAGAAGAGAGGAGAAGAGGAGCGGAAAGTTTTTTTCCTGCTTAACTGAAATACATTCCCGAAAACGCTGAACCAGATTAACCATTTCTTATCCAAGGCTTAACGCTCAGTTTAGTCTTGAATTTATTTCATTAAATTTCGCGATTGAATCCGAGCCAGCAAAATCAACTGGAAAACTATGATACGTATTTTTCAATAATTCCCTCTTTCCTCCCTGCCCTGAGCTTCTGGAAAATTCCAAACAACTCGCAGTCCATTTTCGACGTCTCCTAGGCATTGGCAGGTTTTTAATATGGGTGAATCCTCTTCCATCTAGCTTACGGACTAGGGTAAAACGTTCAACTTCAGAGTGAAGATGGTGTGAATTAAACTTTAGAATATGTTATTATCTTTGGTTTTATGACATATACCAAAGAGACGTCAGGGGAATCTTGGTAAAGCACATTCGATTATCTATTACTACAGGCAACAATAGCCATTAATAGTCAGTGATGTTAAAGGGTGATCGAATAAAAGTGAGCGAAATCATCAAGGTGCCATTGTTGAATGAAGTTTCTATATGATCAAGTCTCTAATTAGTAGCTCCCACCTGGTTTTTCCTTTAAAATTTAAACCGAAATAATTAGAAAGAGCGCTATAAAAAAATTAACAAAATAAACATTTCTCTTAATTAAAAAAAGAAGGTTGAGAATGGATAATTCGCGAAAAGGTGATGGCGGAGTACTTTTCACTTTCAACAGCTTTCAGCTTTCCACTAAAATATGATGTTGAAAAATCTGTCAGAAGGAAAATGACCCCGCATTTCGAAAATGATTTATCCCTAATTTTTTTCTTTTTTGTATCTCATCACAAAAGGATTCTCAATTTGTGATGCAACTTCGTTTCTCTCTTTTCGACACTAATAAATTTTTGGGGGCAAATTGAATCAAAAGAAAACTTTTTGTGTTCAAGTTTCCGGCGGAGATTTTTACAAAGATTTTGATCATCCCCCCAGTCAATATGAAAAAGCGTTTTCCTCAGGAAGAAAAAAACGTTAAGATCATTAATCTTAAGCGGGAACAGGAGAGGGAGGAGTTGGAAGGAGGAAGAAAAGAAAAAGAGGAGGAGGTGAAAGGTGGGAGGAGAGGACGAAGAGAAGGGAAAGGAAGAGATCACGTTCAGGTCAAAACTCGTACGTGTTAAACGAAAAACATGGGAAAATTAACTTCCAGAACGAAAGAAGAGTTAAGAAAAATTTGAGAAAATTGCAAGCCAGATCTTACAGCAGTCTACCAGCTTTAACTTTTAATAAAGTTTTTCTTCACATTGTTTACCCATCAAGCCTCCTTTCTCTCATCCCTCTCTCTTCACCCACCACCATCGCCTCCTTCTCCTTCTCATCCTCATCCTCTTTCTCTCTTTCGCTTACCAAATTTTTGCTGTCAATGTGGAAAAGCAGTGATTACCCTTCTCTTGCTCTTTTCTCTCTCTCTCATATTTTCCTCTTCACTCATCTTCTTTTTCAACTTTTGCAGTGTAAGTTTCTTTCCAAAAGGATTTCACTTCACTAATACAAAAATCAATCTGTCTTAGTCTTTCTTTTAACTTGTTTTCTTGGGCTTTTAAAGACCGGTCCGAGAGTTTACACAATATTTGTTGGAAACGTTTCTTTTTAGTCATTCTAGTATTTTGAGTTTCACGTTGCTTGAGTGAATTCAGGCCCATCTTAGCAGCTGAAGACATCGTAAATGTTAAAATCAACATCGTTCCACGAATGTTCTTCAGCTGTTAAAAAGTCTGTGAAACGTCTAGATAAGATGAGCCTAAAGTCTCAGCTATGCTTCCAACAAAAACTGATTTTAACAAAAAAATTATTGGCCTACTTAGAAGGGAAATGAGGAAGGAATACACAAAAGATCAACAAATCAATGAAGATTTACCTCAGTACATCATGTTATAATTGAATGAGTCCTAATTTCATCAGTATACCTCATGCATCCAAATCAAAAGCTAAATCATTAAATCTAGAGCACTCATCCCAATGAAAAGAATAAATGGGTATTTATGAGAAATGTTTTCCATCAGATCAGTTTCATTTCTCATCGTTTCGGGGTGAAATGGAACGAGTGACGACTAGTAGTGAACGTTAGAACAGAAGAATTTAAGGCTCAGGTATTACCTCTGAATTAGGTCTGAAAGGATCAGTTAGTGCTTAAAAATTGCCAAGTGTATCAACACAACATCATTTTCTGTGAGAAACTGTCATATTGTGAATGAATGAATTTTTGTTTTCGTCTTGGTTTTGTTAAACTCACACAAATGATGTACCTCCCATCGTTACCATTGCTTTGGCTGCTTTTGGGTCTACTAGAGAGTACTGTATTTCATTGGTTAAAAATGTTCGAAAGTTTATCGGTCGAGAAGGAAAGAAGCAGAAAGAATTTTTTTCACCGTCAAAACGTCAAATCGTACGGAAGAGAGTTATCGGAGATGAATTGGGGATGTGCGACAAAAGGAGGCTTTTGTTTCGTGGGTCGGAGCAGACACAGACACAGGGGTTCGCAAAGGAGCCGTGGATGTTAAATCCAAGGTCGTGTATTATATGGTAGAATGAGGGCGTTCCCAAAGCTTTCACCGTTTCCACATCTTTGATTTATACATAATACTGTATATTGACGTAAAGACGTAAAGAGTTAAGGAACAAGTGTTTCACAGAACCTCGGACCCTTTCAGACTGGTTAAACGATTGATGACGCTTATTAGGCTTTCATCTCCTTTTTGACAAATTAAAACTTCAGGGATTTTGAAGTTCCCACGGGATTTCAGGGCCTTTTGACTTGTTTTCATGGGTGAAAGCAAGAGAAGATGAAAATTTACGGGCAAACATTCTAGTTTACTTTCTTTTGGTGATCAAAAGAGTGGACAAAATGCCGAACGAAGAGCATTTCTCTCTATGTACTGATTACCAATAATACTGAGTGATTTTATAACAGAGAAAATAACATAAGAAGGAGAGAGAGAGAAGGATCAAATTTTCTCGCAATATTCATTTGGCCGTTGTTTTAAGGTAGACAGCGAGGAATTAAAAAGAAAGAAAGAGGAAAAATTAATTTTGGAATGGAAAGTATTAGAGAGACCGGAGGTAAGCCTATACAGCTGTATAGTATATTGTAATATTTTCTCAGTAGGGTATACATCGAGCAATCCATTTCCCCAAGTTTTTCATCATTAATACTTTTCCCAGCCATAAACCTTTTTTTTGTGTGAATCCTTATTTGATTTATGATATTAATAGCAACCAATATCCGCATCCGTTTCCTTTTTCCTTCCACCCCCACTCTCACCACTTCTTTTCTTCTCTTTTTTCGGTTCTTTTGAAAATTCCGAGTTTCCTTTTTCCCTATTATATTCGCTTTACTTCTCACCTTAAAACCTTTTTAAATCACCCTGGTGATCCTGATTTATTATTTTATTTCTTCCTTCCATTAATACTTTCCTACTGTTTTCTATTACCTGAATGATTCATGTAAGTTATTGCTCTTATTTTATACTTACTGAATTAAGGGGATTTCCTTATTGGTAACCCCATTCCTCAGTCATTCGAAGTCGAATATCTCGGGATTCATCTTGGCCGTATATTGACTTGGAGGGCTCATATTAAAACAAAACGTGACCAAGTCCAGTTGATTCTCAATAAACTTCTCTGGCTCATGGGAAGGCATTCTGAACTGAATACTGGTAACAAACTCGTTATTTACAAAACCATCCTGAAACGCATTTGGGATTACAGGATTCAGTTATAGGGCTCCTTAGCCTACTCCAATCTGGAAATCCTAGAACGTTTCCAGTCCGAAACCCTACGAACCATGGTGAATGCTCTATGATTCGCTCCTAACTGCATCATTAGTGAAAATGGGGCAATTTTCAGAGCAATCGGCAAAGGAGGAACTCCGTAACACGCTTTTTTCCATACTTCCTTTTACCTTTCTTTCCTCTCACTTTCCTGTCTTCTTACTATTCCTTTTTACCCACTTTATTAATATGATTACTTCCTACTCTCTCTCTCTCTCTCTCTCCGCCTTGTTGTCTCCCTTTTCCATTATATTCCTTCCAATCATTATCTTTTGTTATACGGGATAACATAAATAAAGGAAATAAAATAAGATGTGAATGAACACAGAGAACTTACCAAGTTATCACCACCAAAACACCTAAACTCCAACTGTATTGCTTCAACGTTTCTATCATTGTCTGTCTGCCCTGTACTGTTCCATGACGACCGCTCTTGATGAGTGCCTCCAAACGACTGACCTTTTTTATGAAAGACTCGGTGGTGTAAACCGAGGGTATGAATAAGAAGGTTGTCCTCCAATTTGGCGGTACCAGGGTCTCTTTTATGTTACTTATTTCTTTAAGTTCTTTCCTAGGGAATGCCGACTATTGTTTCTTTGTTTGTTCGTTCTATCCTCTATTTGGAATTTTTAGAAAGAACCATTTCTTAGTAATAAAGTAATTTATAAAATTGATAGTAATACATAAAGTAATTTATGTTTGGGTTGAAGCAATACATTTGGTATTTGTAATTGTTTAATGGTTTATTTCTTCGCTGTGACAAACTGTACTTTGGTTCATATCATTGTGTTATCGTCCTTGGTTTGTGATACTTTTCAAAAGGACGGTAACATAATACCTCGCCCCCAGTTTGTCACTGCGGTGTCTTGGTGTTGATAGTAGGAGGTATTGTGTATAATGAAAATTATTTAAAATTACACATTAAATTTTTCTTTCACTGCACTAAGAGTTTGTAAAAAACAGAGTATCCGTAGAGCGATGTTTTGGTGCACTACTGTTGTTCAGTGGGATCTCTTCTTGAGCTGTGGTTGCTGTTATTTGAAATGCCTGCACTGTGTGAATTCATGGAGAGTGCGGAATCCATTTGAGGAGACTGCTGGTTTGTAGTAGTACATGGACAGTGACAGTATGAATCCAGGTCGCATGACAAAGATTATAATGATGAAGAATGGTTCTGTAGTGAGCGGCAGGAATAGATGCGTTTTATCGAAATCTATTTTGCTTGCAATTGGTTTGCCATAAATTTAGGTTTTGGTTTATGGCAGTTGGCGTCGTTAGGTGTACTTCCAGTGCCTCTTACGATGTTGGTTGTTTTTGAAATGGAATACTGGATGTTGTGTTATTATATAAATGTCTTTGTATGTAGCAACGCCCAAAGGGCGCAATTCATTTGCTACGGAAACAAACGGTGATCGTTTGAATTGTCTCACTGGGTTATCATTCACTTGATGATAGCAGATGTCCGAGTGAGTTCATCAGAGTCACTTTCAACAAAACAAATAGTGTCAGGTGCAATGAATTTGGTTTGTTTTTTATGAGATCTCAGCAAAGCTCTCTTATTGTGTCTACCATGTTATGCAGTGGTAAGGCATCGGTGATAAGAATGAGATTCCACTAGTGATGAGTGATGAAGATCTTTCCCATTGATGAAGGAGTATGCTGTGTTGTTGAGTAGTGTGTAGATACTCTGCTTTGGCGATGCTGGAAAATATTTTGTACGGCAGTGAGGAGTTCAAAATACATAATTGTTTGTTTGTTTTAATGTTTAGTGAATACATAAGATGTAAAATTTATGTAAAATACATAATAATTATTTCATTAGGCTTACAATATAGATTTGTTTTTTTTCTTCAAAATATTTGGTTTTGTTGTCTTTTACAACTTAGGAAATTAACATTTTAATTGTTTTGACAAATTTATTTTGTTTGATTTGTAATTCTTAGCATTTAAGTTTTGAGATTTAGCAGTTTTATCAGAATTACCTTGTTGAAAAGGTGTTATGTCAAAGAGGGAAGGTATCACTTTGAGTTTAGAAATATGAGTGACAGTGATATTGCCATCTTTGTCTGATAAAACTGCGTTTGAATTGTTTATGTTTTTTATTGCGTACGGTCCTACAAATTGAGGCCGTGATTTTTCATATTTTCTTGGAAAATTTGATACATAAACCGTAAGTCCAACTTTTAATTTGTTTGAACTGGTATTACTGTTATATTGCTTGGGAATAGATGATGGGACTGAGGAAGGTTTAATAGGTTTGGGAGGGCTACATGTGGAGCATGAGGAAATTACATTGTTAATGGTTTTTGAGATTTTCGGGGCGTAGACCAATTGCTGGCCTACTTTGAGGATTTTCTTTTTTGCGAAGGTGTTCTCGTGAAAAACTGGAGTGTAGTTTTTCTACGAATTTTGTATAAAGGGATTTGGGTAGACAGATGCGAGGTGGAAAATTGTTTTGTGACTCACGGAGGAGGATACCGTTGGAGGTAAGGGTATACGATTTTATAATTTTGTTATTTTGCAATTTGCAAATGATTTTAGAAAGAGAGCTGTCTTTTACTTGTTCAGCTCGTAATTCATTTTCATCAATGTATTTGGAAATACCAGGGTGGGGTAGCGAGGGTATTTCGTCTGGTTTCTCCTTCGTGGTAATAGTTAAAATTTGATGGTGAGATGGAATATTAGGGTTGTAGGGCGATAGCCTTCAAATGTGTCGTCTGCATGTTGTATGCGACTTTGACATTCGATGACTGAGTGGATAGTAAATGATGCTTCTTGGGCAGATAGGGGGGAGATTTGGGTTAATGGGAGTAAAGGAGTTTCAATATTATTAAAAATGATTTTGTCGTTATTCCCGCGTAAAAAGATACCATGCTGTTGCATTGATTGCCTACCTAGAATTCCTTGTGTAGGAAAATTGAGGTGTTTATCGAGTGCAACGTAGGTGTTAGTGGGAAATTCTTTACCATTAAGTTTTAGGGGAAGGGTAAGTTTTCCCAAGAGGGGTACCTGTGTGTTGGACACACCTCGGATTTCTATATTAGTAGGTTCCAGCATGTGAAGAAGAGAGGGGGGAACAGCACTGACCTTTAGAAGGGTTATACTAGAGCCCATATCATATATGAAATGGACTGTGTTATCGTGTAGGGCCATGGGTAGAACGCATGGTTCTTGGTTTGTTGTCGTTGTGACAGTAAAGGTTTCCTCGCAGGGAGGTGTTTCGGGGCGACACTGATGGTTAGTGTCAGTTGGGGATGAAGGTTGGTCTGTGCGTTTATTTTTGCCTTTCCGGGAGGATGGGGCTGATGAAAGGTGATGTTTGGGTCTGTTGGAAACGCTTGAATTCTGATTTGAGGACTTAACGTTTTTGGGAACGTTGGTTAGAACGAAGTTCTTCTTTCAGTTTCAAGTCTTTTTGTAGGTTGCGGCAGTTTTTTCGGGGATGGGAATATGTCTGACAATAACTGCAAAATGCTGTGGTGTTTGGGGTTTGAATATTAATACTGGTGTTTGGGGTGTTGTTGGAGATGACTAAGGATAATTGTTCGATTTGATGTTTTTGGGCGTCAAGCTCGGTGTTAAACGGCTCAGTTTGTTGTAAAAAGGAATGTTTTAATTTGGCGAGTTCGACCGCGTCTTTATAAGATGTAGCATTACGTATTTGTATAAAGTCTCTGTATTCTGCTTTCAACCCTTGTACAAAAAATAACAACTTTTGCTGTTCAAAGAATTCTAATAATGCTTTGTTGGCGTTTACGTCGTGTCCCAATGTGGGTGAGACTTTTTCGCCAACGCTTCGAACCTATGTATAAATGTTACTAAAGGTTCCTTTACGTACTGTTTGCACGTAGTAAATTTAATATAGTTTAGGGTCGTGTTTTCTGGGGGTTGAAAATGTTCACGTAGGACGGCGTGTAGGTCCTCGAATGTCTGAAAAGACTTTCGTAGGTCTGGTAAGGTTGTCAGTAACTGACGGGCTCGTCCTTTTAAGTTAACGATGGCCGTTCGCAATTTGGTAGCTTCTGACCAGTTAGCGAGTGCGGCGGTTTCGTTAATTTGGAACACGAAGTCTGCGAGGGTAAATGATCCATCCTCGCCCGAGAAGGGAGTAATCGTTGTAACGAGTGTTAAATTTTCCGCAGGATTTGCCATGTTATGGGTAGTTTAAGATACCTCATTTAATTTGGCAATATCTGACAGAATCAATTCGTTTTTAACGATTTGAATTAGGGTTTTGAACAGAGACGTACACAAAATCTTAATGATTAAGTGTCATTTAGTTAAAATTTGTCTCGTAATTTAGAGACGAGGGTAACGAAATACACGAACCACTGTTACCCTTTTATGTTATAGATTGGAGCTTAGTGGGACGGAAAGTGCTACCATTATTTTGTGTTATAAGTCTGAGGTTTGGGTGCGAAAGTACGCTGCTACCATTTTATGTTATAGGTCGGAGGCTTGGGTTCGAGGGTACGCTGCCACCATTTTATGTTATACGGGATAACATAAATAAAGGAAATAAAATAAGATGTGAATGAACACAGAGAACTTACCAAGTTATCACCACCAAAACACCTAAACTCCAACTGTATTGCTTCAACGTTTCTATCATTGTCTGTCTGCCCTGTACTGTTCCATGACGACCGCTCTTGATGAGTGCCTCCAAACGACTGACCTTTTTTATGAAAGACTCGGTGGTGTAAACCGAGGGTATGAATAAGAAGGTTGTCCTCCAATTTGGCGGTACCAGGGTCTCTTTTATGTTACTTATTTCTTTAAGTTCTTTCCTAGGGAATGCCGACTATTGTTTCTTTGTTTGTTCGTTCTATCCTCTATTTGGAATTTTTAGAAAGAACCATTTCTTAGTAATAAAGTAATTTATAAAATTGATAGTAATACATAAAGTAATTTATGTTTGGGTTGAAGCAATACATTTGGTATTTGTAATTGTTTAATGGTTTATTTCTTCGCTGTGACAAACTGTACTTTCATATCATTGTGTTATCGTCCTTGGTTTGTGATACTTTTCTGACGGTAACAAATTTTACATTTTAGTTGCTCTTTCAACTTTCTCTCTTGTTTTCGTTTCTGTTTCACATTTTTGGAACTTTTTCGATATTGCTTTTCTTTTGACTCTCTTCATCTTGCCTTGGCTCTAGTACTCCGCTTTCCATTCTTTCTCTTTTTCATCATCTGTAGGGGCTGTTGGTATTTTCTTTTTAGATGGTAGTTTCTGTTGCTCTTTATTGTATTTGGTCTTTTTCTGTTCGGCTAACTAGAGACCACGATGTTTTCAACTCATTTTCACTCCTATTTGTTGGAGCAAGTCATTACATGAGTTGAAAATATGTTGAGAGTCATCTGATTATTTTTATGAGTTTGATCAATTTGTCGGGTATATTCAGCCCTTTTCAGTGGCAGCTTTTAATGCATTTGGGAAAGAAGGAAGGAATAAAAAGACGGAAAGAAAACGTGAAAAATGAGCGGAAGAAAGACAGAAAGAAAAAGGAGAGGGAGAGACGGAGTGCGGGTGATATATAGTGGAAATTTGAAGAAGAAAGATAAGTAGAGTGAAGAGAGACAGAGTGAGAAAAGAGAAATAGAGAGAAGAAGACAGAGAGAGAGAGAGAGAGTTGGATTAGGCTGAGAAAGTGGAAAGACGTCCCTTAATTAATGTCTATGTTGAGAATTCTCGAATAATCGGAAACGAGACTTCTTTGGCTTGTTAATTAAAGCCTTGTTTTGTCTTTCTTAGACTCTCAGGACTGTTAATTTTCCTTCATCACCTCTCTCTCTTCTTTTCCATCATATCTCTTAGATTTACACAATTTTGCCTTTTTGTTTCTCCCTCACTCGCCGCTCTCTAAATTTCTTGGAGATTATCATTAACCGATGACGTCCAGCTTTTTCACTTTTGATTATCCCCCCTTCATCGCCTTTCCTTCTGTTCCCCTCTTAATTCGAAATTATTAGAAACATTCGAAACGGAAGAAGATTAGTAAAGTTTGTTATCATCGTCCGAGCGAATAGATTTCACCGGCGACCCGATAAATTTGGTTAACGAAGGGACTTGGAACTTTTCCCGATTGACTTCTGGGATCATTGTTGGTGTCAAAACAATGGCGTTTCCGGTAGACGACTGTTCTCTTTTCAGAAGTTCGAAGGACGAGGAAAATGCGAAACAATTTCATCGGTGGAAGACGCACTAACAGAAGCTTAACAAGAGAAAGAAGAGGTTCTTAGATTCTATAATTTCGTTACTTTTAAGAAATAAGATGTTTCATTAAAGTTGAGGTCATCCTTCGAGTTTGTCCTTCTTTTTGTGCTTTCTACTCGAGTTTTCTAAAGAAAATTAAATTTCTTTTTTCGAAAAACTTCAGAGGAAATTCATAATTTTCAGAATTTTTTTTTTAATTACATAAAGCGGAAACATTTTCTTTGACGCATAAAGTATAATTTTCTTTTTTTTTCTTCTCTAATTTCAGTTAATCCAGTGATTCAAGTACCTAATCAATTAGTTGGGGCACCTTTAGGCACTGACGTTACTTTAGAATGTTACGTTGAAGCTTCACCTAAATCCATTAATTACTGGGTTAGAGATACGGGTAAGTTTCTTTTTGTTTGTTTATCATTTATGAATGTTAGTTTTGGCTTATAATCCGTGTCATTCCTTTTTCTTCCACCATATTTCATAAATTTACACTGAAGTCGTTTTGCTTTTAAGTATAAATACATTTTGGGTCACTGCTTTGTAGCGATTTCATAATACACTTCATACTACTTTGAAAACAACCAAATCGTCTCTTTGTAACACACTCAAATGAGTCTGTTGATAAATTCTGGCTCAAAATTTTGGGTGCGTGATGTCTTATAAAGAGATCTTGGATGACAGGGGTACGGGAGGAGGATGTGAACTCGTGACTATAACTTCTCAGTCTGGCACTTAACCATTATACCACAAACCTCCCGCTTGTCCGAAGAAGGTAAAGAAAATATTATTTGCGTATACCTCACAGTATATTTTGTAACTCTTTGTGTGCCTAAGAGCGAATGCAAAATGCTCAATACATTATTGTTATTATCATCGACCACAAATCTCGATTTAGATCTAGATTCCAGAACACAAAAATTTGTATAACTAATAATTTAAGAAAGCCTGTCAATCCAAAAGTTTTGGTGAAAACAGTTAAAAACAAACTTTTAATTAAAAATGTGACATAAAAAGACCCACCAATATTTTAAAAACTGACAGACAGACAGATACCCAAACACATGATCGTTGCTTGATACCTGAACTTTTCAGTCATTCATTTCAATCAGTTTCCGGTTCTGAAGCTCTTGATAAAAGTTTTTTATCATAAAATATTTTGTAAGAGTTGGAAATTTTGTTGCTGCCGCAAGTGCTCTTCCTCTATCAGAATCTATTTCTGAAATTTTCTTTTGTCAACCTTTATTTATTTATTTGGGGAGGGTAGGACTTCGAAAACTGGGTGGGGGAAAGCGAAGGAAGGAAAAGCCGACATTTTCCGAATAATGAATGGCTATAGGATGTATTTCTACTTCTCCGCTTTTTCTCTCACTGCTGGAACACAGACGCCAAAGCCGAAAGAATAATCATGAAAATAATAATCTCTTTATCCTCGTAGTAAATGGTTCGTCCTTCTTCGGACATCTTTAATTTTTCAAAAGCCTGAAGGACAAATTGCCTTTTTTAAATTGTAGAAGAAAGGAAGTATGTCATACGTTATATGATGATCTTCTCAGATAGACCAGACTCATGGGACAGGTTTACGCTTGCTTAATCAGTGATTTATAGAAATTAATATTTCATAGTAATAGCTAACAGTTGTAATTACTTGACTTCTTGTTCTGGTGCCCTGATTTTCTCTTCTTCTTCACACCCAATTCATTACTTCATTCTAGAAACAAGAGATTTAACCCATTAGCCCACACTCATGACTGGTGGTCGTAGAGTCTTAAAAGAGTCAACAGGACCCCAATGGCTAGTTGAGACAAATAAGTAACTTATGTCGAATTATAGTTACAACTAAGTAATAAGATTTGAAGTTTAATGTTACTTGTCACCCTTTGGAATATATCAAAGGATGTGGAAGTGGACTGAAACTCTTAACCACCACTTCCCTAGTCAGGCGCATTGACCACTCAATCACACGCCTCTCGTGATAAAAAGAAGAAGCAAAGATAAGAAAAACAGACTCTGGTAGGACAGGAAAACTGAAAACTAAAAACTAAATTTACAAGAGAAAAATCTAAATAAATGACAAGACAGAGATGACGCAATAAACTTTTTCTCCCCTCAAATGTCAAAAACAAAATAAAAGTATTGTGACTGACACGAAAAACAAAAAAAGTTCACAAAAATTCCACCCCAACCCCCTCACTGTTTCTTTTTCGAAAAAAAAGGAAAAATCGTGTCAACTTTTACGGCAACAACAGAAAACAAAAACCTAAAAAAAAATCGAAAATCAAGTAAATTGTTACCGCTACCGGGAAATCCCACCACAACAACAACAACAGCAGGAAAAACCTGATTTGAGGGTGAGGAGGGGAAATGATTTGGGTATTGACGACGGCAAAGAACCAAAAACAATATCGGCCGAAAACGGGGTGGAGTCTCCCATCCAAGAGCACCCACAATAAAGTTGTTAATTACCTCGCATTCAAATTTCGTCAATTTCTATTCCCAAAAGGTAACCTCCTCTCATTCCTGTTTTTCCTACTCCCCTCCCTGTTCCTCCTCCCCGTCGTCGTTAATTAACGTCGAATGCAAGGCGAGATTTTCCTCTGAAACATCAAAAGAGAGTAATCACGCAAACGTCGTCCCGCGTTCCGCAACCTTCTACTCGTTATTATTTTCCGAGCCAAGGGAACGACCAACAGCTGTCTTATAATTTCTTTTATTTCCTTTTGTCGGATGACTTTTACCGTATTATTCACTATCTTACCCTTTCTTCACCGAAGTGTTTGCTTTATACTATTAATAAAAGACACCAAAAAAAGTTTTGGTTACTTGATATTTCCAAATGAAACAAATAGGATTCTATATTAAAAGGAACTAAAGATGAAACTTTCAGAGAGCGCATGAACATGAAATGAGATAGATGGTCTGATCCACTTAACACAGTATACTGTGTGCCTATTATTGCAGTGGGTGTTGGTTGAATATTATTTGCTGTCATTATTATTGTTATAATCACAGACAAACTCAATATAGATTTGGAGGGGTCAGAATAAGTTGTTGAAATAAGTTCGTTTATGTTGACATAAGTTTGTTTACATTTGTACGCATAAGAGTTTAAGTTGGCAATCGCCAGTGATCCGCGCAGATTTAGGTTGGCAACTGTAGAGGAGTGACCAATTGAAAGCTTTCAGTTTCATAGTAGGCAATCCATGTGTTTTGTCAATATACTTAGTTACTCTTTCTTTTTAGTGAAGTTAGTTTAGCTGGGCTAAAATAAGTCGCTTTACCTTCGAGTGAAGACAGTACCAAATTAAGCTTAGTTTTAGTTTTTGAGTTTTAATTCTGTTTTTCACTCTTGTGCATGATAGGATGTATGAGAAAAGTTGAACTCACCATCATAACTCCCTTAGTCAGGCACTTTGACCACTACTCCAAAGATTTCCCACGACAGTACTCAAATAAAATCAGTCAAAAAGTAAACATATGGCGTTGGGATGTGGCGACCCCACCGCCCAGTGGTTTCACACTGCAATCAGCCTCCCAACCCTGAGGTGTTAGGCGACCCGTGCTAATGGGGTGCGTGGCACAAGGGTGTTATGTCGTGAACGGAGCCTCGGGGATACTTGGCGCCCTCCCCGAGTAAGTACCCTTACCCAAGTACAGGGGGACACTGCCTGGGTGGACCTCTATCTACCCCTTAAACCCCCACGCTATGGAGAAATACAATAATGGACTCGCCATCCGTTTTTGAGATCGCGAGAGTAAGCCGCAATGCGCGAGGGGGGGCAATTTGGGACGGACAACTATACGACGACGACGACTTAAGACCGGAACTTGGAATGTTTTCTCGCTAACGATGGAGAAGGCCCTGAAGGAGGCCAAAAGGTATCGTTTGGATCTCTTGGGTGTCTCCTCCACCAAGAAAAGGGGCTCCTACACCGTGGATCTTCCCGAAGGATGGAAGCTCTTCTGCTCCGGAGTCGACCCTGCAATGGTGCCGCAGGCGGGTGTGGAGATACTCACGAGTCCCGGGCTGTCAGATCGGGTGATTGAATGGACCCCGTTGGGAGGAAGGATGACGGTACTGATGCTTCAGTTGAAGACATCAACTCTGGGTGTTCTGCAGGTGTACGCATCTAACGACCAGTCAGAGTATACCTCCTTCCTGTTGGACGTGGAAGCCGCTATGAAAATAGCGGCTAAAGCGGAGGGGTTTATCCTGATGGAGGACTTCAACGCCCCTGTGGAGAACGACTCTGAGATGTGGAGGGGCGTGGTGGGAACGAACGGCGACCCCGACTGTAACCCAAACGGGGAGAGGTTGTTGGATTTCGGCTGTGTCCATGGCCTTGCGATCATGAACACCTTCTTCCAGCACAGGGACGTCCACAAGTACACTTGGTACCGTGACACGCTTGGGCAGAAGTCTATTATAGACTTCGTCATGGTGCCAATGTGTTCGAGGCGGATTGTGTGCGACGTGAGGGTTATGAGAGGGGCTGAGCTGTCAACCGACCACCATCTGGTGGTGTGCGAGCTCAACCTGGACGGGACGGGGCCGAAACCACAGAAGCGCGCGGTCGTACCGACTCGTGTGATGTGGGAGAAGCTCCAGAACGAAGAGGTTCGGGAATCTTTTGCGCACCACATAAGGGATAGATTCGAGCAACTTCCACCGCTCGTGGCCGAAGTGGAGGAGGAATGGCGTCTGTTTAAAACAGCCCTCACCGAATCCGCGGAGGCAGCTTGTGGGGTGAAGCGGCTTGGCGTGCCGGTGGCTGCAGGCGGACTCCGTGGTGGGGAGACCCGGAGGTCTCGGCGGGCCATTAAGAGAAGAAGGAAGCCTTCAAGGTGTGGTTACACCGGAAGGACGAACTCTCTCGAGGCCGGTACGTTGAGGCGCGAAGGGCTTCCAAGTTGACTGTGAAAGCCGCCAAGGAGCGGGCTTGGATGGAGTTCGGCGAGCAACTCGAATCCGACTACGGATCTGCCAGGAAAAGGTTTTGGCAGACCAGGCCGCCTCAGAGGGAGGAATCCGGGTGCCGTTGAAGGGGTAAAATCCAAAGACGGCACCCTCTTCTTCGAGGAGAGGGCCATCTTTGTTCGTTGGAGAGAGTACTTCTCGGAGCTGCTCAATCCAACTCAGGACACCGAGGGTGGCAGAACCGGCGCCACACTTGGGGCGGAGAATAGTCCCAACATGGCTGATGTCGCTCGGGCGATTAAATCGCTCAAGAGCGGCAAAGCTGCTGGTGTGGATGAAATTCGGCCCGAGATTTTGAAGGCGTTAGTGGAAGAGTGACTCACTTGCTTCATAAAGGTGGCCTGGCAGGGAGGAACAGCGCCTGAGGATTGGCAGACCGGCGTGACTGTCGCAATCCTTAAGAAAGGGAGCAGGAGTGATTGTTCCAATTATAGGGGCATCACCCTGTTATGTCTCCCCGGGAAAGTCTTTGCGAAGGTGATGGAGACCCGTTACGGATCCGTGGTCGAGGAATCTCTGAGCGGTGGCCGGTGTGTCGAGGCTGGATAGGTGTCGTAACCCAGCCATTCGCGAGGGGCTTCTGATCGAGCCGCTTCTTCTCCGGATCGAGAGATCCATACTCCAATGGTTTGGGCACGTTCAGAGGCTCCCCCAGAACGCCTGGTTCGTCGGGTTCTGTCGGAGTGCCCAGGAGGAAAGCGGCCCCGTAGCCGTCCGCGGTAAAGGTGGCTCAGGGGGTGAAGGTCTTGGCCGAATCCCGTCTGATATACCCCGGTTCTCTGACCTCGATAGCGGAGGATCGTTCCAGTTGGAAGTCCTTGATTGCTTCCCTCACCCCGCGACCCTAACGGATGAGCGGGTCTATGAAAAGTAAAAGAAAGTAAAGTAAGTAAACATATTGTTAATAAGACTACAGCTGTAGAAGTTTTGATGAAAGGTGACATAACTTACACCCCCAGTTCAAATACAAACACCGCTTTTACAAACATATGGCCTGTAGTGAGCTAAATTCTTCCTTTTTTAGTCAGACAAACAATGCAGAATCTGATAATTATTATACGGCTTACCATAAAAACAAATTATTGCAGTAATGGACGATAAGCATACTGAAGGAGTATCACCTTTTTATCAACAAAACTTTAATCCTTAGTTTTACCCTAAATAATTTAAATTAATCACTTTATTAATGAGTAATAAAATAAATAAACAATACAGTATAAGAAAAATTATAGAATAACCACAAAAATTTTGTTTAGTGACTCACTAGTTCCAAAATAAAAATTACGTCCAACACTAACGACCGCGAACTAACAAATAAAATGTTGGTGTCAAAGAAATATCGTCTCCTTAATGGTGTCTATGACAAAACCAGTGATACAATGGATTGGTTCAGGCCTACTCAGCAACCCGAAAGGTCGCTTAAGCTTCTAAATTTAAAAGACAGCGCTAAAACAAGGTTGAAGTTGAATTTGACTGAAAAGATTTAAGCAGAAGTGGAAATGAGTGAAACCGTCAGAGGAAAAGAAAAAATTAAGAAAAACCAGAAGACCAGAGTCAGGAAAGGAAAAGACAAACACAAAGTCGGGAAATTCTCAAGAGGGGCAAAAAGCAGAAGACAAGAATGTGGGAGCAAACACTTTCCCCTCTCATTCGGGAAACTCTTCTTCAAACCCGACCTTCGATCAAGGCGAAGCTTTCATAGTGAAAAGCTTCCTTCTCACTCGTGTCTCCTGAATCCTTTATTCGAATTTCGTTTTTAGTCCCTCTCCCTCTACCACCCCCTCCGCACCCTCCGGGAAGTGGAATTGTCATTTTCATTATTTCCTCGTGGCAAACTGTCAAAAAAAAAGATGTGCGAGCTGCTAAATCAGCAATAACTGAATTCCCTAAAATGAGGATGCGGTCCGTGTTGCTCTTTTTTGTCTCTCTTTTCCTCATTTCCGGCCGCAAAATTGTGCGAATTAAAATTCGGAAAATGTTCACTTTAGTCAGTCAAAATCAGATTGTTCGAAAATGGTTTTTAACGGAACTTGAGCCATCTTTGTTTGGACCTTGATACACTTTCACCTCCTCCTTGCTTTTTGTTAACATTGAATCCACCGACATTCTACTCCTGTCAAATAACCGTTTTTTGAATTTACTTATATCTCAATACCGCTCATTTCTTACACATATACTTTTTAATATTTTTGACAAGCCGTTCTTTTGTCTTGTTATCTTTACACCGTTTATAATACATGTTTTGCGCTTCTTTGCTCGTTCTTACTTTTAGAACTAATTGCAAAATCTCAGTTTCTTTGCCTTCTTTGTGGTCAACATTTTTTCCTCGTCACTACCGGAGTCATAATTGTTTCTAAGCTACATATCAAAGTAACTGGTCACAGCTTTTAGTCCTAGTTCCAAGGCTGTATAAAAATTTGCCGGTTATGACTCATCTTTAACTGCACAAACATTGCACACTTTTGGCCTAGTTTTGTGCTTAAAGTTCTTGACTTGGACGTTATAGTCGTGAATTCGAATCTTTCTTTCGCATTTTGCATCCAAAAAAAGAGTGAAAACGGGATTAATACCACCACTAACTTTAATTAATGTTAGCATTCATATGTCTATGGAAATGATCAAAATAAGTATGTTATAGCTATTTTACAAACCCAGAAATGAATTTTGGAAGATATTCTACCGCTAACACACATTTCATGGGACGGGGCTAGTGACCGGTCAGGTACTTAAGACGACATTCAAATTTTCCTCAAAGATCAAATAGTACAAGTTCCTCTTTCTCTTTCTCTCGCTTCTTTCTGCCACAAAATTATTTTATTTCCGACTGCCTGGGCAACTAAGAGCTAGAATCCATCCTCTAACCTCTTCCTCTAACGTCTTCCTCTTTTTCCTTCTTCATTCGTTTAAAATACAATTTTCCAAATAAATTATGACGTATTTATTCGAAATGGAAAGACATTTTCCACTTGTTGGTCGACTTGAATTTTTTTTCCTTAAAAGGATGGCTACGGATATTTGACGTCCTCTTATTCCCCATCTCTCTCTCTCTCTCTTCCTTTTTTAAATTTTCTCTCTCAAAGTTTTTTTCCTTTGTTTGATTTTTTTTTTGTCCGCCTTCTTGTGGAATATATTATTAATATTTTGTCAGTCCCGATTTCATTTCCTCTTCTCCTACAAACAAGAAACAAGAAAATGGTAAAAGGAAATTGGTACAATAATTCCTCTGC